>LR738709.1:61340585-61486779 GCA_902687465.1 Secale cereale | reverse complement strand
GGTCCTCAAAGATTATATTTTTCTTGAGAACTTAATCTTTCGGGGTTTCTTGAAGATTTTTGTTTTTCAATCGGAAGGTAGCTACTCCATCCCAGGATGATGATGGCTCTCGGGTGCCACACACTCGTACTCCCTCCGGTCATTTTTAGTTTGAAATATAAATTTTGTTTGAAGTCAAAGTATTTCTACTTTCATCAAACTTATAGAAAAAAAAAACTACCAAGATTCACAATGCCAAATCAGTATTGTTAGATTCATTATGAAATTAAACAAGGGTGTAGAATGGGCACAAATCAATTTTGGTTTAATAGATGTTGATAATTTTTAATATAAATTTGGTCAAATTTTGTGAAGTTTGACTTGACACAAATCTAATACGTGGAGTAAAAAGGACCGGAGGAAGTATTTGAAAATTTCAGGAAATTTCAAAAAACCTCTGGAATCTTAGGATATCAAAAACATGTGTGCCCATTCTACTCCGGTGTTTAGTTTTCATGAGGAATGGGTGCCTAAGGTATTCTCGGTAAAAAAGTTAAAATGATTCTTATGTATAGAAAAAAAAAACTATTTGATGGATCATGTGTCGGAACGTATTTTCTTTGCCACTGACATCCATTCCTCATGAAATTAAATGCAGGGGTAGAATGCGCACCCATGTTTGATATCCCAAAATTTCAGAATTTGTTGAATTTTTCTGGTATTTTTAATACTATTTTTCATATTGGGGTGTGCGGCACCTCCCATGTATTTCCCGTCCACCATGTTGTTATTGTTTCTGTTATATCTGTTGTGTTCTTGGTACATCATCTTGGACCGTCTTCATCGCCGGTACGTAACCAGCGGGGGCGGATCTAGGGGTGGGGTGGTGGGGGCCATGGCCCCCACAAACAGTTTGCAAACGTTTTTTTACTAGTGCATTTACATGCTTATGTGGTACTTTATTAGCTATTTGTAATGTGTCTTGGTAAAAAAATACTACCCTTTGTAATGTTTCCCCCACAACAATCCAGTTCTAGTTCCACCACTCGTAACCAACATTGATCTTGCACCTCCTCACACAACTTTTCAGGTATCGTCCACTATTGTGCGAGCCCTCGACTGGAGTCTATCCCATGATAAGGGTCGTTATGGCCATCAAACCCAAAGATCAGTTTTACTTTGGAACAATGTTCATACATAGTGAAATTCACAATTCTTAACTACTCTAGCTTCTCGCAGCTGGTCACCCTCTTCAAGATCTTCCGAGAAAGGAAAACTGTTCACGAGTGTGCTATGAGCGCTTGGGTATAATTTGCTACTTTCTCTTGTAATCATGTGCTAACGTACCACTTATACGGTTTTATTCAAATCCTTTTTTTTTAGAAAAAAAAAGGCTACCGCCCATCTTTTCCTTCTGAATTTATAAACATTTTAGCGGAGAACTATGCTAATTAAGTAATAATGCCACTATTACCCTAAAAAAGTCAACATTACCATCACAGCCATGATCTATTATCTTTTAGACTTTCCGCATGTGTTTCAAAAGTTACTTAATGTTTCAGTTTTGCATCACGGGGAGTTTAAGTTTTCCATGCTCCTCCCATGCAAAAGGAAATGGAAATGTATCTGTCCATCATGCACACCTACTGTTAGGAAAGGGAAAGGAAGTTATTCTCATGAGTTTAAGTAATAATGATGCCACTGTAACCCTAAAAAAGTGAACATTGCCATCAGAACCATGATCTGTTATTTTTTAGACTTTTCGCATGTGTTTCAAAAGTTACTTAATGTTTCGGTTTTGCTTCACAGAAAGTTTATGTTTTCCATGCTCATGCCTTGCAAAAAGAAATGGAAATGTGTATTGTCCCTCTTGCATACCTACAGGTAGGAAAGGGAAATGAAGACATTCTCATGAGTTTCTAATTTTCTGTGGCCAAGGTGCAGCGAGTCGGTTCAGACTCGTAGAAAATCCAGCACATTATTCCCGTGAGATCCTTATTCTCAACACTGCCACTACTATAGCATAGCTTCAAAAAGAAAAATGGACAAAAAACGGAGTAGGGCATTTTGGAGACCGAGCTCCATGGAGCCCTTTATTTTGTATAGTTCAAAATTCATAAATTTTAGTTTTAAAAAATTCTGAAAAAAGTACACACGTATGCAAGGATGTAAAGTGTATGTGTGAAAAATTTCACGATGAAATACCTTGAATTGCAAGCTGTACAAAAAAACCAAAATCATGGACTTTATAGATGAACAGTATATATGCTATAAGGCCCTAGATTTGTCTTATTTGTGTAGCACACATTTTAATATATTTCGACCTGAAAATTTGCACACATGTACATTATGTATCTAGGTATATGTGTATTTATTTTCAAAAAAAATTGAAACTAAAAACTTTGAATTTTAAAGTTTTCAAATAAAGGCCTTCATAGAGCTCGGTCTCCGTTTGGCATTTTCGCAAAAAACGCTACAAGCATGGTCCATGGGCCAAGTCCACAGGAGAAAGAGGTGCAGCACAGAGTAAAGATGCCTGGCAATCGTGTTCTGTGGAGGAGAAGGAAGAGGGTAGCTTTTGGGGATTGCTCTCTCTGCGACTCTGCCCGCCCATCCCTTTCGCCTCCGGCTTCTTCCTCTTCTCCCTCTCTGCTTCCTTGGTCCGGTTCAAGGTTCCATTTTTCAAGCGTACTATTCCGAGACGCCACCTGTCTCTCTTTCCAAGTGGGAACTAGAGGCTCCCCGCTGCCACGAGCCCCCGGGAAGCAGAGGCCGCACAGCCATCGTGCCTAGACAGAATATGGTGCAAACTGAAGGTATTTTTTTTCTAAACGGAGGCAAAAGCTTTGCCTAATCTCATTAATAAAGAAGAAGAGAGTTGCCCGATTAATTCACGGAAAATCGGGCAAAAACCGTTACAACATGTCCACACAAGACACACATGGCGACCTGGCCACCCGCACAAGAACGCACACATGCCGCCGAGAAGAAAAGCGTCGTCGAGGTTGCAGGCCGGCGTCATCGTCATCACACCTCCGCGAGGGCGACTCCGACTCCACCATCGACGACCACCGAAGAAGCCCTCATCACAAACAAGCGTCGAGGCCTGCGCCAGCCGATGCCAAACAGTCAGCCACACGCGCCGGCGACCAGACAGCTCCGACTCTATCGCCGAGCATCCCAGGAGAAAAGCGTTGGGCTTGCGTCGAGCCAGCGCCAGAGCTGACCACCCGTCTCGTGTCATCGTCACCGCAAGAGCCCCTCCTCAGCAGCTCCGACTTCAGGAAGACAAAAGCGGGGCACAGCGACCCCTCGAACACGCCGGAAGAGACCGACTACCAAGACCCATCTGCAAGGCTGCTCCGCTCGAAACTGCCATCGTTGCCAAGCAAGAAGCCGCGCCAACACCCACATCGCCGGACGGGCACCAGCCGACCGCAATGTCGCGAGCGTCCAGCCCATGGAGTGTGCAAACGGGATCCGAAGCTCTTCAAGGCGACGCCCCAAAGAGGGAAGCGACGATGTCGACGTCGTCGCCCGACCCTGCCGGCCTTAGGCTTTCAAGCGAAGAGCAAATCCGAGGGTGTAGGAGGATGTGGGGCTCCACGACGACGCCTCCAAGGAGGTTATTCGACGCCCACAGGCGCCGACGCCGCCGGCCGGCAAGACCGAGCAAGCTTTCGCCCGAAGCAATCCAACACCACCATCATCCCACGCACAACACCTCCGCTGGCCCACCCACCTCTCGAAGAGCCACCGCGTCGGAAGCACTGGAGAGCCACCAAGCTGCACACCTCCTCGCCGGTCCAACACCGACGAGCTAGAACTGGCCAGATCTGGAATCCCACCATCGCAGCGCCACCAGGAACCATCAAGGCCAGAGCACCGCCGGCCCGCGCGAGGACGAGCACACAGAGCAGGGAGGGAGGTCCGCACCCGCCCATACTTGCCGGAGGGGAGCAGCTAGCCTGAAGACCAGAGCTCGCCGACGAAGCTGCCACCCGCGAGAGCCCCTGCTCGGAAGCCGCCACGCCAGAGAAGATCAGCGAGGGAAGAAGCCCAGCTGGCCGTCGGCGGAGCAGCCGACCCGCCTAGATCCGTCGCGCCATGAAAAAGGGGATCGAGCCTCCCCCACCCAAAGCACCCCGCGGCCTAACGAGATGAAGACGACCCCACCGCCGCCGTCCGCCGCCCGGGCTTAGCCCGGCGGCCTCCTCCGGCGACGGCGAGGGGAGGGCGTGGGGCAGGAGGGCGGCCCGGCGGCGCGGCCGAGGATTCCGCCTGTGCCGCCTCGGCTGAGACGACGCGGGGGCGAGATGTATTGTTTAAATTCCTACCAAATGGCAACAAAGAAACAAATACTTCCTCCGTTCATTGTCGCTGAAATGAGTGAATCTACACACTGAAACGCGTCTAGATATACTCATTTCAGTGACGGTCAATTCTGAACGGAGGTCAGTTTTAGCCTGGTTTTCCGTCTATTAATCAGGCAACTCTCTTCTGCTTAATCAATGAAAATGGCAAATCTTTTGCCTCGTTTCAAAAAATTCCGAACGGAGGTAATGTTTATCAAGCCTTTGTCTCGACAATGGCTTGTTGTCAAGTTGGAATGCCAAATGTAACGGGCACACAACTGAATCCTAAGACAGAATATGGTGCTTAAACTGAAATGCAGCAACACCGCGGATGTTAGGTAGTATAATTATAACTCCTTCAGGAGAGAGAAAAAGTAATCCTGCATGTAGGCTGGTTTAGAAAAACTACACCAACCAAGAAGTTAAATACTGCACCATGCCAGCAAGACTTCTGTTTCTATCCCTTTTCTCTCTTTGCGTTCTCCCAAAGCAAAATTTTCCTTAACCCTCTACTGCCCATATCTTTTCAAAGAAGCAACATTACTGCACACGGCCACTGGTAAACTGAAAATGAAGCTCAGTATTGGGTCTTCTGACTAAGGTTTCTACCAAATGCACAAACGTTTCAAAAATAATAATATCTGTTGACCCTCTCTAGAAAACCTAAGCAGTGGGGATCAGAGCCTGCTACTTTCATTTTCTTCCACTTGACCAATATAACTTCCCAATGTGATTGCACCTTGACACTTTGCCAGCATATGAACTTCCAGGAAACAAATTAGAGATAAAAGGGTGCTCTCCTACAAGCAGGGTGTGCACAGCAAGTCGGGAGCAGGGTCGTCGTCAAACACCGTGTGCGCCTTGCCGACGAACCAAGGAACATTTCAAATAATATGTTTCAACCATTGGCCCCAGTTGAACCTGATATACATGAGAGCACAAGTAAATGCTCAAGGTGATAGGCACCTTCAGATGCAAAAATTCAGTGACCAGTAAGATCTGATGGATGGACTATTAAGTATTAACCTTACCTTCATTGACACCACGACGAAGAGGATGCGGGCGGAAGCTCAGGTGGGAGGGGGGCGGTCAATTTGTGTTTCAACTTTTGAGCGCAGGCGATCAGCAACAGTCCTGCATCAGTCGACATTTACGGCCAAGAAAGAGTGAAAGACGCGAACACTTGAAAATAAATCTGTGTGACAATCCGTCGAACACCTTGTGGGCGGTGTAGAATCAGGTGGAGCAATGGAGAATTAGCGTTGGCCTGCACCGCCGAGCAGCAACGCCGGCCGAGACGAGCACCGTCATCACGGCACCGTCGTCGAGCCCGCTGGCCTGGACCGTGCCGCTAAGTGGGCCACGTCGATAGGCTTCTGGGCAGGGGTGTGGTTACCGGACCTTCCCTGGAAACAGTCACCGGCTTGTCCGACGCCATTGCTGCAGACGAGCCGCTTTTGGAGCAGCCATCGCTGGGCTGTGCTGGGTTGTGACACTGACACTCGACCCGAAATGCTGTGGTGTTGGTTTGAAAAATACTGCGTGCCGTGTTATTTTTATCTGAATATAGGGAGGGTGTACTGTCGCAACAACCGCATTGGGCAACTCCGATGTCGTTGATTGCAGCCTTTTTTTGAAAAAGGGATAACTCCGGCCTCTGCATCAGCACGATGCATGTAATAATATATTATTAATAAAGCAAAATTCAACAACCGAACATCATCATTCGAAAAAAAAGCAAAAAATAAACCTTAAGGCCATATATGTCACGACAGTAACTCTTTAGATAACCACTAACCCTATTATACAAGACACAACATAAACGAAAAATACACAACTCCTAGGCTACGCCTTCAAGAAAGAATCGTCGCACGTGCGTCGATGATGGTGAGTCCGCCACAAGGTCGAACTTCAGATTCTCATCCCCAAAGCAAAGCTTCAATCCACCATCTTCAGCAAGGACATGACGCAGGCGCGCGACGACATAGCCCGATCAGAGATCTTGTGTTTCCACCGGAGTGCATAACCTCGTCGTTGAAGCTGTCTGTACCATCCGCCTTTGTCCACCTCGATAGCTGGATATCTCTGAAGGAGATAACGGAAGACAAAGACGTCTCATACCGCCTGCCTCCCGCTACTGTCGCATCACCTTCGATCCAACAACAACATGCTAAACTTGACACCTCTGCCAGAGCCGCCGTGCATCACCTACCGGTAGCAGGCATGACTTGACGTCTCGTATAAGACGTCGTGCGTAGCATCCGCCGGTAGCACATCCACACGTGGCTTCACCTGCCGACGACAGACACCGTCCGACAACTCCGAGAGAGGCTCGTGTGTCACCTGCCGAGCCGCATCGAACCCGGTCTGTTTATGTAAGGGACGTCCCATACCGCCACCAGCCTCAGAAGGCCATCACCATCTCGAGATCTAGACTCTGAATGGCCCACACGACCCCGGAGTCCGCCGCCGTTGATGAAGAGGGGCCGTCGTCCCGATCTCGGGCACTACAGGGAGCACCCACCGTCGCACCAGCCGCTGTCGTCGCCCATACAACGGCAATCGCCGCTGCGATCCCTGCACCAAGCGCCGTCGACGCCGGAGGAAACTCTGGTTGCCACGCGCATCCTGCGACGAGCCCGGACACGGGATCCCAAGATCGGCCACCACCATCACCGCCACAAGGACCCACCACCTGGCCCGTCATCCCCGGCGCAGGTGACGCCGCCACTACCATGGTCAGATCCGGGCTAGCCGTCGCCGTCGCCACCGCCAAGACCGGATCCGGGCTGGACGCCGCCGCTGCCACCGCCATCGATCACGCCCAGCCCCACATCCATCTTCTAGCCACGTCCAGCCGACCGGCACGCCATGCCCAACCGATCCACCCGCGCCACCAAGCGCCATCGCCGGGATTCGCCGCGCCGCCATGCCATGGATCCGCAAGACGCCGTCGCTGAAGCCTTCGTCCCCGCGCCGCCCACGCTGACCGGATCGGCAGCGCACGCTGGCGCAGCGAAGGAGGGAGCTGGAGGCGGCGGCTAGCGTTCGCCCCCTTGGTCGCTTGCGGGAGTGACGCGAGGGGGTTCGAAGATGAGGTCTCGGGTTTGCTAATCGCTGAAGTCCTTTCCCATCTTGTAAAAAAATTCACCAAAAACCAAAACTATTGTTTTGATGCGAGACCTCTTACATACACCATCCCAAATTACTTGTCTTAGGGGGTGTTTGTTTCCAGGGACTTTTTGGTGTAGGGATTAGAAAAAGTCCCTATTACAGACTTCTTAACCAAACAGAAGGGACTATTATGGACTAAAAGTTGCTTTTTAAGACTAAATGAAGAAGACTCTCGAGGAGAGTCTTTTTTGGAACTTTTTGAGACTTTTCCAACAATGCCCCTCCCTGTATCCATTGTCCCGTCGCCTCATGATGTTGTTTAATATGGGTAACATGGTCTTTTACATGTCATTTAATAACCTCTAGGGAGGGACTAGGGATTTTTTAGTCCCTGGAGACAAACATGGAGGGGCTTTTTAGGAACTAGAGACTTTTTAGTCGGGACTAGAAAAAGTCTTAGGACTTATGAACCAAACAGGGCCTTAGATTTGTAATAGGCTGCAGTATACTAACTAGACTGGTCAAGGCCTCCAAGCCAGATGTTTGGCACGAAAAACAGAGCTCCTCTTGAAGCGTTGTCGGTTGCAAACTGAGCAATCCTAATCAATAAGCTGTGATTTGTGCAAGATCCTGAAGCCATCAACTTATAAATAGCCATTGTCACGAGCTTTACACATTGTTAGGCGCACTAATTAACAGTAATCTAAAACAATGGTCACTGCCACGAGCCTTCCGGACCCAGAGCTAGCAAACACGGCGAGCCCATCCTGGGCTGTGCCCACGGCAGCCATCGCTGGGCGCTCCTATGCCATGACGCTGATCAGCTGATGACACGTGGCCACCCCGAGGGTGCACGGAGCGCCACGCTGACGTCTATGACTTTGCTCTAGTTCACGGGGCTCTGCTCGTTTATCGTTGGATGCTCTGCTCTCTGTAAAAGAGTGGTATCAGTCATGTCCAAAGCAGATCCTTAATCATCTGCAGACGTCCGGATAACATTATCCGGACATCCAATTATTAGAAACAGTGGGCCTAGCCTATTTAAAATTTCTGAAATATCAAAGAGACCCGTGTATAAATGGCAAGTGGTGATGTCAAAATTTAGTTTCATACTCCTTCCGTTCCACAATGTAGTGTCTATAGATTTTTGTGAAAGTCAAACTTTGCCAACTTTGACCAAGTGTATAGAGAAAACTGTCTACATCTACAATACTAAACATGTACGTTCTGAAAATATAACTCACGATGTATCCAATGATGTGCATTTGGTATTCTAGATGTACATACTTTTCACTATAAACATGGTCAAAGTTTGTAATGTTTGACTTTCGTAAAAATCTATAGGCACTACATTATGGAACGGAGGGAGTACTTAGCTAATAAAGTGATCCTAAAAAAACACAGTGAAGAAAGTGTTTGACAACTTTATATAATCGATTATCTTCATCGCACTACGTGATGTGTTAAAAAAGGAATAGAAGATCACACGCACGCGCCCGCTCCTCTGGTACTCGTATATATACTTCTTACCTGTGGTGACGCGGCCCAAACACACATCAAAATCATCTATAGCAGGTTCTTCAGAATCGTGCATCGAGAAAGGACGAACTTAGGCACCAACGTCGTCATGTATTAGGCATCTTCCAATGAGCAGTTTTAGCATGGTCCCTCTTACCCCCTCTTTTCACATGAGAGGTAAGAGTATGTAGTAGATCTGAGCCGTTGATCACATTAATTAGTGGTCGGATTAACTCTTACCTTCTTACCTCATATGTAAAAATAAGGGGTAAGAGGGAGCATGTTAAAATTTGCCTCTTCCAATGCTTCACCTTGTACATGTGCTAAGCCTTCCACGTAGTCAAAAAAAATCTGATATGGCAAGTTATTTACTACCTCCGTCTAGGTGAATAAGTCATTCGCGTAGTTCTAGGTTGACGATTTAACTATCTAAATATATATTGTATGTGACAAAATATATATATTTAGAAACTACATTTGTGTAGAAATCTAGTGATATATTTTTCATGACATATAACACATATTTAATTCCTCAAATCGATGATCTAGAACTACGCAAATGACTTATTCACCTAGACGGATGTAGTAAGAGGAGAGAGATGAGTGTGATGACCCAGGAAAAAACAATGATAAGTGCGTGAACCTAGGCAAAACATTTAAAGAAAGGAAGTCCACCAATGCATGAAGAGCTTTAGTTGCTAAATCATTAAATGAAGCAAGCTTAGCAACCATAAGCTAAGCACCTATGCATTGGGGAGTATAGTTGCTAAGCTATTTAATGTGCCTAGCACTTCATCTAAGCACCCATGCATTGGCAGCAGCCATAATTTGCAGACTAAGTCACTTGTGTATTTTCTCATTTTCTCGCAAACCGAAAGCAAACTAGAGGGCTTAGCGGGAGATCGGATAACCGTCACCGCCCATCTGATGGACATTTTGGTCACTGCGGCGTCATGGGTGGCCCTTCCCTTCTCCCACTTGTTTTCCATCACTTGCCGGTCATTCTTTGGCACGGTGATGCCTCTTCCATTCTCCCATGCAACTTCTTTCTCTTTGTCGTCCACTCCAATGGATTGACGGGAGCTTGAGCCATCATTTGTCTTCAAACTCTTAGTTTTTTTCTTGAGTTCTTCCACAACTTGATTCCACTCTGGCTGGCCATTCAATTTAATCCAACAATGGCCAAATCTAGACGACTTCTTCTTGACTTGTTGAAACAAAACGGCGACCAACACCATTTGTGAAACAACAAACTAAGCATGGGAATCCTACATTAAAAGCTAGAAATGCAAATTATGACAAACTTTACAAATGCAACTTATGTGAGTTTCAACTCCGATCCCGTTTGATTTCGACCAAGCACGGAAATATAGTGTCCGACAAACTTGTTTACATTTTTTTTATGGTGGACCATCTATGTTGGAGTGAGACATCATTGCTAGTGGTAATGATAGGACGGAGCTCCACATATTCTTTGTGTTCATGATATTACTTGTGGATCCTCTTTCAGTATATACTTGTTGCCTTTTACTCCGTGTCACATATAGGGTTCATGCTTGTGGCCAATCAAGTTTTGACCAATAAAATGTCCTCAAATGTTGTCAATGCCTGACCTCTTGCCTTGGGTGTCTTTGCCATTTATTTTCTTAGTACATGATGTCCCCAACATCAAGCGTATGACAATTTGGATTCCCCAACTCATGTTCCATACCGACCATAGGTTCTTGACCCTCGTTGATCATCTCGTTCATGTAATTCTCCTAAAATGGTCATGATTCCAGATAAATTAACAAAATATGCAACTAATTCGTTCAATGGAATATGCAACTAATTGATCCAATGTCATGGCAAATATAGGGAACAAAGGGATACAAAATGAAGCAAAAATTGTACCGACTCTGACTAGGACATTTCGTCGGACCAGGCCTAGGCAGCCTAAACGCCGCCGCCACACGTGCTTGTTCGCGCACGTTGAAGTTGCGGTGAGTTGCACACCTCGTCATCCGCATCTGCATTTCAATAAATCCGTTCGAATTGCACAGTCTGTCATCGGATCGATGTCGGCCGTGGGCTGGGCGTACAACGGCTTGGTGTGCGGCAACTGGGCACAACTGAGGGGACACATCCTCCTCGAGGTCCACAACATCCCTGGCCGGAACTCCCTGCACCGCCGCTTCCCTCTTGCACTGCTTCCTTTGTCGCTCCCTCTGGGCGACGTTCTCCGGCTTGCAGCTCGGAGCCACAGACGGGAGCCCTACGGACGACGCCGAGGCAACATCTGTCGCGGCTGTGGGGGACGGGGTATCGTAGACGACATCTAGGGTAGTGGGTGGGAGAGTGGCGGCGCGGACGAGGAAGCAAGGGTGGATCACTGACCGGACCATTTGCGCAGACATATAAAAGGGTTTAAAAAATCCGGTTGTAGATACTCTCATAGATGAGCTACTGAGGAGACAACGTGTCCTTCCTATCCCATGACACATGTCATGTGATAAGCAATCCAACTAAGTACTTTCTCCGTTCCAAAATAAGTGTCTTGAACTTAGTACAAATTTGCACTAGAGCTAGTACAAAGTTGAGACACTTATTTTGGGATGGAGGGAGTATTAGTTAAATTATCTCGATTCTCTCCGCTTTTCAGCGCCGTCGATAATAAGCTAAGCCAAGCGAGATCAGATCAGAAGAAGCCGCCGGAAAGTTGGACACTCCCAGCTAGCCAGCTCGACGATGACAAAGAGGATAAGGGAAACCAGTTAGCGGATCACATCCCACGTGCCACCTCCATTTCAATTTTCAACTTTCTCGTTCAAATCCCGCTGAAATAATAATCCCGCACACTTTCCTGCTGGGATCAAGTGGAGCGATGGGCACTGCACCAGACGCCAGTACAGAGTACACCGATCATCCTGGCCTGTTCGGGCTCGCAAATCCAGACACGCCACTCCTCGTCCTCGCCCTCGTACAAAAGGACACGCGTAGCCGTCCACGACTCCACGAGGTAGCCACAGCTAGGCTAGTTAGTAGTACTACTCTGCTCCAGTCATCCGTCGTCCTCCGTCGTCTCCCTTCCCGGCGAGCGAGCGAGCGGTCGCCGCCGCGATGCAGCGCCGGCTCCCGGCACTCCTCCGCCGCGCGGCGGCCGCGGGGCCCGCGCGCCGGTGGCTCTCCGCCTCGTCCTCCCTCCTCTTCGACGACACCCAGGAGCAGGTAATTAATCAGCTAACCAAACAGAGACCCTCGAATCCGCCGTCCCGCCGCCGCGGAGAGGGACCGGCCGGCCCGCGATTCGCGCCCTCGCTCACCGCGGCTGGTAGTATAATTTTCCCCCCTTTTGCAGTTCAAGGAGAGCGTGCACCGGTTCGCGCAGGAGCACATCGCGCCGCACGCCGCCGCCATCGACGCCTCCAACCACTTCCCCAAGGTAGGGTGTGCCATTCCTCGTACCCGTACCGTCGATTGGTTCCCCGTTCGAGCTCCGGTATCTATGAGTACAGTAATTAATCTGCTCTGTGCTTGGGGCGGGCGGGCGGGCGTGCGCGCAGGAGGTGAATCTGTGGAAGCTCATGGGGGACTTCAACCTGCACGGCCTCACCTCGCCAGGTAAAAGTCCGCTGTATTCTAACACCATTTCGGAATTACAGGACACGAGTAGTAGAACACCCTCTGTTCCTATTAACTACCAAAATGACTTACGTTTAGAAACAGAGGTACAGTAGTATTTAGGTAGTACAATGTTTTTACCCTGTGCCATGTCTGAATTTAGAAACAGCGGTAGAGTAGTATTTAGGTATTACTCTACAATGTTTTTACTTTGCTGGTGGCGCAATTGCGAGGAACTGGTCAAATACTACCGTTGTGTAAGACCTCAATAAGCTGTCCTAGAAGGCGCTAGGTGGGACGTCAGCTCAGGGGAGGTTAAAGGAATAGATTAACTAACGCCGATGACGGATGACCATCTTATCTTAGTTAAAGCCTCAGTGGAGCGCATTAACATAACTGCCTTTTGCAACACTGTCTGGCTCTGTATTGTCTAGTGTTAGTGGAGGGAGTAGATTAAGTAACGCGGGGTTGTCATGTTCCATAGAGGAGTACGGAGGGCTCGGGCTCGGTTACATGTACCACTGCATCGCCATGGAGGAGATCAGCAGGGCGTCCGGGTCGGTCGGCCTCTCCTACGGCGCGCACTCAAATCTGTGCATCAACCAGCTGGTACAAAGTCTATTTTGGTTCTGCTATGTTATTAGTCATTAGTACATCGATCAAATTAACCCCTGAATAACATGACTGTAATGCTTGTGGTATTTGTATGTAGGTCCGTCATGGCAGCCCTGCCCAAAAGGAAAAGTATTTGCCAAAGGTTCATTCCCATATTATCAACATTGTTTCAGTCGGACTCAGCCACCATGAGTGGCATATTTGCAATGATAATGGATTGTGACGATCTGATTTTCCTTTTTCTCTAAAGCTTATCAGTGGGGAGCATATTGGGGCATTGGCAATGAGTGAACCAAACTGTAAGTATCCTTTGAATACCGTACTGTTTAGTTCCACTTATTATGCACAGTATTTCACATTAGTTCCTACTTTCAGCTGGCTCTGATGTTGTCAGTATGAAGTGCAAAGCTGAGAAAGTAGATGGCGGCTATGTCATTAACGGGAATAAGATGTGGTGCACAAATGGTCCATCTGCTCAGACACTAGTAAGCTTCTGAGGCCCTTGTACATTCACCCCCCATATTATCTGCGCCGTGCTTGGTTCACCACTTCTTATTTTTTGAGGAATGGTTCACCACTGTCGTTGGCTGTGTTGGTTTTTGTTTCTTTGGTGTTTCCATGTGTTTCAATTAGGTTATGTCGATTTTCCAATTGAGTGCGTGTACACTTTCTGAACAGTTTAGTATATTTCATATTTACACCTTTCAACCGGTTGTCAGAATTTTGAGCACTGAATCTGTTGCAGCCTTGCTAGTTGCTACAAAATAAGTTATAGTTGTTATCATCCTATGTGGCCATTATAAGTCTGCTAGTTCACTGAAACTGAGATTTACAGGTTGTTTACGCGAAAACAGATATAACTGCTGGATCGAAAGGAATAACTGCATTCATAATTGAGAAGGGGATGCCAGGGTAATTAACCATTCCATTCTCTTGCCTTATGCTCTATTGCGCATGAATGCATATCTTACTAGAATTTTGTGAATGTATGGTATTTGATTGCTAGATTGAGGCTTGGGCGTATAGAAGTGTAGGATAAAACACTAATATTCTTGCTGAAACTACGAAGATGTTTACATGCCAGTATTTCTTACCATTACAGGTTCAGTACTGCCCAGAAGTTAGACAAACTTGGCATGCGAGGAAGTGACACGTAAGATGTTTCTATTTAAGCGGGGTCAATTAATGGTGTATAGGTTCTTACTGAACGGATATCTCTCCTTAACAGATGTGAGCTCGTCTTTGAGAACTGCTTTGTGCCTCAAGAGAATGTTCTTGGTGAAGAAGGGAAAGGTATTATCTCCTGACTGTCTGAATTCAACTCTATACTTCTGTTGCAATTTTGAGATCTTCACTTGGTTGTTTACAGTCAGTTTCCCATGCCAATTTCTAAACCAGGAAAACTGTGAATAGTTCTTGGATTTTACCATCACATCCTTATGCAGGACTTACTGTCTAATTGAAGAATTGACTTCTTGAACCGAAATTCTCATCAAGAATATTCTCGATACGTTTCTTGTTGCAGGTGTTTATGTCATGATGTCTGGTCTTGATCTGGAAAGACTTGTATTAGCTGGAGGTCCTATCGGGCTCATGCAGGCATGCCTTGATGTTGTTCTTCCTTATGTTCGACAGAGGGAGCAATTCGGCCGTCCGATTGGTGAATTTCAGTTCGTACAGGTATAGCCATGCAGCCTATTGTATCGTGTTCCCCTGTTTCTAGTTCTAGGTGCAACGTCTTGTTAGGATATTAGCAGGTATCTGGCCCTAACATAACAGGTGATTTTCTGATGCAGGGGAAAATGGCAGACATGTACACCTCCTTGCAATCGTCAAGGTAGGGATACCAACACAAGCCTTCTACTGTGAAGTTTAAACAGCTTCTTACTGTTGTTTTCTTTTTCAGATCATTTGTATACTCAGTTGCTAGGGACTGTGATAATGGCAAAGTTGACCGCAAGGTACATTTGAAAGTCTCAACGTGTCTCTGTTCTTTTTTAGTCACATTGTTGCATCACATGGCTACATTCATGTGTTCTACTGTTCAAGACTATAAAACAACCAATTCCGTGTGTATCATGCTGATGCCTGGTAAACTGACTTCATCTTCATTTACCAGGATTGTGCAGGAGTGATCCTCTTTGCCGCTGAAAGGGCAACACAAGTTGCACTTGAGGTCAGAACCCTCTCCTCAGTTCATTCGAATTTTTGTTGCATGTGTTGTATTTACATGATTTCTTTGGAATGCGGTCAAATTTCGTGGAATTTTGCTCTAATTTTTTTTCCTCTTAGCTGGACATATAAGACATAACTGTTTTGATTTCTCATATTTTGTACTTCTTTCATCCCAGATCTCTTACTTTGTCTTCCTTGGACAAAGTTCTTACTAACTTCACATTTGTAACTGCTTTTAGCTTAGTACTCCCTCTGTAATGTGATCTAAACGCTCTTATATTTCTTTACGGAGGGAGTAAGTTGCATTATTGTCAAGTTCTTTTCTGGTCCAGTAATTGATCTTAAACCTTCCCTTATGGCAGGCAATCCAGTGTCTTGGTGGCAATGGATACATAAATGAGTACCCAACTGGCCGTCTCCTGAGAGATGCAAAACTGTTCGAGATTGGGGCGGGTACTAGTGAGATCAGAAGAATGATAATTGGCCGTGAGCTGTTCAAAGAGGACTGAGATTATTCTTCTGGAAGCCAGCTTGTCAGTGCATATTCTAACTGGAGGAGGTGAGCAGGATTTAGACCATTAGTGAACTGTCCCTGATGTTCATTGTTTGATGATGTTCTATCCAATCATTCTCATACTTCTGTATATGTCCAACAGTCTTGCAAATAAAGTTCAATCTTTTACTTGTTATCTGGTTCTAGTCAGTATCTATAAGTTTGTTGCTATGATATACTGCGACTTGACACATAATCGCATTTGGCTCATAATTCACTATACAACCTTTTTGGATTCAGTATGAACTACAATGTCTAGAGACTGAGCCCTGCCACCTTTATGAGACACGAATGCCATTTACACTTTCTAGTTTCTATATGACAATTCAGCCCATGGCGGCATAAATTTGGAAAGCTACAAGTCAAGGGAGCCTAAAAAAATTTGCACAGGGGTTTCATGGGCCTTTTACACCCTGTCAGCTTCAGTAGGATCTGTAATGCACTGGGAATCAGTTGTCTTTCCTTGAGTTTGAGCTTTCTGTTTCTGCCTCAGAGCACCCCACTCAATGGCCTCAGCAACAACTCTTTGACGATCGAATGTGCTCTTATCTTGCTGAGTTCCATTAGATAATGGTGGATCTTCAGCCTGTTTCTTTTGGGGCGCGATACTAGGTCTCTCTTCACAGCCAGCAGGCACTTCTGCGAGGAATCCCAATGCGACAACAGCGTCACTCATGTATGGCCGCACAGAGTCTTCCTCATGTAGGCACATTGCTGCCACAGCCACTGCCTGGCTCAAGTCTTTTTCTGGGTATTCACCTCTAAGAAGAGGGTCTACTAACTCATGGTACCTTCTCCTATCTCTGATAATGGGCATTGCCTGTTGATCAAACATGAATTTAGCTCAACTGTCTGAAAGAAATCTTGTCGCAAGCATCTTTTTGAAATAATTCCTAACTAAGCATTCTGTATAGGGAAGAAGCATATAGGAACAAAAGGTGCATACCCAGTTAACCAAGATTTGATCACTTGCTGGTTTAGTTGATTCGACAGCTTTTCTTCCTGTGATTAACTCAAGTAGGAATATCCCAAAACTGTACACGTCGGTCTTGATAGTTAGCTGGCCTGTTTTTATATATTCCGGAGCACAGTACCCATATGTGCCCATCACTCGAGTTGAGACGTGTGTCTTTTCTCCAACAGGCCCAAGCTTTGCGAGCCCGAAGTCTGAGAGTTTAGGATTGTATTCCTCATCAAGAAGGATGTTGGGGGACTTGAGGTCCCGGTAGATGACCGGCGGGTTAGCCTTCTCATGGAGGTATTCGAGACCCTTAGCGGTTCCGTGGGCTATCTTCATCCTTATATGCCAACTTAGTGGTATTTGATCAGCAGTGATATCTGCGACAACAGCAGTTCAACTTATAAGTTTTCTATGTATCTAGTAATCAAATGTGCTAACGGTGAGAGCTCTTGAAAGTGATGCTATACTGTTGCCTGAATACATTTCACATGTCCGCAAAAAATAATAATAATTTGTTTCACATGATTTTTAAGTTGAAAACGATTCGTAGATGTTAATTCATGATCAATAAGAATCTAGATTTTCATTGTAGTGTAATTTGGACGTTGTCAAGTTTGAATGTATTAATGAAGAAAAGACTAGCGCTTACCAAGCAGGTGGTCTGCAAGTGAACCCAGGGCCATGTACTCGTACACCAGTAGCCGTTGATCTCCGTCTGCGCAATAGCCTACCAAGCTGACCAGGTTTGGATGGTGTAAGAGGCTGAGCATCAAGACTTCAACTAGGAACTCTCGGTTGCCTTGAATTCCATTCAGGTCTAGTTGTTTGACAGCTACAATCTGATCATGCATCCAAAATATAATTGAAGCAAAATTAGCAAATTGTTACAAGTCAGTAGGACTATTTGAATAATGTTTGTTATTGGGTTGTTCCTGTATATACCTGGCCGTTTTCAAGCTGTCCCTTGTAGACCCTGCCAAAACCCCCCTCTCCCAGAAGGTAGTCGGAGCGGAAGTTCTTGGTGGCTGTCGCTAGCTCACGGTATGTGAATGCCTTTGCATTTCTGGCCATGGCAGAACTTTCGGTAGGTTCACCGTTTGCTCTTGTTTCGGATGATTGCCGGTGTTTTGGAGCCTCTGCAAGGTGAGTTTTCAGTATTTGTCAGCGAGAATTCCATTTTGTGCTCTCCAACAAAATTCGAACAGCACGTCTGCTACAATAGTCTGCGGTCCATATTTTTATATACCATTGTGATCCATCATGCATTATTATCAGAATTCAGACATGCATTACAGGGACAGGCATGCCTACAAGATGGATTTGACAAATGGTACAAAACGAATCCTCCATGGTCCTCACCAGATTCCGTGAGGGATGCTCCAGATCGCGTCGAGACGGCGGCATTTGCGACGGGGGAGGTGGCGACCTCCCCCGACCCCGTCCTCCTCGGCGACGTCTTCTTCTCAGGCCTGAAGCATGAAAAACATTTCACGGTCCGAATTCCCCAATGCATGTGCCTCTCAACCGAACCTCCTCCTTGTGCCCACCACGAGATCTCCAACCCCTCTGCTCTCGCAATCCGGAAGACTCTTTGCATATAGAATGGCAGCATGGACGAGGAGTTCTCCTCCCTTGCTGCAAGATCCTGGTCACAGATTGCCATCACGCTCTTCTTCCAAGAAGAATGTGATCTCTGTGGAGGGGATGTGATCAGGTAGGAAGAGCATTTTGTCCGTGCATTTTGTGGAGGTCAATGTGCTTAGCCAAGAATAGGATCTCTCTCGGTTTTGGGCCACACTTCAGCTCTAAAATTAGAATGTCTGCCCCTCTGAAGATCGGCGTCCTCTGGAATGCACTGGATATAAACGCCTTCCCTGATTTTTCTCATTTTTTGACCCCATGGTTGGAATCTTAGAAGGGGAAATGGCTTGCTCACCTTTTGTTGTCCCTGTTGTTGGAATATAGTGGGAATCAGAGTACAGAAAAGACTCCGCGCCTCCCTTCCCTTCCGCCCGTGATGCGCATGGGAGGCCAACCCTAGCCGCCGGCGGGGCGTCCCTCATCCACTCCTCCCCTCCCTCGCCGCCGCCGAGGGGTGCGGCTGGGCGAAGCCCGGCCGTCGGCGGTGGCAGTGGGGTGCTCTTCTTCCCCTCACGCGGGCGGTGTGGCGTGGGGCGGCTCACCCGGGCCTGGGTGTTGCGCTTGGCATCTGGTGCGGCAGCACGAAGGCGCGTCGGGGCTGGTCGACGGCAGCGGCGCGGTGGTGGTGCTTTGGGCGGCGCGGTGGTGGAGGGCGCGCCTTGGTCGTCGGGATTGGCGAGGTCGAGGCCAGATCTGAGGCTGGGCAGCGCAGGCTGCTGGTCTCCGCCCCTGCTGAAAGATCGTGGATGTCGCCTCCGCCCGTGCTGAAAGATCGTGGATGTCGCCTAGAGGGGGAGGTGAATATGCGCTTTAAAATAATTACGATTTAGGCTTGAACAAATGCGGAATAAACTTAGCGGTTAATTTGTCAAGCACAAAACCTACAACTAGGCTCATCTATGTGCATCAACAACTTATGCTAAGCAAGACAAACAACTATGTGATAGCAAGATATATATAGCAAGAAACAATATGGCTATCACAAAGTAAAGGGCTCGGGTAAGAGATAACCGAGGCACGCGGAGACGACGATGTCTCGCGAAGTTCACACCCTTGCAGATGCTAATCTTCGTTTGGAGCGATGTGGAGGCACAATGCTCCCAAAGAAGCCACTAGGGCCACCGTAATCTCCTCACGCCCTCGCACAATGCAAGATGCCGTGATTCCACTAAGGAATCCTTGAGGGCGGTCACCGAACCCATACAAATGGCAACCCTTGGGGGTGGTCACCGAACCCGTACACTTTGGCAACCCTTGAGGGCGGTCACCGGAACCCGTAAAATTGCTCGGGACGATCCCCACAACCTAATTGGAGACCCCCACGCATGCCCGGAGCTTTTCACCATAATAATTGAGCTCCGAACACCACAAAGTTGGGGCTATCTCCACAACCTAATTGGAGGCCCCCAACGGCATCACGAAACTTCACCACAATGGAATATGGCTCCGAGGTGACCTCAACCGTTTAGGGTGCCCAAGCACCCAAGAGGAACAAGCTCAAGGGTATCAAGCACCCAAGAGTAATAAGCTTCTCAACTTCACTTCCACGTATCATCGTGGAGAACTCAAACCGATGCATCAAATGCAATGGCAAGGGCACACGGAGTGCCCAAGTCCTTCTCTCCCAAATCCCTCCAAAGCAACTAATGCTAGGGAGGAAAATGAGAGGAAGAACGAAGAAGAGAACACGAAGAACTCCAAGATCTAGATTCAAAGGGTTCCCCTCACCTAGAGGAGAAAGTGTTTGGTGGAAATATGGATCTAGATCTCCTCTATCTTTTTTCACAAAAACTAGCAAGAATCCATGGAGGGATTGAGAGATAGCAAGCTCGAAGAAGGTCAACATTGGGGGAAGAACACGAGCTCAAAGGATAATGCTCAATGGGGAAGAAGACCCCCTTTTATAGGGGAAGAAAATCCAACTGTTATCCCCATCAACCAGCCCGCAACGAGCGGTATTACCGTTCTAGGGAGCGGTACTACCGCTGGCCGCAGCGGTACTACCGATGGGACCTCACACATCGCCAAAGGGAGAAGAACACAGAGAGAGAACCCCGGAGCGGTACTATAAGCGGTGGTATGGCGGTAGTATCGCTTATAAGCGGTACTATCGCTCCCACTGCCGCTCAACCCGACACGAGAAGCGATGGTCTCGAATCGAGGCGGCACTAGCGCGGAACCGGAGCCATTCTACCGCTTATAGCAATGGGCGGTACTACCGCTGTGAACCAGCGGTACTACCGCTTGTGGCTATAAGCGGTACTACCGCTCCGGCCCAGCGGTACTACCGCAGGAGCAACAAGAAAGCCCAGAACTGCCATAACTTCTGCAAATGAGCTCCGAAATGAGCAAACTCAAGCTTGTTGGATAGAGGAAGACGAGTAGCATCAAAACAATGACTGGTTATAGTAAGAAGAGGCAGGGGAGGTATGCCTAGAATATAGAGGAGTGAACCCTCCATCACAGAAGAACCAACATAACCTCCAACATCGAAAACATCATAGAAGATGCATGAGTGAACTCCGTTTTCGATGAACTCGAGCTTGTCATCAAGATGACCATAAGCTCCAAAACTCACAAGGAGAAGAATCAAACAAGAACCAATAAAGATGATGCACAGGATGCAATGATTTGAGCTCTCTACGAATGATACGATCAAGCTACTCATCGAGAGCCCTCCCTTGATAGTACGACAATCGATCCTATAACCTGGTCTCCCAACTACCATCATGAGACCGATAAAATAGAAAACCTATCAAGGGCAAACCTTTGCCTTGCACATAGTCCACTTGAGCTGGATGATGACGATCTTGACTCCCTCAAGTTGGACCACCTTTTTTGATTGCGTTGGCTCGGTGAAGACTAGTAGATTTCTCCCCCATACCCCACCATGGGTGAGTCACTCTTCGGCACATCTTCACAAGTCCATTGTCACCACAATGGACGACAAGCTTCAAGCACTTGATCTTTTCGTGATGCTTCACTTGAACTTGCACACCGCAAACTTGATGACGATCACCACTTGATGTCATCCTCCATGGGTTGTATAATATCTTTCTCTTGACGCAAGCCCATGGAAACATACCTAACCCCACATAGAACTCTCACGTAGACCATGGGTTAGTACACAAAGTGTAATCGACAATGCTTACCATACCATGGGATCGCTTGATCCCTCTCGGTACATCTTCTATGCTTTGTGTGTTGATCAACTTGATTCACTCTTTGACTTAGTCTTGATCAACCTAAAATCTTTCAAACTCTTTTCATTTGGATGATGTCTTGAAGGTAAACATGAATGATCACACACTCTCCTTCTTCAAGACATGCTTGCAATAAGCTCAACACTCACAAGACCAATCTTTGGATAATTTTTTAATAGCACCTTGGTCATCACAAACTCTCCTTGAAACCAACAAATGGACTTCAAGAAAAGCCTATGGACAAACCCTTCGAATATAACTCAAGGCAATCATTAGTCCATATAGATTATCATCAATGACCAAAACCAAACATGGAGGCACCGCATGTTCTTTCAATCTCTCCCATTTTGGTAATTGATGACAATCACTTTCAAGATAGTTTATTGAAGGAAGTATGCATCACCATACCATACAACAATAATGTATGCGAATAAGATGCAAAAGCTTAGGAACAAAACCAAAGCAAGAAGAGAAGAAACAACTCTCTAAACTTCCTCACAAAACTCTCTGAAACTTCTCCCTCATTGGCATTGATTGTCAAAATGGGCAAAAAACTTAGAAGGGCAATATAAATTGTGTTCCTCCATAAATTGTGCATTTCTCAACAAGAGAGCGGAATGCAATACACATATCCAACGGTAAATACTTGGAGGAAGACAAACTATATTGAGGCCCAAAGATTGCAAAATGATGATATGCCATAAAGACATAACAAAGAGAGAGACACGCAATCAAGCAATCAAAAGATACCAATTGAAGCAAGCTATCAAAAGATACCAATTGAACCAACTAGACCAATGATTCTACGTGCCACATGAATAAACGATATTATGATATGAGCAAATAAGAGCTCCAAAGAAATTAGGGAAGTTCCCCATGATTTGTGCACAAATAAGATTTTTTTGGATACAACGTGCACATAATAGGATCATCACCCCCCCAAAATCAATAGAAACTCACAACAAGTGCAAGCGAGCAATTAGGAAACAAAGCCTAGCAGAAGCAACAAACAAATGGTTGAGCAACATGTAAAAGAGGTAACTTAAGAATAGGCTCAACCAAAAAGATATGTGTTAGTCATGGCAAAACACTTGTGAATACTAATATAAGGATGAGCATTAAGCATCAACATAGTCTTGAATAAATGAGATACAAGGTGCAAGCCATGTCATTCCCACATACACCAAGCAAAGGGTTTCACAAGCATGCTCACTATGCAAAATGAATAACCAACGCTTGTGATAACCCATGGTGAAGAAAGAAAGTGAAAGGTTTGTCAAGAGGAGGGATACCAATCGAGATGGTAAAAAAGCCTCGTCAAGACAAGCAAGAGACGAAATATCTTCGCCACACAAGAGTGCATCAAGATGCAAAGATCCGCACTCAAGGCAAAAGCTTTCACGGAGCCACCAAACAAATAATACAAGAAAGAAAAGGTGGACGTGAAAGAAAGGATATCTTCTAGATATGTAATTTCTCTCAAGTGTATAAGATTCTAGGTAGATGAAAATCATGATGATATCGATCCACAAAGAAGGATGTACACACGAAATAGTTACAAAAAGGAAAGAATAAGATATCCACAAGGAAGTCATAAATATACCAATAAGATATTTGCTTGAAAGCATAGCACATGGCTAGATATGGTCTTATTGTATATAAATGAATTCCAACCACACGAGCATCAAAGACATCACAACTAGCAGAAGAGATCATTGTTGGGATGCTTTGAGAAAGGAAACAAGTATCACAAGAAAGAATGAATTACATGCCATGATACAACCTACACAAGGTTGATGCAACAAATGTGTGCATGAAGTAGATGATGATACTTGTTACCGAAATACCAGTGGAAGGATGTAGTAGATACCAATTGAAGGTAGATAGTAGTTCATTGATCATCCTAGCTTGACTCCAATAAGCAAATGGTGACACCACCTTCCTTTTGAATTAGCCGAGCATCCAATGCATCTCCAATTGTTCCTAGAACAACAACACAAACAAAATGGTACCCAAACTCATTGGGACCAATGAGTTAGAAACACCAATACATAGAACAAATACCACAAACTTATGTGCATATATATATATATATATGAAAATGAATTTCATGCACATCTCATCCAAATTGAGACTAGGTGGAGTTTTCCATATATATTTGGTCAAAGAAAGAACGCATGCCAAATGAAAATACATGAAGTAAATATGCATGCTCAAGACTTTCAAGAAACGACACCAAAAGAAAAAGAAATACCAAGTGAAAATAAGATACCAAATGGAGAAATCATCACTTGGAAGATATCATTAAGGATACATCAAGGAATGAGATATCCATTGATACACGCAAAAAGAAAGATATCAAACTCCCAAAACAGAGGATGGTTCCAAACAAACCAAGCCCTCTACAAAGTTTCATGATGGCACAAGTACCAAAAAGAAACGGGTTGCCTTCCACCAACACACACTTGAAATGGACACAAGATGAGTGTTCTATAGAAAATGGGATAGCTCCCCAAGAGTTGTGCATTATAGAGAATTTGCATTTGAATACAAAATGCACAAGGTGGGATCACCACTTTCACTATATCTATAAAACACTTGACAAAAACAATAAAACAACAAGATCCACAAGCAGCACGAAAGACAATGGGAGTTGACACAATCTTGTCAAGAGATAAGACAAATGAAATCAAAAGACAATGTAAAGATGATCGATAATTTCCACTACATAAAAAGATTGCCAATTGTCAAGGACAAGAGGTGTTTGGAAATAATTCCCGATGATAGATTGCCAAAATATCCAACATCATCTTCACACCAAACACAAAAGCAAATTTGCAACTTGTAGAGCTAACATGCCACCTAGGAACAAGATAATTTACAATATCAACTCTAGGTGACAATATCTCAAATGTACACATTTTCTAGGCTTGTAATATACAGATAGCATATTACTCCCCCATAATGTGATACCAACAAAAAAACTTAACAAGATGCAAAATAGAACCAACGAAAGGTAATTAATGGACAAATAGAATTTGAATTTCTCATGAGAAGACATACCACATAGAGACTAGATAATCTTGTAATATCAATACTAGATGGTATTCCTCATGTACACACATTTATAGGATTGTGAAGTGCACACAACACATCACTCCCCCAAAATGGCATGTTCCATTAATCTCTCACAAGAGCCAACTAAGATACAAACAACACGCAAAAAAGGCTCAACACACGACACAAACATACATGATGTGCAAACCAACATACACATACTCGATTTCTCAAGATAAGCAAATTGAAAGCAAAACATATACAAGCACATGTAAGGAACAAAACCGAAACATGTTAAAGGGCAAGTAACTTTCAATGTAAACAATTTAAGTACGAGTTACCGCAAGGAGGAACATTGGATATAAGATAGAAACTTGATAATCTGAATGAGTTGGCTTGAGACAATATGAATGATGAAGTCCCCTTAATTCTTCATAATGTAGCCAAGTCTCCAATGCCCTTCAACAACACCTATTGATCAAGTTTGAGCTTGTTGGTCCCCAACCAAGTTGGGTCCTAAGAAGTTAGTGATGGGGAACATAGTATTTCAAAAAAATTCCTACAATCACGCAAGATCTATCTAGGAGAAGTATAGCAATGAGAGAGGAGAGTGTGTCTACGTACCCTTGTAGACCGAAAGTGGAAGCGTCTAGTGACGTGGTTGATGTAGTCGAACTTCTTCGCGATCCAACCGATCCAAGCACCGAACGTACGTCACCTCCACGTTCAGCACACGTTCGGCTCGATGACGTCCCACGAGCTCTTGATCTAGTTGAGCGTCACGGGAGAGTTTTGTCAGCACGACGGTGTGGTGACGGTAATGATGAAGTTACCGGCGCAGGGCTTCGCCTAAACTCTGCAACAATATGATCGAGGTGTGTATCAGTTGTCGGATTACGGGTTCCGCAAACCCAAGAAGTTCGAACACAGGGGCGTGAACGAAGATCTCTCTCACTCACGTCTACCTAGCGTCTCGCCCTCGTCCGATGAAGAGATTCAAGCGAACTACAAGTAAAGCACACACGAATTTACCCAGGTTAAGGCCACCTTGCGGCGTAAAACCCTACTTCCTTCTTTGATGGATTAGCCTCGGGAGGGCTTGAGTATAAACGAGTACAGTGGTTCCTGAGCTCAGGAGGAGAGCTCAGGAGGGTCAGGAGGAAAGGGTTCTCGCTCCTTTGTGCGAGGGCGGAGTCTCTGGATCTGATCAGCCTACCTCTCCATAGTGGCGACCCTAGCTACTTATATAGGCGGCGAGGGTCCTCTTCCCCCGAAATGTTTAGGCGGGAAGGGATCCCACAACGGCCATTTTGAGCGGGAACACAAGGACGTTCCTTTCCTGACAAAAGCGGTCTTCGCCTGCAAAGAGATCAGGCGGTGACGCGGTGGTGGGCTTGGTGGTGACATCCTCCCTGTCGTCCTTGCGGTCTTCGGTCTTGTTGCACCAAACGGGAAATCTTTGTTCCGCTCCTCGGGAACCTGCGCATGCGCTGTCTCCTTTGCACCAAAACGGTAACTGCGCTGCTGGCACGCGCTGGCACTCGCTGGCGCGGTGCGTCACTACTCGCGTCACTGCCTCCTCCTGAGGCAGGCTTGGCCTTGGATTCTCCGTCCCTCCGGAGCAACCTAGCCGAGGCCGCTCCTGAGGGGGTCTTGACGTCGTTCTCCTCGCTAGCCCCCTCGCGAGGGTCTTGAGGAGCTGGTCGGTCAGCTGGGTCGTACCAGGCCGTAGCAGGAGCACGTCGCGGCCCGCAGACAGGCAACTCTGGGTACCCTGGTTCCCAGGATGCTGACAGTAGCCCCCGGGCCCAAGGCGCGCGCGGAGTTGGCTTCGGGGCGAAGCCTTAGTCGAGGATGAAGCATTGCGGGCCCCAAAAGGCTGCGGGCCAGGCTGGTGCGTGACGGTTGGATGGGACGTGGGCGACTCCGCTTCCCACGCAGCCTTGGCAGTCGTGCGTTTTGACAATCGCACAACCGATAGGCGGATTTCCTGCTGCCGCCCCTGCTTTCTTGCCCCTCAATCTCCTTCTCCCTTTCCTTGCCTTCTCTGCCCCCCTTTCCTCGCCGCCATGCCGCGTAGGACGAAGAAGAGGGGAACCGGCGAGTCTGCCACGCCGCCGTCGGGGCTCGAGCCGGCGCTGGGTCGCTCCCTCGTGGTGAACCAGGAGGGCTTGGACAAGGTGCGCCGTGCCCTGGCCGGTGCGTCTAACGAGTGGGGGCCGACCCGGGCCTGGCTTGCCTCCCGGCCGACGGCGGAGCTAAACGCCAGTGACACCCAGCTCCAGCTCCACGCCATCTTCGGGGGTCTCCTCCCCCTTTTTCCGCCTTCTTTTATGCGGTGCTCACGCATTACCAGATTCGGGCGCTGCACTTGGACCCGGGGTCCATCATCCTCCTCTCCGGCCTCGCGTTTCTGTGCGAAGCTTTCGTCGGTGTTTCCCCGCCCGTGGCCCTGCTTCGCCACTTCTTCGCCCTCCACCTAGTCGACGGGGGGCAGCGCTTGGGGTGCGTGTCACTGTGCGTAGTGGAGGCGACCGCCGCCTCCGGGATCGACTTCATGCTCTGCCTGACCACGGCGGGGTTTCGTCGACAGTGGGTGTATGTTGATGCTATTACGTACAGCCCCCAATTCCACCTTCCCAACGCGCCAGCGGTGCCGAGCTCGGGCTGGGAGCACAAGGCTCTCTCGGATCCGCGGGCAGATCCGGTCATGCGTCGGTTGGCCAGCCTGAGGAGGAATGGGTTGACCTTGGCGATGGTGGTGAGGGACTTCCTTGTTCTGCGTGTCGTCCCGCTTCAGCGCCACTCTCGTCCGATGTGGGCCCTCACCGGTCATGATGATCCTGCGCGTCTTCAGAGGAAGCAGCTCCCCCCTGAGACGCTCCAGGGGTTGTTGCGGCTACTCGTCGGCGGAGTGCCTGAAACACGCCCTGTCTCCGCGACTCCCTTGTACTTGGCTCCTGTGGCCGGAAAAGCCTTTGCCGAGAAGATGCCCCGCTTCGATGCGTGGGGACTGTTGCCGGGGGGTGTCTCTAATCCTCATGACAATCCCTTGGTGGTGGCGCCAGGGCTCACGAGCCCAACCTTCCCTTCCAGGGCGGATGTGCCAAGTGGAGCCCCTGACCTAGGGTCCACTCCGCCCCGGAGCGAGCAGATGAAGCGCGGGCGCCGGTCTCGACGGAGGTGTCGGAGGGTACCGAGGCGCCGCTGGCTCCTGAGGTGGCTGAAGGTGGGGCACATCGGCCTCCCGTCGAGACGAGCCCGGAGGACGCCGTAGCGGGAAATGGGGCGCCGGCCGCGGGCGTCCGCCGCGGCCCTGCCCCAGGTCTAGGCGCGCTTGCCCCAAGCGTCCCCCTGCCGTCCTTCGCGGCGCTGGGCAAGAGGCGGAGGTTGAGGGGCAGTTATGGCCCAGCCCCGAGGGCTCTGAAGAGGATGAAGTTGACTGCATCGGGCAGGTGTGTGTTCATCAGCTTTTCCTATTCTTCCTAACAGGGTTCTCCTGACCCCTTGCTCCGCAGGGTTTCTCCTGACTCATTCCGAAGCCGTTCGGCGAGGCTCGCAGACACTTCTGTTCGCGCCCCTCCTCCGGACCATGCTGGGTCTTCGGTAGACCTTGTGCGGGATCGTGGGGCCGCGCCCGGACCCTGCCACGTGAATCATGCCCCCAGCCCCCAAGTGCTTCTGGGGCATGGCAGCTCTTGGTGCGTCGGGGGCCCGTCTCATGCCCCGGGGCTTGTCTTCATCGTGGATCATCAAGCTCTTGAGGCGGCCCGGGAGGCCGGCCACCCATCAGGACCACGCCTGCCCCTCGCGCCGGAGGTAGCGCGCCCCCCTAGGGTTGGCCCTGGGCTGCATGCTGAGGGAGGAAAAGAGACCCTTTTGGATGGCCCGGACGTCGCGAGCCGAGCCACCTCCTGGAACTCGCGCTGCGAAGGAGCGTGGTTCGTCATGATCTTGTGCGGGGGGCATCAGACGCTCTGAAGCGCCTTGAGGTCAAGGTCGCCGAAGTGGATGTGTGCATTGAGGCCGAGGGCCTGCTTTTGGCTAAGGGCTGACGCCAGCTGCGGGCTGCCGTTAACTTGAGCCAGCTGCAGCATAAAACCGCCCTGGAGAAAGCGGAAGCGTGTGTAGCCGCGGCTCAGGAGGCCCGCGACCGCGCCCTGAAAGAGGCTCGAGACGCAGACCGTCGCCACGTAGCGGCCGAGGAGCATGAACGCGAGCTCGAAGCTTTGAACGCCGCGCTCGAGCGTCAGGTTCGCACTCGAAGGGCTGCCCTCGTCGTGTCCGCGGCCGATGATGACACCCCAGCAGGTCTCTCAGCGCGGGAGGAGGCGCTAGTACTTGATATGATGGAGCTGAACATGGAACGCGAGCGCCTGGAGACAATGGAGCGCCAAGTGGCTGAAGCCGAGGGCAACCTCGATAATCGAGAGGATGCCGCGAGGAAGGCTGCCATGGAGGTAGAGCGCATGCGGAAGGATTACCGCGAGAAGCTGGGGCTTCACGAGACTCGCTTTGCTGATAAGCGCAAGGAACTCCAGAAGGAGGTCTCAGCTCTCAAGGGCAAGCTAGCGGATGTCGAGCGCCGTCTGCAGGTGTCGGAGAAGGCTTGCACCGCAGCCGAGCGTCGTGAGCTGGTGTCGAGGGAGGCCTGTGCCGCGACGGAGCGTCGCGAGCGGGCGTCGGAGAAGGCTCACGCCGCTGCCAGGGCGGAGCTGTCCTGCTTCCACAAGCAGGTGAAAGACATTTCCACTATCGCGGCCCGAAACTCCGAGGAGGCCACGCGAGCTCGTGGAATGCAGCACACCCGCTCGAAGATGTTCGAGGCCTTGCGGCACAGGGCCGACCGAGCCTTGGATGAGCTCCTTGACTCGAGGGTCGATGACCCTCTGGTTGATGATGACGTCGGATATCTCAGGTTCTTCACTAGAGTGGTGGAGCGTCTTGAAGGCGGGGTCATGAGGGCTCGGCAGCTTGTTGAGGAGCAGAGCCGCGACATCCTCAGGCGTGCGGTCTCCCGCATCTTTGGTAACTTGCCCCGTCTTGCCCTTCGGGGCCTTGCTGGAGCCTGTGCCCGTGGTGGTCGCTGGCCCCTTGGAGGGATGGGTGAGCGATCACGTGGACGTGTTGGTGACGGAGCTCGTTCTGCCATCAACGATGCGCCGGTGCTTGGGGAGGGGCGACGCCGATGGTCCCGACGAAGATGCCGATGCTTAGTCCAGCTCCTGCTGTAGGTTTCATTTTTGGTTGTGGCTCTAGAGCCGGGTAAGATGAATGTCATAAGACTTAAGCTTTTGATGATGCAAGGATGGGTTTAAGCACTCCCTTGTGACTTTCGCCCCTAAGGCTAAGACCTCAGGCCCTTGTTGCATTTTCGAGAGGGGCGTCCACCGAACCTGTCCGAGCGCGTCTCGCGAGTATCTGCAATTGGCGCAAGAGTGATTGGCGGTCCGGCACGGGCCAGACAGAACGTGCGCCCACGCCCCAGCCCCTGCTCGCGAGGAGTGATTGGGCGGGGTTGCAGCTGTAGTCCGGCTTAGCCGAGCAAGGCGAAAAACGGACTGGGCGAAGGAAAACTCAGCGAAAAATGCAAAACACGGACGAAAAACTCTCCCCCCTTTATTTCAAAAAATGAGTAGGGCGGCCGCGAGTTCGACTCGAGAAGGCAGATACAAAGGAGGAAAAGGCAAATGGAAAAGGGAGGGGCCGCGTACGGCTCCTGAGCAGGTCTTTGGTCTTCTCCCCAGCGCGGATCGTAGGGCTACCACCGGCGGGTGTGGGCATATCCATTGGAGTGACAAATCGTATTCTCGATCTATGCCAACACCACAAGCACCTTCGGAGACACCTGTAGAGCATCTTTATAATCACCTAGTTATGTTGTGACGTTTGATAGCACACACGGTGTTCCTCCGGTATTTGGGAGTTGCATAATCTCATAGTCATAGGAACATGTATAAGTCATGAAGAAAGCAATAGCAGTAAAACTAAATGATCAAGTTGCTAAGCTAACAGATGGGTCTTGTCCATCACATCATTCAACTAATGATGTGATCCCATTGATCAAATGACAACTCATGTCTATGGTTAGAAAACATAACCATCTTTGATCAATGAGCTAGTCTAGTAGAGGCATACTAGGGACACTCTGTTTTGTCTATGTATTCACACATGTACTAAGTTTCCGGTTAATACAATTCTAGCATGAATAATAAACATTTATCATGATATAAGGAAATACAAATAACAACTTTATTATTGCCTCTAGGGCATATTTTCTTCAGTGTCCCACTTGAACTAGAGTCAATAATCTAGATTACATAGTAATGATTCTAACACCCATGGAGTCTTGGTGCTGATCATGTTTTGCTCGTGGAAGAAGCTTAGTCAACGGGTCTGCGACATTCAAATCCATATGTATTTTGCAAATTCTATGTCTCCCTCCTTGACTTGATCACGGATGGAATTGAAGCGTCTCTTGATGTGCTTGGTTCTCTTGTGAAACCTGGATTCCTTCGCCAAGGCTATCGCTCCAATGTTGTCACAAAAGATTTTCATTGGACCCGATGCGCTAGGTATTACACCTAGATCGGATATGAACTCCTTCATCCAGACTCCTTCATTTGCTGCTTCCGAAGCAGCTATGTTCTCCGCTTCACACGTAGATCCCGTCACGACGCTCTGCTTGGAACTGCACCAACTGACAGGTTCACCATTCAATAAAAATACATATCCGGTTTGTGACTTAGAGTCATCCGGATCAGTGCCAAAGCTTGAATCGACGTAACCATTTACGACGAGTTCTTTGTCATCTCCATAAATGAGATATCCTTTGTCCTTTTCAGGTACTTCAAGATGTTCTTGACCGTTGTCCAGTGATCCACTCCTGGATTACTTTGATACCTCCCTGTTAAACTTATAGCAAGGCACACATCAGGTCTGGTACACAACATTGCATACATGATAGATCCTATGGCTGAGGCATAGGGAATGACTTTTATTTTCTCTCTTTCTTCTGCAATGGTCGGGCATTGAGTCTTACTCAACTTCACACCTTGTAACACAGGCAAGAACCCTTTCTTTGACTGGTCCATTTTGAACTTCTTCAAAACTTTATCAAGGTATGTGCTTTGTGAAAGTCCAATTAAACGTCTTGATCTATCTCTATAGATCTTGATGCCTAATATATAAGCAGCTTCACCGAGGTGTTTCATTGAAAAATTCTTATTCAAGTATCCTTTCATGCCATCCAGAAATTCTATATCATTTCTAATCAACAATATATCATCCATATATAATATCAGAAATGCTATAGAGTTCTCACTCACTTTCTTGTAAATGCAGGCTTCTCCAAAAGTCTGTATAAAACCATATGTTTGATCACCTCATCAAAGCGTATAGTCCAACTCCGAGATACTTGCACCAGTCCATAGATGGACCGCTGGAGCTTGCACACTTTGTTAGCACCTTTAGGATCGACAAAACCTTCTGGTTGCATCATATGCAACTCCTCTTTGAGGTATCCATTGAGGAATGTTGTTTTGACATCCATTTGCCATATTTCATAATCATAAAATGCAGCAGTTGCTAACATGATTCAGACAGACTTAAGCATTGCGACGGGTGAGAATGTTTCATCGTAGTCAACTCCTTGAACTTGTCGAAAACCTTTTGCAACAAGTCGAGCTTTGTAGACAGTAACATTACCGTCGGCATCGGTCTTGCTCTTGAAGATCTATTTATTTTCAATGGCTTGCCGATCATCGGGCAAGTCAACCAAAGTCCACACTTTGTTCTCATACATGGATCCCATCTCAGATTTCATGGCCTCAAGCCATTTTGCGGAATCTGGGCTCATCATCGCTTCCTCATAGTTCATGGTCTAGTAACATGACTTCCAGAACTAGGTTACCGTACCACTCTGGTGCGGAACGTACTCTGGTTGACCTACGAGGTTCAGTAGTAACTTGATCTGAAGTTTCATGATCATCATCATTAGCTTCCTCGCTGATTGGTGTAGGAATCACTGGAACTAGTTTATGTGATGTACTACTTTCCAATTCGGGAGAAGGTACAATTACCTCATCAAGTTCTACTTTTCTCCCACTCACTTCTTTCGAGAGAAATTCCTTCTCTAGAAAGGATCCATTCTTAGCAACGAATATCTTACCTTCGGATCTGTGATAGAAGGTGTACCCAACAGTTTCCTTTGGGTATCCTATGAAGACACATTTCTTCAAATTAGGTTCGAGCTTATCAGGTTGAGGCTTTTTCAGATAAGCACCGCAGCCCCAAACTTTAAGAAACGACAACTTTGGTTTCTTGCCAAACCGCAGTTCATAAGGCGTCGTCTCAACGGATTTAGATGGTGCCCTATTTAACGTGAATGCAGCTGTCTCTAATGCATAACCCCAAAACGACAGTGTTAAATCGGTAAGAGATATCATAGATCGCACCATATCTAATAAAGTACGGTTACGGCGTTCGGACACACCATTACGCTGTGGTTTTCCGGGTGGCGTGAGTTGTGAAACTATTCTACATTGTTTCAAATGAAGACCAAACTTGTAACTCAAATATTCGCCTCCACGATCAGATCGTAGAAACTTTATTTTCTTGTTACGGTGATTCTCTACTTCACTCTGAAATTCTTTAAACTTTTCAAATGTTTCAGACTTGTGTTTCATCAAGTAGATATACCCATATCTGCTCAAATCATCAGTGAAGGTCAGAAAATAACGATACCCGCCGCGAGCCTCAACACTCATCGGTCCACATACATTAGTATGTATGATTTCCAACAAATCAGTTGCTCGCTCCATTGTTCTAGAGAACGGAGTTTTAGTCATTTCGCACATGAGGCATGGTTTGCAATCACCAAGTGATTCATAATCAAGTGATTCCAAAAGTCCATCAGTATGGAGTTTCTTCATGCGCTTTACACCAATATAACCTAAACGGTAGTGCCACAAATAAGTTCCACTACCATTATCAACCTTACATCTTTTGGTTTCAATATTATGAATATGTGTATCACTACGATCGAGATCTAATAAGAATAGACCACTCTTCAAGGGTGCATGACCATAAAAGATATTACTCATATAAATAGAACAATCATTATTCTCTGATTTAAATGAATAATTGTCTCGCTGCAAACAAGATCCATATATAATGTTCATGCTCAACGCTGGCACCAAATAACAATTATTCAGGTCTAAAACTAATCCCAATGGTAGATGTAGAGGTAGCGTGCTGACGACAATCACATCGACTTTGGAACCATTTCCCACGCGCATCGTCACCTCGTCCTTACTTAATCTTCGTTTAATCCGTAGGCCCTGTTTCGAGTTACAAATATTAGCAACCGAACCAGTATCAAATACCCAGGTGCTACTATGAGCATTAGTAAGGTACACATCACTAACATGTATATCAAATATACCTTTGTTCAGTTTGCCATCCTTCTTATCCGCCAAATACTTGGGGCAGTTCCGCTTCCAGTGTCCAGTCCCTTTGCAGTAGAAGCACTCAGTTTCAGGCTTGGCTCCAGACTTGGGTTTCTTCGCGGAAGTAGCAACTGTCTTGCTATTCTTCTTGAAGTTCCCCTTCTTTCCCTGGCCCTTTTTCTTGAAACTAGTGGTCTTGTTTACCATCAACACTTGATGCTCCTTTTTGATTTCTACCTCCACAGTTTTGAGCATAGCGAAGAGCTCGAGAATTGTCTTCTACATCCCTTGCATGTTATAGTTCATCACGAAGCCTTTATAGCTTGGTGGCAGTGATTGAAGAACTCTATCAATAACACTATCTTCGTCAACTTTGCAAACAAGTTGAGTCATATGATTGTGGTACCCAAACATTCTAAGCAAGTGTTCACTGATAGAACTGTTCTCCTCCATCTTGTAGCTATAGAACTTATTGGAGACTTCATATCTCTCAATTCGGGTGTTTGCTTGAAATATTAACTTCAACTCTTGGAACATCTCATATGCTCCATGACGTTCAAAACATCTTTGAAGTCCCGATTCTAAGCCGTAAAGCATGGCACACTGAACTATCGAGTAGTCATTAAAACGAGCTTGCCAGACGTTTATAACGTCCGGAGTTGCTCATGCAGCAGGCTGTCACCTAGCGGTGCTTCCAGGACATAATTCTTCTATGCAGCTGTGACACCCCGAGACCGGTGCGCCAGGTGTCAGCCAGTTATTCGTTGTCAGTGCTATGTCATCTGCTTGCGTGTTGCATCTTGCCATGTCATCATGTGTGTTGCATCAGCATGTTTTCAAAACTTGCATCCGCTCGAGTCCCCTCATCCTTTCCGTTGTCCGTTCTGAGCCCAGACACACTTGCACGCGCCCGCGGTGCCTCAGAATATTTATTTTGTAAGTGGCCGGAAAATGTTCTCGGAATGGGTTGAGACTTGGCGTGTGGTCTTATTATAGTGTAGACAGGCCGCCTGCCAATTTTCATCGCATTCGGAGTCCGTTTGATAGCCCAACGGATATATATATAGCGGCACTAGTCGCCGGTTATTTCATCGGATGTTTTCGGTCTCCGAAAACCTCCGCGGGCCTTCCTCTCTCTTCTCTTCCTTAAGCCCAAGGTCCTCTGCACAGCCCACTTCCCTCCTCTTGGCCCAACCTAACTCCCCTCACGATCGGATCCGTCGGATCGCGATCGGATGACTCTAAAACCACTCCAAACCCCCAAACCCTAGCCCCTAGGCCATATATGGACGGAAAAAGTCCATTTTAAACCCTGAATTTGTAGAGGTTCGACGAAATGAATCCTCAAGTCAAAATCTCGGTCGATTGCACCCTGAACTATGTAATCCCGGTCTAAATTAAACCTTGACTACAGTTAACCGGGATTTGTCTAGCTGGTGGGCCAAGGAGCGGCATATCAGCAACTCAACGCACATGCTTGTGCATGATTGGGGTTGTTTCGTTTCCTTTTTCGCGCGGCAAAAAAATGTTGAAATTCAACAGCGAGTACCAGGACTCTACGCACAGGCTTGATTCATGACTGGGCCGGCCCACCAACCCGCCCATTGTTTCGTTTCCTTTTCCGCGCGACAAAAAATTGATGAAGTTCAACACCAGGATTCGATCCCACGATCCGTGGAGAAAAACCGCGTGCCATTGGCCACTAACACCACGAACAACATCCTGATCGACATGGCGCAGAAGTATATAAGAATAGATAGCAGCGTTGAGATTGGAAAACAATTTTTTGAAAATTGCGAGCAGTTCAAAGATGCCGCAATTTTTTGTCTCCCCAAACAGATTCAAAAACGCGAACAAATTTCAAAAAGAAATCTGAAAAAAAAACAAATTACGAAAACACGAACAACTTTTGAGATTGTGAACAGTTTTTAATATTATTAGAAAATATATTACAGGAATTTTTTTAATTTAGCGGAAAAAAATTTAAAACAAAATCATTTTTAAGAAAGCGCACACAATTTGTATTGTACACATTTTTGTAAACGCAAACAAAAATGAAAAGATGTGTGGAAGATAATTCAAACTCGTGGCAGATATATGATGGCATTTTTGAAAAAATATTAATAAACGAACTTTTTTGTAATATATATTGAACAATTTCCGAATAAATATTCAATAATTGTGCGATATACACTGAACAAATTTCTAATACAAGTTTAACATTATTTTTAAATGAGTGAAATTTTTGGAAATTACTGTGAAGATTTTCTAAATATACGCAATGAACTTTGTATATATACATGAAAAGGGGAAAAAAGAAAAAAAGATAATCAATAAATATTAAAGAAAAATATGCACGAACACTTTTTCAATTTTGCAGTTTCTTTTGCAAAATCTATGAATTTTTTCCCAAATCAGTGGACTTTTCTTTTGAAACCCCGTGAACTTCTTTTCGAAATTGTTGAACTTTTTCTAGATCCGTGATTTTTTTTCAAAATTTGTAAACTATTTTTATTATTGAAATTCTAGTTCACAAGTTTCTTTTTTTCGACCAAATAGTACCAAAACGGGGTCTCGTGTTCGAGTGGAGTTTTTTTTTCTTTTTAATGTAAAAAATTATGTGGGCCGGCCCAGCAGGGAGTAGCGCCCTTTGCGAATTTTTGTTTTCGAATGGAAAAAACTAAAGCGGGCTGGCCCAGCAGCAGCTGATGTGCGCCCTCTGCGAAATGTCCAAATCCGGGTCATCCAAACGACTCGAAGGTTCGATTTAGACCGGTATTGCATAGTTTAGGGTTCAACCGACCAGGATTTCGACTTGGAGGTTCATTTCGCCGAACCTCTACAAATTCAGGGTTTAAAATGGACTTTTTCCTATATGGACACCCCTTGTCCATTTTGGGCAGCCTAGCCTTCCTCCACATCAAATTCCGTGCCCTATCAACCTCCAGCCGCCACCTAGCCTCCCTGTCCCGAAATCCACTCCTCCCTCTTATTTTCAGCCCTCAGATCCGAGATCAAGGGCCCAGATTTCGTCCCCTAGCCCCAACGGACATTGTCCGCCGCCACCCGGACAATGTCCGCATGTCCACCACCCCGCCCGTCCGTCCGCCCGATGCGCCGCAGGCCTCGCCGCTCCCCTCGTCCCCGCTCCGCTCCGCCACTTCTTGCCGTCGCCGGAGTCCGGGCACCTCCGCCGCCCCGCCTCCTCGTCCGCCGCCGCCCAGGCCTCGCCTCCGGCCAGATCCGGCGAGGAGCCGCCGGATCCAGCCGGGCCCCAGCCTCCCTGGCCCTCCCCATCGCGTTCAGCCGCCGCGTGCCTCCTGCGTCGTGCGGGAGCACGATGGGCGTCGAGCGCCAGCCGCTCCGCCTCCTAGGCAGAGGCCTCGCGAGGCCTCTCCAGCTCCTCCCCAGCGGCGCAGGCCTCCTCGCCTGCAGCCCGTTGCCCCGCCAGGCCAGATCCTCCCAGCACAGCGCCCGCGTGGGCTTCCTCCCGACCGCGTCGGCCCAGCCGCGCCTCCCGACAGCAGCCTCCTCCCTCCAGGCCTGCTCCACTCCTCCACCGAGCCGAGGCTCCAGGCCAGCGCGAGGCCGAGGCCCAGCTCCCTGGCCTCACCCCGCGGCCCGGGCCTCCTCCCCTCGCCTGGGCCGCCTCAGCCGCAAGTGGGCCGCGGCCTCCCTCCTCCGCGGCCGGCCCAGATCGCCAGCAGCTCCCAGGCCCATGCTGCCTCCTCTCCTCTTCTGGGCCGAAGCCCGTGGTGAGATTCCCCTAGTTCCCGCCCAGTGCACTGCTTAGTTATCTTGCGCTCAGTTGTACTAGTAGTTTTTCTGCTAAGTCCCTTTTCTGTTGTAATCCGATGCATACTTTGACTGCTAATAACTTTTTGTGTGCTTATCCGTTTTGAGTGAATGACATGTCAAAATGTTCGTGGTGACATGTACTATGTTTTGTTCCATTGTGCCATGCATGTTTGAGTTCATCTAGATGCTTAAATATCTGTTGCAAGGGTGCTACTTGTTATAAACTTCTGCTACTTGTTATTTTGTTGCCATGTTTGAGATGTGATAACTTGGCGCATATTTATCCAAATGATGCAAATGATATGTCCACATTTTCATCATGAGATGCTCTACATGTTGGTTGCTTTAGCTTGCATGATAGATTTCATCTTTCCATGTTTATCTCCTTTGCAAAAGTGCATTTGGCTGTTATGTTTTGAAACTTGTTACGAGATGCCTACTTGAGGAGCTTGTTGCTATTGTTGTGTTTGTCCCCATGTCACATGCTTAGATGTTTTAGAATCTCCATGATGTGCTCTTTGATGTGGTGCATTTAACTTTCCATGATATGCCTCGTGATGACTTAAACATGCTCACAAACTTGCCATGTTGCTGTTACTGTTTTAACACTTAGTGAAATTTAACTAAGTCTGGAATCTGTAATTTCCAGATGCCATGTTTGCTTGTTGTTCTAGGCATATCCATGTTAGTTTTGGGGTGACTATTGATGATTCCTTGTTGTATATATTGTTGGCTATCCATTCATGTTCTCACATGCTTATTTGGGTGGCTGTAGCATATTTAACTCTTGCTCCCAAGTTGCTATAAATTATTGCTGTCAGGATTTTGTTGTCATGTTCAAAATGTTATAGCTTGTTGCTATTGATCCATGGCTCCTATGGAGATGCTCCAATGGACTTGTTTGCTGTAGGATATGTCTACTTCATGTTCATGATTCTTGTTGCCATGTTTGAGTGCCGTAGCTTATATTTATCATGCTTCAAAGTTGCTATGTGGCTGTTAATTTCAGCTTGTTGTTATATCTTGTTTCATGTGTATCTTTTAGCCCGTTGCTCCGTTTGGAGTGTTCCTTATATGAAAGTTGAGTGATTTTGCATGTAGATTCATATTATCCTCTTCTTATCATGTTTTGAAGTATTTGGCTTGTTGCATATTGCCATGCTCCTTGTGCTGTATCTCTGTGTTTCCTATGTTGACTTTCTGTGCATCCTTAGTGCATCTACAGTGCTTCCTGTATAGATTTGACTTGCTTCCTACATTGCCATGTTATGCTTCATAGATTTGCTGTGCTTCCTGTATAGACTTTCTGTGCTTCCTGTATAGACTTGCTGTGCTTCCTATATAGACTTGTTGTGCTTCCTGTATAGATTTGTCATGCATCATATCTTGCCATGTATTGCATTATATAAACTTGTGCTGTTTTGCTGTGCTTCCAACATTGCCATGTTGTGCTTCCTGTGTAGACTTTCTGTGCATCATATGTAGACTTGTCGTGCATCCTACTTGGTAGTGCATATTGTCATGTTTTTGAGTGGTTTGTTTACCGTATTGCTTGCTTCTTCTCGTTAGTGCTTGTTCCGTTGCGTCGTGAGGATTCGTTCGTCTACCTGTGGTTCTTCTTCAAGGCTTCTTCTCCGTCTTCTTCACGGAACCGTTCTTCTTCCTTGCGGGATCTCAGGCAAGATGACCATACCCTTGGATACCTTTACTATCATTGCCATGCTTAGTGTCTCGATGCTATCGTTACATGTCGCGCTACCCATCATTATTGTCAGCCTCTCCTTGTTGCCATGAAACCTCTAACCTTCGAAACCTTCCTAGCAAAACCATTGTTTGGCTATGTTACCCGCTTGCTCAGCCCCTCTTATAGCGTTGTTAGTTGCAGGTGAAGATGAAGATCGTTCCAGGAGGGAACTTGTTGTTGGAATATCACAATACCTATAATTATTATTAACACACCTATATACTGGGCATGGGTGGAAGGCTTGGCCTTTTGCTCGGTGTTTTGTTCCACTCATGCCACCTTAGGCGCCGATAAACCGGCATTATGTTCCTTAATTTTGTGTTCCTTACACGATGGGTGGATGGGGACCCCTTGACAGTTCGACTTTGAATAAAACTCCTCCAGCAAGGCCCAACATTGGTTTTAATTTGCTCATAATAACAACTTAATTAATTAATTAAATTGCATAGGGAGTTAGCGCTACCCGATGATTCTTTCTACATAGCAGGGGGGCCAGTGCTGATGGTGTTGGTCCCAAATGGGGAGCCTGCGGGGCCACCACGGGGAAACTCGAGGATTGGTTTTACTCGTAGCATCGCCCATCCGGTTGTGGCCTGAGACGAGATACGCTAGGCTACTATCAGGGAGTCGGCACACCGGGAGGTCTTGCTGGACTTGTTTTACCATTGTCGAAATGTCTTGTGCACCGGGATGCCGAGCCTGATCGGATTTCCCTAAGATAAGGGGTGATGATATTATATTTATCACTTCAGCTAATCGTGAGAGCTTGTGATGGGCTAAGTTGGGACACCCCTGCAGGGTTATGATCTTTCGAAAGCCGTGCCCGCGGTTATGTGGCAGATTGGAATTTGTTAATGTCCGGTTGTAGAAAACTTGACAGAGGATCCGAAGTAAAACACACAACTGTGTGAGTAACCGTGACTGTCTCTTTTCACTTTGAGAAGAGAACACTGTGGGGTTATGTTTGACTCGTATGTAGTTCAGGATCTTTAGCGATCACTACTATTTGCGACCGTTTGCGTAGATGCTCATCTTATTCTTGTACTCGTAAGTTAGCCACCATACTTTTGCTTAGCCGCTGCTGCAACCTCACCACTTTACCTCTTCCTATCTATTAAGCTTTGATAGTCTTGTTACCCATGGTTATGGGATTGCTGAGTCCTCGTGGCTCACAGATACTTCAACAACAGTTGCAGGTGCAGGTTTCCGTTGTCTTGACGTGAGAGCGTTGTTCTTTTGATGGAGTTCTTCTTCTTCAGTCTTGGGTTAGGTTCCGGGTCGGCAGCCTGGGATAGCAGATGGATGTCTTTGTGCTTTTATTGTTTGTATCCGTAGCCGGATACTTGTATTGATGTTGTTGTATTCATGAGACTTGTATGTATTGTTGTATCCCCTATGTATGTATGTAATGGTACGTTGTAATGATATCCATCTTGCTAAGCGTCCGAAATGCGGTTGTGCCCCAATCACGTAAGTGTCACGTGATCGAGATAGAATCGCATCTTCTGGGCCTGACAAGTTGGTATCAGAGCCTCGACCGACCATAGGAGCCCCCTTATTTGATCGTAGCTTGGCCGTTGTCGAGTCTAGCAGAAAACTTTTTCGGAGTCTAGTTATATCGGAGAGTAGGAATTCTTTTTACTCCCCTGCCCCTTCGTCGCTCTGGTGAGGAATCTTTACATAGGTGTTTTTGAATTACCCCTCTTCCCCTTAAAATTTTTTAGGATCACGTGGTTAGTTTTCGTTCGTCGCGTTGTTAGTTCTTTCATCTGGTGCATCTCTCGTCAAGTGGATTCAACCCTCTTCTTCTTTGCAAGTGCAACATCAGTTCTTTCAACCGACGGTGTTTTCTCCGTCCGATGTGTTCCTTCTTTTTCCCACCCTCCCACCCTTTTGCTTCTCGGAGCCGGATTCCTTAATCGGGTATCCATCCTACTCGTGTGAATCCTTTGCATTCTTTCCTCAGTTATTTCAACCGGTGAATTCTCGTTTAGCTCATCATCCTTCATCTCTTTTCTTCTCCGATGAATTCTCCTCTCGTTTGATATTCTTCACCTCTTCTCCTTTTCCGGTGGTTCCAATTCTATTAGTATTCGGTGTTGTTCATATTCTTTTTCCTCGGCTCAATTGCTTCCCCTTGCTCGTTTACCTCTCGCCATTTAATCATTCCGGAGTTCTGAAGTCATTCTCAAGAGAGTCGTCTGTGTTCCAATTAATTCGAGGTTGTCACCTCATTCGAGTTTTTCAATCGTTCCGGTGCATCATCTCCCTATCAATCCTTTTCAACGGAGTTCTCCCTTCAGTGGGCTCATAACCCACAGGTTTATTCCCAGGATCTTACCTGACTCTTTTATTTGCCCGGAGTGTTCTGAAATTCTTTTTCAAGTGTGACGTAAGTATGGATCCCATCAGTCATATGCCTTCTCCAAGATCGCTTTTAATCCTTTTTCATCATGGGTTCAAACTTCTTCTTTTAATCCTTCCGGAGTAGTTCTTAAATTCTTTTCTTTGTGTTTCCCCGAAGGCCATCATTTCAGAAGATTTCTTCGTTCTCAGTTTTCAACTTCGTCCTCTAAATATACTTCATTGATGCCTCTTCGTTCGTCTCACTTTTCTTCCGGTGCTTGCTAAAATATTCTTTAACCAGTTCACGATCTCTTCGTTCTCATCATTCAATTTTCCTCAAGTGCTCTATTCTTCCCGGAGATTCATTCTCTTGTGTTCACTCAATCCCAATTCTTCACGGTGGTTTGTCCTCTTGCATCGTTCTATTTCATTCCTTACGGTGATTCGCTCAAAATTTCTTTCCGGTGCTATCATATCAATTCATTCGTTCATTCCAATCCTACCGGTGTTTCATGAAGATTTTCGCAAGTTCGCGATATATTCTTCTTTAAATCAATTTCTTCGAGAATAAGTGAGATGCGAATCCATTGCTTCTCATCAATTTAATTGGTGGAGGACAAGCATAACATAATTCTTATTCCTTTTCATCAAGTTGTTTATTCCTTCCTTCGGAGTTTATTCTTCATGAATAAATTCTAGTTCCAAGTGCGTAATCTTTTCTTCCCGGAGTTCATAGTTTCTCGGCCATCTCGTCGGAACCCCTATCTAAATCATCGCAAGGCTTTAATCTTGTTCTTTTCATCCGTCATTCTAAATCATCACCCTTTCGTTACCGGAGCTCTTCATGAGGGTTCTTCATCATGTAATTCATTCTTCAAATATTCAGCTAATTCTGATGGAGCAGCTCAAGCATTCCTATTCTTTTGTCCCTCGAGTTGCAAATAATTCTCCTATTCTTTTGAAGTGGAGTTTTGCATTTCTTCCTTCATCTTTTATTCCTTCTTTTGGTTGCGGCATAATTCACCTCAAGTCTTGAGATGTTTAAATAAGTCCACAACAAGCTTATTCTTTTGTTGTTGATTTCTCGACAACTACGTTCAAACCTTTCTCTTGATGATGCACTTGCAATTCATTCGTGCTCGAAGTTGTCATCTTCCTCTCCGTCCTTTTAATGGCCTTCTTTCAATTCTTCCGGAGGTTTTGTGTTGTTACTCTCGTCGAGTATCATTCCATCTCCTCAGGTTCTTGTTCTATTCCATTCTTGTTCAACCGGTGTGCCATTTCTTTCAATTTCAGCCGGAGTGCTACCCGAATTCCTTCGTTTAAGTCCTTTTCTATCTCTCTTAACCGGAGTGGTTTCGAATTCATTCTTTCCTTCAACCTTTTGGGTTCTCGTTGTATTCCTTCTTCCTCTTGTCTAACGAAGTGTTCGCAACTTCGTTCATCTCCGTTGTATCCTTCTTTTGAGTTGTTCAACCTCTTAAGGTTATTTGCTTTCACTCTTTTGTCCTCGAAGAACTTTGTTCTTCCTTTTCTCTTCCGTCTCGTTCCTAAGATCTCGGGACGAGATCTCTTGTTAGTAGGGGAGTGTTGTGACACCCCGAGACCGGTGCGCCAGGTGTCAGCCAGTTATTCATTGTCAGTGCCATGTCATATGCTTGCGTGTTGCATCTTGCCATGTCATCATGTGTGTTGCATCAACATGTTTTCAAAACTTGCATCCGCTCGAGTCCCCTCGTCCTTTCCGTTGTCCGTTCTGAGCCCAGACACACTTGCACGCGCCCGCGGTGCCTCCGAATATTTATTTTGTGAGTAGCCGGAAAATGTTCTCGGAATGGGTTGAGACTTGGCGTGTGGTCTTATTATAGTGTAGACAGGCCGCCTGCCAATTTTCATCGCATTCGGAGTCCGTTTGATAGCCCAACGGATATATATAGCGGCACTAGTCGCCGGTTATTTCATCGGATGTTTTCGGTCTCCGAAAACCTCCGCGGGCCTTCCTCTCTCTTCTCTTCCTTAAGCCCAAGGTCCTCTGCACAGCCCACTTCCCTCCTCTTGGCCCAACCTAACTCCCCTCGCGATCGGATCCGTCGGATCGTGATCGGATGGCTCTAAAACCACTCCAAACCCCCAAACCCTAGCTCCTAGGCCATATATGGACACCCCTTGTCCATTTTGGGCAGCCTAGCCTTCCTCCACATCAAATTCCGTGCCCTATCAACCTCCAGCCGCCACCTAGCCTCCCTGTCCCGAAATACACTCCTCCCTCTTATTTTCAGCCCTCAGATCCGAGATCAAGGGCCCATATTTCGTCCCCTAGCCCCAACGGACATTGTCCGCCGCCACCCGGACAATGTCCGCATGTCCACCGCCCGACGCGCCGCAGGCCTCGCCGCTCCCCTCGTCCCCGCTCCACTCTGCCACTTCTTGCCGCCGCCGGAGTCCGGGCACCTCCGCAGCCCCGCCTCCTCGTCCGCCGCCGCCCAGGCCTCGCCTCCGGCCAGATCCGGCGGGGAGCCACCGGATCCAGCCGGGTCCGAGCCTCCCGGCCCTCCCCATCGCGTTCAGCCGCCGCCGTACCTCCTGCGTCGTGCGGGAGCATGATGGGCATCGAGCGCCAGCCGCTCCGCCTCCTGGGCAGAGGCCTCGCGGGGCCTCTCCAGCTCCTCCCCAGCGGCGCAGGCCTCCTCGCCTGCAGCCCGTTGCCCCGCCAGACCAGATTCTCCCAGCGCAGCGCCCGCGTGGGCCTCCTCCCGACCGCGTCGGCCCAACCGCGCCTCCCGACCGCAGCCTCCTCCCTCCAGGCCTGCTCCACTCCTCCACCGAGCCGAGGCTCCAGGCCAGCGCGAGGCCGAGGCCCAGCTCCCTGGCCTCACCCCGCGGCCCGGGCCTCCTCCCCTCGCCTGGGCCGCCTCAGCCGCAAGTGGGCCGCGGCCTCCCTCCTCCGCGGCCGGCCCAGATCGCCAGCAGCTCCCAGGCGCATGCTGCCTCCTCTCCTCTTCTGGGCCGAAGCCCGTGGTGAGATTCCCCTAGTTCCCGCCCAGTGCACTGCTTAGTTATCTTGCGCTCAGTTGTACTAGTAGTTTTTCTGCTAAGTCCCTTTTCTGTTGTAAACTGATGCATACTTTGACTGCTAATAACTTTTTGTGTGCTTATCCGTTTTGAGTGAATGACATGTCAAAATGTTCGTGGTGACATGTACTATGTTTTGTTCCATTGTGCCATGCATGTTTGAGTTCATCTAGATGCTTAAATATCTGTTGCAAGGGTGCTACTTATTATAAACTGTTGCTACTTGTTATTTTGTTGCCATGTTTGAGATGTGATAACTTGGTGCATGTTTATTGTGTCGCCCGAAGACCGACGTCCCAGAAGATTCCAGAGATTCCAGATGTTCCGGGTTCTCCCGTGTGTTTCTTTTGTGCTTGTGTTATTTTATTTTTGTATTGCATCATGTCATCATGCCATCATGACTTTATTTTCTGCATCTCAACTAAATAAATTGTGTGGACATTCGGTCCATTTAAATTGAGGGAAGGATGACTTCTCTTTATAACATATCCTCCTAATATTTATGGAGCTATTATAAAATATTCCATTGTTTGGAATTAACCCAAACACACTTGCATATATTCCCCATGCCTTTTCTACTTCTGGTTTCACCATCAAACCTTGTCTATAATTCTTTTCCATTGTATCGAGGTTCCTCCAAAAATTCGAACATTTTTGGACACTTCAAAAATCAAGTCTTAGTTCAAACCCATTTGATTTAAATTCAAATAAGTTTGAATTATATCTCGATCTTGCCATTTCTATTTTTCTCGGACCGTGCTCATTTTTAGGAGCCCGAGAAAAATAACCTCATGTGCAACTTTTTCCCTAAACCCCCTCTTTCCTTCTTCCTTCTCTTTTATTGTTTTCTGCTAAAAAAAGGGGAAGAGCCAGCCGAACTAGGGCCATCTGGGCTCCCAGCCGCGTCCTCCGTTTGGCCCAACCTGCCCTCTCCCGCACCACCTTGGCCCAAGGCCCATCCCCTCCTCCAGCGCAGCTAACCCTAGCCGCACACAGCGATCTCCCCCCGATCCCCTCGACCAACTCCCTCTCCTTCCCTCGCGCCGCACCATCGCGCTCGATCCCGATCCCCTTCTCTCTCTCGTCCATCTTCCTCGTCCTCCCACCTCAACGCCGCCACACACACATCCCGCAGCCCTCCTTCCTTGGCGCCTCGATCTCCTGGCCGTGAGATCGCCACCTCGCCATGGCGCCACCTCCGGCGTCCGTGACGGCCAGCCGCGCGACGCCCTGTGCCTCTCTTCCTCGCTCCAGGGAGAGGAGCTCCCTCGTCCTCGCCGTCCCGTGGCTCTGCGGGACCTCCAGCCCCAATCTCCTCAGCCACCTCCTCATCGCGACGCCCGACCTCCTCCTCGACGCCTCCCGCCACGGCGCCCGCGCCTGATGGCTTCTCGCCCCTCATTGGTTACCCCAAGTGGAAGGTTTGAGATGCAGTGTAGCGGAAGTTTTCCCTTGGCAAAGATACCAAGGATCGATTTCCCTGAGACTCCCAGTTTCAACAAGAAGGTGTCAACTGCTAACGGCGCTGGATATCAGCAATCAACGTGGACCTGCACACAGATACAAATAACTTTGCTCCCAATGAGTACAGAGAGGTTGTCAATCCCTCCGGCCTTGTAGTTTACAAAGGATCAAACGCAAGTGATAATAGTGATAGGTATTGCTGCAATAGTAAGTAAAAGCGGAAAGTAAATAGTGGATGTGATCAATGATGGTAATATGGACCGGAGTCCCATGATGTTCACTAGTGATGTCTCTCTCCCAAAAGACGATAAAACAGCTATGTGAGGTAAACGAATTACAGCTGGGCAATTAACAGAATTATGTGCGCAAACCAATGCTAACTATGTTGCAAGAAAGGTAGAGGTTCAAAGCATGGGTGGTACGCCAAGGTAAGTAGACCGAAATCCATCTGCATCTACTACTAATCATCCACCTTGAGATATCTATCCAGAACATCTCGCTGGTATTAAGTTGCGAGTCCCACCCATAGTGTAAACTCAAAGCAACAGACAACTGCATTAAAAGAACTTTGCGTAAAGTAAACAATCCTTGCACCCGCGGGCACAAGCATCGTTGTTTTCCCCCTTGTGGCAACAGCACATCCCCTAGACTCATGTTTCTGTCACTCAAGCTAGTCATCGAGGGGCATGAACCCACAATCAAGCATAACGTTCCCTCTTGGAGTCACTACCTACTACTTGGCCAAAGCAATAAATAACAACGGAGAACATGCAAGAATTACTTACGAACATAAATATAAAAGAGGTGAATCAAATATATTACTCAAACACAATCTGAACATAATCTCACAATCCATCGGATCCCAGCAAACCCATCATAGCAACAGCATAAGGATTACATATGTGCCTCGATCATGTAGGGCAGCTCACGAGGACTAATTAGTGAAGCACAAGAACGGGAGGAGAACATCACATAGCTACTGGTCATGGACCGATGGTCCAAGGGAGACTACTCACAACTCATCCGGGAGGCGTCCATGGTGGTGGAGAAGCTCCCGGTGGTGATCCTCCCCTCCGGCAGGGTGCCGGGAAGAGTTCTCCTGGTGCTCCCGATCTTGGAAGCGGCGGCGGCGGCGGCGGAACAGAGATGAGATCGCAAAAAAGGGTTCCCGTCTCGAGGGTTTCGGCACACGATATAAATATATGCCAAAGGGGGGCATCAGCGGAGGCCCGGGGGCCCCAGGCGCCCCCCCGGCGCGGCCAGGAGGGGGGCCGCTCCACCAGGGCGCCTGGAGCCCTGGTGGCCCCCCTCCGGCTGTACTTTGGCTACCGGGAAGCTTCTGGAACGCTGATTTTTTATATAAAATTTCTGGGATTTTTCTGGCAGTTCTCGTAATGGGAAAACCTGAAATACAAAAACAGCAGAAAACAGAAACTGGCACTGGGGTGCACTGAGTTAATAGGTTAGTCCAAATATGATCAAAAGTGTATGGAAGTGTATAAATATCATAGCAATATCACCCAAAAGAGGCATGGAGCAAGCAGAAATTATAGATACGTTTTGGACGTACCAACATCCCCAAGCTTAATTCCTGCTCGTCCTCGAGTACGTAAATGATAACAAGAATAATTTCTGTGGTGACATGCTATTAACCATATAGGACTTTTTCATAGTCGCATGACAAAAGCTTACTGAGACAATGAATCTGTAGTAATTAAGTTGCCTCATGAGAAAATCACAAAGAACTGAAAGTTTTACAATATGATACTGAAACATCAAATAGATTTGTAATGAGCATGGTGTGCAAATATGATAATGTAATATCTTGCTTGCCCCCTTTAGTGAAGCAAAACATAAATGCAGGGGCACCTCCAAGGTTTAAGTGATGACTAGATACAATGATTTCAAAATAAACGATATCACAATCATGCAAAAGACAATGCTACTTTGGGACAATGCACATTACACTCAGAATGACAATCATGCTCTCAATAGTTGGTGCTTTTAAAAGAAGGTGGAGACTCTCGAACCGTGGCTTTTGTTGGCAAGGTTGAAAACCCGTAGTCGGAAACAAAGACAAAACATGTACCAGAGCTCTTGGTTTTAAAAGCAGAGGTAATAATATTTTTTTAGATTATGCATGTTCCGTCAACGAATGCTAGCAGACAACTCAATCACTTCTTGAGATGGACAAGTTTCGAGGAACGGCTCCCGAATGAGGACGATCACATCCTCTTAATCTCCTTTGTTTATCACTGCCAAAGTTTTCTGATTTCTCATGAACAAAGCGTGAAGGAGGGTTTGTTTGTTATATTATTTTTGAGCCGGGCGCACTCAATGCCAGTTCCTTCTCGTATTATGGGTTTGCACATTATACATGCAATCCCGGGGTGAAGCTTGTCCAACTTAAAAAGATTATGAATTAACCACTACTTCCTCATGAACATAAAACAGAAGCACAAAATAGGAATGCTTTTCTTTTGAATAATTTCGAGATGGTACATGCAAGTCTCTGTTAGGAATGGCAGGTAAATACCATGTAGGAAGGTATGGTGGACTCATATGGCATAACTGGTTTAAAAGAATTTGGATGCACAAGCAGTCAGTCCGCTTAGTACAGGTGGAGGTTAGCAAAAGACTGGGAGCGACCAACTAAGAGAGCAATGACGGTCATAATCATGCAGAGCGACAAAGCAACATTGAATCAGGCATGGTAGTTATATCACTACTTAGAAACAAAAGATCATCAAGGCTTGACAGACTTTCTTTACAGTCTTAAATATGCGTGAGCATACGCCAAGTCAATCAAAGTAAATTCTCGAAGGAAGATATTACTAAACCATACCACATCATAGGCAAACAAATCATGTTGGTATTCCAATAACACATTGGGAACCCCCCAGCTATTTGAGACTAACCATAAGAAAACATGAACTACTAAGCACCATTATGCACGTAGCATCTTTATCATAGACATACCAACCAATGCAACGGAAGCAAACTCTCTTAATAAGATAAGCATGATAACTAAAGAGAGTTCAAGCAACCAACTAAACAAAAGCTCTTTAAAAAGATAAGCATGAAAACTAAGAGCTAAGCATGATAGTAGCTATTGAAAGACAAAGAACACACACAGCAAAGATAGACATGAAAATTCTATGTTATGTTCTAGGTAGAAGTGGAGCGTGTTTCTCTCCCACATAAAGAAATCTGAGTTCCGACTCGTTATGAAAAGCTAAAGAAAACTAAAAAGGAAAACTAAAAGCAAGACGCTCCAAGCATAGCACATAACACATGAAGTGATAAAAATATAGTGGAACGAAAGACGAACTAATAATGTTGATGGAGAAGGGGATGCACGGGGGCATCCCCAAGCTTAGACGCTTGAGTCTCCTTGAATATTTTTTGGGGGTGCATGTGGGCATCCCCAAGCTTGAGCATTTGACACTCCTGAATCTTTTTATCATCTTCCCTCGCACACTTGAAAACTCCCTTCATACATAACTCATCATAATCTGATTAGCGAGGTTAGTACCCTTAATAAAATAATTGTTCCTTGCTGGAAATAAGGATATTCTTGAAGGTCTACTGTTTCTCAAGATTGCCAAAAGGTTTTTGCAAAGAAAAAGCAAGCTCTTGGTTTGCAAAATGAAGGAAAGGCAAAACAGGACATAATCTGTGAAAAACAGAACAGCAGGTAGTAAATGATTTTTTTCGGGGCACTTCTGCAACTCGAATAAAAAAACTCAAAACAGACACGAAAGAAAATTATATAGAGCACGCTGTCGAAAAAATTCAGACCAAAAAGATGATCTGGTGATTTTATACGATTTTTTCTATCCAAGGACAGAATCTGTTTCCTGGACAGCACGTCACAACTTTTGAACTTTCTTGCAATCAGAGGCTACACTTGGCACAAAATTGAAAAGCAACGATACAATGATGATGTTACTGTAGTAACAACATCAAGACACAACAAAAGCAAAATAAAATTTATTCATGTGGGCTTCCTCCCAAAAGCGCTTTCTTTTATGCCTTTAAGCTAGGCATAATGCATAGAGATCAAGTTTTATCAAGAGTAAAAGAATAGCTAGCCCGTATGACGGACTCAAAAGGTAACTTAATCTTCTTTCAAGGGAAGTGTTCCATCCCTTTCTTGAGAGGAAACTGGAATTTTATATTCCCCTCTTTCATGTCAATGATAGCACCAACGGTGCGTAGAAAAGGACGTCCCAAAATAATTGGACAAGAAGGTTCACATTCAATATCCATAATAGTAAAATCAACGGGAACATAATTGTCATTGACAATGATAAGAACATCGTCGATCCTCCCCAAAGGTTTCTTTATGGAAGAATCAATGAGACGAACACCAAAAGAACAAGAATCAAAAGGTTTCAATTTAAGCATATCATATATCCTTTTGGGCATAACAGAGGTACTAGCACCAACATCACTTAAAGCATAGCAAGAGAAGTTATTCAACTTAATTTTAATCATAGGATCCCAACCATCTTCTAGCTTTCTAGGTTTGGAGGCTTCTACTCTAAGTTTCTCCTCCCTAGCTTTGATAAGAGCATTAGTGATATGCTCTGTGAAGGCAAGGTTAATCATGCTAGTGCGGGGATCTCTAGACATCTTGTGAAGGAAATCAATAACTTCGGTAAGAGTGCAATTATCAAAATCAAGGTCACTACTATCAAGTAAGGTGGTAGTGGTGTCCTTTAGGTTCACTTGTTTGGTAGTTTCTATAGTCATAGCATCACCATTAATAGGTCCACTGGGACCAGGAGTGCATTGGGTGCTAAGAGTTTGGATATCCTCAACAACTTGGATAGTAGCAACAGTGTGGTGGGTAGGAAGGCTCTTAATTCTATCATCTTCCTCCCTTTCTCTAGCCCATCTCTCTTTAAGTTTAGCCATCATCCTAATATTTTCATTAATTTGCACTTGAATAGCATTCATAGGAGTGACCTTCCTCTCCTCAAGAGGAGAAGTTCTAATTTTAAGCAATTCTACTTCATTGGCTAAATTGTCTACCTTCGAAGAGAGATTACCTAGTTTGTTTAGTTTTTCTTCTACACTATTATTAAAATCTTTTTGGGTAGTGATGAAATCTTTAAGCATAATCTCTAGTTCAGTAGTGGAGTTCTTGGTGCTAAGATAAGCATTGTTGTTCCCATAAGAGTTAGAGGGGAACGGTCTAGGATAGCTACCAAAATTACTCCTATAAGCATTGTTGTTAAAATTGTTTCTAGAGATAAAGTTCACATCTACTTGTTCTTGAGCAATCAATGAATTTAAAGGAACATCACGAGGATCAACAGAAGATTGCTTCGAAAGTAGAGACATGATCAAGTCAACTTTTTCATTTAAGGAGGAAATCTCCTCGACAGAGTTTACCTTCCTACCTGTTCGAGCGCGTTCGGTGTTCCATTGGGAATAGTTGGTCATCATCTCATCGAGAAGCTTTGTGGCAGCACCAAGTGTAGTTGACATAAAAGTTCCTCCCATGGCCGAATCTAACAAGTTCCGCGAGGTAAAGTTCAAGCCTGCATAAAAAGTTTGGATAACCATCCAAGTAGTCAAACCATGAGTAGGGCAGTTCTTGGTAAGAGATTTCATACGTTCCCAAGCTTGGGCAACGTGTTCATTATCCAATTGTTTAAAATTCATTATGTTACTTCTCAGTTGGATAATTTTAGCAGGTGGATAGTATTTTCCAATAAAAGCATCTTTGCACTTGTCCCATGAATCTATGCTATTTCTAGGCAAAGACTGAAACCAAATTTTAGCTCCTCCTCTCAAGGAGAAAGGAAAAAGCTTAAGCTTAACAATATTACAATCTATTTCTTGGTACTTTTGCATATCACAAAGTTCAACAAAATTGTTTAAGTGTAAAGCAGCATCATCTCCAGCACCGGAGAATTGATCTTTCATAACTAGGTTCAGTAAAGCAGGTTTAATTTCATACGAAGGTGCTGAAGTGGCAGGTGTAGTGATAGGTGTGCAGATAAAGTCATTGTTGTTGTGACTAGTGAAGTCACACAACTTGGTGTTCTCGGTGGAACCCAAAGCAGCAAGCAAGCAAGATAACTATTTTTGTGATTTTCGATAAAATATACTAAAGCAAAACTGAAAGGTAAACTAACAAGACTAAAAAGCAAAGGTAAAAGATAGCGTGCAACTCCCCTATCCTGAAGAGTGGAGTCCCCGGCAACGGCGCCAGAAAACTTTGCTTGATGGCTTCTCGCCCCTCGTTGGTTACCCCAAGTGGAAGGTTTGAGATGCAGTGTAGCGGAAGTTTTCCCTTGGCAAAGATACCATGGATCGATTTCCCTGAGACTCCCAGTTTCAACAAGAAGGTGTCAACTGCTAACGGCGCCAGATATTAGCAATCAACGTGGACCTGCACACAGATACAAATAACTTTGCTCCCAACGAGTACAGAGAGGTTGTCAATCCCTCCGGCCTTGTAGTTTACAAAGGATCAAACGCAAGTGATAATAGTGATAGGTATTGCCGCAATAGTAAGTAAAAGCGGAAAGTAAATAGCGGATGTGATCAATGATGGTAATATGGACCGGAGTCCCATGATGTTCACTAGTGATGTCTCTCTCCCAAAAGACGATAAAACAACTATGTGAGGTAAACGAATTACAGCTGGGGAAAAGAACTTCCAGGTTAATAGGGAGGAAGTTTGATCGGAATAAATATAAATTCTTTTCTTATTTCTATTTTATGATTGACCAATATAAACATCAACAACTTCAAATTGGACTCGTTTCCCCTCAACAAATAAAGGCTTGGGCTAACAAAAACCTACCTAATGGAGAAGTCGTTGGCGAAGTCACAAGGCCCTCTACTTTTCATTATAAAACCGATAAACCAGAAAAAGATGGATTGTTTTGCGAAAGAATCTTTGGACCCATAAAAAGCGGGATTTGCGCAAGAAAGGTAGAGGTTCAAAGCATGGGCGGTACGCCAAGGCAAGTAGACCGAAATCCATCTGCATCTACTACTAATCATCCACCTTGAGATATCTATCCAGAACATCTCGCTGGTATTAAGTTGCGAGTCCCACCCATAGTGTAAACTCAAAGCAACGGACAACTGCATTAAAAGAACTTTGCGTAAAGTAAACAATCCTTGCACCCGCAGGCACAAGCACCGTTGTTTTCCCCCTTGTGGCAATAGCACATCCCCTAGACTCATGTTTCTGTCACTCAAGCTAGTCATCGAGGGGCATGAACCCACAATCAAGCATAACGTTCCCTCTTGGAGTCACTACCTACTACTTGGCCAAAGCAATAAATAACAATGGAGAACATGCAAGAATTACTTACGAACATAAATATAAAAGAGGTGAATCAAATATATTACTCAAACACAATCTGAACATAATCTCGCAATCCATCGGATCCCAGCAAACTCATCATAGCAACAGCATAAGGATTACATATGTGCCTCGATCATGTAGGGCAGCTCACGAGGACTAATTAGTGAAGCACAAGAACGGGAGGAGAACATCACATAGCTACTGGTCATGGACCCATGGTCCAAGGGAGACTACTCACAACTCATCCGGGAGGCGTCCATGGTGGTGGAGAAGCTCCCGGTGGTGATCCTCCCCTCCGGCAGGGTGCCGGGAAGAGTTCTCCTGGTGCTCCTGATCTTGGAAGCGGCGGCGGCGGCGGAACAAAGATGAGATCGCGAAAAAGGGTTCCCGTCTCGAGGGTTTCGGGACACGATATAAATATATGCAAAAGGGGGGCATCAGCGGAGGCCCGGGGGGCCCAGGCACCCCCCCGGCGCGGCCAGGAGGGGGGCCGCGCCACCAGGGTGCCTGGAGCCCTGGTGGCCCCCCTCCGGCTGTACTTTGGCTATCGGGAAGCTTCTGGAACGCTGATTTTTTATATAATTTTTCCGGGATTTTTCTGGCAGTTCTCGTAATGGGAAAACCTGAAATACAAAAACAACAGAAAACAGAAACTGGCACTGGGGTGCACTAAGTTAATAGGTTAGTCCAAATATGATCAAAAGTGTATGGAAGTGTATAAATATCATAGCAATATCACCCAAAAGAGGCATGGAGCAAGCAGAAATTATAGATACGTTTTGGACGTATCAACATCCCCATGCTTAATTCCTGCTCGTCCTCGAGTAGGTAAATGATAACAAGAATAATTTCTGTGGTGACATGCTATTAACCATATAGGACTTTTTCATAGTCACATGACAAAAGCTTACTGAGACAATGAATCTGTAGTAATTAAGTTGCCTCATGAGAAAATCACAAAGAACTGAAAGTTTTACAATATGATACTGAAACATCAAATAGATTTGTAATGAGCATGGTGTGCAAATATGATAAACTAATATCTAGCTTGCCCCCTTTAGTGAAGCAAAACATAAATGCAGGGGCACCTCCAAGGTTTAAGTGATGACTAGATACAATGATTTCAAAATAAACGATATCACAATCATGCAAAAGACAATGCTACTTTGGGACAATGCACATTACACTCAGAATGACAATCATGCTCTCAATAGTTGGTGCTTTTAAAAGAAGGTGGAGACTCTCGAACCGTGGCTTTTGTTGGCAAGGTTGAAAACCCGTAGTCGGAAACAAAGACAAAACTTGTACCAGAGCTCTTGGTTTTAAAAACAGAGGTAATAATTTTTTTTTTAGATTATGCATGTTCCGTCAACGAATGCTAGCAGACAACTCAATCACTTCTTGAGATGGACAAGTTTCGAGGAACGGCTCCCGAATGAGGACGATCACATCCTCTTAATCTCCTTTGTTTATCACTGCCAAAGTTTTCTGATTTCTCATGAACAAAGCGTGAAGGAGGGTTTGTTTGTTATATTATTTTGGAGCCGGGCGCACTCAATGCCAGTTCCTTCTCGTATTATGGGTTTGCACATTATACATGCAATCCCGGGGTGAAGCATGTCCAACTTAAAAAGATTATGAATTAACCACTACTTCCTCATGAACTTAAAACAGAGGCACAAAATAGGAATGCTTTTCTTTTGAATAATTTCGAGATGGTACATGCAAGTCTCCGTTAGGAATGACAGGTAAATACCATGTAGGAAGGTATGGTGGACTCATATGGCATAACTGGTTTAAAAGAATTTGGATGCACAAGCAGTCAGTCCGCTTAGTACAGGTGGAGGTTAGCAAAAGACTGGGAGCGACCAACTAAGAGAGCAATGACGGTCATAATCATGCAGAGCGACAAAGCAACATTGAATCAGGCATGGTAGTTATATCGCTACTTAGAAACAAAAGATCATCAAGGCTTGACAGACTTTCTTTACAGTCTTAAATATGCGTGAGCATACGCCAAGTCAATCAAAGTAAATTCTCGAAGGAAGATATTACTAAACCATACCACATCATAGGCAAACAAATCATGTTGGTATTCCAATAACACATTGGGAACCCCCAGCTATTTGAGACTAACCATAAGAAAACATGAACTACTAAGCACCATTATGCACGTAGCATCTTTATCATAGACATACCAACCAATGCAACGGAAGCAAACTCTCTTAATAAGATAAGCATGATAACTAAAGAGAGTTCAAGCAACCAACTAAACAAAAGCTCTTTAAAAAGATAAGCATGAAAACTAAGAGCTAAGCATGATAGTAGCTATTGAAAGACAAAGAACACACACAGCAAAGATAGACATGAAAATTCTATGTTATGTTCTAGGTAGAAGTGGAGCGTGTTTCTCTCCCACATAAAGAAAGTTGAGTTCCGACTCGTTATGAAAAGCTAAAGAAAACTAAAAAGGAAAACTAAAAGCAAGACGCTCCAAGCATAGCACATAACACATGAAGTGATAAAAATATAGTGGAACGAAAGACGAACTGATAATGTTGATGGAGAAGGGGATGCACGGGGGCATCCCCAAGCTTAGACGCTTGAGTCTCCTTGAATATTTCTTGGGGGTGCATGTGGGCATCCCCAAGCTTGAGCATTTGACACTCCTGAATCTTTTTATCATCTTCCCTCGCACACTTGAAAACTCCCTTCATACATAACTCATCATAATCTGATTAGCGAGGTTAGTACCCTTAATAAAATAATTGTTCCTTGCTGGAAATAAGGATATTCTTGAAGGTCTACTGTTTCTCAAGATTGCCAAAAGGTTTTTGCAAAGAAAAAGCAAGCTCTTGGTTTGCAAAATGAAGGAAAGGCAAAACAGGACATAATCTGTGAAAAACAGAACAGCAGGTAGTAAATGATTTTTTTCGGGGCACTTCTGCAACTCGAATAAAAAAACTCAAAACAGACACGAAAGAAAATTATATAGAGCACGCTGTCGAAAAAATTCAGACCAAAAAGATGATCTGGTGATTTTATACGATTTTTTCTATCCAAGGACAGAATCTGTTTCCTGGACAGCACGTCACAACTTTTGAACTTTCTTGCAATCAGAGGCTACACTTGGCACAAAATTGAAAAGCAACGATACAATGATGATGTTACTGTAGTAACAACATCAAGACACAACAAAAGCAAAATAAAATTTATTCATGTGGGCTTCCTCCCAAAAGCGCTTTCTTTTATGCCTTTAAGCTAGGCATAATGCATAGAGATCAAGTTTTATCAAGAGTAAAAGAATAGCTAGCCCGTATGACGGACTCAAAAGGTAACTTAATCTTCTTTCAAGGGAAGTGTTCCATCCCTTTCTTGAGAGGAAACTGGAATTTTATATTCCCCTCTTTCATGTCAATGATAGCACCAACGGTGCGTAGAAAAGGACGTCCCAAAATAATTGGACAAGAAGGTTCACATTCAATATCCATAATAGTAAAATCAACGGGAACATAATTGTCATTGACAATGATAAGAACATCGTCGATCCTCCCCAAAGGTTTCTTTATGGAAGAATCAACGAGACGAACACCAAAAGAACAAGAATCAAAAGGTTTCAATTTAAGCATATCATATATCCTTTTGGGCATAACAGAGGTACTAGCACCAACATCACATAAAGCATAGCAAGAGAAGTTATTCAACTTAATTTTAATCATAGGATCCCAACCATCTTATAGCTTTCTAGGTATGGAGGCTTCTACTCTAAGTTTCTCCTCCCTAGCTTTGATAAGAGCATTAGTGATATGCTCTGTGAAGGCAAGGTTAATCGTGCTACTGCGGGGATCTCTAGACATCTTGTGAAGGAAATCAATAACTTCGGTAAGAGTGCAATTATCAAAATCAAGGTCACTACTATCAAGTAAGGTGGTAGTGGTGTCCTTTAGGTTCACTTGTTTGGTAGTTTCTATAGTCATAGCATCACCATTAATAGGTCCACTGGGACCAGGAGTGCATTGGGTGCTAAGAGTTTGGATATCCTCAACAACTTGGATAGTAGCAACAGTGTGGTGGGTAGGAAGGCTCTTAATTCTATCTTCTTCCTCCCTTTCTATAGCCCATCTCTCTTTAAGTTTAGCCATCATCCTAATATTTTCATTAATTTGCACTTGAATAGCATTCAAAGGAGTGACCTTCCTCTCCTCAAGAGGAGAAGTTCTAATTTTAAGCAATTCTACTTCATTGGCTAAATTGTCTACCTTCGAAGAGAGATCACCTAGTTTGTTTACTTTTTCTTCTACACTATTATTAAAATCTTTTTGGGTAGTGATGAAATCTTTAAGCATAATCTCTAGTTTAGTAGTGGAGTTCTTGGTGCTAAGATAAGCATTGTTGTTCCCATAAGAGTTAGAGGGGAACGGTCTAGGATTGCTACCAAAATTACTCCTATAAGCATTGTTGTTAAAATTGTTTCTAGAGATAAAGTTCACATCTACTTGTTCTTGAGAAATCAATGAATTTAAAGGAACATCACGAGGATCAACAGAAGATTGCTTCGAAAGTAGAGACATGATCAAGTCAACTTTTTCATTTAAGGAGGAAATCTCCTCGACAGAGTTTACCTTCCTACCTGTTCGAGCGCGTTCGGTGTGCCATTGGAAATAGTTGGTCATCATCTCATCGAGAAGCTTTGTGGCAGCACCAAGTGTAGTTGACATAAAAGTTCCTCCCGCGGCCGAATCTAACAAGTTCCGCGAGGTAAAGTTCAAGCCTGCATAAAAAGTTTGGATAACCATCCAAGTAGTCAAACCATGAGTAGGGCAGTTCTTGGTAAGAGATTTCATACGTTCCCAAGCTTGGGCAACGTGTTCATTATCCAATTGTAACGACCAAACCTCGAAGGATTTGAGTCTCTGTGCTTACCGTGCTAGTCCCTGGATCGAACTCGCTAGCACACACAATATAGATGAATACCAGAATACAAGTGCATCATTTATTACAACGTATGATCCAGAGTATATAAAATAAAACAATCTGCATAGCTCGTGGCTAGCTATTATTCAATCACACAGCGGAAAGTAGCAGAAAAATAACGATGAGTCCCATCATAGCCCAACTGGCGATGCTGAGTGCAGACTCGCGACCCTAACGGTACCTTACTCCTCGTCTGAAAATCCTGCAACATGAGACGTTGCAGCCGTATAGGTCAATACATTGAATGTATTGGCAAGTTACACAGGAGAAGTAATAAAGCAGACCTACAAGTATATGCATAGAACAACAAAAGAAGGCTTGGGGGTTTATTTTGCAGAAAGCTGATTTTGTCCTCATAACTACCTAATAGTCAATTTTTCATTTAGTTCCTTTAATACTACAATTGAATGCACAAGGTTGAGTTGGCAAAATCAACTCCAACCTACCCATTTATTAAGTTGCCCACAAATATTATTAAGTGTCACATCTGTCAAGATCATCCAACAACTGTAATGGCATAGTCGCTCAAATTTACCCATAACCGGGGGCACGTCTAATCATGATTAGTTTTATTACTCTGCAGAGTTTTGCACACTTTACCCACTAGACTCAACCCGAAGATTGAGACGAAGCCTTTCAGAAGTAGTCACCTCCACCCCCGGCAGCCGGTACACCTATCCATATCTACATCTGCTAGCATACGTGGGCGAGGATCCCACAACCTACTCAACTAAGCCAGAGCCCATATAGCTAGTGGTCGCGCATGGAAGCTAATAGTCATTAAGTCTGTCTGATCTTTTTGAGCCTAGGCGGCCGTCCTCTTACATTCAGAGGGTATAAACCATGATGTTCTTAAGACCACCCATCAATACCACTTCCGCCCAGAGGTGAGTTAAGTCCTGAATTACTACTCAGTGTGTTAAATATTAATAATCCTCACATAAGCTCAATGTATTCAGGAACCAACCCCGTCTACCAGCATAGCAAAACTATACCTAACACGATTTGCAAAAGACGGGAGATAATTCAACAATATAGCTCAAATTATAACAATCCTATAATGCATAAGTTTATAGTGTGTCATAACCTACAATGCATAGGAAAACAATAGGTAAAGGATGATCAACATGTAACTTGCCTTGGTTCTGGTTCAAAAGGTCACACTCCTGACAATAGCTCGCGTCGCACTCCGGACAATCTACACGTTTCACACAATATAACAAATCAATCACCGAAACTCCAAAGAAATCAAAATAAAGCCAACAGCAAGAAAATCATTTTAAAATTCAACAACAGTAGCAAAACAACATGTACAGATCACCTACATATCACTACGATCACAATGCAAAAAGAATCGCTGGATTCCGATAAACGATTTAAAAGATATGGCCTCCGGAAGTTTTAATTTAAATTCAAACGAATTCAAATTTGAATTGTGCAAACATGTGCAACTTGGTACTGTGATGAAGAGGTGATTTTTGTGAGTGCATAGGAAAAAGAATCACCTAAAAAGGATTTACAGAATAAAAACTACAGCAATTTGAATATTTGAGGAAAACTAAGAAAAGTACAAAAGAAGACAACAGAAATCGCCTGGCGCTGTGGCAACTCCTGTGCGTGTCCTGTAGCTAACTGCCACGTGGCAGTTCGTGGTTGGCCCAGCTTTTTGCTCACCAGACGACAAAAACGGCGGCGGTGGCGGCTCGGGCGTCGACGGCGGCGGCTCTCCGGTGGGTTTCCGGTGAGGTTGAAGCAACGGGCGGATGCGGCGTGGAGTGGCGGAGGCGTTGGTGGTGTCGGACGGCGTCGGGGAGGGCTGTAGCGGCGGCGGCGACTCGTGAACGGCGGCGATGCTCTGGCGGCGGCGGACGAACTCGTTCCTCTCCCTCTGCTGCGTCTCTAGCCACGAGAAGGTGTCAGAGAGGTGCGGCTGCGATAGGGAAATCGGAAGGTGCGGTCGGTGAAACTCTTCGAGGCCTTACGGTGGCGCAACTGGCCGGCGAACGGCGGCGGTCGGCGGAGCTTCGCTCGAGATGCGATCGGCTCGGGTGTCGCGTGTGGACAAGGAAAAGGAAGGGGAGGGCTGCGGTAGGTCCCCCTAGGTATTAGCTCGCGTGCGGCGAGTCGGATGGGTGCGAGGTGGACCCGAAGCACGAGCTCAGGTTGGGCTCGGCCTCGGCGTGCGCGCTCGGGCGCGGTGTCTCCGGCTCGGGGTGGAAGGGGAACAGGGGAGGGGCCCCACGGTCAGAGAGAGAGAGAGAGCGACGGGTCGGGCTGGTGGCGCGGGTCGGGTGCGGTCCAGCGGCTGCGCGTACCGCTTCGGTAGGGAGGCTGGGCCGCGGGCTGTGGGCCGCGCTGCGCCTGGCTGCTGGCTGCTGGGCCGCTTGCAAGGTGAGGCGCTAGGCCATGCTGCGGCTGCGCTGCACTGACTCTCTTTTTTTTTTTAAACCAACAGCAGAAACAGAAATTAATAAAATAAAAACACACAAAATAAAATCTAAACAAAAATACATAGCCAATCAGTAAAATTTGCCCTATAGCTATAAACTACTGGAACACTAGTTCCAACACTAATGCAATTTTGTAAAATAATTTTGATGCATTTGGCCACTCAAACAGCAAATAAAACCACAAATAAATTATTTTGGAGATTGCAAAAATTACCAGAACATATCATATGAACTGGAAACATTATTCTGGACATTATGAACATTTTTAAAAACAGGGGAGAAGTCATGTTATCTCCACTCCAATTAAATTGCCTTTAGTTGCATAAGGAAAAGAATATTGCAGAAAGACATACAATGCAATAAAAATATGATATGCAAGTGAATGATCTATTAACATCCAAATTAGGAAAATTGGGATGTTACAAACCTACCCCCCTTAAGATGAATCTCGCCCTCGAGATTCGGGCTGGCTAGGAAATAGGTGTGGGTGCTCCTGCTTGAGATCTTCTTCTCGTTCCCAGGTAGCCTCTTCCTCAGTATGATGATCCCACTGAACCTTGCATAACTTAATTGTCTTGGTTCGAGTAACTCTCTCTGCTGTCTCCAGAATCTTAACAGGCTTCTCCTCATATGTCAAATCACTCTCCAACTGAATTGCATCAAGTGGCACTGTGTCCCTCAATGGAACATCCATCATCTCTGCGTGGCACTTCTTCAACTGAGATACATGAAACACATTATGAACTCCAGACAAAGATTCTGGCAATTCCAGCTGATAAGCTACCTCTCCTCTACGCTCCAAGATCCTGTAAGGCCCCACGAAACGTGGTGCTAACTTACCCTTAATGCCAAACCTCTTAATTCCACGAAGTGGTGAAACTCGAAGATATGCATGGTCTCCTACCTCATATGTCACCTCTTTGCGCTTTGCATCTGCATAACTCTTCTGTCTGGATTGTGCTATCTTCAACCTGTCACGAATCAGCTTGACCTTCTCCTCAGCATCTCTGATCAAGTCTGGTCCAAAGAACTGTCGCTCTCCAACCTCATCCCACATCAACGGTGTCCTGCACTTCCTGCAATACAATACCTCAAACGGTGCCATCTTCAGACTAGCCTGATAACCGTTATTATATGAGAACTTTGCATAAGGTAAATTATCATCCCAACTGGACCCATAGTCCAAAACACAAGCTCTCAACATATCCTCCAAAATCTGATTTACCCTCTCTGTCTGCCCATCAGTCTGTGGATGGAAAGCTGTACTGAACTCCAGCCTGGTGCCCAAGGATTCATGCAACTGACGCCAAAATTTAGATGTGAACTGAGTACCTCTATCAGACACTACCTTCCTTGGAACTCCATGCAGACAAACAATTTTAGACATATAAACTTTAGCTAGCTGAGCACTGGTATAAGTAGTCTTTACCGGAATGAAGTGAGCAACTTTAGTGAAGCGATCAACAATTACCCAAATAGAATCATAACCTGACCGAGTCCTGGGTAAACCTGTAATGAAATCCATACCAATTTGATCCCATTTCCACTCAGGTATAGGCAATGGCTGTAACAAACCTGCTGGCCTCTGATGTTCTGCTTTAACTCTCTGGCACACATCACATGTAGCAATATATCCAGCAATCTCCCTCTTCAGGCTAGGCCACCAAAATCTTTCCCTCAAGTCCAAATACATCTTAGTATTACTTGGGTGAACAGAGTAAGGTGAATCATGTGCCTCCTGAAGAATTAATTTCCTGATGTCTGCATCTTGCGGTACACAAACACGCTTCTCAAACCATATGGTCCCATGCTCATCCTCATGGAAACCTTCTGCCTTACCTTTAGTCATATTCTCCTTTATTGCAGCAATCTCTTTATCACCCTTTTGAGCTTCCCTGATCCTGTCAAGCAAAGTAGGCTTTACCTCAAGTGTTGCCAAATATCCCTTAGGAACCATCTCCAACCTGAGATCCCTGAACTGATCACATAACTCTTGTGGCATATCATTAATATCAACTGCATTAACATGACTCCTACGACTCAATGCATCAGCAACAACGTTAGCCTTACCAGGATGATACTGCACATTTAAATCATAATCCTTAATAAGCTCCAACCATCTCCTCTGCCTGAGGTTCAAATCTTTCTGAGTAAAAATATACTTCAAGCTCTTATGATCAGTAAATATATCACAATGATTACCAATAAGATACTGCCTCCAAGTTTTCAATGCATGCACAACTGAGGCTAACTCCAAATCATGTGTAGGATAATTATGCTCATGATTCTTAAGCTGACGTGAAGCATATGAAACAACTTTACCTCCCTGCATCAGAACACTCCCAAGTCCCTCACGAGAAGCATCACAATATATCTGGAAGTCCTTATGTATATTAGGCAGAATCAAGACTGGTGCTGTAACCAAACGCTGCTTCAATTCCTGAAAGCTGGCTTCACATTCATCAGTCCAAGCAAACTTCTTCTCCTTCTTCAACAATTCAGTCATAGGCTTTGCAATTTTAGAAAAGTTCTCAATAAACCTCCTATAATAACCTGCAAGGCCCAAAAAGCTGCGAATCTCCCCAACTGTTGTGGGTGCCTCCCACTCTGTAACTGCAGCAACCTTAGATGGATCAACTGCAACTCCATTACCTGACACAACATGTCCAAGGAATGCTACCTCATCCAGCCAAAATTCACATTTGCTGAACTTGGCATACAACTGATGTTCCCTCAGCTTCTCCATCACCAAACGCAGATGTACCTCATGCTCTTGCTTATTCTTGGAGAACACCAATATATCATCAATGAAAACAACCACAAATTTATCCAAGTACTCCATAAACACCTTGTTCATCATATTCATGAAGTATGCAGGAGCGTTAGTCAATCCAAATGACATAACAGTATATTCATACAACCCATACCTCGTAGTAAAAGCAGTCTTTGGAATATCTTGCTCACGAATCTTTAATTGATGATAACCAGAACGAAGATCAATCTTAGAAAACACAGTAGCTCCCTCCAACTGGTCAAACAAATCATTTATCATAGGCAAGGGATACTTATTCTTAATGGTTACCTCATTCAGAGAACGATAATCAACACACATCCTCAAGGTACCATCTTTCTTCTCCACAAACAAAACTGGAGCTCCCCAAGGTGATGAACTTGGGCGAATAAATCCTTGTTCCTGCAATTCCCTTATCTGCTTCTTCAATTCCTCCAACTCCCGAGGAGGCATTCTATACGGTCTCTTTGCAATAGGTCCGGTGCCTGGTATTAAATCAATAAGAAACTCAATATCTCTGTCTGGTGGCATACCTGGCAACTCCTCTGGAAACACATCTGGGTAGTCCCTCACAACTGGCACATCTTCCAGACTACCCCCCTTAAGAGAGTTCACTTGCACCTGATTATGCTTATACTTACATACATATCTGATCCTCTTACCTCCTGGTGCACTGAGAGTAATAGATCGACTGGCACAATCAATAAGACCTTTATATTTAGTCAACCAGTCCATACCCAAAATAACATCAATACCCTGTGACTTCAATATAACCAAATCTGTGGGAAAAACATGTTTCCCAATGGACAAAGGCATCTGAAAACATCCCAAACTTGCTGCCATCTCAGCCCCCGGAGAACTTACTAGAATAGGTGTCTTAAGTGCTACGGTAGGCAACTTATGTTTATCCACAAATACCCGTGAGATGAATGAATGCGATGCACCAGAATCAAAAAGAACAAGTGCATGTACCGAATTAATCAAGAACTTACCAATCACGGCATCAGGTTCATCATAAACCTCCTCCACATTAACATGGTTAACATGACCCTTTTGGAAGGGGTTTGGCTTGCTGACTCCATAATTTCCATTACCGTTCTTGCTCTCTGGGCAAGCGTTGGAGTAGTGGCCCATCTGTCTACACTTATAGCACTGAACCTGGCTAATGTCCCTCTGCACAGGCACACTTTGGTGGTTCTGGTTGTTACTCCCTCCATTACCATTACCATTACCATTACCTTTGACATTGCCATTGTTACCCTTGTGCCCATTGTGATTATGATGGCCATTATGGTTGTGGCCATTCCCTCCATGATGATTATGTCCATTACCTCCATGATGATGATGATGCCCATTACCTCCATTACCCTGATATGAAGTGCGTGGTTTCTGTTGTGGTCCTGAATTATACCTGTTATTGTTGTTGTACTTCCTCTTGCGATTCTCTAAGGCCTGATGCTTCCCCTCTAGCATAATAGCCTTATCAATCAGCTGCTGACAATTATCAAAAGTGGCCACTGTCAACTGATGGCTCAACTCATCATTTAGGCCCTCCAAGAATTTCTCCTGCCTAGCTGCATCAGTGTTAACATCATTAGGAGCATAGCGTGCAAGATTATTAAATTCATCCACATACGCATTAACTGTGCGTCCTCCCTGACGCAAACTGCGAAACTCCTTCTTTTTCAAACTCATAGCACCAGCAGACACATGTGCAGCACGAAAAGCAGTCTGAAACTGAGTCCAAGTGATACCAGCAATGGGATAAGAGACCAAGTAGTTGTCCCACCAAGCTGCGGCAGGACCCTCCAACAAATGTGCGGCAAACCTCACCCTCTCTGCATCTGTGCATCCAACCGTCTCCAGGTTCTTATTGACTCCACGGAGCCAATCATCAGCCACAATAGGTTCAGGGGAACTGGAGAACCTCTGGGGATTCAACCTCAGGAACCTGGTAAGCATATCCACGGGTGGCGGGTTGTTGTTGTTGTTGTTCTGGTTGTTCTGGTTCTGCACAAGCAACTGGATCAACTGTGTCTGCCCTTGAAGCAACTGCTGCATGTATGGCGGTATGTCATTGCCATTGTTCCCTCCTCCTGCAGCATTGCGCCTATTCTCACGCCTCGGCGGCATCTGGTGGGCAAGCATAGAAGAGTTATAGATATAATAGGGCCAAAGCTATAGATATAAATATATTCTACCCATATGCATATATGATCAAGGCAATAAAACACAACAACGAATAACACAAACAACAAACAGACAAACAATCACAATAATATAGTAGTATATATATATATATGCATATATAGTCAAATAATTTTGACGAGATAAAACTTAACAAGCAAGCTACCAATCAAGCAAACAATCTAGTATCTTCATACCACGAAAGTGGACATAATCAGATATGCTAACACGATAACGTTGCAAAATAAAACAAGCATATATGGTGGTCTCAGCACTAGTTCCTACTTAACTGTTCAAGATACTTGAGGGGATGAACTAATAAACAGTAAGAAGTATAACTAGTTTATGAAATAATTTTTCACTCCTATGGCTTTTCTAATCCATTTTCTAGGGTTACGTCCTACAGTCAACACACTGCTCTGATACCATCTGTAACGACCAAACCTCGAAGGATTTGAGTCTCTGTGCTTACCGTGCTAGTCCATGGATCGAACTCGCTATCACACACAGTATAGATGAATACCAGAATACAAGTGCATCATTTATTACAACGTATGATCCAGAGTATATAAAATAAAACAATCTGCATAGCTCATGGCTAGCTATTATTCAATCACATAGCGGAAAGTAGCAGAAAAATAACGATGAGTCCCATCATAGCCCAACTGGCGATGCTGAGTACAGACTCGCGACCCTAACGGTACCTTACTCCTCGTCTGAAAATCCTGCAACATGAGACGTTGCAGCCGTATAGGTCAATACATTGAATGTATTGGCAAGTTACACAGGAGAAGTAATAAAGCAGACCTACAAGTATATGCATAGAACAACAAAGGAAGGCTTGGGGGTTTATTTTGCAGAAAGCTGATTTTGTCCTCATAACTACCTAATAGTCAAATTTTCATTTAGTTCCTTTAATACTACAATTGAATGCACAAGGTTGAGTTGGCAAAATCAACTCCAACCTACCCATTTATTAAGTTTCCCACAAATATTATTAAGTGTCACATATGTCAAGATCATCCAACAACTGTAATGGCATAGTCGCTCAAATTTACCCATAACCGGGGGCATGGCTAATCATGATTAGTTTTATTACTCTGCAGAGTTTTGCACACTTTACCCACTAGACTCAACCCGAAGATTGAGACGAAGCCTTTCAGAAGTAGTCACCTCCACCCCCGGCAGCCGGTACACCTATCCATATCTACATCTGCTAGCATACCTGGGCGAGGATCCCACAACCTACTCAACTAAGCCAGAGCCCATATAGCTAGTGATCGCGCATGGAAGCTACTAGTCATTAAGTCTGTCTGATCTTTTTGAGCCTGGGCGGCCGTCCACTTACATTCAGAGGGTATAAACCACGATGTTCTTAAGACCACCCATCAATACCACTTCCGCCCAGAGGTGAGTTAAGTCCTGAATTACTACTCAGTTTGTTAAATATTAATAATCCTCACATAAGCTCAATGTATTCAGGAACCAACCCCGTCTACCAGCATAGCAAAACTATACCTAACACGATTTGCAAAAGACGGGAGATAATTCAACAACATAGCTCAAATTATAACAATCCTATAATGCATAAGTTTATAGTGTGTCATAACCTACAATGCATAGGAAAACAATAGGTAAAGGATGATCAACATGTAACTTGCCTTGGTTCTGGTTCAAAAGGTCACACTCCTGACAATAGCTCGCGTCGCACTCCGGACAATCTACACGTTTCGCACAATATAACAAATCAATCACCGAAACTCCAAAGAAATCAAAATAAAGCCAACAGCAAGAAAATCGTTTTAAAATTCAACAACAGCAGCAAAACAACATGTACAGATCACCTACATATCACTACGATCACAATGCAAAAAGAATCGCTGGATTCCGATAAACGGTTTAAAAGATATGGCCTCCGGAAGTTTTAATTTAAATTCAAACGAATTCAAATTTGAATTGTGCAAACATGTGCAACTTGGTACTGTGATGAAGAGGTGATTTTTGTGAGTGCATAGGAAAAAGAATCACCTAAAAAGGATTTACAGAATAAAAACTACAGCAATTTGAATATTTGAGGAAAACTAAGAAAAGGACAAAAGAAGACAACAAAAATCGCCTGGCGCTGTGGCAACTCCTGTGCGTGTCCTGTAGCTAACTGCCACGTGGCAGTTCGTGGTTGGCCCAGCTTTTTGCTCACCAGACGACAAAAACGGTGGCGGCGGCGGCTCGGGCGTCGACGGCGGCGGATCTCCGGTGGGTTTCCGGTGAGGTTGAAGCAACGGGCGGATGCGGCGTGGAGTGGCGGAGGCGTTGGTGGTGTCGGACGGCGTCGGGGAGGGCTGTAGCGGCGGCGGCGACTCGTGAACGGCGGCGATGCTCTGGCGGCGGCGGACGAACTCGTTCCTCTCCCTCTGCTGCGTCTCTAGCCACGAGAAGGTGTCAGAGAGGTGCGACTGCGATAGGGAAATCGGAGGGTGCGGTCGGTGAAACTCTTCGAGGCCTTACGGTGGCGCAACTGGCCGGCGAACGGCGGCGGTCGGCGGAGCTTCGCTCGAGATGCGATCGGCTCGGGCGTCGCGTGTGGACAAGGAAAAGGAAGGGGAGGGCTGCGGTAGGTCCCCCTAGGTATTAGCTCGCGTGCGGCGAGTCGGATGGGTGCGAGGTGGACCCGAAGCACGAGCTCAGGTCGGGCTCGGCCTCGGCGTGCGCGCTCGGGCGCGGTGTCTCCGGCTCGGGGTGGAAGGGGAATAGGGGAGGGGCCCCACGGTCAGAGAGAGAGAGAGCGACGGGTCGGGCTGGTGGCGCGGGTCGGGTGCGGTCCAGCGGCTGCGCGTACCGCTTCGATAGGGAGGCTGGGCCGCGGGCTGTGGGCCGCGCTGCGCCTGGCTGCTGGCTGCTGGGCCGCTTGCAAGGTGAGGCGCTAGGCCATGCTGCGGCTGCGCTGCACTGACTCTCTTCTTTTTTTTAAACCAACAGCAGAAACAGAAATTAATAAAATAAAAACAAACAAAATAAAATCTAAACAAAAAATACATAGCCAATTAGTAAAATTTGCCCTATAGCTATAAACTACTGGAACACTAGTTCCAACACTAATGCAATTTTGTAAAATAATTTTGATGCATTTGGCCACTCAAACAGCAAATAAAACCACAAATAAATTATTTTGGAGATTGCAAAAATTACCAGAACATATCATATGAACTGGAAACATTATTCTGGACATTATGAACATTTTTAAAAACAGGGGAGAAGTCATGTTATCTCCACTCCAATTAAATTGCCTTTAGTTGCATAAGGAAAAGAATATTGCAGAAAGACATATAATGCAATAAAAATATGATATGCAAGTGAATGATCTATTAACATCCAAATTAGGAAAATTGGGATGTTACACCAATTGTTTAAAATTCATTATGTTACTTCTCAGTTGGATAATTTTAGCAGGTGGATAGTATTTTCCAATAAAAGCATCTTTGCACTTGTCCCATGAATCTATGCTATTTCTAGGCAAAGACTGAAACCAAATTTTAGCTCCTCCTCTCAAGGAGAAAGGAAAAAGCTTAAGCTTAACAAAATTACCATCTATTTCTTGGTACTTTTGCATATCACAAAGTTCAACAAAATTGTTTAAGTGTAAAGCAGCATCATCTCCAGCACCGGAGAATTGATCTTTCATAACTAGGTTCAGTAAAGCAGGTTTAATTTCATACGAAGGTGCTGAAGTGGCAGGTGTAGTGATAGGTGTGCAGATAAATTCATCGTTGTTGTGACTAGTGAAGTCACACAACTTGGTGTTCTCGGTGGAACCCATAGCAGCAAGCAAGCAAGATAACTATTTTTGTGATTTTCGATAAAAGATACTAAAGCAAAACTGAAAGGTAAACTAACAAGACTAAAAAGCAAAGGTAAAAGATAGCGTGCAACTCCCCTATCCTGAAGAGTGGAGTCCCCGGCAACGGCGCCAGAAAACTTTGCTTGATGGCTTCTCGCCCCTCGTTGGTTACCCCAAGTGGAAGGTTTGAGATGCAGTGTAGCGGAAGTTTTCCCTTGGCAAAGATACCAAGGATCGATTTCCCCGAGACTCCCAGTTTCAACAAGAAGGTGTCAACTGCTAACGACGCCAGATATTAGCAATCAACGTGGACCTGCACACAGATACAAATAACTTTGCTCCCAATGAGTACAGAGAGGTTGTCAATCCCTCCGGCCTTGTAGTTTACAAAGGATCAAACGCAAGTGATAATATTGATAGGTATTGCTGCAATAGTAAGTAAAAGCGGAAAGTAAATAGCGGATGTGATCAATGATGGTAATATGGACCGGAGTCCCATGATGTTCACTAGTGATGTCTCTCTCCCAAAAGACGATAAAACAGCTATGTGAGGTAAACGAATTACAGCTGGGCAATTGACAGAATTATGTGCGCAAACCAATGCTAACTATGTTGCAAGAAAGGTAGAGGTTCAAAGCATGGGCGGTACGCCAAGGCAAGTAGACCGAAATCCATCTGCATCTACTACTAATCATCCACCTTGAGATATCTATCCAGAACATCTCGCTGGTATTAAGTTGCGAGTCCCACCCATAGTGTAAACTCAAAGCAACAGACAACTGCATTAAAAGAACTTTGCGTAAAGTAAACAATCCTTGCACCCGTGGGCACAAGCACCGTTGTTTTCCCCCTTGTGGCAACAGCACATCCCCTAGACTCATGTTTCTTTCACTCAAGCTAGTCATCGAGGGGCATGAACCCACAATCAAGCATAACGTTCCCTCTTGGAGTCACTACCTACTACTTGGCCAAAGCAATAAATAACAACGGAGAACATGCAAGAATTACTTACGAACATAAATATAAAAGAGGTGAATCAAATATATTACTCAAACACAATCTGAACATAATCTCACAATCCATCGGATCCCTGCAAACTCATCATAGCAACAGCATAAGGATTACATATGTGCCTCGATCATGTAGGGCAGCTCACGACGACTAATTAGTGAAGCACAAGAACGGGAGGAGAACATCACATAGCTACTGGTCATGGACCCATGGTCCAAGGGAGACTACTCACAACTCATCTGGGAGGCGTCCATGGTGGTGGAGAAGCTCCCGGTGGTGATCCTCCCCTCCGGCAGGGTGCCGGGAAGAGTTCTCCTGGTGCTCCCGATCTTGGAAGCGGCGGCGGCGGCGGAACAGAGATGAGATCGCGAAAAAGGGTTCCCGTCTCGAGGGTTTCGGGACACGATATAAATATATGCCAAAGGGGGGCATCAGCGGAGGCCCGGGGGGCCCAGGCGCCCCCCAGGCGCGGCCAGGAGGGGGGCCGCGCCACCAGGGCGCCTGGAGCCCTGGTGGCCCCCCTCCGGCTGTACTTTGGCTACCGGGAAGCTTTTGGAACGCTGATTTTTTATATAATTTTTCCAGGATTTTTCTGGCAGTTCTCGTAATGGGAAAACCTGAAATACAAAAACAACAGAAAACAGAAACTGGCACTGGGGTGCACTGAGTTAATAGGTTAGTCCAAATATGATCAAAAGTGTATGGAAGTGTATAAATATCATAGCAATATCACCCAAAAGAGGCATGGAGCAAGCAGAAATTATAGATACGTTTTGGACGTATCAGCGCCGTCCAGTCGTGCGCGCCTCCCCATCTTCTCCGGCCAGAGACCGCCGCCCAGCTCTGCCCCACTCCCACACTCGGACTCCCCTGCAACCTCTCGTCCACCGCTCGCACCCCTTGCAGGCTGCGTTGCCCCGCCAAGTGCCTCGCTGGAGCACCCTGTTGCAGCGACCACCTGGTTGGCCTTTGCTTCCTCTTCACGAGCAGGAGCTCGCTCGTCCCCCACCGACCAACCCTGCTTGCTTCGGGTTTGTTATGCACGCGTTGTTGTTTGCTGCGTGCCGAGATCGCAGCTCCAAGAACCCTTCTCGACGAGATCTCGGCGAGGCTCGGATGTCAACCAAGTCCAACTACACGACCGGAAATGACCTCGTACCACTACGTCACAAGAACCAAGACCGGCAAGTCCGGCGACCCCAAGTACCACGACACCGATGACCTTCAAGTTCGACTACACATGGCGATGCGACAAGTACCCCTACCGAACCATGTACGACTACCGTCGTCGAAGGCCGTCGAGTGAACAACTACCGTCGCCCCGAAGATGTTGGATTCATCAAGTACCTCTCCGAAACGAAATGTGAATGACTACTTCCCTCGACGACTCGTTCCACCCCAAAATGCACGCTTCAAAGGTATACCACCGAGTCGACGCCCGTGAACGAATGTTGCTTGTGTGTTGTATGAGATGTTTCCCTTGTGTGCACCGTGCCCATTTCATCTTTTGTCATGCTCCTCGGTTGCCTCATCGCCAACCCGTGGGAACCCGGTGACAGGATCACCCCACCTTTCATCTTGTTCGACTCGCTCACGCCACCTTTTCTTTTGCACCGGTCTCTCAACGGGTTACCGGAACCGAGATGTTGCCGTTGTATCATTTTCGGATCGTTGCCGTGGCACCTTTTTCCTTCCACCACGGTGACATATACTCCTTATCTCTTCATGTCAACTTTTAATAAAAATTGCATAAACTTGATCATGTCATCCGCATCATGTTAAAAACATTATATGTGTGAATTGTTGTTTGCTTAAAAATTACTAAACATGCATATGGGGTTTTCCGGAATTGTTGTTTGTCATTCCGGCCTCATTTAAACTTGCCTAAATAGGTAGTTTGCTCTTGCTTCACCTCTTGCCATGTTAACAAACATTTAATCTTTTCTTGTAAATAAACGAGAGTCAATTAAATAATTAAAATGTGGTGTTTCATCAATAGGCAACTCGTTGCATATTGAGCTCCACTTAACTTGTAGTACTTGTTTGTGCACTTTACCATGACATGCATATTTAAACCGGACAGGCATCATACTTGTTTGTGCATCATGCCATGGTTATGATATGAGTGTTTACCGTGTTGCTTGTTTCTTTCCGGTTTGCTTCCCTCGTTAGCTTCGGGTTCGTTCCGGAGTTGTGAGGTTCTGTTTGTCTTCTTCATGAACCCGTTCTTCTTCCTTGCGGGATCTCAGGCAAGATGATCATACCCTTGGATACCTTTACTACCATTGCCATGCTTAGTTGTCTCGATGCTATCGTTACATGTCGCGCTACCCATCTTTTATGTCAGCCTCTCCTTGTTGCCATGAAACCTCTAACCTTGAAACCTTCCTAGAAAAACCATTGTTTGGCTATGTTACCCGCTTGCTCAGCCCCTCTTATAGCGTTGTTAGTTGCAGGTGAAGATGAAGATCGTTCCAGGAGGGAACTTGTTGTTGGAATATCACAATATCTATTAGTATTATTAACACACCTATATACTGGGCATGGGTGGAAGGCTTGGCCTTTTGCTCGGTGTTTTGTTCCACTCATGCCACCTTAGGCGCCGATAAACCGGCATTATGTTCCTGGATTTTGCGTTCCTTACACGATGGGTATATGGGGACCCCTTGACACTTCGACTTTGAATAAAACTCCTCCAGCAAGGCCCAACATTGGTTTTTTAATTTTCTCATAATAACAACTTAATTAAATAATTAAATTTGCATAGGGGGTCGCGCCCTCGGGTACTCTTTTCTACATAGCAGGGGGGCCAGTGCTGATGGTGTTGGTCCCAAACGGGCAACCTGCGGGGCCACCACGGGGAAACTCGAGGATTGGTTTTACTCGTAGCTTGTCCCATCCGGACGTGGCCTGAGACGAGATACGCGCGGCTACTATCAGGGTGTCGGCACGCCGGGAGGTCTTGCTGGACTTGTTTTACCATTGTCGAAATGTCTTGTGCACCGGGATGCCGATCCTGATCGGATTTCCCTAAGATAAGGGGTGATGATATTATATTTATCACTTCAGCTAATCGTGAGAGCTTGTGATGCGCTAAGTTGGGACACCCCTGCAGGGTTGTAATCTTTCGAAAGCCGTGCCTGCGGTTATGTGGCAGATTGGAATTTGTTAATGTCCGGTTGTAGAAAACTTGATAGAGGATCCGAAGTAAAACACGCAACTGAGTGAGTAACCGTGACTGTCTCTTTTCACTTTGAGAAGAGAACACGGTGGGGTTATGTTTGATTCGTATGTAGTTCAGGATCTTTAGCGATCACTACTAGTTGCGACCGTTTGCGTAGATGCTCATCTTATTCTTGTACTCGTAAGTTAGCCACCATATTATGCTTAGCCGCTGCTGCAACCTCACCACTTTACCTCCTCCTACACATAAAGCTTTGCTAGTCTTGATACCCATGATTATGGGATTGCTGAGTCCTCGTGGCTCACAGATACTACAACACCAGATGCAGGTTCAGCCGAGAATGATGCAGGAGTTGGATCAGTACTTCACTGGGAGCTCGATGAAGAGAGTGGCCGTATGCTTGTGACGTTTTTCGACGATCAGTAGTGGTTTCTACTAGGGGCGATTCGGACCTGTGGCTTTATGTTTTGGAATCTTTCTTTTGGATCTTCACCCGTAGTCGGGTTGTGATGTTTTGGATGATGTTTTGCTTATGTAATGTATTGTGTGACGTGGCGAGTGTAAGCCAACTATCTCCTTTTTTGCATTTTCATCCCTATTTTTACATGAGTCATGCAAAGATACCAAACTTGAGATCATTCCAGAATGGGCTTATACCTTTAAGTCGTGCCTCGACACGTAGGAGGTATAGTCCCATCCTGGGCATTACAAGTTGGTATCAGAGCCTTCTCCGACCTAGAAGCCCCACTGATTGATCGAATCGTTGACGGTTGAGTCTAGGCACACACTTGAAAATGTTTTTGAGTCCTATATATATATCGGAGAGTAGGATTTCTTTTGCTCCTCATCTCTTTTCACTCTGGTGAGGACTCCTGACGATTACTCTTGTCTCTTCTACTCTAAAAAATTCACCAATTTTTTTAGGATCACGCGAGTATTGTTTGGATTGTTCCGATGTCTTTGTGACGAGAACATTGTTCTCGATGCCTCCTGTCATTAGGGGTTGTGGCAGTGTCCCGGGGAGTTGAGCTCCGAGGTGTTGTCGTCACAAACATATCGCGGCAGTTCTGGAATACTTAAGACGGCCGACAACGAAAACTCTCCTATGCGGTTAGTGGCAAGATAACCCCGACATCACCCAGTACTGGGGAGGTAGTTCGGGAGTATTGCCATAGCTTGTATAGTAGATGCGTTTCGAAGGTCCGAGGTAAACGATTTCCGGAAATAACTGGTTATGTGTTAAAGGATGGATACAGCTGGATGTAGGATTAGAGTTGAGTGCGCGATGCTTCCCCTGTATCCCCAACACCTGATTGCATAACTGGAAACTTTCGGAAATTAATAGGTGGGTTCATCTAGTAGTTCGTAGGCATTCTTCCAACGAATGCATGATATGGAGTTCGGGGTTCTACATTGAGTGAAGTGGTTTTATGGGCGTTGTTCCGATCGGGAGTTGCATCTTAAAGGGTCCTTGGCTATGCTGATCCGGGGATTGCAAAACCCTTTTGTAACACGTTCCATGAGCTTTCAGCACGAATATGTCAGACGAAGCTTCTATCTTGTATTTGTTCTATCTGCTCCTTCTTGTTTTATTTACCTTTTGTTCTCCCAAGTGGCTTCTCGACAAGTTGATGTACCTATGGAATTCTTTCGTTCAATTCTCTGTTCGGATGATATTGTGAAGATTATGTTACAACATATCTATCCTTTGTTTCGTTTTGATTCTGGTATTCGAGTTGCTTCGATGTCAAATGTTGATTCCATACCTTCCTAATCGGTGTTCTCATATTTCTATGGGGGTGCTAATTCTTCTTGACCATCGAGATTTTCATGTTAATCCTTTTTCAACCGGTGTGCCTTCTCTTCAAGTTATTCCATACGGACGCCGTTGAGAAATCTGACGATTTGTCTGTTTCATTCATTCCAAGTTGTCTTGTTTTACCCGCCCCCACCCTTTTTCTTATGGAGCTGGAATTCTTAATCAAGTGTCCTTTTTATTCATGTGATATTTCTTCATTCATTTCCTTCAATGTTCTTATCCGGTGATTCTCAGGAAGATGCTCAAGAGCTTCAAGTTCATCATTCTTCGTTCTCGTTTCTTCTTTGGTGGATGTAATTCAAGCTTCGGTGTTGATCATATCTCTTCCTTTTGTTTCCCATGTTTTCACATGTTGAAAATTCTTATCCAAAGTCTCTCTTGCTTATTCAAATCTCTAATTCTTCTCCAGGGTGCTGAAGATATCTCAGAAGATTCATAATTCCATTCTTAATCCGTTCAAATTATTTTGAGCATTGTCATCTTACTCAAGCCATTTAATTCAACCGGTGCAATATCTCTTAAGCAATCTTTTTCAACGGTGATTTCTTTGAGTGGGCCCTAACCCACAGGTCTTTTCCAGGATCTTACCTGACTCTTCTAATTAATTTCCGGAGTTATTCTGAAATTCTTTTCAAAGTGTGACGTAAGAATGATTTCCATCAGTCACATGCCTTCTCCAAGATCGCTTTCAAATTCTTTTCATCGTTGTTTCAACCTTTTTAATTCTTCATTCCGGAGTGCTCAACAATTCTTATGGCATTTCTCATCTTCATTCTCAGCATTTGGAGACCGGAGAAGTGTTTATCTTAAATCTTGGCCGTTCTCTTGAAGATTCGTGGTTCTAGCTTCTTGCCATCCTCATTATTGTTCCGTTTGTGAGGAATTATTTTTATACCCATCCGAAGCATTTCATGAATTATTTCCATTGTGATCCTCCGAAGGCCATCATTTCAGAAGATTTCCTCATTCTCAGTTTTCAACTCCGTTCTCCAAATATTCTTCATTGAGGCCTCTTCGTTCGTCTCCATATTCTACTGGTGCTTTGTCAAGTATTCTTTAATCGGTTCACGATCTCTTCGTTCTCTTGTAATTTTTCCTCAAGTGCTTATTCTTCCCGGTGGATTATTCTCTTTCTTCACCTGGTCTCAATTCTTACGGTGGTTCGTTCAAGATTAACCTTCCGTTGTTATCGTTTTAATTCATTTGTTCTTTTCACAATCCTACCGGTGCTTCGTTGAAGATTTACCCAAGGTTGTACTAGATCTCTCTTTAATTCTTCCCAACGAGAATAAGTAGGATGCCAAATCCTTTGGTTGTCATCAATTTAATTGGTGAAGGATATGCATGACATAATTCTTATTCTTATTCCTTCAAGGTGATTTAATCCCTTCCTTCGGAGTTCGTTCATCATATCATATTCTCAGTTCTAAGTCGTTCATCTTGTTTTCCGGAGCTTTAAGATATGTCAATTATACCATTCCAAACCTCCATCTAATTCATCGCAGGCCTTGAATCTTATTCTTTTCATCTTTCACTGCTCATGCTTTCATTACCGGAGTTCTCATGGTGGTTCATCATGATTTAATTCATCCTCGAAGTCTTCATCAAGATTCTTGTTGGAGCTCAACCATTCTTCATCATGCTTTCCAAGTGCAATTCTTTCTACCTTATTGTTTGAGATGGTGGTATGCCATTTTTGACAATTTCCTTTCATGTTTCATGATTCACAAGTTGTCAGGAATGAGATATTTAAACCCATCATTTTCTTTGTTCAGGAGATCCTTTCAACCCTTCAATTATTCGTTGGAGTTAACTTGGGTTGTATTTCACCTAAAAGCTTTCCCTAAGGATTGTTGCTATTTATGGTGCTTATAAATGACCCAAGTTCTTCATTAATAATTCCGGTGAAATAAGTTTTTCGTCTCCTTGTTGATCTCAATCCAATCAAATGTTTTCGTCAGTGGCTGGTTGTCACCTTATAGTTTTGAGATGTTTTCCATAAGCCCTCAACAAGAGCTTATTCGTTTCGTTGTTGATTTTTCCATCAACCCCATTCAACCCTTCTTTGTAAGGATGCTCTTTCAAATTCATTTCTGGGAGAAGTTGTCATTTTCTTCTCCATTCATTTCTTTCATTGATTTATATGCTATTTTTTCATTCCGGAGGCATTGTGATGTTGCGCTCTCCAAACCCTCATCTCGTTTTATCGAGATGATGTTCTTTCCTTGCTTGTCCATTTAACCGGAGTATTATGCCCTCTTTTCAAGTTCTCTCATCTTTTCATGTCTTGCCTCTCTTTTTAACCGGAGTGCTGTCTGAATCCTTCTTACCTCTTGTGCCATTCTTTCAATTGTTTCGGAGGCAATGTGTTGTTAATTTCAGCAAGTATCATCTCAACTTGGCAAGTTCTTGTTAATTCCTTGCATTTTCAGACGGAGTGCTGTCCAAATTATTTTGTTCTGATTCCTTCTCAATCTTGGTTAACCGGAGTGGTTTTGAATTCTTTCGTCATCCGTGAGCTCTTGTTTCATGTCTTTCAACCTGCAAGGTTCTCGTGATGTTCCTTGTTCCTCATTTTACCGGAGTGCTCTTAACTTCGTTCATCTCTGTTGTATTCTTCTTTCAATTTGGTCAACCTCTCAGGTTCGTGGTTTCACTCGTTTGTCGAAGAAGCAAATTTGTTTTACCTCTTCCTCTTTCGTTTTACCGGTGCTATCTCTAGGATCTCGGGTCGAGATCCTCTGTTAGTGTGGGAGAGTTGTGACGCCCGAAGACCGACGTCCCAGAAGATTCCAGAGATTCCAGATATTCCGGGTTCTCCTGTGTGTTTCTTTTGTGCTTGTGTTATTTTATTTTTGCATTGCATCATGTCATCATGCCATCATGACTTTATTTTCTGCATCTCAACTAAATAAATTGTGTGGACCTTCGGTCCATTTAAATCGAGGGAAGGATGACTTCTCTTTATAACATATCCTCCTAATATTTATGGAGCTATTATAAAATATTCCATTGTTTGGAATTAACCCAAACACACTTGCATATATTCCCCATGCCTTTTCTACTTCTGGTTTCACCATCAAACCTTGTCTATAATTCTTTTCCGTTGTATCGAGGTTCCTCCAAAAATTCGAACATTTTTGGACACTTCAAAAATCAAGTCTTAGTTCAAACCCATTTAATTTAAATTCAAATAAGTTTGAATTATATCTCGATCTTGCCATTTCTATTTTTCTCGGACCGTGCTCATTTTTAGGAGCCCGAGAAAAATAACCTCATGTGCAACTTTTTCCCTAAACCCCCTCTTTCCTTCTTCCTTCTCTTTTATTGTTTTCTGCTAAAAAAGAGGGAAGAGCCAGCCGAACTGGGGCCATCTGGGCTCCCAGCCGCGGCCTCCTTTTGGCCCAACCTGCCCTCTCCCGCACCACCTTGGCCCAAGGCCCATCCCCTCCTCCAGCGCAGCTAACCCTAGCCGCACACAGCGATCTCCCCCCGATCCCCTCGACCAACTCCCTCTCCTTCCCTCGCGCCGCACCATCGCGCTCGATCCCGATCCCCTTCTCTCTCTCGTCCATCTTCCTCGTCCTCCCACCTCAACGCCGCCACACACACATCCCGCATCCCACCTTCCTTGGTGCCTCGATCTCCTGGCCGTGAGATCGCCACCTCGCCATGGCGCCACCTCCGGCGTCCGTGACGGCCAGCCGCGCGACGCCCCGTGCCTCTCTTCCTCGCTCCAGGGGGAGGAGCTCCCTCGTCCTCGCCGTCCCGTGGCTCTGCGGGACCTCCAGCCCCAATCTCCTCGGCCACCTCCTCATCGCGACGCCCGACCTCCTCCTCGATGCCTCCCGACACGGCGCCCGCGCCTTCCAGCCATGCGCGCCTCCCCATCTTCTCCGGCCAGAGGCTGCCGCCCAGCTCTGCCCCACTCCCGCACTCGGACTCCCCTGCTACCTCTCGTCCACCGCTCGCACCCCTTGCAGGCTGCGTTGCCCCGCCAAGTGCCTCGCCGGAGCACCCTGTAGCAGCGACCACCTGGTTGGCCTCTGCTTCCTCTTCACGAGCAGGTGCTCGCTCGTCCCCCACCGACCAACCCTGCTTGCTTCGGGTTTGTTATGCACGCGTTGTTGTTTGCTGCGTGCCGAGATTACAGCTCCAAGAACCCTTCTCGACGAGATCTCGGCGAGGCTCGGATGTCAACCAAGTCCAACTACACGACCGGAAATGACCTCGTACCACTACGTCACAAGAACCAAGACCGGCAAGTCCGGAGACCCCAAGTACCACGACGCCGATGACCTTCAAGTTCGACTACACATGGCGATGCGACAAGTACCCCTACCGAACCGTGTACGACTACCGTCGCCGAAGGCCGTCGAGTGAACAACTACCGTCGCCCCAAAGATGTTGGATTCATCAAGTACCTCTCCGAAACGAAATGTGAACGACTACTTCCCTCGACGACTCGTTCCACCCCGAAATGCACGCTTCAAAGGTATACCACCGAGTCGACGCCCGTGAACGAATGTTGCTTGTGTGTTGTATGAGATGTTTCCCTTGTGTGCACCGTGCCCGTTTCATCTTTTGTCATGCTCCTCGGTTACCTCATCGCCAACCCGTGGGAACCCGGTGACGGGATCACCCCACCTTTCATCTTGTTCGACTCGCTCACACCACCTTTTCTTTTGCACCGGTCTCTCAACGGGTTACCGGAACCAAGATGTTGCCGTTGCATCATTTTCGGATCGTTGCCGTGGCACCTTTTTCCTTCCACCACGGTGACATATACTCCTTATCTCTTCATGTCAACTTTTAATAAAAATTGCATAAACTTGATCATGTCATCCGCATCATGTTAACAACATTATATGTGTGAATTGTTGTTTGCTTAAAAAGTACTAAACATGCATATGGGGTTTTCCGGAATTGTTGTTTGTCATTCCGGCCTCATTTAAACTTGCCTAAATAGGTAGTTTGCTCTTGCTTCACCTCTTGCCATGTTAACAAACATTTAATCTTGTCTTGTAAATAAACGAGAGTCAATTAAATAATTAAAATGTGGTGTTTCGTCAATAGGCAACTCGTTGCATATTGAGCTCCACTTAACTTGTAGTACTTGTTTGTGCACTTTACCATGACATGCATATTTAAACCGGACAGGCATCATACTTGTTTGTGCATCATGCCATGGTTATGATATGAGTGTTTACCGTGTTGCTTGTTTCTTTCCGGTTTGCTTCCCTCGTTAGCTTCGGGTTCGTTCCAGAGTTGTGAGGTTCTGTTTGTCTTCTTCATGGACCCGTTCTTCTTCCTTGCGGGATCTCAGGCAAGAAGATCATACCCTTGGATACCTTTACTACCATTGCCATGCTTAGTTGTCTCGATGCTATCGTTACATGTCGCGCTACCCATCTTTTATGTCAGCCTCTCCTTGTTGCCATGAAACCTCTAACCTTGAAACCTTCCTAGCAAAACCATTATTTGGCTATGTTACCCGCTTGCTCAGCCCCTCTTATAGCGTTGTTAGTTGCAGGTGAAGATGAAGATCGTTCCAGGAGGGAACTTGTTGTTGGAATATCACAATATCTATTATTATTATTAACACACCTATATACTGGGCATGGGTGGAAGGCTTGGCCTTTTGCTCGGTGTTTTGTTCCACTCATGCCACCTTAGGCGCCGATAAACCGGCATTATGTTCCTTGATTTTGTGTTCCTTACACGATGGGTATATGGGGACCCCTTGACACTTCGACTTTGAATAAAACTCCTCCAGCAAGGCCCAACATTGGTTTTTTAATTTGCTCATAATAACAACTTAATTAAATAATTAAATTTGCATAGGGGGTCGTGCCCTCGGGTACTCTTTTCTACATAGCAGGGGGGCCAGTGCTGATGGTGTTGGTCCCAAACGGGCAACCTGCGGGGCCACCACGGGGAAACTCGAGGATTGGTTTTACTCGTAGCTTGTCCCATCCGGACATGGCCTGAGACGAGATACACGCGGCTACTATCAGGGTGTCGGCACGCCGGGAGGTCTTGCTGGACTTGTTTTACCATTGTCGAAATGTCTTGTGCACCGGGATGCCGAGCCTGATCGGATTTCCCTAAGATAAGGGGTGATGATATTATATTTATCACTTCAGCTAATCGTGAGAGCTTGTGATGGGCTAAGTTGGGACACCCCTGCAGGGTTATAATCTTTCGAAAGCCGTGCCCGCAGTTATGTGGCAGATTGGAATTTGTTAATGTCCGGTTGTAGAAAACTTGACAGAGGATCCGAAGTAAAACACGCAACTGAGTGAGTAACCGTGACTGTCTCTTTTCACTTTGAGAAGAGAACACAGTGGGGTTATGTTTGATTCGTATGTAGTTCAGGATCTTTAGCGATCACTACTAGTTGCGACCGTTTGCGTAGATGCCCATCTTATTCTTGTACTCGTAAGTTAGCCACCATATTATGCTTAGCCGCTGCTGTAACCTCACCACTTTACCTCCTCCTACCCATAAAGCTTTGCTAGTCTTGATACCCATGGTTATGGGATTGCTGAGTCCTCGTGGCTCACAGATACTACAACACCAGATGCAGATTCAGCCGAGAATGATGCAGGAGTTGGATCAGTACTTCACTGGGAGCTCGATGAAGAGAGTGGCCGTATGCTTGTGACGTTTTTCGACGATCAGTAGTGGTGTCTACTAGGGGCAATTCGGACCTGTGGCTTTATGTTTTGGTATCTTTCTTTTGGATCTTCACCCGTAGTCGGGTTGTGATGTTTTGGATGATATTTTGCTTATGTAATGTATTGTGTGACGTGGCGAGTGTAAGCCAACTGTCTCCTTTTTTGCATTTTCATCCCTATTTTTACATGAGTCGTGCAAAGATACCAAACTTGAGATCATTCCAGAATGGGCTTATACCTTTAAGTCGTGCCTCGACACGTAGGAGGTATAGTCCCATCCTAGGCATTACATTTATCCAAATGATGCAAATGATATGTCCACATGTTCATCATGAGATGCTCTACATGTTGGTTGCTTTAGCTTGCATGATAGATTTCATCTTGCCATGTTTATCTCCTTTGCAAAAGTGCATTTGGCTGTTATGTTTTGAAACTTGTTACGAGATGCCTAGTTGAGGAGCTTGTTGCTATTGTTGTGTTTGTCCCCATGTCACATGCTTAGATGTTTTAGAATCTCCATGATGCGCTCTTTGATGTGGTGCATTTAACTTTCGATGATATGCCTTGCGATGACTTAAACATGCTCACAAACTTGCCATGTTGCTGTTACTGTTTTAACACTTGGTGAAATTTCACTAAGTCTGGAATCTGTAATTTCCAGATGCCATGTTTGCTTGTTGTTCTAGGCAAATCCATGTTAGTTTTGGGGTGACTATTGATGATTCCTTGTTGTATATATTGTTGGCTATCCATTCATGCTCTCACATGCTTATTTGGGTGGCTGTAGCATATTTAACTCTTGCTCCCAAGTTGCTATAAATTACCGCTGTCAGGATTTTGTTGTCATGTTCAAAATGTTATAGCTTGTTGCTATTGATCCATGCCTCCTATGGAGATGCTCCAATGGACTTGTTTGCTGTAGGATATGTCTACTTCATGTTCATGATTCTTGTTGCCATGTTTGAGTGCTGTAGCTTATATTTATCATGCTTCAAAGTTGCTATGTGGCTGTTAATTTCAGCTTGTTGTTATATCTTGTTTCATGTGTATCTTTTAGCCCGTTGCTCCGTTTGGAGTGTTCCTTATATGAAAGTTGAGTGATTTTGCATGTAGATTCATATTATCCTCTTGTTATCACGTTTTGAAGTATTTGGCTTGTTGCATATTGCCATGCTCCTTGTGCTGTATCTCTGTGTTTCCTATGTTAACTTTCTGTGCATCCTTAGTGCATCTACAGTGCTTCCTTAGTGCATCTGTTATGCTTCCTGTATAGATTTGACTTGCTTCCTACATTGCCATGTTATGCTTCATAGATTTGCTGTGCTTCCTGTATAGACTTTCTGTGCTTCCTATATAGACTTGCTGTGCTTCCTATATAGACTTGTTGTGCTTCCTGTATAGATTTGTCATGCATATCTTGCCATGTATTGCATTATATAAAATTGTGCTGTTTTGCTATGCTTCCAACATTGCCATGTTGTGCTTCCTGTGTAGACTTTCTGTGCATCATATGTAGACTTGTCGTGCATCCTACTTGGTAGTGCATATTGTCATGTTTTTGAGTGGTTTGTTTACCGTATTGCTTGCTTCTTCTCGTTAGTGCTTGTTCCGTTGCGTCATGAGGATTCGGTCGTCTACCCGTGGTTCTTCTTCAAGGCTTCTTCTCTGTCTTCTTCACGGAACCGTTCTTCTTCCTTGCGGGATCTCAGGCAAGATGACCATACCCTTGGATACCTTTACTATCATTGCCATGCTTAGTGTCTCGATGCTATCGTTACATGTCGCGCTACCCATCATTATTGTCAGCCTCTCCTTGTTGCCATGAAACCTCTAACCTTCGAAACCTTCCTAGCAAAACCATTGTTTGGCTATGTTACCCGCTTGCTCAGCCCCTCTTATAGCGTTGTTAGTTGCAGGTGAAGATGAAGATCGTTCCAGGAGGGAACTTGTTGTTGGAATATCACAATACCTATAATTATTATTAACACACCTATATACTGGGCATGGGTGGAAGGCTTGGCCTTTTTCTCGGTGTTTTGTTCCACTCATGCCACCTTAGGCGCCGATAAACCGGCATTATGTTCCTTGATTTTGCGTTCCTTACACGATGGGTGGATGGGGACCCCTTGACAGTTCGACTTTGAATAAAACTCCTCCAGCAAGGCCCAACATTGGTTTTAATTTGCTCATAATAACAACTTAATTAATTAATTAAATTGCATAGGGAGTTAGCGCTACCCGAGGATTCTTTCTACATAGCAGGGGGGCCAGTGCTGATGGTGTCGGTCCCAAACGGGGAGCCTGCGGGGCCACCACGGGGAAACTCGAGGATTGGTTTTACTCGTAGCATCGCCCATCCGGTTGTGGCCTGAGACGAGATACGCGGGGCTACTATCAGGGAGTCGACACACCGTGAGGTCTTGCTGGACTTGTTTTACCATTGTCAAAATGTCTTGTGCACCGGGATGCCGAGCCTGATCTAAGATAAGGGGTGATGATATTATATTTATCACTTCAGCTAATCGTGAGAGCTTATGATGGGCTAAGTTGGGACACCCATGCAGGGTTATGATCTTTCGAAAGTCGTGCCCGCGGTTATGTGGCGGATTGGAATTTGTTAATGTCCGGTTGTAGAAAACTTGATAGAGGATCAGAAGTAAAACACACAACTGTGTGAGTAACCGTGACTGTCTCTTTTCACTTTGAGAAGAGAACACGGTGGGGTTATGTTTGACTCGTATGTAGTTCAGGATCTTTAGCGATCACTACTATTTGCGACCGTTTGCGTGGATGCTCATCTTATTCTTGTACTCGTAAGTTAACCACCATACTTTTTCTTAGCCGCTGCTGCAACCTCACCACTTTACCTCTTCCTACCTATTAAGCTTTGATAGTCTTGTTACCCATGGTTATGGGATTGCTGAGTCCTCGTGGCTCACAGATACTACAACAACAGTTGCAGGTGCAGGTTTCCGTTGTCTTGACGTGAGAGCGTTGTTCTTTTGATGGAGTTCTTCTTCTTCAGTCTTGGGTTAGGTTCCGGGTCGGCAGCCTGGGATAGCAGATGGATGTCTTTGTGCTTTTATTGTTTGTATCCGTAGTCGGATACTTGTATTGATGTTGTTGTATTCATGAGACTTGTATGTATTGTTGTATCCCCTATGTATGTATGTAATGGTACGTTGTAATGATATCCATCTTGCTAAGCGCCCGAAATGCGGTTGTGACCCAATCACGTAAGTGTCACGTGATCGGGATAGAATCGCATCTTCTGGGCCCAACAGCAGCAATGAGGATAATCCTCAAGTTACGGACCCAGTCAGTGTAATTGCTACCATCATCTTTCAACTTAGCTTTCTCTCGGAACACATTAAAATTCAAGGTAACGGTAGCACGGGCCATTGATCTACAATAACATAGATATGCAAAAACTATCAGGACTAAGTTCAAGATAAACTAAAGTTCAATTAATCATATTACTAAAGAACTCCCACTTAGATAGACATCCCTCTAGTCATCTAAATGATCATGTGATCGAAATCAACTAAACCATGTCTGATCATCACGTGAGAAGGAGTAGTTTTCAATGGTGAACATCTTATGTTGATCATATCTACTATATGATTCACGCTCGACCTTTCGGTCTCCAGTGTTTCGAGGCCATGTGTGTACATGCTAGGCTCGTCAAGCTTAACCCGAGTATTCTGCATGTGCAAAACTATCTTACACCCGTTGTATTTGAACCTAGAGTTTATCACACCTGATCATCACGTGGTGTCTCGGCACGACGAACTTTCGCAACGGTGCATACTCAGGGAGAACACTTGTACCTTGAAATTTTGTAAGGGATCATCTTATAATGTTACCGCCGTACCAAGAAAAATAAGAAGCATAATAAGATAAACATCACATGCAATCAAAATATGTGACATGATATGGCCATCATCATCTTGTGCTTTTGATCTCCTTCTCCAAAGCATCATCATGATCTCCATTGTTACCGGCTTGACACCATGATCTTCATCGTATCGTCGTGGTCGTCTTGCCAACTATTGCTACTACTAGTATCGCTAACTCATAGTGATAAAGTGAATCAATTACATGGCTTTCGCAATTCATACAATAAAGAGACAACCATAAGGCTCCTGGCGGTTGCCGATAACTTTACAAAACATGATGATCTCATACAATAACGTATAACTCATCATGTCTTGACCATATCACATCATAACATACCCTGCAAAAACAAGTTAGACGTCCTCTACTTTGTTGTTGCAAGTTCTACGTGGCTGCTACGGGCTTAGCAAGAACCGTTCTTACCTACGCATACAAAAAAACCACAACGATTTTTCGTCAAGTGTGCTGTTTTAACCTTCTCTAGGACCAGACGTAGCCACACTCGATTCAACTAAAGTGAGAGAGACAGACACCCGCCAGTCACCTTTAAGCAACGAGTGCTAGTAACGGTGAAACCAGTCTCGCGTAAGCGTACGCGTAATGTCTGCCCGGGCCGCTTCATCTCACAATATCGACGAATCAAAGTATGACATGTTGGTAATCAGTATGACTATTATCGCCCGCAACTCATTGTGTTCTACTCGTGCATATCATCTACGCATAGACCTGGCTCATGATGCCACTTATAGGGAATGTAGCATTTCAAAAAATTCCTACGATCACGCAAGATCTATCTAGGAGAAGCATAGCAACGAGAGGGGAGAGTGTTTCTACGTACCCTTGTAGACCGAAAGCGGAAGCGTCTAGTGATGCGGTTGATGTAGTCGAACGTCTTCGCGATCCAACAGATCCAAGTACCGAATGTACGGCACCTCCGAGTTCAGTGCTACTTCTCGAGCTTGCGTTGTACTCCCTCGAAGAGGAAAGGGAGATGAAGCACAGTAGCGTAAGTATTTCCCTCAGTTTTTGAGAACCAAGGTATCAATCCAGTAGGAGACCACGCGCGAGTCCCTCGCACCTGCACAAACAAATAAGAACTTCGCAGCCAACACGATAATGGGTGGTCAATCCCTTTACGGTCACTTACGAGAGTGAGATCTGATAGAGATGATAGTCTATATTTTTGGTATTTTTAGTTTATAAGAACAACAAATAAAAGCGATAAAAGTAAAGTAGAGGCAGATTGATATGTTGAGAATAGACCCGGGGGCCATAGTGTTCTCTAGTGGCTTCTCTCATGATAGCGATATTCTACGGCGGGTAAACAAATTACTGTCGAGCAATTGATAGAAAAGCGAATAATTATGAGACTATCTAGGCATGATCATTGTATATAGGCATCACGTCCGAGACAAGTAGACCGACTCCTGCCTGCATCTACTACTATTACTCCACACATCAACCGCTATCCAGCATGCATCTAGTGTATTGAGCTCATAAGAACAGAGTAACGCCTTAAGCAAGATGACATGATGTAGAGGGATAAACTCAAGCAATATGATATAAACCCCATCTTTTTATCCTCGATGGCAACAATACAATACGTGCCTTGCTGCCCCTACTGTCACTGGGAAAGGACACCGCAAGATTGAACCCAAAGCCAAGCACTTCTCCCATTGCAAGAACTATAGATCTAATAGGCCAAACCAAACCAATAGTTCGAAGAGACTTGCAAGGATATTATGAGCACACATAAAAAGTTCAGAGAAGAACCAAGTATCTTTCATAGATAACCTTGATCATAAACTCATAATTCATCGAATCTCGACAAACACACCGCAGAAAGAGATTACATCGAATAGATCTCCTCGAAGACCGAGGAGAACTTTGTATTGAGATCCCGAGAGAGAGAAGAAGCCATCTCGATACTAGCTATGGACCCGAAGGTCTGTGGTAAACTACTCACAACTCATGGTGAGGGCGATGATGATGATGATGAAGAACTCCGTGATGGATCCCCCTCCGGTGGAGCTCCGGAACATGCTCCAAGATGGGATCTTCACGGGAACAGAAGGTACGGCAGTGGAATTAGGGTTTTCTCTCTGTCCACGGAGTTTCTGGGGTACGTAGACTTATATAGTAAGAAGGAGGGCACCGGGGGACGCTCGATGGGGCCACGAGGCAGGGGAGCGCACCCTGGGAAGTGGGGCGCGCCCCCACCCTCGTGGGCCACCTCTTGATCCCCTGACGTGGTTCTCAAGCTCCGTGTGCGTGATTTTCTCCAAAAATATCTCTCGCGAAGGTTTCATTCCGTTTGGACTCTGTTTGATATTCTTTTTCTGCAAAACCCTGAAACAGGCAAAAAACAGCAATCTGGACTGGGCCTTTGGGTTAGTAGGTTAGTCCCAAAAATGATATAAAAGTGAATGATAAAGCCCATTAAACATCCAAGACTTCATAAATAATAGCATGGAACAATAAAAAATTATAGATACGTTGGTGACGTATCATTCAGCACACGTTTAGCTCGATGACGTCTCACGAGCTCCAGATCCAGTTGAGCTTCACGGGAGAGTTTCGTCAGCATGACGGTGTGGTGACGGTAATGATGAAGTTATCGACGCAGGGCTTCGCCTAAGCTCTGCAACGATATGATCGAGGTGTGTATCTGTGGAGGGGGGCACCGCACACAGCTAAAACTGATGTTTACTTGTGTGTTCTAGGGTGCCCCCTGCCCCCTGTATATAAAGGAGCAAGGGGGAGGCCGGCTGGCCCTTGTGGCGCGCGGGGAGAGGAGTCCTCCTCCTAGTAGGAGTAGGCCTTTCCTACTCCTACTAGGAGAGGGAAAGGAAGGAGGAGAGGGAGAAGGAATGGGGGGGGGGGTGCCGCCCCCCTTCCCTAGTCCAATTCGGACCAGAGGAGGAGGGGGCACGCGGCCTGCCCTGGCTGGCCCTCTCTCTCTCTCTCCACTAAGGCCCATGTGGCCCATTAGTTCTCGCGGGGGGTTCCGGTAACCCTCCGGCACTCCGGTTTTCTCCGAAATCACCCGGAACACTTTCAGTGTCCGAATATAGCCGTCCAATATGTAAATATTTATGTCTCGGACATTCCGAGACTCCTCGTCATGTCCGTGATCACATCCGGGGCTCCGAACTACCTTTGGTACGTCAAAACACATAAACTCATAATACCGATCGTCATCGAACGTTAAGCGTGCGGACCCTACGGGTTCGAGAACTATGTAGACATGACCGAGACTCATCTCCGGTCAATAACCAATAGCGGAACCTGGATGCTCATATTGGTTCCTACATATTTTACAAAGATCTTTATCGGTCAAACCGCATAACAACATATGTTGTTCCCTTTGTCATCGGTATGTTACTTGCCCGAGATTCGATCGTCGGTATCATCATACCTAGTTCAATCTCGTCACCGGCAAGTCTATTTACTCGTTCAGTAATACATCATCTCGTGACTAACTCATTAGTCGTTTGCTTGCAAGGCTTATTATGATGTGTATTGCAGAGAGGGCCCAGCGATACCTCTCCGACACTCGGAGTGACAAATCCTATTCTCGATCTATGCCAACACCACAAGCACCTTCGGAGACACCTGTAGAGCATCTTTATAATCACCTAGTTACGTTGTGACATTTGATAGCACACAAGGTGTTCCTCCGGTATTCGGGAGTTGCATAATCTCATAGTCATAGGAACATGTATAAGTCATGAAGAAGGCAATAGCAGTAAAACTAAATGATCAAGTTGCTAAGCTAACAGATGGGTCTTGTCCATCACACCATTCAACTAATGATGTGATCCCGTTGATCAAATGACAACTCATGTCTATGGTTAGAAAACATAACAATCTTTGATCAATGAGCTAGTCTAGTAGAGGCATACTAGGGACACACTGTTTTGTCTATGTATTCACACATGTACTAAGTTTCCGGTTAATACAATTCTAGCGTTAATAATAAACATTTATCATGATATAAGGAAATACAAATAACAACTTTATTATTGCCTCTAGGGCACATTTCCTTCAGTTAGTCACAATAGGCTTGGCAACCCAAATGATTCTTTTCTTGACACCACTTTGAGTACCAACAAACTTGGCAAACACATTGCCAAGCTCATCCTTCCCAAGAGAATAGATATCATCAATAATAATTGGGTTGGATAAGTTACCACCAGTGCATGAAGAAGCGACATGACCTTTCTCACGACATAAGTAGCAACGTCTACTCTTCATTTTCTTCTCACTTGATTCTCAACAAGAGAAGCATGAACTTGAGTTTTCTTGGGAAGTGGCCTTTCTTCAACTTGTGGTTGAGCATGAGATTGAACTTGTGGCTTCTTCCCTTGTTGCTTGTCATTAATGGGCTTCTTCTTTAATGGGCAAGATCTAACATAATTCCCTTCAATTTTGCACTTGAAGCAAATAATCTTGGCCGAATTCTTGAGTTGTTCTTGGCCCTTCTTCTTGTTGCTTTTGGACATCTTCTTCTTATTGGAGTTGAATCCAAGGCCACTTCTACCTCCTGAGCATGCATTGTTTTTCCCTTGAAGATGAAAGGGTGATGCAGCAAAGTAGCTTAAGTATTTCCATCAGTTTTTGAGAACCAAGGTATTAATCCAGTAGGAGACTACACGCAAGTCCCTCGTACCTGCACAAACAAATAAGAACCTTGCAACCAACGCAATAAAGGGGTTGTCAATCCCTTCTCGGCCACTTGCAAAAGTGAGATCTGATAGAGATAATATGATAAATATTTTTGGTATTTTTGTTGTATAGATTGAAAAGTAAAGATTGCAAAATAAAAGAATTGTAAAGATAACTAGTTGATGAAAGATTAATATGATGGAAGATAGACCCGGGGGCCATAGGTTTCATTAGTGGCTTCTCTCAAGATAGCAGATTCTACGGTGGGTGAACAAATTACTATCGAGAAATTGATAGAAAAGCGCATAGTTATGAGAATATCTAGGCATGATCATGTATATAGGCATCACGTTCGTGACAAGTAGACCGAAATGATTCTGCATCTACTACTATTACCCCACACATCGACCACTATCCAACATGCATCTAGAGTATTAAGTTCATAAGAACAGAGTAACGCTTTAAGAAAGATGACATGATGTAGAGGGATAAACTCATGCAATATGATATAAACCCCATCTTTTTATCCTCGCTGGCAACACTACAATACGTGCCTTGCTGCCCTTGCTATAACTGGGAAAGGACACCGCAAGATTGAACCCAAAGCTAAGCACTTCTCCCATTGCAAGAAAGATCAATCTAGTAGGCCAAACCAAACTGATAATTCAAAGAGACTTGCAAAGATTTTTGAATCATGCATAAACTAATTTAGAGAAGAATCAAATATTGTTCATAGATAATTGATGTCTACTACGCAACCTTCTTCTTGTAGACGTTGTTGGGCCTCCAAGTGCAGAGGTTTGTAGGACAGTAGCGAATTTCCCTCAAGTGGATGACCTAAGATTTATCACTCCGTGGGAGGCGTAGGATGAAGATGGTCTCTCTCAAACAACCCTGCAACCAAATTCCAAAGAGTCTCTTGTGTCCCCAACACACCCAATACAATGGTAAATTGTATAGGTGCACTAGTTCGGCGAAGTGATGGTGATACAAGTGCAATATGGATGGTAGATATAGGTTTTTGTAATCTGAAAATATAAAAACAGCAAGGTAACTAATGATAAAACTGAGCGTAAACGGTATTGCAATGGTAGGAAACAAGGCCTAGGGTTCATACTTTCACTAGTGCAAGTTCTCTCAACAATAATAACATAACTGGATCATATAACTATCCCTCATCATGTAACAAAGAGTCACTCCAAAGTCACCAATAGCGGAGAACAGACGAAGAGATTATTGTAGGGTACGAAACCACCTCAAAGTTATTCTTTCTGATCGATCTATTCAAGAGTCTGTAGTAAAATAGCACGAAACTATTCTTTCCGTTCGATCTATCTTAGAGTTCGTACTAGAATAACACCTTAAGATGCAAATCAACCAAAACCCTAATGTCACCTAGATACTCCATTGTCACCTCAAGTATCCGTGGGCATGATTATACGATATGCATCACAAAATCTTAGATTCATCTATTCAACCAACACAAAGTACATCAAAGAGTGCGCCAAAGTTTCTATCGGAGAGTCAAGACGAAAACGTGTGCCAACCCCTATGCATAGATTCCCAAGGCCACGGAACCCGTAATTTGATCACCAAAACATACATCAAGTAGATCACGTGATATCCCATTGTCACCACAGATAAGCACATGCAAGACATACATCAAGTGTTCTCAAATCCTTAAAAACTCAATCCGATAAAATAACTTCAAAGGGAAAACTCAATCCATTACAAGAGAGTAGAGGGGGAGAAGCATCATAAGATCCAAATATAATAGCAAAGCTCGCGATACATCAAGATCGTGCCATCTCAAGAATATGAGAGAGAGAGAGAGAGATAAATCACATAGCTGCTGGTACACACCCTCAGCCCCGAGGGTGAACTACTCCCCCCTCGTCATGGAGAGCGCCGGGATGATGAAGATGGCCACCAGAGAGGAATTTTTGGCAGGGTGCCGGAACGGGTCTAGATTGGTCTCTGGTGCCAACAAAGGCTTGCGGCGGCGGAACTCCCGATCCAGGTTATTTTCTGGAGGTTTCCGTATATATAAGAGGTGTTGGAGTCGGGGACAAGTAAAGGAGGTCTCCGGGCTGTCCATGAGGTAGGGGGGTGCGCCCAGGGGGGCGCGCCCCTACCCTCGTGGGCAGCCCGGGAATCTTCTGGTCCTCCTCCGGTACTCCCTGGGCTTCTTCTGGTCCAAAAACATCCTCCGTTGAGTTTCAGGTCAATTAATTGGGCTCTGTTTGGTATTCCTTTTCTGCGATACTCAAAAACAAGGGGAAAACAGAAACTAGCACTGGGCTCTAGGTTAATAGGTTAGTCTGAAAAATTATATAAAAGTGTATACAAAAGCCCATAAAACATCCTAGAAGGATAATATAATAGCATGGAACAATAAAAAATTATAGATATGTTGGAGACGTATCAAGCATCCCCAAGCTTAATTCCTGCTCGTCCTCGAGTAGGTAAATGATAAAACAAAATTTTTGATGTGGAATGCTAACCAACATAATTCTCAATGTAATTTTCTTTATTGTGGCATGAATGCTCAGATCCGAAAGATTCAAGACAAAAGTTTATATTGACATAAGAATAATAATACTTCAAGCATACTAACAAAGCAATCATGTTTTCTCAAAATAACATGGTCAAAGAAAGTTATCCCTACAAAATCATATAGTCTGGCTATGCTCTATCTTCATCACACAAAATATTTAAATCATGCACAACCCCGGTTTCAGCCAAGCAATTGTTTCACACTTCAATTTTTTCAAACCTTTCATTTTTCACGCAATACATGAGCGTGAGCTATGGATATAACACTATGTGGAATAGAGTGGTGGTTGTGGAGAGGACAAAAGAGGAAGATAGTCTCACATCAACTAGGCGTATCAATAGGCTATGGAGATGCCCATCAATAGATATCAATGTGAGTGAGTAGGGATTGCCATGCAACGGATGCACTAGAGCTATAACTGTATGAAAGCTCAACAAAAGAAACTAAGTGGGTGTGCATTCAACTTGCTTGCTCACAAAGACCTAGGGCATTTGAGGAAGCCCATCATTGGAATATACAAGCCAAGTTCTATAACGAAAATTCCCACTAGTATATGAAAGTGACAAAACAAGAGACTCTCTATCATGAATATAATGGTGCTATTTGGATGCACAAGTGTGGAAAAAGGATAGTAACATTGTCCCTTCTCTCTTTTTCTCTCATTTTTTTATTTTTTTTCTTTGGGCCTTTTCTCCTTTTTTTCCTTTTTTCCTTTTTATGGCCTCTTTTTTTCTTTTCGACCGGAGTCTCATCCCTACCTATGGGGGAATCATAGTCTCCATCATCCTTTCCTCACTGGGACAATGCTCTAATAATGAAGATCATCACTCTTTTATTTACTTACAACTCAAGAATTACAACTCAATGCTAGAACAAAATATGACTATGTGTGAATGCCTCCGACGGTGCACCGGGATGTGCAATGAATCAGGAGTGACATGTATGAAAAATTATGCATGGTGGCCTTGCCACAAATATGATGTAAACTACATGATCATGCTAGGCAATATGACAATGATGAAGCGTGTCAAAATAAACGGAACGGTGGAAAGTTGCATGGCAATATATCTCGGAATGGCTATGGAAATGCCATGATAGGTAGGTATGGTAGGTTTATGGTACCGGCGAAAGTTGCGCGGTACAAGAGAGGCTAGCAATGGTGGAAGGGTGAGAGTGTGATGTCTACTACGCAACCTTCTTCTTGTAGACGTTGTTGGGCCTCCAAGTGCAGAGGTTTGTAGGACAGTAGCAAATTTCCCTCAAGTGGATGACCTAAGATTTATCAATCCGTGGGAGGCGTAGGATGAAGATGGTCTCTCTCAAACAACCTTGCAACCAAATAACAAAGAGTCTCTTGTGTCCCCAACACACCCAATACAATGGTAAATTGTATAGGTGCACTAGTTCGGCGAAGAATGGTGATACAAGTGCAATATGGATGGTAGATATGGGTTTTTGTAATATAAAAATATAAAAACGACAAGGTACCTACAGATAAAAGTGAGCATAAATGGTGTTGCAATGATAGGAAACAAGGCCTAGGGTTCTTATTTTCACTAGTGGAGGTTCTCTCAACAATAATAACATAACTGGATCATATAACTATCCCTCAACATGCAACAAAGAGTCACTCCAAAGTAACTAATAGCGGAGAACAAACGAAGAGATTATGGTAGGGTACGAAACCACCTCAAAGTTATTCTTTCTGATCGATCTATTCAAGAGTCCGTAGTAAAATAACACGAAGCTATTCTTTCCGTTCAATCTATCATAGAGTTCGTACTAGAATAACACCTTACGACACGAATCAACCAAAACCCTAATGTCACCTAGATACTCCATTGTCACCTCAAGTATCCGTGGGTATGATTACATGATATGCATCACACAATCTCAGATTTATCTATTCAACCAACACAAAGAACTTCAAAGAGTGCCCCAAAGTTTCTACCAAAGAGTCAAGACGAAAACGTGTGCCAAACCCTATGCATAGATTCCCAAGGTCACGGAACCCGCAAGTTGATCACCAAAATATACATCAAGTGGATCACGTGATATCCCATTGTCACCACAGATAGGTGCATGCAAGACATACATCAAGTGTTCTCAAATCCTTAAAGACTCAATCCGATAAGATAACTTCAAAGGGAAAACTCAATCCATTACAAGAGAGTAGAGGGGGAGAAACATCATAAGATCCAACTATAATAGCAAAGCTCGTGATACAGCAAGATCGTGTCATCTCAAGAACACGAGAGAGAGAGAGAGAGATATCGAACACATAGCTACTGGTACATGCCCTCAGCCCCGAGGGTGGACTACTCCCTCCTCGTCATGGAGAGCGCCGGGATGATGAAGATGTCCACCGGTGAGGGTTCCCCCCTCCGGCAGGGTGCCAGAACGGGTCTAGATTGGTTTTCGGTGGCAACAGAGGCTTTCGGCGGCGGAACTCCCGATCTAGGTTATTTTCCATTGGTTTATGTATTTATAGGATTTTTTGGCGTAGGGCACAAGTCAGGGGGGTCTCCGGGCTGTCCACGAGATAGGGGAGCACGCCCAGGGGGGTGGGTGCGCCACCCTCCCTCGTGGGCAGCCCGTGACTCTCCTGGCCCAACAATTTTACTCCGGGGGCTTCTTTTGGTCCATAAAAAATCATCAAAATTGTCACGTCAATTGGACTCCGTTTAATATTCCTTTTCTGTAAAACTCAAAAACAAGGAAAAAACAGAAACTGGCACTGGGCTCTAGGTTAATTGGTTAGTCCCTAAAATCATATCAAAGTTTATATAAAAGCCCATAAAACATCCTAGAAGGATAATATAATAGCATGGAACAATAAAAAATTATAGATACGTTGGAGACGTATCAAGCATCCCCAAGCTTAATTCCTGCTCGTCCTCGAGTAGGTAAATGATAAAAACATAATTTCTGATGTGGAATGCTACCTAACATAATTCTCGATGTAATTTTCTTTATTGTGGAATGAGTGTTCAGATCCGAAAGATTCAAGATAAAAGTTTATATTGACATATGAATAGTAATACTTCAAGCATACTAACAAAGCAATCATGTCTTCTCAAACTAACATCGCCAAAGAAAGTTCATCCCTACAAAATCATATAGTTTGGCTATGCTCCATCTTCGTCACACAAAATACTCAAATGATGCACATCCCCGGTTTCAGCCAAGCAATTGTTTTATACTTTAAATTTTTCAAACCTTTTCAACTTTCACGCAATACATGAGCGTGAGCCATGGATATAGCACTATAGGTGGAATGGAGTGGTGGTTGTGGAGAAGACAAAAAGGAGGAAGATGGTCTCACATCAACTAGGCGTATCAATGGGCTATGGAGATGCCCATCAATAGATATCAATGTGAGTGAGTAGGGATTGCCATGCAACGGATGCACTAGAGCTATAAATGTGTGAAAGCTCAACAAAAGAAATTAGTGGGTGTGCATCCAACTTGCTTGCTCACGAAGACCTAGGGCATTTGAGGAAGCCCATCGTTGGAATATACAAGCCAAGTTCTATAATGAAAATTCCCACTAGTATATGAAAGTGACTAAACAAGAGACTCTCTATCAAGAAGATCATGGTGCTACTTTGAAGCACAAGTGTGGAAAAAGCTAGTAGCATTGTCCCTTTTTTTCTATTTTTGGGCCTTCTTTTTTTCTTTGGCCTTTCATTCCTTTTTTTTTCTTTTTTTTTCTTTGGGACAATGCTCTAATAATGATGATCATCACACTTCTATTGATTTACAACTCGATATACAACTCGATACTAGAACAAGGTATGACTCTATATGAATGCCTCCGGCGGTGTACCGGTATGTGCGATGAATCAAGAGTGACATGTATGAAAAATTATGCATGGTGGCCTAGCCACGAATATGATGTCAACTACATGATCATGCATGACAATATGACAATGACGAAGTGTGTCATAGCAAACGGAATGGTGGAAAGTTGCATGGCAATATATCTCGGAATGGCTATGGAAATGCCATGATAGGTAGGTATGGTGGCTGTTTTGAGGAAGGTATATGGTGGGTGTATGGTACCGGCGAAAGTTGCGCGATACAAGAGAGGCTACCAATGGTGGAAGGGTGAGAGTGCGTATAATCCATGGACTCAACATTAGTCATAAAGAACTCACATTCTTATTGCAAAAATCTACAAGTCATCAAAACAAAGTACTACATGCATGCTCCTAGGGGAAGGGTTGGTAGGAGTTAACCATCGCGCGATCCCGACCTCCACACAAAGGATGACACTCAATGAAATACTTCATGCTTCAAATTTGTCACACAACTGTTACCATACGTGCATGCTACAGGACTTGCAAACCTCAACACAAGTATTTCTCAAATTCACAACTACTCTACTAGCATGACTCTAATATCACCATCCTCATATCTCAAAACAATCATCAAGTACCAAACTTCTCATAGTACTCAATGCACTTTATATGAAAGTTTATATTATATCCCTCTTGGATGCCCATCATATTAGGACTAAATTCATAACCAAAGAAAATTACCATGCTGTTATAAAAGACTCTCAAAATACTATAAGTGAAGCATTAGAGTTCATCTATTTCTTCAAAATAAAACAACCGCTGTGCTCTAAAAAGATATAAGTGAAGCACTAGAGCAAAGGACAAACTACCCCAAAAGATATAAGTGAAGATCAATGAGTAGTTGAATAATTATGTAACTATGTGAAGACTCTCTAACATTTAAGAATTTCAGATCTTGGGATATTATTCAAACAGCAAGCAAAACAAACTAAAATAAATTGACGCTCCAAGTAAAACACATATCATGTGGTGAATAAAAATTTAGCATCAAGTAAAGTTACCGATGGACGAAGACGAAAGAGGGGATGCCTTCCCGGGGCATCCCCAAGCTTAGGCTCTTGGTTGTCCTTGAATATTACCTTGGGGTGCCTTGGGAATCCCAAGGCTTCGGCTCTTGCCACTCCTTATTCCATAGTCCATCGAATCTTTACCCAAAACTTGAAAACTTCACAACACAAAACTCAACAAAAAACTCGTAAGCTCTGTTAGTATAAGAAAATAAAACCACCACTTAGGTACTGTTGTGAACTCATTCTAAATTCGTATTGGTGTAATATCTACTGTATTCCAACTTCTCTATGGTTCATACCCTCCGATAGTACTCATAGATTTATCAAAATAAGCAAATAACACATAGAAAACAGAATCTGTCAAAAACAGAACAGTCTGTAGTAATATGTAACTTTCGAATACTTGTGTAACTCAAAATATTCTGAAATAAATTGGTGGACGTGAGGAATTTGTCTATTAATTATCTGCAAAAAGAATCAACTAAAAATCACTCTCCAGTAAAAAATGGTAGCTAATCTCGTGAGCGCTAAAGTTTCTATTTTTTACAGCACGATCACATAAACTTCACCCAAGTCTTTCTAAATGTTCTACTTGGCACAAACACTAATTAAAACACAAAACCACATCTAAACAGAAGCTAGATGCAATATTTATTCCTAAACAGAAGCAAAAAGCAAAGAACAAAAATAAAGTTGGGTTTCCTTCCAACAAGCGCTATCGTTTAACGCCCCTAGCTAGGCATGATGATTTCAATGATGCCCGCGTAAAAGATAAGAATTTAAACATAAAGAGAGCATCTTGAAGAATATGACTAGCACATTTAATCCTAACCCACTTCCTATGCATAGGGATTTTGTGAGCAAATAACTTATGGGAACAATAATCAACTAGCATAGGAAGGCAAAACAAGCATAACTTCAAAACTTTATGCACATAGAGAGGAAACTTGATATTATTGCAATTCCTACAAGCATATGATCCTCTCTCATAATAACTTTCAGTGGCATCATGAATGAATTCAACAATATAACTATCACATAAAGCATTCTTGTCATGATCCCCAAGCATATAAATTTTATTACTCTCCACATAAGCAAAATTCTTCTCATTCGGAATAGTGGGAGTATCATAAGAGACTTGAATACTATAGATTATTTCCACATTAAAAGAGTAATGTTCAGAAAAGGGGTAATCATAATCATGACAAGTTTGATAAATATAATCATCACTACTTTTTATAGCATAAGTGTCATCACAATAATCATCATAAATAGGAGGCATGCTTTCATCATAATAGATTTGCATATCAAGACTTGGGAGGATAAAAATATCATCTTCATCAAGCGTGTCGGGACCCCTATCCTAAGTCACACAGGTCTAGCCAGTAACACCTCATATCACTTTGCGGCCTCACGCACGGTATCCCCACGGGTGCCACCTTACCTGGCCCGGGATCATTTGCGCATTTTGGCACACGTATATGATAGTGTCGCTAGCATCCATATGACAGAGAACCCGGGCCGACATGACCAGTTATAAACCAAAAGCGGCACTAAATTATAGAGACAGGCATACATGACCCAGCAACGAACGTGTCGGTCATCAACGTATGAACCCAAGTCGTAGCAAGCTACAAGGACTTAAAGGAACAACACGTGACATTTCCCCTAAGGGACAGACACAGGAACGAAGAAGGACACATGCCGGCCAGCCTAAGTGTTCCGGAGCAGTAGCAAGCTACCAAGGCTCAGTGGAAGCACTAGGAGACATTTCCCTGTAAGATAGGCTACCAAGGGTAAACAACTAGGTGTCGGATCCCACACATAGCAATACACATTACACGTACGCATAACATGCAAGTATGTGCTGTACAACATGGCATCACAACATAACTCAACAACTCATATAGATAAAGGCCCAGAAGAGCCATCATAGCATTTATTACAAACAGAGGTCACATGACCCAACATACAGAGCATACAGGCAACGGAAGCATAACATGTCTGAGTACAGACAACTACAAATGAAAAAGGCTGAGAAGCCTGACTATCTACAAGATCCTCCCAAGGGTACAAGACCATAGCTGAGGTAACAAGCTAAACGTCGAAGTCCACGCGGAACCACTAGCGAGACTGACGTCTCTCTGCAAAACATAAATTAAGCAAACGTGAGTACAAAGGTACTCAGCAAGACTTACATCAGAACTATCTACATATGCAACATTATCAACAAAGGGGTGGTGGAGTTTGACTGCAGCAAGCCAGCTTTGACTCGGTGGCTATCCTGAACTACAACTGCAAGTAACTCTTTTGAGGTGGCGCACACGAGTCCACATATTCACCAATCAATACATCACTATGGATCCGCTCCCGTCTCCCTACGAGAACGCCATCCATAACACTCACACTTGTCTTGAGTATTTTAGAGTATCCACTTTCACTTATCTATGTACCACGTAAGCATCCAAGAAGTCCACAACCGCGGACCCGGCTATTCGAATAGATCATGTTAACCCTGCAGGGGTGTACTTCTTCACACACGCTCTCGCCACTTACCGCCATGTACACGTCGTGTATCTCGGCAACCTTCAAGCGGAAGCCCGGCGAGGGTGTCGGCCACGACCTGACTAACCACACAAGACTCTAGTCTAGGTTTATCGCCTATTCGGGTTCCATCCGTAAGGAGATCCGGCCGGGGTGTCGCTCACGGCCCCAAATGATGTGTGCAGGGTTCCCAAGCCCACCAACCGGGTGCCACTTGGTACACCGGGCCACTGCACCTAGTCTGTCCCAAGCCCACCTATACTGGGTGCCACTTGGTTGACTACTAGCACTACCTACAAACACCAGAAACTAGTTGCAACTCCTGGACAGAGATCTAGTTTATTAATAAGTCGAGAGGGGTCGAGTTACCTGAACCCAATGTGTGGTAGTAACTAGTCATTGGACAACTTACACAGAACTCAGTTCTTAAGGACGGTTCCAGTGAGACAACCCACCATGTACTCCTACATGGCCTCTCACCGCTACCTTTACCAAATCGTGTTCACACACTTGGCTCACACACAGTTGGACATGTTCACCACATTCCAATTCATCCCCGATGAATCAGACCTGACACAACTCTAAGCAATAGCAGGCATAACCAGAAAGCATGAATGAGTAGACACAACAGGGCTCAAACAACTCCTACGCATGCTAGTGGGTTTCAACTATTTACTGTGGTCATGCAGAGGAAAGGGGTTCAGCTACCGCAACAAAAAGCAGTTCATTCGTTGGTGTCCTAATGCAGTAAAGGAGAGCAGGAGCGAGAGAGTGGGATTGTATCGGAATGCTCAATGGGGGTTTGCTTGCCTTGCACTTCTGAAGATAGCAATAGTTCTTCATCGGTGTCATCGAACTCATCGTCGGAACGTCGTCTACTGAGAGGTGACAAATACCGGCAAACAAGAGAGAACACAATCAATGCAATGCGACAATATGATGCATGATCATGACATGGTAATATGCTGTTGATTGAGCTAATGCAACTAGCAACCATATTAAATGAAATTGATTTGAACCAAAGGTTCAAATTCAAAATCCATATGTGATTATTCAAATGCCATTTATTCAAATTGTCCTAAACAGTGGCTGTAAGTTAATCAAACATGCATGAAAATGCCTTAAACAGATTCCTTGGATTTTTCTGATCAATTTTCATATATAAATTATTTTCATCTGAGTTATAGATTATTTTCTGTGATTTTTAGAAGTTTTGGCTATTTTCTGAAATAAATAAATCATTTAAGATTTATTTTAAATTCCAGAAAATAGTTACTGCGTCAGCACTGCGTCAGGCTGAGGTCAGCAGGTCAACTGACCGGTCCAGGTCAAACCTGACCGGTGGGACCCACCTGTCAGTGACACGGGTACTAATCCCGGTTAAAACCAGCGCTGACTGGGGTTTGACCAGGGCTAGGGCCCACTGTCAGTGGCTGTGAGGTGGCTAACTAGGGGTGGTTTAGTCCTAATGATCAAGCCACGTCGGCGGTCGCCGGAGTTTGGCCGGCGGCGACCAAAACCGCGGCGGAAGCTCGCCGGACTTGCGTTAGGGACGGCCGTTCGTCGCGCTGCTGGCATCAGGGAGGAGCCCTTGCTCGTGCGCATCCAATGGGCCAGGCAGGGGGTCGCGGGGCGGCCGGAATCTCGCCAGCGACCAGATTTGGCGGCGACAGAGCCACGGGCTCGAGGCAACGACGGCTGCAGTGCATTAAACGGGGTGTGGATCATGGTTTTGGGTTGCTGGGAATGTGCTGAGCACAGTGGCATGCTCGGCTGCGAGGCGCAGGGCCTGTGGCCACGACGGCGACATGGCCGGCAGCAGGATGCTCGCGGGCGCGACGGCTAGCAGGGCTACGGCACAGCAGAGACCACGAGGGGGGAGGGGAACATCAAAGGAGCTCACAGCAGTGTCGTGGGGGTGCTCTGCGGCTCGAGGGAGGCGTTAAAGAAGGCGGGCAATCGCCGGCGATCTCGGACGGCCAAGGTTGAAGACAGTGATGGCGACGGCGTTGCAAGGCCTCCGGCGTCGCGTAGCTCGGTGGAGAGGACGATGGAGACGTGGCGGAGCTTTTGGGTGCGTTGGCGAGGTGTGTAGTGGCCGATGGCCGCGGTGGTTCAGGGCGGCGGCGACGAGCTCCTCTCGGTGGCTGCGTGCGAGAGAAACAGAGGAGGGGGGAGAGAGAGCAGCGAGTGAGGGGGAGGGGAGAGAAGTCTCTAGGCGTCTGCGTGGCGTCGTCAGGGAAGGCCAGGGCTTGCAGGCAGGGTGGAGGTGGCGCTGCGCGCGTCGGGCACACGCCCTCCTGCCTACTGGCAGGAGGTTGAAGACGGTGCGGCGGCTGGTGGGCTGGGCCGTCTACTTGGGCTGCCAGGTAAGGCCTAGGTGAGTCTCTCTCTGCTTTATTTCTGTTTTCTATTTTTTTTGTATGTTTTTGATTTAGTTCAAAGACCAAACCATTTTGATAAATCATGAAATAAATTGTGGGCACCTATTGAATTATTTCTAACAGCCCTCAACTAGTTTCACAATTATTAGAGCATTTAAACTATTTAAAGAATTTAAATGCCCCAATTCAAATACAATATGGATTAATTCAAAAATCCAAAAATGTCCTAGAAATATATTCATCATTTTTGGCAGGGGTTTCTACCTTAACCAAAAATCATGAACTTTTCTTGAGGCACTTTGGGTGCAATGAAAATATTTTTAGGTTGAACCTAGTTGGGTTCTTTTGGTGCTAGGGTTTGAACAATCCCCAAATCCAGTTTAAAGAAAAGTTTAGACATGATGCAACAACCAATCTAGCACTAGGCAGACAGAAGCTAGGGATGTGACAACTCACCCCCACTAAACAAGAATCTCGTCCCGAGATTCAAGTCGTGAGGTAAGAAGACAGAGGGACACTAGCTAACACAATCTTCATGATCCAACCGTCCTTCATATGGATGTTGATTGGTTTCCTCATGTCGATCCCGACATCCTTGCTTTCGAGATCTTTGTCCAGCACAGTGACGACGAATGAAACTCTTCAAAAACGATCTTCTGAAAGATCGAGCAACTCAAGATCAACTCATGGAGTGAGACGTTGAAGCATCTCTTGAGCTGAGACAAGGAACACACATCCAGAGGGATGGAGTGAAACAAAAGCTGAAGATTCACTTGGCCGGCAATAATTTCACACCTAAAAGATGGTGATTGAGGTCACCAGACGGGGCACCTTAGAGAAGGTGACTCGTAGAATTATTCCCTTAAGTGGCAAAAAGAATTACTTTTGATATAGAGATCTTTGAAATTATCTATACCAGCCTAAGGCAAATCACAATCGATCATTTGACGGAGTTCGAAAGAATGACATACTCCATCTAGAATAGATGATGTGGACTACCTTGTTGAAGACAACACAACGGATGATTTTGCTTATCATCGGAAATGGATGGGACCCATGGCAAGTCCACTTCTGAAGATAATCCTGAACAGCAGTGGCTGAGAAAGGCAACCCATGGAAAATTGGCACATTGGCGGTGCAAGCTGGGAACAAAATGCAAATGCTGGGAATGATTCTGGTAACTGGGAAGAAGCCCAACGGTAGAGAGTGAATCTACTCTTTGAGAGCTTATAGCATAACCAAGAACACTGGGAGCAATCCCGGTTAGAGCCAGAGATAACACCTAGTGCTTGTGCGTGCTCTCAAGAACTTGAGCATTCCCATATTCATCATGGTTTTACCAATATCCGTGTCAAGGATCCTAGCAACACCACATACTACCATGATGAATAACGATGGATGATGCAGATGCAAAGGAAGATAACACTTTCTCAGATTTCACCTTAGCGGAGTCAAGGGGCAAAATCTGGATGATCGACCGAGAGACATTTAGCACTCCGCTTCTAATGTTCTCCTTGATGTGTTAGCATAATCCATTCATAGATATGTTTGGTGTCTTGAACATCAAGTAAAGGTCGGACTTCGGGAGCACAAGAATCCATAAGGATCAATTGTTGGAGTAAATCCTACAAAATCCCTATGGGGAGGTGGCCAACTTCTTCAATCAAGATACTACAACAATAGGTCTTCCGGCTGTGTGTGTTCGCCACGACATCCACTTTACCGGTTATCGAGAGACCAATATTATAGTTCTTGGAAAATTCTCCAACCATCATATCTGCCTGAGATTCAGTTCTGGTTGGTGTCAGGATATTCCAGACTCATCGAGTCTAGAAGAAAAATGAAAGTTTGCAACCCAAATCGACGAGACGACGTCGCGAGATTCTCGGAAAATGATTTGCGATAGTAAGCTCCAAAACATGAGCTGGTTCTGCTACACACATGTGAACACGTAATAAAATACTACCAAGTTCAGGTGGGGAACCATCATTGAGGATAACGAAGTCTCTATGCAAGTCCATGGATTAGATCCTAAGCATAGACTTCTCTTCCTTGAACAAATCAGTCGGTGGCTTGGTGTGCTAGGGATACATATAGAACGAAGGTTGCAAGTCTCCAAACCACAAAATACTTCGCACATATGCATGACTGATTTGGGATGATTCCAGAGGAAACATAACAAACTTTCTCGAACTCACGGCGGCAACTTGCACCAAATGCACATGAATTGGAGGAAGTCACGTCTTCCATCCAAGCATAAGCTTCATGACGGAACACGAAGGCATTGCTTACAAAGTTTCCAACACTAGCTTAATGTCCAACAAAATCATGGAGAGGATAAATATGTTGTCGATGGGCTCAACAATAACTCATCCAGGTTTCCATATAGGTGGAATTCCACAATTAAGTGAGCACGGTGATAGCATTGGTCAGACCAAAAGATGTAATGGTGTATGCTCGAGGGATCAACCACGAGTAAGACAATATTATGTATACCATTAGTTCTGATTTGAATTGACAATAGCCCACACTCAAATCAAAGTTTGGACAAGACAATAGATCCAACAATTGATCACGAGGATCAATCGATCAAGATATCATCTTTCTTCAACACCCACACAAAAGATATCCCTTGGAAGGAACTAAGTCAGGCAAGCTTTTATCTTCCAACTCTCCAAGTTGTCGTTTAGCTCAACCGACTAGCTCAGGGTATCCAACACAGATTCTTGGAGAAAGGGTGGTTTAGAGAGAAACCAGCTTGATCACGAGCTCAATATAACGGTCAGGGAGCAACCTGGTAATACTTCCGAGAAGATATTCGGAAAATCACGGACCATCGATATGTTCCTGAGCTCGGGAACAATCTTGCTTTTCAGGGCAAGACGATATGATCAAATAAGCAAGGGATTGAATAATCCTAACTCATTGATCGAAGAGTGCACCAGGAAAGATGGACTAGAAGCACGATCAATCTTAGAATGATGATTCAATAATCAACACACTAAGAATGATATTGTTGTCCTTTAACTACCAAGCAATGAAGTTGCTAGGAGTATTGATTTCACACATCACCATTCACTTGTCAGCATTCCGGTTACATTAACACGGAGGCCGAGGAATAAATGATGATGGCGAGAAGTATCACCTTATCAAAAGTTCATAGGAGGTGGTGCAATTCCCATGACATTCTTGACATAAGGACGGTAATACTCCAGGATAGAACAGATTAGAAGCTGGATTAGCATTCTTCATCTACGAAATACAACTTCTTTGACCCAATCCTGGATATGGATAAGGTACTGGAGTTTGTTTCTCCTAGTCATTCCAGAATAGAATGGCTTGACGGACCACAAGAGTAAAAGGCTTCGATGAACACGAGTGCACAACTACTCCTGATTATCAACTGATAGACGGGGTCATAATACAACTAAAAGGGACAACTCAGAGGAACATATAACTCTCCGAGTTGTGGATGCATAGACTAGCATGTCGAACTCTCAACATACTTCTTCCGGATAGTCCACGCAGAAAGGTAGAACTGGCAGAGTCACAATATGAATGGAGTACTACTCGAGAGCACTCTGGTTGTGATCTTTTGGTTCAGGAGAACTTCTGCCAAGGATGGTTCATGGTATTTGGAAGAATGATATACCACGGACCTCGAGGACTATCACAAAGTTACTAATATCCTAAAGGAACGAGCAAATACTATCAACATGAAGTAAGTAGGGTGAAGCTCGGGTTCAAGAACCCAGAAATGGAATACCTACTAACTAAATGGCATCACGGGATGCTTTCGAGAATAATGGCCAGAATCATCACACTGGGAATATAAAGCATTGCTTGATTACTGCCTGATTCTCTAAGACACCTAAGGTCATAGTAATAGTTCCAACCTATATGTCGAGGCAACGGAGTACCTCAACACAGCGACTAGTGTGGTTAATCTGGCCTAAAGGACACTAAGAACAGGTAGGAATGATTTGCAAATGCATCAGACTATTACGAAACCTGGAATGACTCGGACAACATAACGGCTGTAAATGCTCGAAAATACTTTTGAGACTCATGCACAAAGATAGCATAACCACCCAACATCATAATGTCAAGGTTCTGAGATCAACAGTTGAACACCCGGAGGTAGAAGAAAGTGAACTGAGGGTTGAATCCACAATTAACATGATCCTGGTAATTAGAATGAGAAGCCTAGTTTTCTTAACCCCCGTAGAAATGAGAAGGTGACTCAGATCAGAAGGTCATAGGGTAAAGAAGTAAAAGAGCCTTACGTTCCCTTCCACAATCAATTCCCTTATATAACTAAAGAATTTCTAAACACGACTTCGACCAGTTTGGCTTGGTAATCCTACAGGCAGTCAGGCTCTAATACCAAAGCTGTCGGGACCCCGATCCCAAGTCACACAGCTCTATCATGTAACACCTCATATCACTTTGCGGCCTCACGCACGGTATCCCCACGGGTGCCACCTTACCTGGCCCGGGACCGTTTGCGCATTTTGGCACACGTATATGATAGTGTCGCTAGCATCCATATGACAGAGAACCCGGGCCGACATGACCAGTTATAAACCAAAAGTGGCACTAAATTACAGAGACATGCATACATGACCCAGCAACGAACGTGTCGGTCATCAACGTATGAACCCAAGTCGTAGCAAGCTATAAGGACTTAAAGGAACAACGCGTGACATTTCCCCTAAGGGACAGACACAGGAACGAAGAAGGACACATGCCGGCCAGCCTAAGTGTTCCGGAGCAGTAGCAAGCTACCAAGGCTCAGTGGAAGCACTAGGAGACATTTCCCTGTAAGATAGGCTACCAAGGGTAAACAACTAGGTGTCGGATCCCACACATAGCAATACACATTACACGTACGCACAACATGCAAGTATGTGATGTACAACATGGCATCACAACATAACTCAACAACTCATATAGATAAAGGCCCAGAAGAGCCATCATAGCATTTATTACAAACAGAGGTCACATGACCCAACATACAGAGCATACAGGCAACGGAAGCATAACATGTCTGAGTACAGACAACTACAAATGAAAAAGGCTGAGAAGCCTGACTATCTACAAGACCCTCCCAAGGGTACAAGACCGTAGCTGAGGTAACAAGCTAAACGTCGAAGTCCACGCGGAACCACTAGCGAGACTGACGTCTCTCTGCAAAACATAAATTAAGCAAACGTGAGTACAAAGGTACTCAGCAAGACTTACATCAGAACTATCTACATATGCAACATTACCAACAAAGGGGTGGTGGAGTTTGACTGCAGCAAGCCAGCTTTGACTCGGTGGCTATCCTGAACTACAACTGCAAGTAACTCTTTTGAGGTGGCGCACACGAGTCCACATATTCACCAATCAATACATCACTATGGATCCGCTCCCGTCTCCCTACGAGAACGCCATCCATAACACTCACACTTGTCTTGAGTATTTTAGAGTATCCACTTTCACTTATCTATGTACCACGTAAGCATCCAAGAAGTACATAACCGCGGACCCGGCTATTCGAATAGATCATGTTAACCCTGCAGGGGTGTACTTCTTCACACACGCTCTCGCCACTTACCGCCATGTACACGTCGTGTATCTCGGCAACCTTCAAGCGGAAGCCTGGCGAGGGTGTCGGCCACGACCTGACTAACCACACAAGACTCTAGTCCAGGTTTATTGCCTATTCGGGTTCCATCCGTAAGGAGATCCGACCGGGGTGTCGCTCACGGCCCCAAATGATGTGTGCAGGGCTCCCAAGCCCACCAACCGGGTGCCACTTGGTACACCGGGCCACTGCACCTAGTCTGTCCCAAGCCCACCTGTACCGGGTGCCACTTGGTAGACTACTAGCACTACCTACAAACTCCAGAAACTAGTTGCAACTCCTGGACAGAGATCTAGTTGATTAATAAGTCGAGAGGGGTCGAGTTACCAGAACCCAATGTGTGGTAGTAACTAGTCATTGGACAACTTACACAGAACTCAGTTCTTAAGGACGGTTCCAGTGAGACAACCCACCATGTACTCCTACATGGCCTCTCACCGCTACCTTTACCAAATCGTGTTCACACACTTGGCTCACACACAGTAGGACATGTTCACCACATTCCAATTCATCCCCGATGAATCAGACCTGACACAACTCTAAGCAATAGCAGGCATAACCAAAAAGCATGAATGATTAGACACAACAGGGCTCAAACAACTCCTACTCATGCTAGTGGGTTTCAACTATTTACTGTGGCAATGACAGGTCATGCAGAGGAAAGGGGTTCAGCTACCGCAACAAAAAGTAGTTCATTCGTTGTTGTCCTAATGCAGTAAAGGAGAGCAGGAGCAAGAGAGTGGGATTGTATCGGAATGCTCAATGGGGTTTTGCTTGCCTGGCACTTCTGAAGATAGCAATAGTTCTTCATCGGTGTCATCGAACTCATCGTCGGAACGTCGTCTACTGAGAGGGGACAAATACCGGCAAACAAGAGAGAACACAATCAATGCAATGCGACAATATGATGCATGATCATGACATGGCAATATGCTGTTGATTGAGCTAATGCAACTAGCAACCATATTAAATGAAGTTGATTTGAACCAAAGGTTCAAATTCAAACTCCATATGTGATTATTCAAATGCCATTTATTCAAATTGTCCTAAACAGTGGCTATAAGTTATTCAAACATGCATGAAAATGCCATAAACAGATTCCTTGGATTTTTCTGATCAATTTTCATATATAAATTATTTTCATCTGAGTTATAGATTATTTTCTGTGATTTTTAGAAGTTTTGGCTATTTACTGAAATAAATAAATCATTTAAGATTTATTTTAAATTCCAGAAAATAGTTATTGCGTCAGCACTGCGTCAGGCTGAGGTCAGCAGGTCAACTGACCGGTCCAGGTCAAACCTGACCGGTGGGACCCACCTGTCAGGGACACGGGTACTAATCCCGGTCAAAACCAGCGCTGACTGGGGTTTGACCAGGGCTAGGGCCCACTGTCAGTGGCTGTGAGGTGGCTAACTGGGGGTGGTTTAGTCCTAATGATCAAGCCACATCGGCGTTCGCCGGAGTTTGGCCGGCGGCGACCAAAACCGCGGCGGAAGCTCGCCGGACTTGCGTTAGGGACGGCCGTTCGTCGCGTTGCTGGCATCAGGGAGGAGCCCTTGCTCATGCGCATCCAATGGGCCAGGAAGGGGGTCGCAGGGCGGCCGGAATCTCGCCGGCGACGAGATTTGGCGGCGGTAGAGCCACGGGCTCGAGGCAACGACGGCTGCAGTGCATTAAACGGGGTGTGGATCATGGTTTTGGGTTGCTGGGAATGTGCTGAGCACAGTGGCATGCTCGGCTGCGAGGCGCAGGGCCTGTGGCCACGGCGGCGACATGGCCGGCGGAGGGATGCTCGCGGGCGCGATGGCTAGCAGGGATACGGCACGGCAGAGACCACGAGGGGGGAGGGGAACATCGAAGGAGCTCACAGCAGTGTCGTGGGGGTGCTCTGCGGCTCGGGGGAGGCGTCGAAGATGGCGGGCAATCGCCGGTGATCTCGGGCGGCCGAGGTTGAAGACGGTGATGGCGACGGTGTTGCAAGGCCTCCGGCGTCGCGTAGCTCGGTGGAGAGGACGATGGAGACGTGGCGGAGCTTTTGGGCGCGTTGGCGAGGCGTGTAGTGGCCGATGGCCGCGGTGGTTCAGGGCGGCGGCGACGAGCTCCTCTCGGTGGCTGCGTGCGAGAGAAACAGAGGAGGGGGGAGAGAGAGCAGCGAGTGAGGGGGAGGGGAGAGAAGTCTCTGGGCGTCTGCGTGGCGTCGTCAGGGAAGGCCAGGGCTAGCAGGTAGGGTGGAGGTGGCGCTGCGCGCATCGGGCACACGCCCTCCTGCCTACTGGCGGGAGGTTGAAGACGGTGCGGCGGCTGGTGGGCTGGGCCGTCTACTTGGGCTGCCAAGTAAGGCCTAGGTGAGTCTCTCTCTCTGCTTTATTTCTGTTTTCTATTTCTTTTGTATGTTTTTGATTTAGTTCAAAGACCAAACCATTTTGATAAATCATGAAATAAATTGTGGGCACCTATTGAATTATTTCTAACAGCCCTCAACTAGTTTCACAATTATTAGAGCATTTACAATATTTAAAGAATTTAAATGCCCCAATTCAAATACAATATGGATTAATTCAAAAATCCAAAAATGTCCTAGAAATATATTCATCATTTTTGGCAGGGGTTTCTACCTTAACCAAAAATCATGAACTTTTCTTGAGGCACTTTGGGTGCAATGAAAATATTTTTAGGTTGAACCTAGTTGGGTTCTTTTGGTGCTAGGGTTTGAACAATCCCCAATTCTAGTTTAAAGAAAAGTTTAGACATGATGCAACAACCAATCTAGCACTAGGCAGACATAAGCTAGGGATGTGACAAAGCGTAGCATCCCCAAGCTTGGGGCAAACATTAATTGCAGCAAATAAATTCTCAAACATGTCATTCTCATTAAACATAGAATCCCCAAGCTTGGGCCCTTTTATATCATAAGCATAATCACTCTCATCATTAATAGTATGGATAGCACCGATAGTATAGCAATTATCATCATCACAATGAGTAATAGGAGCAACATCATTCAGAAGGGATACCTTTTTATCTTTGCTTCTCCGTTTTTTCTTTTTCTTCTTCACATCATATGTAGGTTTAATCCTCTTTTCGGAGCTCTTTATTAATGAGATTGGTTGAATAGAAGGCTCCTCCTCGTAACCTAATTCATCATAAGAAAGAACATGAGTATATTGGGAAATCTCTTCCCTTTCATTAGTATTCTCTTCATCATCTATTTGTTTTCTTTACTTTATGCAATTGACAATATAAGGATTTTTAATGCAATTCATAGCACAATACATATAAATTTCTTCCAGATCAAAATCAAGAACTTTATCAAGGACAAATTCTGGAAGATCCTTAGTTAAACGTTTCATTTCTTCATAACCCACAAGCAAACTAAGTTCATTATGATGTGCAAGGGAAATCAAGTCATCACAATTTTTGGACATGATTCGATCATGAAACAATTTGCATTGGGGATTCAAATGATCACGTTCATTGCAAAGTTCACAAGGATGGCAAAGAAATTTTAAATTTTCAGCACAATTATCTAGCCTTTCCTGTAACCATTTAGTTTCTAAATACTTATGTCTCTTGCAAAATCTATCTTCCCTATTTGGTACGTACTTGCAAACTTTATGCACTCCACAAAAATTGATAAGCTTATATGAGATATTTTCATCATGACTAGTGCAATCATCATTAGTACTATGGATATTCGAAGAATTCACGCTAACAATATTGCAATCATGCTCATCATTCAAGTTTTTAGTGCCAAGCATTCTATGTAATTCTTCTTCTAGTACTTGAGCACAGTTTTCCATCCCATCATTTTCACGAAAGATATTAAAAAGATAAAGCATATGAGGTAACCTTGATTCCATTTTTTAGTTTTCTTTTATAGACCAAACTAGTAATAAAACAAGAAACAAAAAGATTCGATTGCAAGATCTAAAGATATACCTTCAAGCACTCACCTCCCCGGCAACGGCGCCAGAAAAGAGCTTGATGTCTACTACGCAACCTTCTTCTTGTAGACGTTGTTGGGCCTCCAAGTGCAGAGGTTTGTAGGACAGTAGCAAATTTCCCTCAAGTGGATGACCTAAGGTTTATCAATCCGTGGGAGGCGTAGGATTAAGATGGTCTCTCTCAAACAACCTTGCAACCAAATAACAAAGAGTCTCTTGTGTCCCCAACACACCCAATACAATGGTAAATTGTATAGGTGCACTAGTTCGGCGAAGAGATGGTGATACAAGTGTAATATGGATGGTAGATATAGGTTTTTGTAATCTAAAAATATAAAAACAGTAAGTAACTAAAGATGAAAGTGAGCATAAACGGTGTTGCAATGATAGGAAACAAGGCCTAGGGTTCATACTTTCACTAGTGGACGTTCTCTCGACAATAATAACATAACTGGGTCATATAACTATCCCTCAACATGCAACAAAGAGTCACTCCAAAGTAACTAATAGCAGAGAACAAACGAAGATATTATGGTAGGGTACGAACACCTCAAAGTTATTCTTTCTGATCAATCTATTCAAGAGTCTGTAGTAAAATAACATATAGCTATTATTTCTGTTCAATCTATCATAGAGTTCGTACTAGAATAAGACCTTAAGACACAAATCAACCAAAACCCTAATGTCACCTAGATACTCCATTGTCACCTCAAGTATCCGTGGGCATGATTATACGATATGCATCACACAATCTCATATTCATCTATTCAACCAACACAAAGAACTTCAAAGAGTGCCCCAAAGTTTCTACCGAAGAGTCAAGACAAAAACGTGTGCCAACCCCTATGCATAGATTCCCAAGGTCACGGAACCCGCAAGTTGATCACCAAAATATACATCAAGTGGATCACGTGATATCCCATTGTCACCACAGATAAGCACATGCAAGACATACATCAAGTGTTCTCAAATCCTTAAAGACTCAATCCGATAAGATAACTTCAAAGGGAAACTCAATCCATTACAAGAGAGTAGAGGGGGAGAAACATCATAAGATCCAACTATAATAGCAAAGCGCGCGATACATCAAGATCGTGTCATCTCAAAAACACGAGAGAGAGATCAAACACATAGCTACTGGTACATACCCCCAGCCTCGAGGGTGGACTACTCCCTCCTCGTCATGGAGAGCGCCAGGATGATGAAGATGGCCACCGGTGAGGGTTCCTCCCTCCGGCAGGGTGCCAGAACGGGTCTAGTTTGGTGTTCGGTGGCAAGAGAGGCTTTCGGCGGCGGAACTCCCGATCTAGGTTATTTTCCGGAGGTTTATGTATTTATAGGATTTTTGGCGTAGGGCACAAGTCAGGGGGGGGGGGTCTCCGGGCTGTCCACAAGATAGGGGGGCGCGCCCAGGGGGTGGGCGCGCCCCCCACCCTCGTGGGCAGCCCGTGACTCTCCTGGCCCAACTCTTTTACTCCGGGGCTTCTTTTGGTCCATAAAAAATCTTCAAAAATTGGCACGTCAATTGGACTCCGTTTGATATTCTTTTTCTGTAAAACTCAAAAACAAGGAAAAAATAGACACTGGCACTGGGCTCTAGGTTAATTGGTTAGTACCAAAAATAACATAAAAGTGTATATAAAAGCCCATAAAACATCCTAGAAGGATAATATAATAGCATGGAACAATCAAAAATTATAGATATGTTGGAGACGTATCAGAGTGTGTATAATCCATGGACTCAACATTAGTCATAAAGAACTCACGTAGTTATTGAAAAAAATCTACAAGTCATCAAAACAAAGTACTACACTCATGCTCCTGGGGGAAGGGTTGGTAGGAGTTAACCATCGCGCGATCCCAACCTCCACGCAAAGGAAGACATGCAGTAAATAAATCTTGCTCCAACTTCATCACATAACGGTTCACCATACGTGCATGCTACGGGAATCACAAACTTTAACACAAGTGTTTCTCAAATTCATAATTACTCTACTAGCATGACTCTAATATCACCATCCTCATATATCAAAACAATCATCAAGCATCAAACTTCTCATAACATTCAATGCACTTTATATGAAAGTTTTTACTATTCCCATCTTGGATGCCTATCATATTAGGACTAGTTTTAGAACCAAAGCACATTACCATGCTATTCTAAGAGACTCTCAAAAAGATATAAATGAAGCACGAGAGATCAATAATTTCTATAAAATAAAACCACCACCGTGCTCTAAAAGATATAAGTGAAGCACTAGAGCAAAACTATTTAGCTCAAAAGATATAAGTGAAGCACATAGAGTATTCTAATAAATTCCAAATCATGTGTATCTCTCTCGAAAGGTGTGTACAACAAGGAATTGTGGTAAACTAAAATGCAAAGACTCAAATCATACATGACGCTCCAAGCAAAACACATATCATGTGGTGAATAAAAATATAGTCTCAAGTAAAGTTACCGATAGATGAAGACGAAAGAGGGGATGCCTTCCCGGGGCATCCCCAAGCTTAGGCTTTTGGTTATCCTTGAATTTTACCTTGGGGTGCCTTGGGCATCCCCAAGCTTAGGCTCTTGCCACTCTTTGTTCCATAGTCCATCAAATCCATACTCAAAACTTGAAAACTTCACAACACAAAACTTAGCCAAAAATCTCGTGAGCTCCGTTAGTGTAAGAAAACAAACAACCACTCAAAGGTACTGTAATGAGCTCATTCTTTGTTTATATTGGTGTTAAGCCTAATGTATTCCAACTTATCTATGATTCATACCCCCCGATACTACTCATAGTTTCATCAAAATAAGCAAAGAACACACGAAAAACAGAATGTGTCAAAAACAGAACAGTTTGTAGCAATTTGTAACTTTTGAATACTTCTGTAACTCTAAAATAATTGATATAAATTGTTGGACGTGAGGAATTTGTCTATTAATCATCTGCAAAAAGAATCAACTTAAAAGTTGTAACACCCCGGACACACCCGCTGGTGGTCGTTACTCCTGGCGGGATCTAGACTGGCCCCACGAATCAATACTAGTCTTTCATGCGCACTTTGTCCTCACTCATGCGCACGCAAGAGCAACTTCCCGGTCGGTCACCCATCCTGAAATTACTCCAAGCTGAGCATGCTTAACTTCGGAGTTATGTCTGAATGGGCTTCCGAAAAAGAAGGAATTCCTTATTGATATGAGTAGTCTATCATCCCTATTAAGCCAGGCTATAACATACACTCCCACTCAGAGGAACCAATGTCCTCGTTGGGCCACATGAACGTTCTGTCTTGGCACATACTTTTGTGCTTCCAGTCTGGCACATGCGCCATGCCGTGTGCCACAACGGGTCACAAACGTCATGAATAACATGACCGAGCACCTGTCCGCAAACATCCGTGTAACCACGAGGGTCGGCTCTGATACCAACTTGTAACGCCCCGGACACACCCGCCGGTGGTCGTTACTCCTGGCGGGATCTAGACCGGCCCCACGGATCAATACTAGTCTTTCCTGGGCACTTTGTCCTCACTCATGCGCACCCGGGAGCAACTTCCCAGTCGGTCACCCATCCTGAAATTACTCCAAGCTGAGCACGCTTAACTTCGGAGTTCTGTCCGAATGGGCTTCGGAAAAGAAGGAATTCCTTATTGATATGAGTAGTCTATCATCCCTATTAAGCCAGGCTATAACAAAAGCACTCTTCTGTAAAAATGGCATCTAATCTCGTGAGCGCAAAAGTTTCCGTTTTTACAACAAGATCGCAAAGACTTTCACCCAAGTCTTCCCAATGGTTCTACTTGGAACTTTATTGAAACAAAAGCTATAAAACATGATTACTTCAATAGCTTAATCATGTGAACACATAAAAACAGTAGGGGTAAATATTGGGTTGTCACCCAACAAGCGCTTTGTTTTAATGCCTTTTAGATAGGCATGATGATTTCAATGATGCTTGCATAAAAGATAAGATTTGAAACATAAAGAGAGCATCTTGAAGAATATAACTAGCACATTTAAGTCTAACCCACTTCCTATGCATAGGGATTTTGTGAGAAAACAACTTATGGGAACAAGAATCAACTAGCATAGGAAAGCAAAACAAGCATAGCTTCAAGATTTTCAACACATAGAGAGGAAACTTGATATTATTGCAATTCCTGCAAGCATATGTTACTCCCTCATAATAATTTTCAGTAGCATCATGAATGAATTCAACAATATAAATATCACATAAAGCATTATTTTCATGATCCCGAAGCATATAAATTTTATTACTCTCCACATAAGAAAAATTCTTCTCATTCGGAATAGTGGGAGTATCATAAGAAACTTGAATACTATAGATTGTTTCCACCTTAAAAGAGTAATGTTCAGAAAAAGGTCAATCATAATCATGAAAAGATTTATAAATATGATCATTAGTACTTTTCATAGCATAAGTGTCATCACAATAATTATCATAAATAGGAGGCATGCTATCATCATAATAAATTTGCATATCAAAACTTGGGAGGCTAAAAATATCATCTTCATCAAATGTAGCATCCCCAAGCTTGGGACAAACATTAATTGCAGCAAATAAATTCTCAAACATGTCATTCTCATCAATCATAGCATCCCCAAGCTTGGGCCTTTGCATGTCATAAGCATAATCACTCTCTTCATTAATAGTATGGATAGCACCAATATTATATGTGGCACCCCGGCTCAGAGAAACCGGAACGCCCCGTATTCTAGCCCAGAGATCAAGGTGAAGTCTTCTGGAATACGAAACTGCTTAGCATAGAACAAACCAGCTCTCTATTACAACGCGAATAAGGATACAAGGTTGCCGATATTACAATGAATAACACCGGCACGGCGACGCTACGCCAACCACGGTTGCTCTATGCAAGCAGCACAACAACTTGAGGCAGCAGAACCTCTACTGGTAGTGGAACAACGAACGGCGATGATGGACTCCAATCCGTAGGGACTCTGGCTGGAACATTTATCCTAGCTCGCAAACACAGGAACCACACCAAAACAAGAAAGTAATCCAGGCACAACCTGCAAATTGGCATGACACGCCAGGTCAGTACATTGAATGTAGTTGCAAGCTCATAATAAACCAAAAGCAGTCAAGGCAAACAATAGCATGGCATTAGCAGGTTAAATCAAACATGAGCATGATACTAATAGAACAACATGGCATGCACAACTGAACATGATATAACTAGAACAAGCATATCATGAACATGCGAACATGATGATACTACATGCAACATGATGATAATACATGCAACGTGATGATACTATCATGCACCAATTTACTCTGCCCGGGTTACCTCGTAACCATCACATGCACAAACTTACTATCATGGACATCGCACGATCATCTTAGGATCCAATCAAGCTTGGTATTAACAATACCATAGTAATCATTTATGATCACAAGGAGCTTGACCTTTACCATTAACTCTCGTAGAACATCCCAAATATCCAACAACTCGGTATCCTGGATACCACTGTGATCATCTCATGATCACACCCAATAACTCGGTATCCTCGATACCACCGTGATCATCTCACGATCACATCCAACATCTTTCTCCTCATCGAACCGGGGTTGTTATTAAGCACATTATTATTATTACTGTTGACTCACGGTGTGACCGACATGAACTGGGCCCTTATCCGCGGGCACGGTTATCGATAGATTAAGACACACACTCTGCAGAGGTAGCACATTATACCCACACCACAGAACCCATGGCCTCGCACTCCCATTCGGGTGGACTAATGGCGTTCCGAAAAAACCGTCCTACAGCCATGACACTCTCCTGGCCACTCCGACTCACTCCCCACTGGGCTAGTCCTGGGTGGCCCCTGTGTCTACCAAAGACACAACGACCACCGTCGTGGCCAAAACATAAACTATCCCAAACGAGGACACGAGTTCAGAACAACAACAATGGGCACACAAGGCTTATGTCCGCCTACCTGATCAGGGTAGCGCGCGCCCATAACCTTCCCTCGTTGGAGGCACCGGCGAGAGGCATGACAATAGACCCAGTTAGGGCCTTCCCATACAGGCAAGTGTGGCTGCACTGGCCAGCTCGATTCGATGGCACCATGACTCAGCCAACAGTTGTTCAAGTTCATTTTAAGTCCGATTAAACTTGAATGCGAATGATGCTGAGCCATATTAAAATAACATGATGCAACTACAATGCATGAGCATGATATTAACATGAGCACGGAGGTGCAACATAATCATCGAGCATAACCACAATGAAGCATATATCAAAATGAGCATGGCATAATGACGAGCATGAATATCACAAGTATAACGCTACTCATGGCATACATGACTACTAGCATCATAAATAAATACCATGCAAGAACATAGCAAGAACACTACCAAGTAAGCATGTAACTAACTAGTTGCAATGGAACATGCATATCACGATACTGGACAGACAACAAGCATGCATCAAGACTACTACTAGCATGTACTTCTACTACTAAGCATAACATGTGAACATGATACTAACAAGTAGTACAAGATAACAAGAAGCATCAGATCATAGCATGACAGTGAACATGAAACCACGAGCATAACCGAAACAACGACACCAGTAACAAACAAGCAGACAAATAACAACAAACTTTTATTAAATATTCAAGTTGAAAACCATGGCTACTGCATGGCTATCATGCAAGTGGCTACTGTGGCTTGCCTGGGGTGACGGAGACTCCGGGAAGTGGTGCGGTGAAGCCGCGGAACGAAACGCCAAAATGCTTCTCTCTTGGAAGGGCTAGAATAGGGCAATGGCATAATAGTCATTTCCAGAATGTTAACACATGGTGAAAATGATACCAACAGAACGGGCTCGACGATACGAAGAAGTGAGCGTTGGTTTCACCTGAATCGGAGTTATGATTGCGGAGTTATGAGGTGTTGAAGATCAGGGACCAATATGTGAATAAACTTCAGCAAACAGGCCCCTGGTGGAAAAACTGACAGCGCCTTCGGGCAGAATACGTTTACTGAAAAGGAAAACGTATTTTTGGCCGCAAAAGAAGAGAATACGCTTTCCTGAGGGGAAACGTATTTTGGATAAGAGAGGAAGGAAATACACTTTCATATAACGAAAACATATTTCAAGAAAACGTTTCCACTTATCCGAGTGGATAAGGTGGTGGCTCACTTACAGGTGGGGCCTGTTGGAGAGGAGGGGGCCGCCTGGCCAGCTGGCAAGGCGTCGTCTTCCTCCTCCCCCCCTGTTTTGTTCCTCGACAAAACAGAGGAGGCGAGGCAGGGTGACGCCGACGCCGGCATGGCTGCCTCCGGCCACCCCCCGGCCACGGCGAAGGGCCAGTAGTTGGGCGGCTCAGTGGGACGAGGGGGAGCGGGTGGAGGTGTTGAGAGGAGAAGAGGGGGCTTGGGTTGGCCGGAATCAACCCGAGGCCGAGGCCTCCATGGCGGTCTCCAGCGAAAAGAAGAGGGGGCCGAGGGCTCTCGTGGGCAAATGAGTCGAAGGAGGGATGAGTGAGCTGCGGGAGGGGTCGAGGGTCCTATATATAGGCCCGAGGAAGGCTTTGGAGCTCACAAGCGAGCTTGAGCAGTGCTCTAATGGAGGTCAGTAGTATGGGCATTGTTCTTGCAGTGCATTTATGGCGAACAGCGACGAAGCAACGACGTAGGACGATGCAGTCGATCACGGGGAAGCTCCAGGTTATGGATGGAGGTCGACACGAGGAGGGAGGAGGCGAGCACAGTGGCAAGAACGCGCCAGAGCTTGCAATCTGCATGACCCAAGCGTGATCACCATGCGCACTGGCACGAGGGGCGATCTTTGGCGTGGCCAACCTTGTCCAGTAGATAGACCATCGTGCCCTTAGTCAAAATGAGGAAATAGATCGGTCCAGGGGCAAAGAAGAGATTTGCACTTAGCTCCAAAGCAAACCAACAGCCAAGTGTTTGTGTTGTGCAGTGGGGACACCAGCTTGGTAACTCAGTAACTAATTTGTCTGGCGATGATCTCACACTAAGATGATGTAGATCACCAAAAATCAGACTAAGAGGAGGAGTTTAGATGATACTTGCTATAGAAAGTGCAAAACTGGCCAGATTAGGGCACTATGATGTTGCACTCACATACTTAAGTGTCATGAGCTGAAATTTGGTGGAGTGGGGTTATTTGACCATATGGAGCTTCTGTAAAAATTCCATGCCATTTGGAATTACCAAAGTGGCACTTGCTTCACAAAGCTCCATTCTGACCAGAAACTAGGAAACTTTACTGAGGGTAAATGGCTAAGTGGATGGAGCCAAAACTTGGTGGAGGGAGTAGAGATAGATGTAAGAATGTCCTGGTCAATTTTCAGCTCAAATGAAGCAAGGTAAAATAGGGTTGCTTCACAAAGTGAAAATCTTACTAGAAACCAAGATTTGGAGCTGAGCTCACATATATATGATCTCCATGAGCTCAAACTTGGTAGGGGTTCATTATTTGGTCAAATGAAGGATGTGACCAAGTTTCACCTCATTTGGACATGCCTAGAATATACTTCCTTCACAAAGTTCCTTTCTGGACAGAAACTTTGGAAAATTGCTAGAAAAATGAGGTTGAAATTTGGCACAAAGCAATGATATGGACAGGAAAATATGTCCACAAAGTTTGGAGGCAATTGGGCAAAGATAAATAGCACTTGCTTTGCAAAGTGCCATTTAGGGCAGAATAGGAAAATGATTATTGGAGGATTATTTTTGAACATGGCAATGAAATGTTTTGCCATATTTGAGCAAGATAGGACCCAAACAATTTATGAGAAATATTTGGGAATTTTTAGAGTGACAGAGATATAGGTTGCTTCACAACGTAGGGCAAAAAGAATTATTCCTTTAATAGAAAAGGAATACTCCTTGAAAAAAGAATATTGGGTTAGGTCAAGGGTGGGAATGACAGGACCATGGGATGATGAGGAGGATGGCAAGCCACTATAAAACCTAGGAAGACATGATCTTCCCAAGTTTCAGAACCACATAGCCACTTAAAAGCAAATAAAATCAAGAAATCCAAGAAAAAAAAAGGAAAAAAAAAAGAGAAAAGGGCAAAATCCAGGATGTCACAGTATAGCAATTATCATCATCACAATGAGTAATATGAGCAACATCATTTGGGAGGGATACCTTTTTATCTTTGCTTCTCCATCTTTTCTTTTTCTTCTTCACATTAAGTATGGGTTTAATCCTCTTTTTGGAGCTTCTTATTAATGAGATTGCTTGAGTAGGAGGCTCCTCCTCGTTACCTGATTCATCATAAGAAAGAATAGGAGGATATTGGGAAATCTCTTCCCTTTCATTAGTATTCTCTTCATCTTCTATTTGTTTTCTTGTCTTTATGTAATTGGCAATATAAGGATTTTCAATGCAATTCACCGCACAATACATATTAATTTCCTCTAGATCAAAATCAAGAAGTTTATCAAGGGCAAATTCTGGAATATTCTTAGTTATACGTTTCATTTATTCATAACCCAAAATCAAACTAAGTTCATTATGATGTGCAAGGGAAATCAAGTCATCACAATTTTTGGACACGATTCGATCATGAAACAATTTGCATTGGAGATTTAAATGACCACGTTCATTGCAAAGTTCACAAGTACGGCTAAGACAATTTAAATTTTCAGCACAAACATCTAGCCGTACTTGTAACCATTTAGTTTCCAAATCTATCTTCCCTATTTGGTATGTACTTGCAAACTCTATGCACTCCACAAAAATTGACATGCTTATATGAGATATTTTCATCATGACTAGTGCAATCATCATTAGTACTATGGATATTCGAAGAATTCACACTAACAAAATTTTAATCATGCTCATCATTCAAGTTTTTAGTGCCAAGCATTCTATGTAATTCTTCTTCAAGTACTTGAGCACAATTTTCCTTCCCATCATTTTCACGAAAGATCTTTAAAAGATGAAGCATATGAGGAAACCTTAAGTCCATTTTTTTTGTAGTTTTCTTTTATAAACTAAACTAGTGATAACACAAGAAACAAAAATATTCAATTGCAAGATCTAAGGATATACCTTCAAACACTAATCTCCCCGGCAACGGCTCTAGAAAAGAGCTTGTTGTCTACTACGCAACCTTCTTATTGTAGACGTTGTTGAGCCTCCAAGTGCGGAGGTTTGTAGGACCCTAGCGAATTTCCCTCAAGTGGATGACCTAAGGTTTGTCAATCCATGGGAGGCGTAGGCTGAAGATGGTCTGCTACTTCTCGAGCTTGAGTTGTATTCCCTCGAAGAGGAAAGGGAGATGCAGCACAGTAGCGTAAGTATTTCCCTCAGTTTTTGAGAACCAAGGTATCAATCCAGTATGAGACCACGAGCGAGTCCCTCGCACCTGCACAAACAAATAAGAACTTCGCAGCCAACGCGATAAGGGGTTGTCAATCCCTTTACGGTCACTTACGAAAGTGGGATCTGATAGAGATGATAGTTTGATATTTTTGGTATTTTTGATTATAAGAACAGAAAGTAAAAGCGGAAAAGTAAAGTAGATTGTAGATTGATATGTTGAGAATAGACCCGGGGGCCATAGTGTTCTCTAGTGGCTTCTCTCATGATAGCGATATTCTATGGTGGGTAAAAAAATTACTATCGAGCAATTGATAGAAAAGCGAATAATTATGAGACTATCTAGGCATGATCATTATATATAGGCATCATGTCCGAGACAAGTAGACCGAAACAATTCTGCATCTACTACTATTACTCCACACATCGACCGCTATCCAGCATGCATCTAGTGTATTAAGCTCATAAGAACAGAGTAACGCCTTAAGCAAGATGACATGATGTAGAGGGATAAACTCAAACTTAGTGATATAAACCCCATCGTTTTATCCTCGATGGCAACAATACAATACGTGCCTTGCTGCCCCTACTGTCACTGGGAAAGGACACTGCAAGATTGAACCCAAAGCCAAGCACTTCTCCCATTGCAAGAACTATAGATCTAGTAGGCCAAACCAAACCAATAATTCGAAGAGACTTGCAAGGATATTATAATCATACATAAAGAGTTCAGAAAAGAACCAAATATTTCTCATAGATAATCATGATCATAAACCCACAATTCATCGGATCTCGACAAGCACACTGCAAACAGAGATTACATCGAATAGATCTCCTCGAAGACCAAGGAGAACTTTGTATTGAGATCCAAAGAGAGAGAAGAAGCCATCTAGATACTAGCTATGGACCCTAAGGTCTGTGGTAAACTACTCAAAACTCATGGTGAGGCGATGATGATGATGTAGAAGCGCTCCGTGGAAGATCCCCCCTCCGGCAGAGCTCCGGAACAGGCCCCAAGATGGGATCTCACAGGAACAGAAGGTTGCGGCGGTGGAACTAGGGTTTTCTCTGTTGTTCTGATAGTTTCGGAGTACGTAGGTATATATAGGAGGAAGGAGGGCACCTGGGGCCAAACATGGGGCCCACGAGGCAGGGGGAGCGCCCTACAGGGGGGGCGCCCCCACCCTCGTGTGCGCCACGTGTGCCCTACTCCGTGGTTCTCAAGTCTCATGTGCGTGATTTTCTCCAAAAATATCTCTCCCGAAGGTTTCATTCCATTTGGACCCCCTTTGATATTCCTTTTGTGTAAAACCTTGAAATAAGCAAAAGACAGCAATCTGGACTGGGCCTTTGGGTTAGTAGGTTAGTCCCAAAAATAATATAAAAGTGTATAACAAAGCCCATTAAACATCCAAAACATCATAAATAATAGCATGGAACAATTAAAAATTATAGATTCGTTGGAGACGTATCAAGCATCCCCAAGCTTAATTCCTGCTCGTCCTCGAGTAGGTAAATGATAAAAACAGAATTTTTGATGTGGAATGCTAACCAACATAGTTTTTCAATGTAATTCTCTTAATTGTGGCATGAATGTTCAGATCTGAAAGATTCAAGACAAAAGTCTATATTGACATAAGAAATAGTAATACTTCAAGCATACTAACAAAGCAATCATGTCTTCTCAAAATACTATGGCTAAAGAAAGTAATCCCTACAAAATCATATAGTCTGGCTATGCTCCCTCTTCATTACACAAAATATTCATATCATGCACAACCCCGATTTCAGCCAAGCACTTGTTTTCATACTCTATTCTTTCGAACCTTTCAACTTTCACGCAATACATGAGCGTGAGCCATGTACATAACACTATGGGTGGAATAGAGAGGTGGTTGTGGAGAAGACAAAAAGGAGGGAGATAGTCTCACATCGACTAGGCGTATCAACGGGCTATGGAGATGCCCATCAATAGATATCAATGTGAGTGAGTAGGGATTGCCATGCAACGGATGCACTAGAGCTAAAAATGTATGAAAGCTCAACAAAAGAAACTAGTGGGTGTGCATCCAACTTGCTTGCTCACGAATACCTAGGGATTTGAGGAAGCCCATCGTTGGAATATACAAGCCAAGTTCTATAGTGAAAATTCCCACTAGTATATGAAAGTGACTAAACATTAGACTCTCTATCATGAAGAACATGGTGCTACTTTGAAGCACAAGTGTGGAAAAAGATAGTAGCAATTGTCCCTTTTTCTTTTCTTTTTCTTTTTTTTCTTCTTTTTTTTCTCTTTTTTTGGGCCTTTCTTTTTTTCTTTGGCCTTTTTTTTTTCTTTTTTTTTTGGAGGGGCTTTATTGATTTAGCCTTTCCTCACATGGGAAAAGGCCCTAATAATGATGATCATCACACTTTCTTTGAATTACAACTCGATATTACAACTCGATACTAGAACAAAGTATGACTCTATATGAATGCCGCCGGCGGTGTACCGGGATGTGCAATGAATCAAGAGTGACATGTATGAAAAATTATGCATGGTGGCTTTGCCACAAATACGATGTCAACTACATGATCATGCATGACAATATGACAATATGAAGCGTGACATATGAATGGAACGGTGGAAAGTTGCATGGCAATATATCTCGGAATGGCTATGGAAATGCCATGATAGGTAGGTATGGTGGCTGTTTTGAGGAATATATATGGTGGCTGTTTTGAGGAAGGATATATAGTGGGTGTATGGTACCGGCGAAAGTTGCGCGGTACAAGAGAGGCTAGCAATGGTGGAATGGTGAGAGTGCGTATAGTCCATGGACTGAACATTAGTCATAAGAACTCATATACTTATTGCAAAAATCTACGAGTCATCAAAACAAAGCAATCAACGCATGCTCCAAGGGGGGAGGTTGGTAGGAGTTAACCATCGCGCGCCCCCGACCTCCACACAAAGGTTGACACTTTACAGATACCTCATGCTCTAACTTCGTCACATAGCGGTTCACCATATGTGCATGCTACGGGAATCACTAACCTTAACATAAGCATTTCTCAATTTCATAAATACTCCATTAGCATGACTCAAATATCACTATCCTCATATCTCAAAACAATTATCAAGCATCCAACTTCTCATCATATTCAATGCACTTAGTGTGAAAGTTTTTACTACATTAATATTGGATGTCTATCATGTGAAGACTAGTTTTATAGCCTAAGCACATTACCATGCTGTTTTAATAGGCTCTCAAAAGGATATAAGTGAAGCATGAGAGATCAACAATTTTTTCAAAATATTATCACCACCGTGCTCTAAAAGATATAAGTGAAGCACTAGAGCAAAAAACTATTCAACTCAAAAGATATAAGTGAAGCACATAGAGTGTTCTATCAATTCCTAGGCCATATTTAACATTCTCAAATAGGTGTGTCCAGCAAGGATAATTGTGGCAAACTAACAAGCAAAGACTCAAATTATACAAGACGTCCAAGTAAAACACATATCATGTGGTGAATAAAAATATAGCTCCGAGTATCGTTACCGATGGATGAAGACGAAACAGGGGATGCCTTCCCGGGGCATCCCCAAGCTTAGGCTTTTGGTTGTCCTTGAATTTTACCTTGGGGTGCCATGGACATCCCCAAGCTTAGGCTCTTGCCACTCTTTGTTCCATAGTCCATCAAAGCAATACTCAAAACTTGAAAACTTCACAACACAAAACTTAGACAAAAATCTCGTGAGCTCCGTTAGTATAAGAAAACAAACCACTACTCAAAGGTACTGCAATGAATTCATTCTTTGTTTATATTGGTTTTAAACCTACTTTATTCCAACTTATCTATGGTTCATACTTCCCAATAACACTCATAGATGCATATTGAAATAAGCAAACAACACACGAAAAACAGAATCTGTCAAAAACAAAACAGTCTGTAGTAATCTGTAGTTTTCGCATACTTCTGTAACTCTAAAAATATTAAACTAAATTGGTAAACGTGAGGAATTTGTCTATTAATCATCTTCAAAAAGAATCAACTAAATAGCACGCTCCAGTAAAATCTGGTGACCATTCTAGCGAGAGCTAACGATTCTGTTTTTCACAGCAAGATCATATAAACTTCACACAAGTCTTCTCAAAGGTTCTACTTGGCACAAACACTAAACAAAACACAAAACCACATCTAAACAGAAGCTAGATGCAATATTTATTCCTAAACAGAAGCAAAAACAAAAAATATAAAATTGGGTTGCCTCCCAACAAGCGCTATCGTTTTACGCCCCTAGCTAGGCACGATACATGGATAGATCTAGGTATTGCCATCTTTGATCTTCACCCTTTTAATGGGGTCAAGCTTGAATCCGGGAGGTTCTTTACGTTTCCCTTCATATTCGCAAATCTTTAGATCTAAAGAATCCAGCCGCTTATTACCAAGGGTAATCAACATATTCATGCGGTGGAGATTCCCACTAACACTCTTAAGAGGTTCAAGAGACTTTTGTAGTAATTTTGTTACTTCGCAAATTTTCTCAAAAACTTGCGTCCCTTCCTGGGTTGGATGTGACCCATTTTGGGGAGGTAGTGTTCCCACTATTCCCTCTATAATTTCATGCGCAATACTAGGATCAATTTCAATAAAATTCCCTTTGGCAACGCAATCCAAGAGTTGTCTATGAGATAAATTCAAACCAACATAAAAATTGCGAATCAAGATTCTAAAATTCACCTCTAAGGTGCACTTACGATAAGATTCCATCATCCTAAACCAAGCATCTTTTAAATTTCTCCTTGTTTTTGCTTGAAGTGAAGAACTTCAAACTCGGGAGACAAAGGAGCGGATAAGGGGCTAGCCATGACGACAAGCAAGCAAGCAACACACCCAAGCAAACAAGGGGCAAGCGAACGATAAACACATGGCAGAAGAACGGCAAATAAAACGGCAAGGGTGAAGTGGGGGAGAGGAAAACGAGAGGCAAATAAATGTAATACGAAGGATAAGGGTTTGTGATAGGTACTTGGTATATGACTTTTGCGTAAGCCTCCCCGGCAACGGCGCCAAAAAGTCTTCTTGCTACTTCTCGAGCTTGCGTTGTATTCCCTCGAAGAGGAAAGGGAGATGCAGCATAGTAGCGTAAGTATTTCCCTCAGTTTTTGAGAACCAAGGTATCAATCCAGTAGGATACCACGCGCGAGTCCCTCGCACCTGCACAAACAAATAAGAACTTCACAACCAACGCGAGAAGGGGTTGTCAATCCCTTTACGATCACTTACGAAAGTGAGATCTGATAGAGATGATAGTTTGATATTTTTGGTATTTTTGATTATAAGAACAGAAAGTAAAAGAGGAAAAGTAAAGTATATTGTAGATTGATATGTTGAGAATAGACCTGGGGGCCATAGTGTTCTCTAGTGGCTTCTCTCATGATAGCGATATTCTATGGCGGGTAAACAAATTACTGTCGAGCAATTGATAGAAAAGCGAATAATTATGAGACTATCTAGGCATGATCATTATATATAGGCATCACGTCCGAGACAAGTAGACCGAAATGATTCTGCATCTACTACTATTACTCCACACATCGACCGCTATCCAGCATGCATCTAGTGTATTAAGCTCATAAGAATAGAGTAACGCCTTAAGCAAGATGACATGATGTAGAGGGATAAACTCAAACTTAGTGATATAAACCCCATATTTTTATCCTCGATGGCAACAGTACAATACATGCCTTGCTGCCCCTACTGGCACTGGGAAAGGACACCGCAAGATTGAACCCAAAGCCAAGCACTTCTCCCATTGCAAGAACTATAGATCTAGTAGGCCAAACCAAACCAATAATTCGAAGAGACTTGCAAGGATATTATAATCATACATAAAGAGTTCAGAAAAGAACCAAATATTTCTCATAGATAATCTTGATCATAAACCCACTATTCATCGGATCTCGACAAACACACCGCAAAAAGAGATTACATCGAATAGATCTCCTCGAAGAACGAGGAGAACTTTGTATTGAGATCCAAAGAGAGAGAAGAAGCCATCTAGATACTAGCTATGGACCCGAAGGTCTGTGGTAAACTACTCAAAAGTCATGGTGAGGCGATGATGATGATGTAGAAGCGCTCCATGGAAGATCCCCCCTCCGGCGGAGCACCGGAACAGGCCCCAAGATGGGATCTCACGGGAAAAGAAGGTTGCGGCGGTGGAACCAGGGTTTTCTCTATTGTTCTAATAGTTCTGGGGTACGTAGGTATATATAGGAGGAAGGAGGGCACCGGGGGCCAAACGTGGGGCCCACGAGGCAGGGCGACACGCCCAATAGGGGGGAGCCCACCACCCTCGTGCGCGCCACGTGTGCCCTACTCCGTGGTTCTCAAGTCTCCCGTGCATGATTTTCTCCAAAAATATCTCTCCCAAAGGTTTCATTCCGTTTGGACTCCGTTTGATATTCCTTTTCTGTAAAACCCTGAAACAGGCAAAAAACAGCAATCTGGACTGGGCCTTTGGGTTAGTAGGTTATTTCCAAAAATAATATAAAAGTGTATAACAAAGCCCATTAAACATCCAAAACATCATAAATAATAGCATGGAACAATCAAAAATTATAGATACGTTGGAGACGTATCATGGTCTGTCTCAAACAACCCTGCAACCAAATACCAAAGAGTCTCTTGTGTCTCCAACACACCCAATACAATGGTAAATTGTATAGGTGCACTAGTTCGGCGAAGAGATGGTGATACAAGTGCAATATGGATGGTAGATATAGGTTTTTGTAATCTGAAAATATAAAAACAACAAGGTAACTAATGATAAAAGTGAGCGTAAACGGTATTGCAATGCTAGGAAATAAGGCCTAGAGTGCATACTTTCACTAGTGCAAGTTCTCTCAACAATAATAACATAACTGGATCATATAACTATCCCTCAACATGCAACAAAGAGTCACTCCAAAGTCACTAATAGCGGAGAACAAACGAAGAGATTATTGTAGGGTACGAAACCACCTCAAAGTTATTCTTTCTGATCAATCTATTCAAGAGTCCGTTAAAATAGCACGAAGCTATTCTTTCTGTTCAATCTATCTTAGAGTACGTACTAGAATAACACCTTAAGATACAAATCAACCAAAACCCTAATGTCACCTAGATACTCCATTGTCACCTCAAGTATCCGTGGGCATGATTATATGATATGCATCACACAATCTCAGATTCATCTATTCAACCAACACAAAGTACTTCAAAGAGTGTCCCAAAGTTTCTATCGGAGAGTCAAGACGAAAACGTGTGCCAACCCCTATGCATAGATTCCCAAGGTCACGGAACCCGCAAGTTGATCACCAAAACATACATCAAGTAGATCACGTGATATCACATTGTCACCACAGATAAGCACATGCAAGACATACATCAAGTGTTCTCAAATCCTTAAAGACTCAATCTGATAAAATAACTTCAAAGGGAAAAATCAATCCATTACAAGAGAGTAGAGGGGGAGAAGCATCATAAGATCCAACTATAATAGCAAAGCTCGCGATACATCAAGGTCGTGCCATCTCAAGAACACGAGAGAGAGAGAGAGATCAAACACATAGCTATTGGTACATACCCTCAGCCCCGAGGGTGAACTACCCCCCCCCCCTTGTCATGGAGAGCGCCGGGATGATGAAGATGGCCACCGCAGAGGGATTCCCCCTCCGGCCGGGTGCCGGAACAGGTCTAGATTGGTTTTCGGTGGCAACAGAGGCTTGCGGCGGTCGAACTCCCGATCTAGGTTATTTTCTAGAGGTTTCCGTATATATAAGAGGTGTTGGAGTCGGGGAAAGTAAAGGAGGTATCCGGGCTGTCCACGAGGTAGGGGGCGCACCCAGGGGGGCCTACCTCGTGGGAAGCCCGGGAATCTTCTGGTCCTCCTCCGGTACTCCACGGGCTTCTTCTGGTCCTAAAACAGCCTTCGTTGAGTTTCTGGTCAATTGGGATCCGTTTGGTATTCCTTTTCTGCGATACTCAAAAACAAGGGGAAAACAGAAACTGGCACTGGGCTCTGGGTTAATAGGTTAGTCCCAAAAATCATACAAAAGTGTAAATAAAAGCCCATAAAACATCCTAGAAGGATAATATAATAGCATGGAACAATAAAAAATTATAGATACGTATCAATAATCTTGATCATAAACCCACAATTCATCGGATCTCGATGAACACACCGCAAAAATAATTACATCGAATAGATCTCCAAGAAGATCAAGGAGAACTTTGTATTGAGATCTAAAGAGAGAGAAGAAGCCATCTAGCTAATAACTATGGACGCGAAGGTCTGTGGTAAACTACTCACAACTCATCGGAGAGGCTATGGTGTTGATGTAGAAGCCCTCCGTGATCGATGCCCCCTCAGGTGGAGCTCCAGAACAGGCCCCAAAATGGGATCTCACGGATGCCGAAGGTTGCGGTGGTGGAATTAGGGTTTCGTCGTGCTCTCGGATGTTTTCAGGGTATATGAGTATATATAGGACGAAGACGTATGTCGGTGGAGCTACGAGGGGCCCACGAGGGTGGGGGCGCGCCCTCCTGCCTCGTGGCTTCCCTGGCGTGTACTCCAAGTCTTCTGGGTTGCATTTGTTCCAAAAACGATCCTCGTGAAGGTTTCATTCCGTTTGGACTCCGTTTGATATTCCTTTTCTGCGAAACACTAAAATAGGCAGAAAAAACAGCAATTTGCATTGGGCCTTGGGTTAGTAGGTTAGTCCCAAAATAATATAAAAGTGTATAATAAATCCCATTAAACATCCAAAACAGATAATATAATAAAGCCCATTAAACATCCAAAATTATAGATACGTTGGAGACCTATCAAGCATCCCCAAGCTTAATTCATGCTCGTCCTCGAGTAGGTAAATGATAAAAACATAATTTTTGATGTGGAATGCTTCCTAACATAATTCTCAAAGTAATTTTATTTATTGTGACATGAATGTTCAGATCCGAAAGATTCAAGACAAAAGTTTAATATTGACATAAGAATAATAATACTTCAAGCATACTAACAAAGCAATTATGTCTTCTCAAAATAACATGGCCAAAGAAAGTTCATCCCTAAAAATCATGTAGTTTGGTTGTGCTCCATCTTCGTCACACAAAATACTCAAATCATGCACAACCCCGGTTTCAGCCAAGCAATTGTTTCATACTTATTTTTTCAAACTTTTTCAACTTTCACGCAATACATGAGCGTGAACCATGGATATAGCACTATAGGTGGAATAGAGTGGTGGTTGTGGAGAAGACAAAAAGGAGGAAGATGGTCTCACATCAACTAGGCGTATCAATGGGCTATGGAGATGCCCATCAATAGATATCAATGTGAGTGAGTAGGGATTTACATGCAACAGATGCACTAGACCTATAAATGTATGAAAGCTCAACAATAGAAACTAAGTGGGTGTGCATCCACCTTGCTTGCTCACGAAGACCTAGGGCATTTGAGGAAGCCCATCGTTGGAATATACAAGCCAAGTTCTATAATGAAAATTCCCACTAGTATATGAAAGTGACTAAACAAGAGACTCTCTATCATGAAGATCATGGTGCTACTATGAAGCACAAGTGTGGAAAAAAAGATAGTAGCATTGTCCCCCTTTTTTCTTTTTTCTTTTTTCTTTTTTTGGGCCTCCCTTTTTTTATTTGACCTTTCCTTTTTTTATTTGGCCTTTCTTTTTTTTTCTTTTTTGGCCTTTTTTTCTAGGACAATGCTTTAATAATGATGACCATCACACTTCTATTTAATTACAACTTGATACTAGAACAAAATATGACTCTATATGAATGCCTCCGGCAGTGTACCAGGATGTGTAATGAATCAAGAGTGACATGTATGAAAAATTATGCATAGTGGCCTTGCCACAAATACGATGTCCACTACATGATCATGCATGGCAATATGACAACGATGAAGCGTGTCATAATAAACGGAATGGTGGAAAGTTGCTTGATAATATATCTCGCAATGGCTATGGAAATGCCATGATAGGTAGGTATGGTGCGTGTTTTGAGGAAGGTATATGGTGGGTGTATGGTACCGGCGAAAGTTGCGCGGTACAAGAGAGGCTAGCAATGGCGGAAGGGTGAGAGTGTGTATAATCCATGGACTCAACATTAGTCATAAAGAACTCACATACTTATTGCAAAAATCTACAAGTCATCAAAACAAAGTACTACACGCATGCTCCTAGGGGAAGGTTTGGTAGGAGTTAACCATCGCGCGATCCCGACCTCCACACAAAGAATGACAATCAATGAAATACATCATGCTTCAAATTTGTCACACAACGGTTACCATACGTGCATGCTACGGGACTTGCAAACCTCAACACAAGTATTTCTCAAATTCACAACTACTCTACTAGCATGACTCTAATATCACCATCCTCATATCTCAAAACAATCATCAAGTATCAAACTTCTCATAATATTCAATGCACTTTATATGAAAGTTTTTGGTATACCCATCTTGGATGCCTATCATATTAGGACTAATTTTATAGCCAAAGCAAATTACCATGCTGTTCAAAAGGACTCTCAAAATAATATAAGTGAAGCATGAGAGATCAATAATTTCTATAAAATAAAACCACCACCGTGCTCTAAAAAGATATAAGTGAAGCACTAGAGCAAAACTGTCTAGCTCAAAAGATATAAGTGAAGTACATAGAGTATTCTAATAAATTCTGATTCATGTGTGTCTCTCCCAAAAGGTGTGTACAGCAAGGATGATTGTGGTAAACTAAAAAGCAAAGACTCAAATCATACAAGACGCTCCAAGAAAAACACATATCATGTGATGAATAAAAATATAATCACAAGTAAAGTTACCGATAGACGAAGACGAAAGAGGGGATGCCTTCCCGGGGCATCCCCAAGATTATGCTTTTGGTTGTCCTTGAATTTTACCTTGGGGTGCCTTGGTAATCCCCAAGCTCAGGATCTTTCCACTCTTTATTCCATAGTCCATCAAATCCTTACCCAAAAACTTGAAAACTTCACAACACAAAACTTAACAGAAAATCTCGTGAGCTCCGTTAGTATAAGAAAACAAACCACCACTTTAAGGTACTGTATTGAACTCATTCTTTATTTATATTGGTGTTAAACCTACTGTATTCCAACTTCTCTATGGTTCATACCCCCCGATACTACTCATAGATTCATCCAAATAAGCAAACAACACACGAAAAACAGAATCTATCAAAAACAGAACAGTCTGTAGGAATCTGTAACTTTCGAATACTTCTGTTACTCTAAAAATTCTGAAATAAATTGGCGGAGGTGAGGAATTTGTCTATTAATCATCTGCAAAAAGAATCAACTTAAAAGCACTCTCTAGTAAAAAAAATGGCAGCAAAACTCGTGAGCGCAAAAGTTTCTGCTTTTTACAGCAAGATCGCAAAGACTTCACCCAAGTCTTCCCAAAGGTTCTACTTGGCACAAACACTAATTAAAACATAAAACCACATCTAAAAAGAATCTAGATGAATTATTTATTACTAAACAGAAGTAAAATCAAAGAAAATAAAATTGGGTTGCCTCCCAACAAGCGCTATCGTTTAACGCCCCTAGCTAGGCATTGATAATTCAATGATGCTCACATGAAAGATAAGAATTGAAGGACAAAGAGAGCATCTTAAAACACGTGACAAACCAATCTAGGTCTAACATACTTCCTATGCATAGGCATTTTATAGTAAAACAAATCAATACAAGCAATACCTAGCATATGCAAGGAAGAAGAAAGAAACAATAGCAATCTCATCATAACGAGAGGTAATTTAGTAACATGAAAATTTCTACAACCATATTTTCCTCTCTCATAATAATTGCATGTAGGATCATAAGAAAATTCAAAAATATAGCTATCACACAACATATTCTCAACACGATCCACATGCATACGAAGTTGACACTCTTCCAAAATAGTGGGATCCACATTAACTAAAGTCATGACCTCTCCAAACCCACTTTTATCAAAAAATTCATAAGATTGAACATTCTCCAAATATGTGGGATCTAAAGTCGACACTCTTCCAAACCCACTTTCAATATTATTGCAAACATTATTATCAATCTTACCTTCATCATGGGGATTAAATAAATATTCAAGATCATAAGAAGAATCACCCCAATCATGATCATTGCAACAAGTAGTGGACATGGAAAAATTAGCATCCCCAAGCTTAGGGTTTTGCATATCATTAAAACAACTGACATTAATAGAATTTATAATAACATCATTGCAATCATGCTTTTCATTGAAGGAACTATCGTGAATTGCTTCATAAATTTCTTCTTTCAACACTTCATCACCAATTTTAGATTCACGAATTTCAAGCAAAACCTCATAAAGATAATCTAGTGCACTCAACTCACTAGCAACAGGTTCAACATAATTAGATCTTTTAAAAATATTAGCAAGTGGATGACAATCCATAGATAGATTTTTAGCAGGCAAAGATGCAAGCAAATATATGGCACATGCCAACACCAGCGAACATAAGATGGACCGAGAAAAGGCAAACGAAAAGAAGGCAAATATTTTTGTGTTCTTCTGAAAACGTTTTAGAAGTGGGGGAGAGGAAAACGAGAGGCAAATGGCAAATAATGTAATGCGAGGGATAAGAGTTTGTGATGGGTACTTGGTATATGACTTGTCCGTAGATCTCCCCAGCAACGGCGCCAGAAGTTCGTCTTGCTACCTCTTGAGCATGCATTGTTTTTCCCTTGAAGAGGAAAGGGTGATGCAGCAAAGTAGCGTAAGTATTTCCCTCAGTTTTTGAGAACCAAGGTATCAATCCAGTGAAGACTACACGCAAGTCCCTCGTACCTGCACAAACAAATAAGAACCTTGCAACCAACGCGATAAAGGGGTTGTCAATCCCTTCTCGGCCACTTGCAAAAGTGAGATCTGATAGAGATAATAGGATAAATATTTTTGGTATTTTTGTTGTATAGATTGAAAAGTAAAGATTGCAAAATAAAAGAACAGTAAAGATAACTAGTTGATGAAAAATTAATATGATGGAAGATAGACCCGGGGGCCATAGGTTTCACTAGTGGCTTCTTTCAAGATAGCAGATTCTACGGTGGGTGAACAAATTACTGTCGAGCAATTGATAGAAAAGTGCATAGTTATGAGAATATCTAGGCATGATCATGTATATAGGCTTCACGTCCGTGACAAGTAGACCGAAACAATTCTGCATCTACTACTATTACTCCACACATCGACCGCTATCCAGCGTGCATCTAGAGTATTAAGTTCATAAGAACAGAGTAACACTTTAAGCAAGATGACATGATGTAGAGGGATAAACTCATGAAATATGATTAAAAACATCTTTTTATCCTCGATGGCAACAATACAATACGTGCCTTGCTGCCCCCGCTGTAATTGGGAAAGGGCACCGCAAGATTGAACCCAAAGCTAAGCACTTCTCCCATTGCATGAAAGATCAATCTAGTAGGCCAAACCAAACTGATAATTCGAAGAGACTTGCAAAGCTATTTTAATCATGCATAAAATAATTCAGATAAGAATCAAATATTGTTCATAGATAATCTTGATCATAAACCCACAATTCGTCGAATCTCGACAAACACACCGCAAAGAGAATTACATCGAATAGATCTCCAAGAAGATCGAGGAGAATTTTGTATTGAGATCCAAAGAGAGAGAAGAAGCCATCTAGCTAATAACTATGGACCTAAAGGTCTATGGCAAACTACTCACAACTCATCGGAGAGGCTATGGTGTTGATGTAGAAGCCCTCCGTGATGGATGCCCCCTCCGGTGGAGCTCCGGAACATACCCCAAGATGGGATCTCATGGGTACAGAAGATTGCGGCGGTGGAATTAGGGTTTCGTCGTGCTCTCGGATGTTTTCAGGGTACATGAGTATATATAGGACGAAGAAGTATGTCGGTGGAGCTATGAGGGGACCACGAGGGTGAGGGCGCGCCTACCCCCCTGGGCGCGCCCTCCTGCCTCCTGGCCACCTCGTGGCTTCCCTGGCATGTACTCCAAGTCTTCTGGGTTGTGTTTGTTCCAAAAACGATCCTCGCGAAGGTTTCATTATGTTTGGACTCCATTTGATATTCCTTTTCTGCGAAACAATGAAATAGGCAAAAAACAACAATTTGCATTGGGCCTTGGGTTAGTGGGTTAGTTCGAAAAATAATATAAAAGTGTATAATAAAGCCCATTAAACATCCAAAACAGATAATATAATAGCATGGAGCAATCAAAAATTATAGATACATTGGAGACGTATCAGCCACCTTTGTCATTGGGGGATTTTGCACACTCAAGATATTGTTGAGTTTGGACTTCCCTTCATGACACTTTTCCAAGTCTTTCTTCAAAGAAAAGACTTGGTCCTTGAGCTTTTTGATTTCCTCTACATGGTTAGTAGCAACACAAGTACTAGAGGAAGTATAGGCTTTATTGTTAGAGCAACAAGGCAAGGAAAGTAATTCAAAACAAGATGTACCAATGTTATGAGTAGATGAATTATGAGGACTAGCACATGGCAATATGGCATTTTGACTTGAAGTAGTGCTAGTATCCACATGAGGCTCACTAGATGTTATCTTGGTAATCATATCCTCATGAGCTATCTTTAGCACATTATGGGATACTAGAAGATCATCATGAGAGCTTGTGAGCTTTACATGACTTTCTTATAATTGCTAGATAGCAACTCAAGTTGAGCCCTTAGCTCAACATTCTCCTTCAGAATGGATGCTTCAGTAGAAATAGAGTTAGTAGCACAAGCATCATCAATAATAGCAAGAGGAGAAAGCAACTTGGCAAGCTCTTTTTGAAAGAACATGCCGTGCCCCCATGTTTGGTTTTGGTTATTGATGACAATCTCTATGGACTAATGGTTGCCTTGAGTTATATTTGAAGAGTTTGTCCATAGGATTTTCTTGGAGTCCATGTGTTGGTTTCAAGGAGAGTTTGTGATGACCAAGGTGCCATTAAGGAATTATCCAAATATTGGTCTTGTGAGTGTTGAGCTTATTGCAAGCATGTCTTGAAGAAGAAGAGTGTGTTATCATTCATGTTTACCTTTAAGACATCATCCAAATGAAGAGAGTTGGAAAGATTCAAGGTTGATCAAGACTAAGTACAGAGAGTGTTTGATGGCTTCTCGCCCCTCGTTGGTTACCCCAAGTGGAAGGTTTGAGATGCAGTGTAGCGGAAGTTTTCCCTTGGCAAAGATACCAAGGATCGATTTCCCTGAGACTCCCAGTTTCAACAAGAAGGTGTCAACTGCTAACGGCGCCAGATATTAGCAATCAACGTGGACCTGCACACAGATACAAATAACTTTGCTCCCAACGAGTACAGAGAGGTTGTCAATCCCTCCGGCCTTGTCGTTTACAAAGGATCAAACGCAAGTGATAATAGTGATAGATATTGCTGCAATAGTAAGTAAAACGGAAAGTAAATAGCGGATGTGATCAATGATGGTGATATGGACCGGAGTCCCATGATGTTCACTAGTGATGTCTCTCTCCCAAAAGACGATAAAACAGCTATGTGAGGTAAACGAATTACAGCTGGGCAATTGACAGAATTATGTGCGCAAACCAATGCTAACTATGTTGCAAGAAAGGTAGAGGTTCAAAGCATGGGCGGTACGCCAAGGCAAGTAGACCGAAATCCATCTGCATCTACTACTAATCATCCACCTTGAGATATCTATCCAGAACATCTCGCTGGTATTAAGTTGCGAGTCCCACCCATAGTGTAAACTCAAAGCAACAGACAACTGCATTAAAAGAACTTTGCGTAAAGTAAACAATCCTTGCACCCGCGGGCACAAGCACCGTTGTTTTCCCCCTTGTGGCAACAGCACATCCCCTAGACTCATGTTTCTGTCACTCAAGCTAGTCATCGAGGGGCATGAACCCACAATCAAGCATAACGTTCCCTCTTGGAGTCACTACCTACTACTTGGCCAAAGCAATAAATAACAACGGAGAACATGCAAGAATTACTTACGAACATAAATATAAAAGAGGTAGATCAAATATATTACTCAAACACAATCTGAACATAATCTCACAATCCATCGGATCCCAGCAAACTCATCATAGCAACAGCATAAGGATTACATATGTGCCTCGATCATGTAGGGCAGCTCACGAGGACTAATTAGTGAAGCGCAAGAACGGGAGGAGAACATCACATAGCTACTGGTCATGGACCCATGGTCCAAGGGAGACTACTCACAACTCATCCCGGCGGCGTCCATGGTGGTGGAGAAGCTCCCGGTGGTGATCCTCCCCTCCGGCAGGGTGCCGGGAAGAGTTCTCCTGGTGCTCCCGATCTTGGAAGCGGCAGCGGCGGCGGAACAGAGATGAGATCGCGAAAAAAGAGTTCCCGTCTTGAGGGTTTCGGGACGCGATATAAATATATGCCAAAGGGGGGCATCAGACGAGGCTCGGGGGGCCCAGGCGCCCCCCCCCCCCCGGCGCGGCCAGGGGGGCCGCGCCACCAGGGCGCCTGGAGCCCTGGTGCCCCCCCGGCTTTACTTTGGCTACCGGGAACCTTCTGGAACGCTGATTTTTTATATAATTTTTCTGGGATTTTTCTGGCAGTTCTCGTAATGGGAAAACCTGAAATACAAGAACAGCAGAAAACAGAAACTGGCACTGGGGTGCACTGAGTTAATAGGTTAGTCCAAATATGATCAAAAGTGTATGGAAGTGTATAAATATCATAGCAATATCACCCAAAAGAGGCATGGAGCAAGCAGAAATTATAGATACATTTTGGACGTATCAACATCCCCAAGCTTAATTCCTGCTCGTCCTCGAGTAGGTAAATGATAACAAGAATAATTTCTGTGGTGACATGCTATTAACCATATAGGACTTTTTCACAGTCACATGACAAATGCTTACCGAGACAATGAATCTGTAGTAATTAAGTTGCCTCACGAGAAAATCACAAAGAACTGAAAGTTTTACAACATGATACTAAAACATCAAATAGATTTGTAATGAACATGGTGTGCAAATATGATAAAGTGATATCTCGCTTGCCCCCTTTAGTGAAGCAAAACATAAATGCAGGGGCACCTCCAAGGTTTAAGTGATGACTAGATACAATGATTTCAGAATAAACGATATCACAATCATGCAAAAGACAATGCTACTTTGGGACAATGCACATTACACTCAGAATGACAATCATGCTCTCAGTAGTTGGTGCTTTAAAAGAAGGTGGAGACTCTCGAACCGTGGCTTTTGTTGGCAAGGTTGAAAACCCGTAGTCGGAAACAAAGACAAAACATGTACCAGAGCTCTTGGTTTTAAAAACAGAGGTAATAAATTTTTTTAGATCATGCATGTTTCGTCAACGAATGCTAGCAGACAACTCAATCACTTCTTGAGATGGACAAGTTTCGAGGAACGGCTCCCGAATGAGGACGATCACATCCTCTTAATCTCCTTTGTTTATCACTGCCAAAGTTTTCTGATTTCTCATGAACAAAGCGTGAAGGAGGGTTTGTTTGTTATATTAGTTTTGAGCCGGGCGCACTCAATGCCAGTTCCTTCTCGTATTATGGGTTTGCACATTATACATGCTATCCCGGGGTGAAGCTTGTCCAACTTAAAAAGATTATGAATTAACTACTACTTCCTCATGGACTTACAACAGAGGCACAAAATAGGAATACATTTTTCTTTGAATAATTTCGAGATGGTACATGCAAGTCTCCTTTAGGAATGGCAGGTAAATACCATGTAGGAAGGTATGGAGGACTCATATGGCATAACTGGTTTAAAAGAATTTGGATGCACAAGCAGTCAGTCCGCTTAGTACAGGTGGAGGTTAGCAAAAGACTGGGAGCGACCAACTAAGAGAGCAATGACGGTCATAATCATGCAGAGCGACAAAGCAACATTGAATCAGGCATGGAAGTTATATCGCTACTCAGAAACAAAAGATCATCAAGGCTTGACAGACTTTCTTTACAGTCTTAAATATGCGTGAGCATACGCCAAGTCAATCAAAATAAATTCTTGAAGGAAGATACTACAAAACCATACCACATCATAGGCAAACAAATCATGTTGGTACTCCAATAACACATTGGAAACCCCCCAGCTATTTGAGACTAACCATAAGAAAACATGAACTACTAAGCACCATTATGCACGTAGCATCTTTATCATAGACATATCAACCAATGCAACGGAAGCAAACTCTCTTAATAAGATAAGCATGATAACTAAAGAGAGTTCAAGCAACCAACTAAACAAAAGCTCTTTAAAAAGATAAGCATGAAAACTAAAAGCTAAGCATGATAGTAGCTATTGAAAGACAAAGAACACACACAGCAAAGATAGACATGAAAATTCTATGTTATGTTCTAGGTAGAAGTGGAGCGTGTTTCTCTCCCACATAAAGAAAGCTGAGTTCCGACTCGTTACGAAAAGCTAAGGAAAACTAAAAAGAAACTAAAAGCAAGACGCTCCAAGCATAGCACATAACACATGAAGTGATAAAAATATAGTGGAACGAAAGACGAACTGATAATGTTGATGGAGAAGGGGATGCACGGGGGCATCCCAAGCTTAGACGCTTGAGTCTCCTTGAATATTTCTTGGGGGTGCATGGGGGCATCCCCAAGCTTGAGCGTTTGACACTCCTGAATCTTTTTATCATCTTCCCTCGCACACTTGAAAACTCCCTTCATACATAACTCATCATAATCTGATTAGCGAGGTTAGTACCCTTAATAAAATAATTGTTCCTTGCTGGAAATAAGGATATTCTTGAAGGTCTACTGTTTCTCAAGATTGCCAAAAGGTTTTTGCAAAGAAAAAGCAAGCTCTAGGTTTGCAAAATGAAGGAAAGGCAAAACAGGACAGAATCTGTGAAAAACAGAACAGCAGGTAGTAAATGATTTTTTCGGGGCACTTCTGCAACTCTAATAAAAAAACTCAAAACAGACACACGAAAGAAAATTATATAGAGCACGCTTTCGAAGAAATTCAGACCAAAAAGATGATCTGGTGATTTTATACGAATTTTTCTATCCAAGGACAGAATCTGTTTCCTGGACAGCACGTCATAACTTTTGAACTTTCTTGCAATCAGAGGCTACACTTGGCACAAAGTTGAAAAGCAAAGATACAATGATGACGCTACTGTAGTTAACAACATCAAGACACAACAAAAGCAAAATAAAATTTTATTCATGTGGGCTGCCTCCCAAAAGCGATTTCTTTTATGCCTTTAAGCTAGGCATAATGCAAAGAGGAATCAATAACCATCATAATAATCGGAGTTATAAATTGCTTCTAATGGTTCCTCAACAAGTTCACTCTTGTTCCTCCTAGGAAAGGGGTACATACCTTTTGCCTTCCCGCGTAAGCGGATTTGTCCCTTACCTATATCAATGAAGCCTTTTACCGCTCGGAGGAAGTCCCTTCCAAGCACTATATTTCCTTGGTTTGGCTCCATGATGAAGAAATCAACCATTGTAATCCCCTTAAGGAATTTAACTGGCACGTCTTTTATTCTTCCCTGGATTTCAGAAATATTTCCATCAGTGTGTTCATGATAGGATGGTAATCTATCCATGTTAAATTTTAAAGAATCATGAACAATTTTTGGCATAGTAGAAACCATAGATCCAATATCACAATAAGCAAGGAAGTCTTGATTGGAGATGCTAATCCTAACAAAAGGCTCCCAATCATTGTCTATTTCCAAAATATCTCTCTTATTGGGTTTGGGTTTCTCTACCTTCATTAAGTCTAGAGCATCCATTCTCTTCTCAATAGTAGCAAGTCTATCTATGACAGTATCAAAATTATGATCATAAACAAAGTAACTAGATAGACCATGTATAATTTCAAGAGCTCTAGCTTCATCACACTCTAGGAAATCTCCATCAGCTATAATATCAAGAGAGTGTTTACACCATTTAAAAAGACCATGGTAAAAATTTCTAAGCACAATTTTTATAGGTATCCAAGGCATAATTCACCTATGTGCATCAGAAATTCTGTCCCATGCCTTCTTCATATTTTCTCCATCTCTTTGATGGAAATCTAGAACTTCTGATTCCCTCAAAGTACCAAATCCTAACATGTTTGGCTAAAGAGAAAGGACTACTAACAGAAAAGCAAATAAATTTTTTTGTAATTTTTTGATAAAGGATACTAAAGCAAAAATGAAAGGTAAACTAACAAGACTAAAAAGCAAAGGTAAAAGATAGCGTGCAACTCCCCTATCCTGAAGAGTGGAGTCCCCGGCAACCGCGCTAGAAAACTTTGCTTGATGGCTTCTCGCCCCTCGTTGGTTACCCCAAGTGGAAGGTTTGAGATGCAGTGCAGCGGAAGTTTTCCCTTGGCAAAGATACCAAGGATCGATTTCCCTGAGACTCCCAGTTTCAACAAGAAGGTGTCAACTGCTAACGGCGCTAGATATTAGCAATCAACGTGGACCTGCACACAGATACAAATAACTTTGCTCCCAACGAGTATAGAGAGGTTGTCAATCCCTCCGGCCTTGTCGTTTACAAAGGATCAAACGCAAGTGATAATAGTGATAGATATTGCTGCAATAGTAAGTAAAACGGAAAGTAAATAGCGGATGTGATAAATGATGGTGATATGGACCGGAGTCCCATGATGTTCACTAGTGATGTCTCTCTCCCAAAAGACGATAAAACAGCTAAGTGAGGTAAACGAATTACAGCTAGGCAATTGACAGAATTATGTGCGCAAACCAATGCTAACTATGTTGCAAGAAAGGTAGAGGTTCAAAGCATGGGCGGTACGCCAAGGCAAGTAGACCGAAATCCATCTGCATCTACTACTAATCATCCACCTTGAGATATCTATCCAGAACATCTCGCTGGTATTAAGTTGCGAGTCCCACCCATAGTGTAAACTCAAAGCAACAGACAACTGCATTAAAAGAACTTTGCGTACAGTAAACAATCCTTGAACCCGCGGGCACAAGCACCGTTGTTTTCCCCCTTGTGGCAACAGCACATCCCCTAGACTCATGTTTCTGTCACTCAAGCTAGTCATCGAGGGGCATGAACCCACAATCAAGCATAACGTTCCCTCTTGGAGTCGGTACCTACTACTTGGCCAAAGTAATAAAAAACAACGGAGAACATGCAAGAATTACTTATGAACATAAATATAAAAGAGGTAGATCAAATATATTACTCAAACACAATCTGAACATAATCTCACAATCCATCGGATCCCAGCAAACTCAACATAGCAACAACATAAGGATTACATATGTGCCTCGATCATGTAGGGCAGCTCACGAGGACTAATTAGTGAAGCGCAAGAACGGGAGGAGAACATCACATAGCTACTGGTCATGGACCCATGGTCCAAGGGAGACTACTCACAACTCATCCGGGCGGCGTCCATGGTGGTGGAGAAGCTCCCGGTGGTGATCCTCCCCTCCGGCAGGGTGCTGGGAAGAGTTCTCCTGGTGCTCCCGATCTTGGAAGCGGTGGCGGCGGCGGAACAGAGATGAGATCGCGAAAAAGAGTTCCCGTCTCAAGGGTTTCGGGACGCGATATAAATATATGCCAAAGGGGGGCATCAGACGAGGCTCGGGGGGCCCAGGCGCCCCCCCGGCGCGGCCAGGGGGGCCGCGCCACCAGGGCGCCTGGAGCCCTGGTGCCCCCCCCGGTTGTACTTTGGCTACCGGGAACCTTCTGGAACGCTGATTTTTTATATAATTTTTCCGGGATTTTTCTGGCAGTTCTCGTAATGGGAAAACCTGAAATACAAAAACAGCAGAAAATAGAAACTGGCACTGGGGTGCACTGAGTTAATAGGTTAGTCCAAATATGATCAAAAGTGTATGGAAGTGTATAAATATCATAGCAATATCACCCAAAAGAGGCATGGAGCAAGCAGAAATTATAGATACGTTTTGGACGTATCAGTGTTTCAAGTTTATCAACACACAAAGCGTAGAAGATGTACCGAGAGGGATCAAGCGATCCCATGGTATGGTAAGCATTGTCATGTCTTGAAGAAGAAGAGTGTGTTATCATTCATGTTTACCTTCAAGAAATCATCCAAATGAAGAGAGTTGGAAAGATTCAAGGTTGATCAAGACTAAGTACAGAGAGTGCTTCAAGTTGATCAACACACAAAGCGTAGAAGATGTACCGAGAGGGATCAAGCAATCCCATGGTATGGTAAGCATTGTCATGTCTTGAAGAAGAAGAGTGTGTTATAATTCATGTTTACCTTCAAGACATCATCCAAATGAAGAGAGTTGGAAAGATTCAAGGTTGATCAAGACTAAGTACAGAGAGTGTTTCAAGTTTATCAACACACAAAGCGTAGAAGA
>LR738709.1:61286668-61339323 GCA_902687465.1 Secale cereale | reverse complement strand
CTTCTGGAACGCTGATTTTTTATATAATTTTTCCGGGATTTTTCTGGCAGTTCTCGTAATGGGAAAACCTGAAATACAAAAACAGCAGAAAATAGAAACTGGCACTGGGGTGCACTGAGTTAATAGGTTAGTCCAAATATGATCAAAAGTGTATGGAAGTGTATAAATATCATAGCAATATCACCCAAAAGAGGCATGGAGCAAGCAGAAATTATAGATACGTTTTGGACGTATCAGTGTTTCAAGTTTATCAACACACAAAGCGTAGAAGATGTACCGAGAGGGATCAAGCGATCCCATGGTATGGTAAGCATTGTCATGTCTTGAAGAAGAAGAGTGTGTTATAATTCATGTTTACCTTCAAGACATCATCCAAATGAAGAGAGTTGGAAAGATTCAAGGTTGATCAAGACTAAGTACAGAGAGTGTTTCAAGTTTATCAACACACAAAGCGTAGAAGATGTACCGAGAGGGATCAAGCGATCCCATGGTATGGTAAGCATTGTCATGTCTTGAAGAAGAAGAGTGTGTTATCATTCATGTTTACCTTCAAGACATCATCCAAATGAAGAGAGTTGGAAATATTCAAGGTTGATCAAGACTAAGTACAGAGAGTGTTTCAAGTTGATCAACACACAAAGCGTAGAAGATGTACCGAGAGGGATCAAGCAATCCCATGGTATGGTAAGCATTGTCAATTACACTTAGTGTACTAACCCATGGTCTTTGTGAGAGTTCTATGTGGGGTTAGGTTATCTTCCATGGGCTTGCGTTAAGAGGAAGATCACATACAACCCATGGAGGATGACATGAAATCAAGGTTGTGGTGTGCAAGTTCAAGTGATGCATCACGAGGAGATCAAGTGCTTGAAGCTTGCCGTCCATTGTGGTGACAATGGACTTGTGAAGATATTCCTAAGAGTGGCTCATCCATAGTGGAGTATGGGGGAGCAATCTACTAGTCTTCACCGAGCCAACGCAATCAAGAAAGGTGGTCCAACTTGAGGAAGTCAAGATCGTCTACATCTAGCTCAAGTGGACTTTGTGCAAGGCAAAGGTTTTCCCTTGATAGGTTCTCTATTTTACCGGTCTCATGGTGGTAGTTTGGAGACCGAGTTATAGGATCGATTGACGTACTATCAAGGGGGGCTCTCAAGTGAGTAGCTTGATAATATCATTCGTAGAGAGCTCAAACCATTGCATGCTTGCATCATATTTCTTCGTTCTTGTTTGGTCTTATTCTTGTGAGATTTGGAGCTTATTGTCATCTTCTTGACAAGCTTGAGTTCATCGAAAACGGAGTTCACATGCTTCTTCTATTGCGTTTTCGGTGTTAAAGGTTTTACTGGTCTCTTTCGAGGAAGGGTTCTCACCATTTTCTTATGGGCCTTTTATCATTTGCTTCTTATTGTTATTTCTACCAAGATTGTGTTCGGCCATGTCATTAGCTTTCCAACAAACTTGGTTTCGTTGAATTCGGAGTCCATTTGCTAAAGTTATGTCAGTTTTGGTGTCCCTAGAAGAGTTGTAGCGATACTACCGCAAATTGGAGCGGTGCTGCCGCTTGGAGGGGATGTAATTTTTTACTTCCGTGGCTACTTCCGCTCCGGACCAAAAACTCGTCACAAGTCCAGCGGTGGTAGGCACAGATGTAATTTTTTAGTACCGCTCTCAAGCAGTAGTACCGCTACCCCTTAGCAGTAGTACCGCTACCCCTAGAGGTAGTACCGTGAGGTCAAGCGGTACTACCGCTCCGACGGTTCTTCTGGCCTTTTTGCCTCCTCGTTGTTGTGTTTCAAAGGGCTACTACCACCCTAGCGGTAGTACCGCTCCTTGGAGCGGTAGTACCGCTCGGTGCGTGCTGTGAGCATAACGGTTGGATTTTTTTCCCACTTATAAAAGGGGGTCTTCTTCCCCAATGAACCTAATCCTTTGATCTCGTGTTCTTCCCCCATTGTTGAACTTCTTCGAGCTTGCTATCTCTCGATCCCTCCATGGATTCTTGCTAGTTTTGGTGGGAAAAGAGAGAGGAGATCTAGATCCCCATTTCCACCAATCACTTTCTCCTCTAGGTGAGGGGAACTCCTTGGATCTAGATCTTAGAGTTCTTGGTGTTCTCCTTCTTGTTCTTCCTCTCTTTTCCCTCCCTAGCATTAGTTGCTTTGGTGGGATTTGAGAGAGAAGGACTTGGGCACTCCGTGTGCCCTTGCCATTGCATTTGGTGCATCGGTTTGAGTTCTCTACGGTGATACGTGGAAGTGAAGTTGAGAAGCTTATTACTCTTGGGTGCTTGGTACCCTTGGGCTTGTTCCTCTTGGGTGCTTGGGCGCCCTAGACGGTTGTGGTCACCTGGGAGCCATATTCCATTGTGGTGAAGCTTCGTGGTGTCGTTGGGGATATAGCCCCAACCTTGGTGTTCGGAGCTCAATCATTGTGGTGTAAAGCTCCGGGCAAGCGTCAGGGTCTCCAATTAGGTTGTGGAGATCGCCCCGAGCAATTTGTACGGGTTCGGTAACCGCCCCCAAGGGTTTCCATTTGTACGGGTTCGGTGACCGCCCTCAAGGGTCCCTTAGTGGAATCATGGCATATTGCATTGTGCGAGGGCGTGAGGAGATTACGGTGTCCCTAGTGGCTTCTTGGGGAGCATTGTGCCTCCACACCGCTCCAAACGGAGATTAGCATCCGCAAGGGTGTGAACTTTGGGATACATCATCGTCTCCGCGTTCTCGGTTATCTCTTACCCGAGCCCTTTACTTATGCACTGTACTTTGTGATAGCCATATTATTTCTTGTCATATATCTTCCTATCACCTAATTGATTATCTTGCTTAGCATAAGTTGTTGGTGCACATAGGTGAGCCTAGTTGTTGTAGGTTTCGTGCTTGACAAATTAACTGCTAGGTTTATTCCGCATTTGTTCAAGCCTAAACTGTAACTATTTTAAAGCGCCTATTCACCCCCCCCCCCTCTAGGCGACATCCACGATCTTTCACTTTTGAATATGAAGCTTTAAGTTGAGCATGAGACTCGATGAGTTTGATGAGCTCACTCTTAATGAGCCTTGAGCCATTTTCGAGGTGCTCAAAGTCCTCAAGGAGTTTTGCATGCACAACTTCAAGCTTCTCATTTTTAGTTTCAAAATCATTATCCACCTCGAGAGATCTATCACGGGATTCCTTTATTCTAGATAGTTCTAGAGCACAAGTCTCCTCAATAGATTCCTTGGTGGTTTGTTCAAGTTCAAGAGCTTGCGAGAGGTCGGTGATCTCATTAGCGCAATCACGCTCATGACCTTCCATTTTCTCAATGGTGACCTCATGCTCCTCTAGATGAGATTCCAACTCCTCTATATATTTGTTTCCCTCAATGGCAATAGACATGATTTCGATGAAGTTGGAACGAGCAATTTTATTCTTATGAAGAGCTTTAAAAGTCATTTCCCCCTTAATTTTTAAGGAGGCAACATTATCATTCTCTTTATCATTATCAACATCATCATCATTCTTATCATCATCAATATCATCACAAGATATATTGGGATTCAAAGTGGGAGATACCTTTGAAGCCTTAGCCATAAGGCAAAACGCAATAGATGATGATGTAGGATCCCTTGAAGCACCATTCAAGGCTACATCTTGTTCCATGGGGTGTTGGATTTCCTCTACATTTCTAGCACAACAATTCGAGGAAATATATGCATTTTTATCATGGCAACGAGACATAGCAAGCATATCATCATGAGATTTAGTCAAGCAATTTCTACATGATATGCAAGAACTATTAACACAAGCATGTGAAACATTTGGAGTGCTCAAAGTGTTAAAGTCCAAAGATGAAGCATTGCAATAAGAAAGTGATGAAGCATCATCAACAATAAGCATACTATCATCATTGCAATGACCAACACTACTCACCATATCATTACCTTGTGGTAACTCACATGTAGGTGAAGTAGAAGAAGTTGAGAAGACTATACGACAGGAGGTGGAGGGAGGACAATCATCCCCACAAATCTTGGATGCACCATATATATCTTGAAGTTTTGTTCGCAGCTCATGAGCATCCCGAAACGGCATGAGTTGAAATATAACTACATTGCTCAAAGCATCGAAAAGCACATCAGAAGCTTGAGCATTGAGATAAGAGTTTTTCTCGTCCTCTAAAGATAATCTTTGGGGATCCTTTGGAGGAGAAAAACCCATATCTACAATTCGCTCTAAATTTGGGTCCATGACCCTAAAGAGATTAAGCATGCGAATTACCCAAACATCAAAATTTGTGCCATCGAAACTAAGAGTGTCAGAGAATCCTAAACCCCTAGTCGACATCCTTACTCTCGAGGCGATTAAGCCCTATAAAGAGAAACATGGCTCTGATACCAATTGAAAGATCGTGGATGTCGCCTAGAGGGGGGTGAATAGGCGCTTTAAAATAATTACGGATTAGGCTTGAACAAATGCGGAATAAACCTAGCGGTTAATTTGTAAAGCACAAAACCTACAACAACTAGGCTCACCTATGTGCACCAACAACTTATGCTAAGCAAGACAAACAACTATGTGATAGCAAGATATATATAGCAAGAAACAATATGGCTATCACAAAGTAAAGTGCATAAGTAAAGGTCTCGGGTAAGAGATAACCGAGGCACGCGGAGACGACGATGTATCCCGAAGTTCACACCCTTGCGGATGCTAATCTCCGTTTGGAGCGGTGTGGAGGAACAATGCTCCCCAAGAAGCCACTAGGGCCACCGTAACCTCCTCACTCCCTATCACAATGCAAGATGCCGTGATTCCACTAAGGGACCCTTGAGGGCGGTCACCGAACCCATACAAATGGCAACCCTTTGGGGCGGTCACCGAACCCATACACTTTGGCAACCCTTGAGGGCGGTCATCGGAACCCGTAAAATTGCTCGGGGCGATCTCCACAACCTAATTGGAGACCCCGATGCATGCCCGGAGCTTTTCACCACAATGATTGAGCTCCAAACACCACAAAGGTTGGGGCTATCTCCACAACCTAATTGGAGGCCCCCAACGGCACCACGAAGCTTCACCACAATGGAATATGGCTCTGAGGTGACCTCAACCGTCTAGGGTGCCCAAGCACCCAAGAGGAACAAGCTCAAGGGTACCAAGCACCCAAGAGTAATAAGCTTCTCAACTTCACTTCCACGTATCACCGTGGAGAACTCAAACCGATGCACCAAACGCAATGGCAAGGGAACACAGAGTGCCCAAGTCCTTCTCTCCCAAATACCACCAAAGCAACTAATGCTAGAGAGGAAAATGAGAGGAAGAACGAAGAAGAGAACACGAAGAACTCCAAGATCTAGATCCAAAGGGTTCCCCTCACCTAGAGGAGAAAGTGATTGGTGGAATTGTGGATCTAGACATCCTCTCTCTTTTCCCCCCAAAACTAGCAAGAATCCATGGAGGGATTGAGAGATAGCAAGCTCGAAGAAGGTCAATAATGGGGGAAGAACACGAGCTCAAAGGATAAGGCTCAATGGGGAAGAAGACCCCCTTTTATAGGGGGGAGAAAATTCAACCGTTATCCCCACCAACCAGCCCATAGCGAGCGGTACTACCGCTCTAGGGAGCGGTACTACCGCTGGCCGCAGCGGTACTGCCGCTCGGCCCAGCGGTACTACCTCTGGGACCTGACACATCGCCAAAGGGAGAAGAACACATAGAGAGAACCCCGGAGCAGTACTATAAGCGGTGGTAGGGCGGTAGTATCGCTTATAAGTGGTACTATGATACATCTCCAACGTATCTATAATTTTTTATTGTTCCATGCTATTATATTATCTGTTTTGGATATTTAATGGGCTTTAATATGCACTTTTATTTTATTTTTGGGACTAACCTATTAACCCAAAGCCCAGTGCCAATTGCTGTTTTTTCCTTGTTTTTGAGTATCGCAGAAAAGGAATACCAAACGGAGTCCAATTGACCTGAAACTGCACGAAGGTTATTTTTGGACCAGAAGAAGCACACGGAGTACCGAAGATGGACCAGAGGAGTCCCGAGGACACCATGAGGGTGGGGGGCGCCCTACCCCCTGGCGTGCCCCCTATCTCGTGGCCTCCTCGGGGACCCCCCTTACTTGTTCCCGACTCCAACACCTCTTATATATACCCAAACTTCCAGAAAGAAACCTAGATCAGGAGTTCCACCGTCGCAAGCCTCTGTAGCCACCGAAAACCAATCTAGACCCGTTCTGGCACCCTACCGGAGGGGGAATCCCTCTCCGGTGGCCATCTTCATCATCCCGGCGCTCTCCATGACGAGGAGGGAGTAGTTCACCCTCGGGGCTGAGGGTATGTACCAGTACCTATGTGTTTGATCTCTCATTCTCTCTCTCTCTCGTGTTCTTGAGATGGCACGATCTTGTTGTATCGCGAGCTTTGCTATTATAGTTGGATCTTATGATGCTTCTCCCCCTCTATCTTCTTGTAATGAATTGAGTTTTCCCTTTGGAGTTATCTTATTGGATTGAGTCTTTAAGGATTTGAGAACACTTGATGTATGTCTTGGGTGGGATACCCGTGGTGACAATGGGGTATTCTATTGATTCACTTGATGTATGTTTTGGTGATCAACTTGCGGGTTCCGTGACCTTGGGAATCTATGCATAGGGGTTGGCACACGTTTTCGTATTGACTCTCTAGTATAAACAATGGGGCACTCTTCGAAGTTCTTTGTGTTGGTTGAATAGATGAAACTGAGATTGTGTGATGCATATCGTATAATCATGCCCACGAATACTTCAGGTGACAATGGAGTATCTAGGTGACATTAGGGTTTTGGTTGATGTGTGTCTTAAGGTGTTATTCTAGTACGAACTCTAGGATATATCGAACAGAAAGAATAGCTTCGTGTTATTTTACTACGGACTCTTGAATAGATCGATCAGAAAGAATAACTTTGAGGTGGTTTCGTACCCTACAATAATCTCTTTGTTTGTTCTCCGCTATTAGTGACTTTGGAGTGACTCTTTGTTTCATGTTGAGAGATTATTATATGATCTAATTATGTTATCCTTATTGAGAGGACTTGCACTAGTGAAAGTATGAACCCTAGGCCTTGTTTCCTAGCATTGCAATACCATTTATGCTCACTTTTACCACTTGTTACCTTGCTGTTTTTATATTTTTATATTACAAAAACCCATATCTACCATCCATATTACACTTGTATCACCATTCTTCGCCGAACTAGTGCACCTATACAATTTACCATTGTATTGGGTGTGTTGGGGACACAAGAGACTCTTTGTATTTGGTTGCAGGGTTGTTTGAGAGAGACCATCTTTATCCTACGCCTCCCACGGATTGATAAACCTTAGGTCATCCACTTGAGGAAAATTTGCTACTGTCACGACCCGGATTTAACTATATCCAAGTCTCTGTGCTTACTGTGCTATCCCTGGATCATAGCTAGCACACACAGCAACAAGAATGAATATCAGTAAAACATACATCATTTTACTATAACGGTTGATCCAAAATTAAGCAAATACATACCATTGTTACAACTCAATGCTGACATATAATACAGCGGAATAACACGTAGTCGCTAAGTTAGGGCTCCATCAATGCCACTGGGCTCGTTGAGTGTAGACCATAACCCTATCGTCTCTTAATCTGCTGAGATCTGCACATGACAGGTGCAGATGAGTACGTGGAATGTACTCGCAAGTTGCAAAGGAAAGTTTTAACAGAATATATATATGCAGGGTAAATAGTGGTGGAGGTTTCCTTTGCATAAAGCCAATTTTTCTCCTATACTAAATTTTGCAAACTTTCTTTGAAACAAATAGTTTTTATATTTTAAAAGGTAGGAGTGAGACACTTGGATATACGCACCAGTGCTCACTCTCCAAATTAGTGAAAACATCTAGGTTGAAGTGAAACACAATCATTGTGCTCAATCCTCAACCTAACCCTTAAAACAGATGTTTAGAAAAGAGAGGGGAGATTCTTCTTCAGTCCAAGTCTTCAGTTGCTCAAAATTGCCCGTAACCGGGGGCACGGCTAATCGATTAGGTTTAACCCTCTGCAGAGGTCGTACACGTTCCCCACATGACACAACCAACCCCGTTTACCATTACACACTTGGGTGTATGACTAGGAGATGATTGTGACAAAGCCTTTCCGTAACAGCCCCCTATACCTGACCAAGCCGCCCGCAACTTAGGCAATGAAAGCCCCTCTCCGATGGCGGTCCTGAGGTAAGGGTTTCCCGTTAGTACTAAGCTAAGCTAGAGCCCATATTAGCATGTGGCTGTACTGGAAGCTACATCAAACTGCACTTGGAAGATCTCATTTCCCTGGACGGCGGTCCCCACCAAAAACCTGTGTGCAAGACCCCAGTCGGGCGCATTCACTGCAAGACCCCGATGGGCGCAATCACTTGTAGACGCTCTCGTCAATACCATTCCGCCCAGAGAGTAGAAATAAAATAATATATATATATATTTTTTTCAAAAAAAAAGTTTTCACAACACGTTGCCCCAAACGGGGCAAGATTATTTTTTCAAAACTTGTTTGATTCCCATCCTTTTTTTCTTGCAAGCATGGCTAAGCAAGTTCCTAGGGCTTTAGGTAGCAATAGTGCTTTGCAAAACTTTTTAGTAAAACATGGATAGTAGTAAATTTTAAATAGATCATGCATATTCCAAAATCATAGAACAAAGTATGATCAATTTGCAACTTGCCTTCGATTTCGCAGTCACACGGTTCTACCTCCTTGTAGAATTCACCTTCACACTCGTCGCAATCTAACGCGATAGATAACTTAAGTAAGACACTTCACACACCAACATTCACATAACAAGTGCTCAAGCAAAACCATCCAACACACAATTCATGCCAAACAACTATAGCAAGTTTACTATATATGACTCAACTTTATGCAATTGGTCCGGTTCATATGGATGGCATATAGTTCATGCTAGTGAAATAATTAATAATTTCTAATTCTAAATTTTTATGGTGATAATAACTAACCATATTGTTTTTATATGAATAAATCTAATGGTTTTAACAATGAAGTAAATTTATTTTAATGAATTTATTAATCGATGAGCAAAGAAAGTCAAAACTAGGGTATTGGGCTATAACAGTAACTAAAACTTGCTGAATAATTGTTTTATGAGTTCTAGCAGATTGGTATGGTTCCAAAGGCGAATTTTCATATGTAAAACGTTTTCATATCATTTACAGAATAAAAGATATAGTAAAAATACTCAAATTCTCATTTAAATCAAAACTAAATTTTAATCCGTGTAAAAGTGAGATTTCAATTTTTTATAATAAACTAGAGGTCCGCAGCTACCCAAGGATATCTTATTTGTCAAATTTGGATAAGCGGTTTAAAAGATGTGATTTTCCGAAGTTGGGCTAAATTTCTGTAATAGAAACGGGAATAAGAAAAAGGCTTGCCACGTGACAGAATCTGGTAGGCTTGTACTGTTTCCTTTTTTTAACAGAAAAGGAAGAGTGGCCTCACCGGGGATGGAGATGGCCGGTGACAGTGGCTCGGACGTGCTCCGGCGAGTAGGAGTGGCGGACGGTGAAGCTAACGACGCGGAGAAGGAGGTGATGTCTTCGGAGACGAACAATTCGTCCTCAGAAGGCCGTGTGAACCCGCTGGAGTTCGCCGGAGTTTCTTGTTGGAAATGATCGTCGCCGTTTGTGAGCTCCAGCTGCTGATTCGAGAAGTTCAAGTGGTCATGGAGGTTCGCACTAGCAAGACTCATCCATAGGAATAAGTGGAGGGACGAGTGGCTCACCAGAGGCCGTACTGATACGTCCAAAATGTATCTATAATTTCTGCTTGCTCCATGCCTCTTTTGGGTGATATTGCTATGATATTTATACACTTCCATACACTTTTGATCATATTTGGACTAACCTATTAACTCAGTGCACCCCAGTGCCAGTTTCTGTTTTCGGCTGTTTTTGTATTTCAGGTTTTCCCATTACGAGAACTGCCAGAAAAATCCCGGAAAAATTATATAAAAAATCAGCGTTCCGGAAGGTTCCAGGTAGCCAAAGTACAGCCGAGGGGGGGCCACCAGGGCTCCAGGCGCCCTGGTGGCGCGCCCCCCTGGGCCGTGCCGGGGGGGGCGCCTGGGCTCCCCGAGCCTCGTCTGATGCCCCCCTTTGGCATATATTTATACCGTCTCCCGAAACCCTCGAGACGGGAACTCTTTTCCGCGATCTCATCTCTGTTCCGCCGCCGCCGCCGCTTCCAAGATCGGGAGCACCAGGAGAACTCTTCCCGGCACCCTGCCGGAGGGGAGGATCACCACCGGGAGCTTCTCCACCACCATGGACGCCTCCCGGATGAGTTGTGAGTAGTCTCCCTTGGACCATGGGTCCATGACCAGTAGCTATGTGATGTTCTCCTCCCGTTCTTGTGCTTCACTAATTAGTCCTCGTGAGCTGCCCTACATGATCGAGGCACATATGTAATCCTTATGCTGTTGCTATGATGAGTTTGCTGGGATCCGATGGATTATGAGATTAAGTTCAAATTGTGTTTGAGTAATATATTTGATTCACCTCTTTTATATTTATGTTCGTAAGTAATTCTTGCATGTTCTCCGTTGTTATTTATTGCTTTGGCCAAGTAGTAGGTAGTGACTCCAAGAGGGAACGTTATGCTTGATTGTGGGTTCATGCCCCTCGATGACTAGCTTGAGTGATAGAAACATGAGTCTAGGGGATGTGCTGTTGCCACAAGGGGGAAAACAACGGTGCTTGTGCCCGCGGGTGCAAGGATTGTTTACTTTACGCAAAGTTCTTTTAATGCAGTTGTCTGTTGCTTTGAGTTTACACTATGGGTGGGACTCGCAACTTAATACCAGCGAGATGTTCTGGATAGATATCTCAAGGTGGATGATTAGTAGTAGATGCAGATGGATTTCGGTCTACTTACCTCGGCGTACCGCCCATGCTTTGAACCTCTACCTTTCTTGCAACTTAGTCAGCATTGGTTTGCGCACATGGTCTTGTCAATTGCCCAGCTGTAATTTGTTTACCTCACATAGCTGTTTTATCGTCTTTTGGGAGAGAGACATCACTAGTGAACATCATGGGACTCCGGTCCATATTACCATCATTGATCACATCCACTATTTACTTTCCGCTTTTTACTTACTATTGCAATTATATCTATCACTACTATCACTTGTGTTTGATCCTTTGTAAACTACAAGGCCGGAGGGATTGACAACCTCTCTGTACTCGTTGGGAGCAAAGTTATTTGTATCTGTGTGCAGGTCCACGTTGATTGCTAATATCTGGCTCCGTTAGCAGTTGACACCTTCTTGTTGAAACTGGGAGTCTCAGGGAAATCGATCCTTGGTATTGCCAAGGGAAAACTTCCGCTACACTGCATCTCAAACCTTCCACTTGGGGTAACCAACGAGGGGCGAGAAGCCATCAAGCAAAGTTTTCTGGCGCCGTTGCCGGGGACTCCACTCTTCAGGATATGGGAGTTGCACGCTATCTTTTACCTTTGCTTTTAGTCTTGTTAGTTTACCTTTCAGTTTTGCTTTAGTATCCTTTATCAAAAATTACAAAAAAAATTTACTTGCTTTTCTGTTAGTAGTCCTTTCTGTTTAGCCAAAACATGTTAGGATTTGGTTCTTTGAGGGAATCAGAAGATCTAGATTTCCATCAAAGGGATGGAGAAAATATGAAGAAGGCATGGGACAGAATTTCTGATGCACATAGGAGAATTATGCCTTGGATACCTATAAAAATTGTGCTTAGAAATTTTTACCATGGTCTTTTTAAATGGTGTAAACACTCTCTTGATATTATAGCTGAGGGAGATTTCCTAGAGTGTGATGAAGCTAGAGCTCTTGAAATTATACATGGTCTATCTAGTTACTTTGTTTATGATCATAATTTTGATACTGTCATAGATAGACTTGCTACTATTGAGAAGAGAATGGATGCTCTAGACTTAATGAAGGTAGAGAAACCCAAACCCAATAAGAGAGATATTTTGGAAATAGACAATGATTGGGAGCCTTTTGTTAGGATTAGCATCTCTAATCAAGACTTCCTTGCTTATTGTGATATTGGATCTATGGTTTCTACTATGCCAAAAATTGCTCATGATTCTTTAAAATTTAACATGGATAGATTACCATCTTATCATGAACACACTAATGGAGATATTTCTGAAATCCAGGGAAGAATCAAGGACGTGCCAATTAAACTCCTTAAGGGGATTGCAATGATTGATTTCTTCATCATGGAGCCAAACCAAGGAAATGTAGTGCTTGGAAGGGACTTCCTCCGAGCGGTAAAAGGCTTCATTGATATAGGTAAGGGACAAATCCGCTTACGCGGAAAGGCAAAAGGTGTGTACCCCTTTCCTAGAAGGGACAAGAGTGAACTTGTGGAGGAACCATTTGAAGCAATCTATAGCTCCGATTATTATGATGGTTATTGATTCCTCTATGCATTATGCCTAGCTTAAAGGCATAAAAGAAAGCGCTTTTGGGAGGCAACCCAATGAATAAAATTTTATTTTGCTTTTGTTGTGTCTTGATGTTATTACTATAGTAGCATCATCATTGTATCTTTGCTTTCCAATTTTGTGCCAAGTGTAGCCTCTGATTGCAGGAAAGTTCAAAAGTTGTGACGTGCTGTCCAGGAAACAGATTCTGTCCTTGGATAGAAAAATTCGTATAAAATCACCAGATCATCTTTTTGGTCTGATTTTTTTCGACAGCGTGCTCTATATAATTTTCTTTTGTGCGTATGTTCTGAGTTTTTTTATTAGAGTTGCAGAAGTGCTCCGGAAAAATCATTTACTACCTGCTGTTCTGTTTTTCACAGATTTTGTCCTGTTTTGCCTTTCCTTCATTTTGCAAACCTAGAGCTTGCTTTTTCTTTGCAAAAACCTTTTGGCAATCTTGAGAAACAGTAGAACTTCAAGAATATCCTTATTTCCAGCAAGGAACAATTATTTTATTATGGGTACTAACCTCGCTAATCAGATTATGATGAGTTATGTATGAAGGGAGTTTTCAAGTGTGCGAGGGGAGATGATAAAAAGATTCAGGAGTGTCAAATGCTCAAGCTTGGGGATGCCCCCATGCACCCCCAAGAAATATTCAAGGAGACTCAAGCGTCTAAGCTTGGGGATGCTCCCGTGCATCCCCTTCTCCATTAACATTATCAGTTCGTCTTTCGTTTCACTATATTTTAATCACTTCATGTGTTATGTGCTACGCTTGGAGCGTCTTGCTTTTAGTTTTCCTTTTTAGTTTTCCTTAGCTTTTCATCACGAGTCGGAACTCAGCTTTCTTTATGTGGGAGAGAAACACGCTCCACTTCTACCTAGAACATAACATAGAATTTTCATGTCTATCTTTGCTGTGTGTGTTCTTTGTCTTTTAATAGCTACTATCATGCTTGGCTTTTAGCTTTCATGCTTATCTTTTTAAAGAGCTTTCGTTTAGTTGGTTGCTTGAACTCTCTTTAGTTACCATGCTTATCTTATTAAGAGAGTTTGCTTCCGTTGCATTGGTAGATATGTCTATGATAAAGATGCTACGTGCATAATGGCGCTTAGTAGTTCATGTTTTCTTATGGTTAGTCTCAAATAGCTGGGGGGGTTCCCAATGTGTTATTGGAGTACCAACATGATTTGTTTGCCTATGATGTGGTATGGTTTAGTAATATCTTCCTTCGAGAATTTATTTTGATTGACTTGGCGTATGCTCACGCATATTTAAGACTGTAAAGAAAGTCTGTCAAGCCTTGATGATCTTTTGTTTCTGAGTAGCGATATAACTTCCATGCCTGATTCAATGTTGCTTTGTCGCTCTGCATGATTATGACCGTCATTGCTCTCTTAGTTGGTCGCTCCCAGTCTTTTGCTAACCTCCACCTGTACTAAGCGGACTGACTGCTTGTGCATCCACATTCTTTTAAACCAGTTATGCCATAGGAGTCCACCATACCTTCCTACATGGTATTTACCTGCCATTCCTAACGGAGACTTGCATGTGCCATCTCGAAATTATTCAAAGAAAAAATGAATTCCTATTTTGTGCCTCTGTTGTAAGTCCATGAGGAAGTAGTAGTTAATTCATAATCTTTTTAAGTTGGACAAGCTTCACCCCGGGATTGCATGTATAATGTGCAAACCCATAATACGAGAAGGAACTGGCATTGACTGCGCCCGGCTCAAAATTAATATAACAAACAAACCCTCCTTCACGCTTTGTTCATGAGAAATCAGAAAACTTTGGCAGTGATAAACAAAGGAGATTAAGAGGATGTGATCGTCCTCATTCGGGAGCCGTTCCTCGAAACTTGTCCATCTCAAGAAGTGATTGAGTTGTCTGCTAGCATTCGTTGACGAAACATGCATGATCTATAAAAAAAATATTACCTCTGTTTTAAAACCAAGAGCTCTGGTACATGTTTTGTCTTTGTTTCCGATTACGGGTTTTCAACCTTGCCAACAAAAGCCACGGTTCGAGAGTCTCCACCTTCTTTTAAAGCACCAACTACTAAGAGCATGATTTTCATTCTGAGTGTAATGTGCATTGTCCCAAAGTAGCATTGTCTTTTGCATGATTGTGATATCGTTTATTCTGAAATCATTGTATCTAGTCATCACTTAAACCTTGGAGGTGCCCCTGCATTTATGTTTTGCTTCACTAAAGGGGGCAAGCGAGATATCACTTTATCATATTTGCACACCATGTTCATTACAAATCTATTTGATGTTTCAGTATCATATTGTAAAACTTTCAGTTCTTTGTGATTGTCTCATGAGGCAACTTAATTACTACAGATTCATTGTCTCAGTAAGCTTTTGTCATGTGACTATGAAAAAGTCCTATATGGTTAATAGCATGTCACCACAGAAATTATTCTTGTTATCATTTACCTACTCGAGGACGAGCAGGAATTAAGCTTGGGGATGTTGATACGTCCAAAATGTATCTATAATTTCTGCTTGCTCCATGCCTCTTTTGGGTGATATAGCTATGATATTTATACACTTCCATACACTTTTGATCATATTTGGACTAACCTATTAACTCAGTGCACCCTAGTGCCAGTTTCTGTTTTCGGCTGTTTTTGTATTTCAGGTTTTCCCATTAAGAGAACTGCCAGAAAAATCCCGGAAAAATTATATAAAAAATCAGCGTTCCGGAAGGTTCCAGGTAGCCAAAGTACAGCCGGGGGGGCCACCAGGGCTCCAGGCGCCCTGGTGGCGCGCTCCCCTAGGCCGCGCCGGGGGGCGCCTGGGCCCCCCGAGCCTCGTCTGATGCCCCCCTTTGGCATATATTTATACCGTCTCCCGAAACCCTCGAGACGGGAACTCTTTTCCGCGATCTCATCTCTGTTCCGCCGCCGCCGCCGCTTCCAAGATCGGGAGCACCAGGAGAACTCTTCCCGGCACCCTGCCGGAGGGGAGGATCACCACCGGGAGCTTCTCCACCACCATGGATACCTCCCGGATGAGTTGTGAGTAGTCTCCCTTGGACCATGGGTCCATGACCAGTAGCTATGTGATGTTCTCCTCCCGTTCTTGTGCTTCACTAATTAGTCCTCATGAGCTGCCCTACATGATCGAGGCACATATGTAATCCTTATGCTGTTGCTATGATGAGTTTGCTGGGATCCGATGGATTATGAGATTATGTTCAGATTGTGTTTGAGTAATATATTTGATTCACCTCTTTTATATTTATGTTCGTAAGTAATTCTTGCATGTTCTCCGTTGTTATTTATTGCTTTGGCCAAGTAGTAGGTAGTGGCTCCAAGAGGGAACGTTATGCTTGATTGTGGGTTCATGCCCCTCGATGACTAGCTTGAGTGACAGAAACATGAGTCTAGGGGATGTGCTGTTGCCACAAGGGGGAAAACAACGGTGCTTGTGCCCGCGGGTGCAAGGATTGTTTACTTTACACAAAGTTCTTTTAATGCATTTGTCTGTTGCTTTGAGTTTACACTATGGGTGGGACTCGCAACTTAATACCAGCGAGATGTTCTGGATAGATATCTCAAGGTGGATGATTAGTAGTAGATGCAGATGGATTTCGGTCTACTTACCTCGGCGTACCGCCCATGCTTTGAACCTCTACCTTTCTTGCAACTTAGTCAGCATTGGTTTGCGCACATGGTCCTGTCAATTGCCCAGCTGTAATTCGTTTACCTCACATAGCTGTTTTATCGTCTTTTGGGAGAGAGACATCACTAGTGAACATCATGGGACTCCGGTCCATATTACCATCATTGATCACATCCACTATTTACTTTCCGCTTTTTACTTACTATTGCAATTATATCTATCACTACTATCACTTGTGTTTGATCCTTTGTAAACTACAAGGCCGGAGGGATTGACAACCTCTCTGTACTCGTTGGGAGCAAAGTTATTTGTATCTGTGTGCAGGTCCACGTTGATTGCTAATATCTGGCGCCGTTAGCAGTTGACACCTTGTTGAAACTGGGAGTCTCAGGGAAATCGATCCTTGGTATTGCCAAGGGAAAACTTCCGCTACACTGCATCTCAAACCTTCCACTTGGGGTAACCAACGAGGGGCGAGAAGCCATCACGTACAAGCTTCGTCGGAAGTTGTCAGCGGAGGGCAAACTCTGGCGAGCAATTGCCAGGGCAGGAGAGAAATTTGGAGAGGGGTTTCGCCTGTGGGAGTGAGGGGCTTCGAGGCGCTCCTGGGCTGCCTTTTATAGGAGCAGGGGAGGTCAGTACAGGTAGACCAAGAGGCTCAACGTGGCCATTAATGGCTGTTTTATGTGTGTACGTTTCATGACTCGATGTATCCAATTAAAGCAATATTGTTGGGTCTTGATTCCCTGAATGGGTTCTCCTTACGTTTCTCCGCAAGTTTCGTGTTGGTGGCAAGTCGAAAGGATGAAAGAATCAAATGCTAGAGGAGGGGGAAGAGGCACAGGCGCCATGGTGGTTTCTGTCTGTTCCTGAAGATTGAAACAAACGGACAGACAGAGGTAGAAGAAGGGTGTGCGTGGGTTGGGCTAAGAGATATGGGCCTTAGTGGAAGAATAGGCCCAAAAACATGAAGGGGACAGAGGAAGAAAGAGAAAATAGAAGTGGGGTGTTGGGTAACTGTGTGGCATATATAATTGGGTCAAGCCCGGTAGATTTACGACAAAAAAAAATTAATTACATACTTGTGTACATTCACAAAAAGTTTACATATAGCAGGAACAAAAATGTTTATGTTAACCTACATATTATTCAGAGTCCAAGAAAAATACTTTACGAATTTAATAAATTAAATTTGTCAATGCTTTATGTACTTAATTGAATTACTCAAAATTCAAATTAGAGTTTTTGCAAATACCCATAATGATAAATATTTCAATTTTTTTTTGAAGAAGTCACATTATCTCCTCTCATTAAATTTATTGAATAATTTGAAAATATTTATAATGCACTAAAACTCCAAATATGTTCTATATGGAACTCCAAATGGAATACTCAGCCGCCACATTTGAGAAAGTCATTTTATTCTCACTCCATAATTTAATTATGATGTCAAAATATTTCATAAGAGTCCAAAAAAAATCGACAAGTCTCAAAAAGAATTTTTTTCCCCATGAAAATCATAGCAATTCACTCACTATTATCTTATTATTAACATTCCAAAATTTGGAAAATTTTGGGATGTTACATACTACCACCCTTAAAAGAAATCTCGTCCTCGAGATTTGGAGAGGCTAGCAAGAAGTAGGTTCTGGTTTCGGTCTGTTGGGTTACTTCCCCAGGGTTGGCATAACATCATCACGCTTGTGGTTTATCCGTCACATCTCATCTAAGGGGTGTCTTCCGCTGGTAAAATTCTTTATGTGCGTGTTTCTTAAGCATATACTTGCACACCATCACTGGTTCTTAGCCAATTGTTGATTGGTTCATTTATCCTCCCATGGTGTTCTTAGGGTACTACCACCCTTAAAAACAAACTTGTGGGGCTTTCCACAATCTCTTTATTCAATGATGGTTCTTAATCAAGAGCATTAGGTCACCACCTAGCTTTTCTTCCAAAGAACAAATCTTTTCTCAAAGTCCATCAACTCCAAAATCGCTACCGAGTCCCTCATGGTGGTCAATAGCTTCCGATAGATTCCCTGTAGATTCTTCTTGTTTCATCCTCACCGTTAATCCTACATGATGCACGGTTGCCTATTTATAAGAGTAATATGTCTTACCATGCTATGGTTTTAAGCTTGTCGTATCGACACTCTATAGGGTTTCAAGTCTCTCTGATTTACTCATCAAACATATGAAAGTATATAATAAGAGTCTCCGGTATGGGGGCCAATCCATCCTGTACTCAAATCATTACTTCATATGTAGATAGGTGAATCGCGTATTCTAACACTCGATCTTTCTCAATCCTCTTAAAGAGGTCTTCACCTGCAAAGCTAATAGAACGTCTTTGGGTGGCGTTAATCCAACACAGGTTGTGTTAAACTTGCATCCGTAAATAACATAATTTTCCTTGCATCTTCACTTTTTTTCTTTGGATGTCGTCTGATAAGACGAGATTGAAATAGAGATTCTCGAATTGTTCCCATAGAATTGCCTTTGGGATTCATTGATGGCTATTCACATCTTCAGCAGTATCAACCTCTCGAATGAAATAGCATGAAGCATATTTCACCTTCTTCTTGGGTTTTACCTTGGCATCTTCCATTACTTCTTCTTTATTCTAAATCCACTCTTCTATTTCTGCACGGGTCACCAGTCCCATCAAAATAACTCCATCGGTCGATGGGTTTTAAGGTTTGGTCAGGGAAGAGATAGAGTTTTGGATACTAAGGAGAAGGAATATACATACAATCACTCATTGAAGAACTCGTATCTCATCGTTTTCTAACGATTATAATAGGCTCGTTTACTACGATTTCGTCACGAAGTCTTCACTTCTTGAAAGTCTTCGGTGCCTAACGCTTCACCCGCATGAGGGTCTTCGGTTAATCCTCCTTAACTTGCACCTCTCAAGGTTATAAGTAATACAAAACTACGGAGGTCGTATCCTAATAACAAAAGTTTTTTTTAATCACACAACTCAAATGAAAAAAAACAAATCAAATCAATGGCGAAGAAATCCAACAAACTCCAAATTTCACTCATAGATTTCATTCAAACAATTCCTATGGTACCCTCGTTCACATGAGTTGCCATGGTCGGGTACACTACTCGCACTCTTTCGTTTATTTCACAACTCTCATGGTGGGCCTAGATACTATTAGAATTACATGGGATATTCCTTGTAGTGGTAATATTCACCTTCTTCACAACCATCTTAGTCTTGAGTGTCTTCAGTTCCTCTTGGATGTATACTTCAGTATTGGAGGTGCCTTTGTTTTAGTAAACTTTAGGCTCTTGAAAATCCATATCAAGTCTAGGAGGCTGGTCATCTAAGTTTTTGAAAGAAGATGAGAAAATAAAATAAGAGGATACAAGAATGCTATTATTACTACTAAAAAGAGAAGTTATTGCTATGAAGGTCTTCCATTTTTTAAGCCATTTTCTAGGGTCACGTCCTACAGTCAACGTATGCTCTGATACCATTTTGTCACTACCCGGATTTAACTATATCCAAGTCTCTGTGCTTACTATGCTATCCCTGGATCATAGCTAGCACACACAGCAACAAGAATGAATATCAGTAAAACATACATCATTTTACTATAACGGTTGATCCAAAATTAAGCAAATACATACCATTGTTACAACTCAATGCTGACATATAATACAGCGGAATAACACGTAGTCGCTAAGTTAGGGCTCCATCAACGCCACTGGGCTCGTTGAGTGTAGACCATAACCCTATCGTCTCTTAATCTGCTGAGATCTGCACATGACAGGTGCAGATGAGTACGTGGAGTGTACTCGCAAGTTGCAAAGGAAAGTTTTAACAGAATATATATATGCAGGGTAAATAGTGGTGGAGGTTTCCTTTGCATAAAGCCAATTTTTCTCCTATACTAAATTTTGCAAACTTTCTTTGAAACAAATAGTTTTTATATTTTAAAAGGTAGGAGTGAGACACTTGGATATACGCACCAGTGCTCACTCTCCAAATTAGTGAAAACATCTAGGTTGAAGTGAAACACAATCACTGTGCTCAATCCTCAACCTAACCCTTAAAATAGATGTTTAGAAAAGAGAGGGGAGATTCTTCTTCAGTCCAAGTCTTCAGTTGCTCAAAATTGCCCGTAACCGGGGGCACGGCTAATCGATTAGGTTTAACCCTCTGCAAAGGTCGTACACGTTCTCCACATGACACAACCAACCCCGTTTACCATTACACACTTGGGTGTATGACTAGGAGATGATTGTGCAAGCCTTTCCGTAACAACCCCCTATACCTGACCAAGCCGCCCGCAACTTAGGCAATGAAAGCCCCTCTCCGATGGCGGTCCTGAGGTAAGGGTTTCCCGTTAGTACTAAGCTAAGATAGAGCCCATATTAGCATGTGGCTGTACTGGAAGCTACATCAAACTGCACTTGGAAGATCTCATTTCCCTGGACGGCGGTCCCCACCAAAAACCTGTGTGCAAGACCCCAGTCGGGTGCATTCACTGCAAGACCCCGATGGGCGCAATCACTTGTAGACGCTCCCGTCAATACCATTCCGCCCAGAGAGTAGAAATAAAATAATATATATTTATTTTTTCAAAAAAAAGTTTTCACAACACGTTGCCCCAAACAGGGCAAGTTTATTTTTTAAAAACTTGTTTGATTCCCATCCTTTTTTTTCTTGCAAGCATGGCTAAGCAAGTTCCTAGGGCTTTAGCTAGCAATAGTGCTTTGCAAAACTTTTTAGTAAAACATGCATAGTAGTAAATTTTAAATAAATCGTGCATATTCCAAAATCATAGGACAAAGTATGATCAATTTGCAACTTGACTTCGGTTTCGCAGTCACACGGTTCTACCTCCTTGTAGAATTCACCTTCGCACTCGTCGCAATCTAACACGATAGATAACTTAAGTAATACACTTCACGCACCAACATTCACATAACAAGTGCTCAAGCAAAACCATCCAACACACAATTCATGCCAAACAACTATAGCAAGTTTACTATATATGACTCAAGTTTATGCAATTGGTCCGGTTCATATGGATGGCATATAGTTCATGCTAGTGAAATAATTAATAATTTCTAATTCTAAATTTTTATGGTGATAATAACTAACCATATTGTTTTTATATGAATAAATCTAATGGTTTTAACAATGAAGTAAATTTTATTTTAATGAATTTATTAATCGATGAGCAAAGAAAGTCAAAACTAGGGTATTGGGCTAAAACAGTAACTAAAACTTGCTGAATAATTGTTTTATGAGTTCTAGCAGATTGGTATGGTTCCAAAGGCAAATTTTCATATGTAAAACATTTTCATATCATTTACAGAATAAAAGATATAGTAAAAATACTCAAATTCTCATTTAAATCAAAACTAAATTTTAATCTGCGTAAAAGTGAGATTTCAATTTTTTATAATAAACTAGAGGTCCGCAGCTACCCAGGGATATCTTATTTGTCAAATTTGGATAAGCGGTTTAAAAGATGTGATTTTCCGAAGTTGGGCTAAATTTCTGTAATAGAAACGGGAATAAGAAAAAGACTTGCCACGTGGCAGAATCTGGTAGGCTTGTACTGTTTCGTTTTTTTTAACAGAAAAGGAGGAGTGGCCTCACCGGAGATGGAGATGGCCGGTGACAGTGGCTCGGACGTGCTCCGGCAAGTAGGAGTGGCGGACGGTGAAGCTAACGACGCGGAGAAGGAGGTGATGTCTTCGGAGACGAACAATTCGTCCTCAGAAGGCCGTGTGAACCCGCTGGAGTTCGCCGGAGTTTCTTGTTGGAAGTGATCGTCGCCGTTTGTGAGCTCCAACTGCTGATTCTAGAAGTTCAAGTGGTCATGGAGGTTCGCACTAGCAAGACTCATCCATAGGAATAAGTGGAGGGACGAGTGGCTCACCAGATGCCGTACAAGCTTCGTCGGAAGCGGTCAGCGGAGGGCAAACTCCGGCGAGCAATTGCCAGGGCAGGAGAGAAATTTGGAGAGAGGTTTCGCGTGTGGGAGTGAGGGGCTTCGAGGCACTCCTGGGCTGCCTTTTATAGGAGCAGGGGAGGTCAGTACAGGTAGACCAAGAGGCTCAACGTGGCCATTAATGGCTGTTTTTTGTGTGTACGTTTCATGACTCGATGCATCCAATTAAATCAATATTTTTGGGTCTTGATTCCCTGAATGGGTTCTCCTTACGTTTCTCCGCAAGTTTCGTGTTGGTGACAAGTCGAAAGGATGAAAGAATCAAATGCTAGAGGAGGGGGAAGAGGCACAGGCGCCATGGTGGTTTCTGTCTGTTCCTGAAGATTGAAACGAACGGACAGACACAGGAAGAAGGGTGTGCGTGGGTTGGGCTAAGATATATGGGCCTTAGTGGAAGAATAGGCCCCAAAAAATGAAGGGGACAGAGGAAGAAAGAGAAAATAGAAGTGGGGTGTTGGGTAACTGTGTGGCATATATAATTGGGTCAAGCCCGGTAGATTTACGACAAAAAAAAAATTTAATTACATACTTGTGTACATTCACAAAAAGTTTACATATAGCAAGAACAAAAATGTTTATGTTAACCTACATATTATTCAGAGTCCAAGAAAAATACTTTACGAATTTAATAAATTAAATTTGTCAATGCTTTATGTACTTAATTGAATTACTCAAAATTCAAATTAGAGTTTTTGCAAATACCCATAATGATAAATATTTCATTTTTTTTGAAGAAGTCACATTATCTCCTCTCATTAAATGTATTGAATAATTTGAAAATATTTATAATGCACTAAAACTCCAAATATGTTCTATATGGAACTCCAAATGGAATACTCAGCCGCCACATTTGAGAAAGCCATTTTATTCTCACTCCATAATTTAATTATGATGTCAAAATATTTCATAAGAGTCCAAAAAAAATCGACAAGTCTCAAAAAGAATTATTTTTCCCCATGAAAATCATAGCAATTCACTCAATACTATCTTATTATTAACATTCCAAAATTTGGAAAATTTTGGGATGTTACAGCTACTGTCCTACAAACCTCTGCACTTGGAGGCCCAACAACGTCTACAAGAAGAAGGTTGTGTAGTAGACATCATACTACCGCTCCACTACCGCTCCTACTGCCGCTCAACCCGACACGAGAAGCGACGGTCTCGAATCGAGGCGGCACTAGCGCGGAACCGGAGCCGTTCTACCGCTTATAGCAATGGGCTGTACTACCGATGTGAACTAGCGGTACTACCTCTTGTGGCTATAAGCGGTACTACCGCTTCGGCCCAGCGGTACTACAACATGAGCAACAAGAAAGCCCAGAACTACCATAACTTCTGCAAATGAGCTCCGAAATGAGCAAACTCAAGCTTGTTGGATAGAGGAAGACGAGTAGCATCAAAACAACGACCGGTTATAGTAAGAATAGGCAGGGGAGGTATGCCTAGAATATAGGCGAGTGAACCCTCCATCAGATAAGAACTGGCATAACCTCCAACATCGAAAACATCATAGAAGATGCATGAGTGAACTCTGTTTTCGATGAACTCGAGCTTGTCATCAAGATGACCATAAGCTCCAAAACTCACAAGGAGAAGAACCAAACAAGAACCAATAAAGATGATGCAAGGATGCAATGGTTTGAGCTCTCTACAAACGATACGATCAAGCTACTCATCGAGAGCCCCCCTTGATAGTACGGCAATCGATCCTATAACCTGGTCTCCCAACTACCACCATGAGACCGATAAAATAGAAAACCTATCAAGGGCAAACATTTGCCTTGCACATAGTCCACTTGAGCTGGATGATGACGATCTTGACTCCCTCAAGCTAGACCACCTTTCTTGATTGCGTTGGCTCGGTGAAGACTAGTAGATTGCTCCCCCATACTCCACTATGGGTGAGCCACTCTTTGGCACATCTTCACAAGTCCATTGTCACCACAATGGACGACAAGCTTCAAGCACTTGATCTCTTCGTGATGCTTCACTTGAACTTGCACACCGCAAACTTGATGAGGATCACCACTTGATGTCATCATCCATGGGTTGTATAATATCTTCCTCTTGATGCAAGCCCATGGAAACATACCTAACCCCACATAGAACTCTCACGTAGACCATGGGTTAGTACACAAAGCGTAATTGACAATGCTTACCATACCATGGGATCTCTTGATCCCTCTCGGTACATCTTCTATGCTTTGTGTGTTGATCAACTTGATTCACTCTTTGACTTAGTCTTGATCAACCTAGAATCTTTCCAACTCTCTTCATTTGGATGATGTCTTGAAGGTAAACATGAATGATCACACACTCTTCTTCTTCAAGACATGCTTGCAATAAGCTCAACACTCACAAGACCAATCTTTGGATAATTTCTTAATAGCACCTTGGTCATCACAAACTCTCCCTGAAACCAACAAATGGACTCCAAGAAAAGCCTATGGACAAACCCTTCAATTATAACTCAAGGCAATCATTAGTCCATAGAGATTGTCATCAATGACCAAAACCAAACATGGGGGCACCGCATGTTCTTTCACCTGCCATGGCCACGGCGGGTGGTGGTGCGCCGTAGCAGCGGCTGGCCGGTGGGCGGGTAGGCCGGAATCCTGAGGCTTCGGCGGCTGGATGACGGTATGCAGTGCAGTTGGGCGGTCCTTCGGGTCTCTTCTTGCCGGTGGGCGGGTGTACGTTGGTGGCCTCATGTGCTGCTGCGTTCGCCTCCGAGGTGGGGCAACACAGGAGGTTTCCGGTGGGGAGGCAGACTGGAGGGATGGAAGGCACTGACGAGCTCGGGCCACCCGTCATTGGCACAGGGGTGTGCCGGCCCGGATGCGTCCGCTCCCCCTCCTCCCCCGTTCCCCGGTCGTGTGTGGGCTGACATGGCTCCCATGTTGTTCGAGGAGGGACGTATGTGAAGGAAATATGCCCTAGAGGCAATAATAAAGTTGTTATTTATATTTCCTTATATCATGATAAATGTTTATTATTCATGCTAGAATTGTATTAACCGGAAACTTAGTACATGTGTGAATACATAGACAAAACAGAGTGTCCCTAGTATGCCTCTACTAGACTAGCTCATTGATCAAAGATGGTTATGTTTCCTAACCATAGACATGAGTTGTCATTTGATCAACGGGGTCACATCATTAGGAGAATGATGTGATGGACAAGACCCATCCGTTAGATTAGCACTTGATACGTCTCAAACGTATCTACTTTTCCAAACACTTTTGATATTGTTTAGGCCTCATTCTTGCATGATTTGGACTAAACTAACCCGGACTGACGCTGTTTTCAGCAGAGCTGCCTGTATGGTTTATTTGTGTGCAGGAAAACGGATTTTTAAGTATCTCAGAAAAATCCACGAAAATTCACAGAAAATCCATGCACCCGAAGGAACCAGGTGCCAGAAGTGGGGCCAGAGGGGGGCCAGGGGGTGCCCAGGAGCCCTGTGGGCGCCCCCCCCCCCCCGGGGCCGCGCCGGGGGGTCGCCTGGGTGGGGCCCACACCCCCTGGTGCCCTACTTTATCCCGTATTTTTACTCCCGACGCAGAAACCCCAGATCAGAAGTTCTTTCGCAGTTTTCCGTCGCGGAGCCGCCGCCACCCTCTGTTCTTCCTCGGGAGGGCTAATCTGGAGGCTGAATTGGCCTCCGGAGAGGGGAGATCGTCGCCATCGTCATCATCATCACCACTCCATCATCCCTCCATGACTTCTCCCTCCATGTGTGAGTAATTCCCCTGCTGTAGGCGAAGGGGATGGTAGGGATTGGATGAGTTAGATCATGTAATAGTTTATCAGATCATCGGGGGCATGTTGCCTATCATCTACTATGGTGTTTATCATCTTTGCTTCAACTTGTTATTCTTAATGCTTGACACTTAGGGCCCGAGTGCCATGATTTCAGATCTGAACCATATGTGTTTGTATGAATATATTTGTGTTCGTGATCCTATCTATGAGTTGTTTGCACCTGCTACGGTTCGGAACCGGCGATCCCAAAAGTGATAGCTTGGGACACCAAAGGGGATGGTCCGTAGTTTGAGGATTACATGTATCCATTGAGTTCATTGCTTTGTTCCGGTGCTCTTTGACAGGAGCACCTTAATATCCATAAGTTCCTTTTGGCCCCGTTCGTAGCGGGATGGTAGGACAAAAGATGTTGTGCAAGTTCTTATTGCAAGCACGTACAACTACCTACGGGATACATGCCTAATGTTTGATATTTGCCTAGATGATCATTACTTTTCTGTGTGTCGTGCCCCAAGTTAGAATCTATCTCATCCATGCAGCGCCCAACCATCCATCTCCCTAGCCTACAGTGTTTTAAATCCTGCTTGTTACTAGTCGCTACTTTTGCTATTTACTTTGCTATCTACTGTTGCTATTTACTTTCGTTGTTTACTTTTACTATCACTATCATCACTATCATATCACTGTTACCACTTATCTTTTGTTGCAAGTAAGTATATTTCAGGTGCGGTTGAATTGACAACTCAACTGTCAAAGCTTATAAGTACTCTTTGGCTCCCCGTGTGTCGAATCAATAAATTGGGTTATTCTTACCCGCGAAGACTATCTCGATCCCTTACGGTTGAGGGTTATCAGCACTATGATCGTTTAGTTTTACTGCTATTGCTTTCTTCATGACTTATACATGTTCCTATGACTATGAGATTATGCAACTCCCGAATACCGTAGGAACACCTTGTGTGCTATAAAATGTCACAACGTAACTGGGTGATCATAAAGATGCTCTACAGGTGTCTCTGAAAGTGTTCGTGGTGTTGGCATAGATCAAGACTAGGATTTGTCACTCTGAGTGTCGGAGAGGTATCTCTGGGCCCTCTCGGTAATGCACATCATAATAAGCCTTGCAAGCAAAAGACTAATGAGTTAGTCACGAGATGATGTATTACGGAACGAGTAAAGAGACTTGCCGGTAACGAGATTGAACTAGGTATAGAGATACCGACGATCGAATCTCGGGCAAGTAACATACCAATGACAAAAGGAACAACGTATGTTGTTATGCGGTTTGACCGATAAAGATCTTCGTAGAATATGTAGGAGCCAATATGAGCATCCAGGTTCCGCTATTGGTTATTGACCGGAGATGAGTCTCGGTCATGTCTACATAGTTCTCGAACCCGTAGGGTCCGCACGCTTAACGTTTGATGACGATCGGTATTATGAGTTTATGAGTTTTGATGTACCGAAGGTAGTTCGGAGTCCCGGATGAGATCACGGACATGACGAGGAGTCTCGGAATGTCCGAGACGTAAAGATTGATATATTGGACGACTATATTCGGACAACGGAAGTGTTCTGGAAAGTTTTGGAATTTACCGGAGTGTCGGGGGGGTTACCGGAACCCCCCGCGGGAATGATGGGCCCTGGTGGGCCATAGGGGAGAGAGAGGGCAGCAGCCAGGAGGTGGCGCACCCCCTCCCTAGGAGGAGTCCGAATAGGACTAGGGGAGGGGGGCGCGGCCCCTCTTTCCCTCTCCCTCTCCCTCTCTTTCCTTCCCCCCTTTTCCTTCTTTGGTAGATTCCTACTAGGAATAGGATTGCAATCCTATTCCTAGTAGGATTGCAGCCCTAGCCGCACCATAGAGGGCCGGCCGGCCTCTCCCTTGCTCCTTTATATACGGGGGCAGGGGGGCACCCTAGGACACACAAGTTGAATTGTTCTAGCCGTGTGCGGTGCCCCCCTCCACAGAAACACACCTCGGTCATACCGTCGCAGTGCTTAGGCGAAGCCCTGCGCCGGTAGATACATCATATCCGTCACCACGCCGTCGTGCTGCCGAAACTCTCCCGTGAAGCTCAACTGGATCAAGAGCTCGTGGGACGTCATCAAGCTAAACGTGTGCTGAACGCGGAGGTGCCGTACGTTCGGTGCTTGATCGGTTGGATCGCGAAGAAGTTCGACTACATCAACCGCGTCACTTGACGCTTCCGCTCCCGGTCTACGAGGGTACGTAGACACACTCTCCCGTCGTTGCTATGCATCTAGTAGATAGATCTTGCGTGATCGTAGGAAAATTTTGAAAATACTACGTTTCCCAACAGTGGCATCATGAGCCAGGTCTATGCGTAGATGATATGCACGAGTAGAACACAATGAGTTGTGGGCGATACTAGTCATACTGCTTACCAGCATGTCATATTTTGCTTCGTCGGTATTGTGAGATGAAGCGGCCCGGACCGACATTACTCGTACGCTTACGCGAGACTGGTTTCACCGTTACGAGCACTCGTTGCTTAAAGGTGACTGGCGGGTGTCTGTCTCTCTCACTTTAGCTGAATCAAGTGTGGCTACGCCCGGTCCTTGTGAAGGTTAAAACAGCACATACTTGACGAAACATCGTTGTGGTTTTTGTATGCGTAGGTAAGAACGGTTCTTGCTAAGCCCGTAGCAGCCACGTAGAACTTGCAACAACAAAGTAGAGGACGTCTAACTTGTTTTTGCAGGGCATGTTGTGATGTGATATGGTCAAGACATGATGAGTTATACGGTTTTGTATGAGATGATCATGTTTTGTAAAGTTATCGGCAACTGGCAGGAGCCATATGGTTGTCGCTTTATTGTATGAAATACAATCGCCATGTAATTGCTTTACTTTATCACTAAGCGGTAGCGATAGTCGTAGAAGCAATAGTTGGCGAGACGACAACGATGCTACGATGGAGATCAAGGTGTCGCGCCAGTGACGAAGGTGATCATGACGGTGCTTTGGAGATGGAGATCAAAAGCACAAGATGAGGATGGCCATATCATGTCACATATTTTGATTGCATGTGATGTTTATCTTATTATGCTTCTTATTTTGCTTAGTTCGACGGTAGCATTATAAGATGATCCCTTACTAAATTTCAAGGTATAAGTGTTCTCCCTGAGTATGCACCGTTGCGAAAGTTCGTCGTGCCGAGACACCACGTGATGATCGGGTGTGATAAGCTCTACGTTCAAATACAACGGGTGTAAGCCAGTTTTGCACACGCAGAATACTCGGGTTAAACTTGATGAGCCTAGCATATGCAGATATGGCCTCGGAACACTGGAGACCGAAAGGTCGAGCGTGAATCATATAGTAGATATGATCAACATAAGATGTTCACCATTGAAACTACTCCATCTCACGTGATGATCGGACATGGTTTAGTTGATTTGGATCACGTGATCATTTAAATGACTAGAGGGATGTCTATCTAAGTGGGAGTTCGTAAGTAATATGATTAAATTGAACTTTAATTTATCATGAACTTAGTCCTGGTAGTATTAGCATATCTGTGTTGTAGATCAATAGCTCGCGATATAGCTCCCCGTTTATTTTATATGTTCCTAGAGAAATATAAGTTGAAAGATGTTAGTAGCAATGATGTGGACTAGGTCCGTGATCTGAGGATTATCCTCATTGCTACACAGAAGTATTATGTCCTTGATGCACCGCTAGGTGATGAACCTATTGCAGGAGCAGATGCAGACGTTTTGAACGTTTGACAAGCTCGGTATGATGACTACTTGATAGTTTAGTGCGCCATGCTTTACGGCTTATAACCGGGACTTCAAAAACGTTTTGAATGCCACGGAGCATATGAGATGTTCCAAGAGTTGAAATTAGTATTTCATACTCATGCCCGTGTCGAGAGGTATAATACCTCTGACACTACATTGCCTACAAGATGGAGGAGAATAGCTCAACAAGTGAGCATGTGCTCAGATTGTCTGGGTACTACAATTGCTTGAATCAAGTGGGAGTTAATCTTCTAGATAAGATAGTAATTTACAAAGTTCTCTAGTCACTATCATCAAGTTAGTAGAACTTCGTGATGAACTATAATATGCAAGGGATGACGAAAGTAATTCCCGAGCTCTTCACGATGCTGAAATCGGCGAAGGTAGAAATCAAGAAAGAGCATCAAGTGTTGATGGTTAACAAGACCACTTGTTTCAAGTAAAGGGCAAAGGGATAGAAGGGGAACTTCAAGAAGAATGACAAGCAAGTTGTCACTCCCGTGAAGAAACCCAAAGCTAAAACTCAAGCCTGAAACTAAGTGCTTCTACTGCAAAGGAAATGGTCACTGGAAGTGGAACTGCCCTAGATACTTGGCGGATAAGAAGGATGGCAAAGTGAACAAAGGTATATTTTGATATACAGATTATTGATGTGTACTTTACTGGTGTTCATAGCAACCCCTGGGTATTTGATACCGGTTCAGTTGCTAAAATTAGTAACTCGAAACGAGAATTGCAGAATGAACAGAGACTAGTTAAAGGTGAAGTGACGATGTGTGTTGGAAGTGGTTCCAAGATTGATATGATCATCATCACACACTCCTTATACTTTCGGGATTAGTGTAAAACCTAAATAAATGTTATTTGGCATTTGCGTTGAGCATGAATATGATTTGATCATATTTGTTGCAATACGGTTATTCATCTAAAGTCATAGAATAATTGTTATTCTGTTTACATGAATAAAACCTTCGATGGTCATACACCCAATGAAAATAGTTTGTTGGATCTCGATCGTGGTGATACACATATTCATAATATTGAAGCCAAAAGATGCAAGGTTAATAATGATAGCGCAACTTATTTGTGGCACTGCCGTTTAGGTCATAATGGTGTAAAGCGCATGAAGAAACTCCATAGTGATGGACTTTTGGAATCACTTGATTATGAATCACTTGGTGCTTGCGAACCATGCCTCATGGGCAAGATGACTAAAACTCCGTTCTCCGGAACAATGGAGCGAGCAACAGATTTGTTGGAGATCATACATACAGAAGTATGTGGACCAATGAGTGTTGAAGCTCGTGGCGGGTATCGTTCTTATCTGACCTTCACTGATGATTTGAGCAGATATGGGTATATCTACTTAATGAAGCACAAGTCTGAAACATTTGAAAAGTTCAAAGAATTTCAGAGTGAAGTGGAGAATCATCGTAACAAGAAAATAAGAGTTTCTACGATATGATCGTAGAGGTAAAATATTTGAGTTAGCGAGTTTGGCCTTCAGTAAAAACAATGTGAAATCGTTTCACTACTCACGCCACCTGGAACACCACAGTGTAATGGTGTGTCCGAACGTCATAACCGTACTTTATTAGATATGGTGTGATATATGATGTCTCTTATCGATCTACCACTATCGCTTTTGGGGTTATGCATTAGAGACAGCTACATTCACGTTAAATAGGGCACCATCTAAATCTGTGGAGATGACACCGTATGAACTGTGGTTTGACGAGAAACCTAAGTTGTCATTTCTTTAAGTTTGGGACTGCGATGCTTATGTGAAAAAGTTTCAACATGATAAGCTCGAACCCAAATCGGAGAAGTAAATCTTCATAGGATACCCAAAAGAAACTGTCGGGTACACCTTCTATCACAGATCCGAAGGCAAGGTCTTTGTTGCTAAGAGTGGATCCTTTCTAGAGAAGGAGTTTCTCTCGAAAGAAGTGAGTGGGAGGAAAATAGAACTTGATGAGGTAATTGTACCTTCTCCCGAATTGGAAAGTGGAACATCACAGAAACTAGTTCCAGTGATTCCTACACCAATTAGTGAGGAAGCTAATGATGATGATCATGAAACTTCAGATCAAGTTTCTACTGAACTTCGTAGATCAACCAGAGTTCGTTCCGCATCAGAGTGGTACGGCAACCCGGTTCTGGAAGTCATGTTACTGGACCATGATGAACCTACGAACTATGAGGAAGCGATGATGAGCCCAGATTCCGCAAAATGGCTTGAGGCCATGAAATCTGATATGGGATCCATGTATGAGAACAAAGTGTGGACTTTGGTTGACTTGCCCGATGATCGGCAAGCCATCGAAAATAAATGGATCTTCAAGAGGAAGACTGACGCTAACGGTAATGTTACTGTTTACAAAGCTCAACTTGTTGCGAAAGTTTTTCAACAAGTTCAAGGAGTTGACTACGATGAGACTTTCTCACCCGTAGCGATGCTTAAGTCTGTCCGAATCATGTTAGCAATTGCCGCATTTTATGAAATCTGGCAAATGGATAACAAAACTGCATTCTTTAATGGATTTATTAAAGAAGACTTGTATATGATGCAACCAGAAGGTTTTGTCAATCCTAAAGGTGCTAACAAAATGTGCAAGCTCCAACGATCCATCTATGGACTGGTGCAAGCATCTCGGAGTTGGAATATACGCTTTGATAAGTTGATCAAAGCATATAGATTTATACAGACTTGCGGTGAAGCCTGTATTTACAAGAAGTGAATGGGAGCACTACAACCTTTCTGATAAGTATATGTGAATGACATATTGTCGATCGGAAATGATGTAGAATTTTCTGGAAAGCATAAAGGAGTGTTTGAAAGGAGTTTTTCAAAGAAAGACCTTGGTGAAGCTGCTTACATATTGGGCATCAAGATCTATAGAGATAGATCAAGACGCTTGATAAGACTTTCGATGAGTACATACCTTGATAAGATTTTGAAGTAGTTCAAAATGGATCAGTCAAAGAAGGAGTTCTTGCCTGACTTGTAAGGTGTGAAGTTGAGTAAGACTCAAAGCCAGACCACGGCAGAAAAATATAGAGAGAATGAAAGACATTCCCTATGCCTCAGCCATAGGTTCTATAAAGTATGCCATGCTATGTACCAAACATGTTGTGTACCTTGCCATGAGTTTGTCAAGGGGGTACAATAGTGATCCAGGAGTAGATCACTCTACAGCGGTCAAAATTATCCTTAGTAACTGGATGACTAAGGAAATGTTTCTCGATTATGGAGGTGATAAAGAGTTCGTCATAAAGGGTTACGCCGATGCAAGCTTTGACACTAGATCTAGATGACTCTAAGTATCAATCTGGATGCGTATTGAAAGTGGGAGCAATTAGCTAGAGTAGCTCTATGCAGAGCATTGTAGACATAGAAATTTGCGAAATACATACGGGTCTGAATGTGACAGACCCGTTGACTAAACTTCTCTCACAAGCAAAACATGATCACACCTTATTACTCTTGGGTATTAATCACATAGCGATGTGAACTAGATTATTGACTCTAGTAAACCCTTTGGGTGTTGGTCACATGGCGATGTGAAGTATGGGTGTTATTCACATAACGATGTGAACTATCGGTATTAAATCACATGGCGATGTGAGCTAGATTATTGACTCTAGTGCAAGTGGGAGACTGAAGGAAATATGCCCTAGAGGCAATAATAAAGTTGTTATTTATATTTCCTTATATCATGATAAATGTTTATTATTCATGCTAGAATTGTATTAACTGGAAACTTAGTACATGTGTGAATACATAGACAAAACAGAGTGTCCCTAGTATGCCTCTACTAGACTAGCTCATTGATCAAAGATGGTTATGTTTCCTAACCATAGACATGAGTTGTCATTTGATCAACGGGGTCACATCATTAGGAGAATGATGTGATGGACAAGACCCATCCGTTAGCTTAGCACTATGATCGTTTAGTTTTACTGCTATTGCTTTCTTCATGACTTATACATGTTCCTATGACTATGAGATTATGCAACTCCCGAATACCGTAGGAACACCTTGTGTGCAATCAAACATCACAACGTAACTGGGTGATCATAAAGATGCTCTACAGGTGTCTCCGAAAGTGTTCGTGGTGTTGGCATAGATCAAGACTAGGATTTGTCACTCCGAGTGTCGAAGAGGTATCTCTGGGCCCTCTCAGTAATGCACATCATAATAAGCCTTGCAAGCAAAAGACTAATGAGTTAGTCACGAGATGATGTATTACGGAACGAGTAAAGAGACTTGCCGGTAACGAGATTGAACTAGGTATAGAGATACCGACGATCGAATCTCGGGCAAGTAACATACCAATGACAAAAGGAACAACGTATGTTGTTATGCGGTTTGACCGATAAAGATCTTCGTAGAATATGTAGGAGCCAATATGAGCATCCAAGTTCCGCTATTGGTTATTGACCGAAGATGAGTCTCGGTCATGTCTACATAGTTCTCGAACCCGTAGGGTCCGCACGCTTAACGTTTGATGACGATCGGTATTATGAGTTTATGCGTTTTGATGTACCGAAGGTAGTTCGGAGTCCCGGATGAGATCACGGACATGACGAGGAGTCTCGGAATGTCCGAGACGTAAAGATTGATATATTGGACGACTATATTCGGACACCGGAAGTGTTCTGGAAAGTTTTGGAATTTACCGGAGTGTCGGGGGGGTTACCGGAACCCCCCGCGGGAATGATGGGCCCTGGTGGGCCATAGGGGAGAGAGAGGGCAGCAGCCAGGAGGTGGCGCACCCCCTCCCTAGGAGGAGTCCGAATAGGACTAGGGGAGGGGGGCGCGGCCCCTCTTTCCCTCTCCCTCTCCCTATCTTTCCTTCCCCCCTTTTCCTTCTTTGGTAGATTCCTACTAGGAATAGGATTGCGATCCTATTCCTAGTAGGATTGCAGCCCTAGCCGCACCATAGAGGGCCGGCCGGCCTCTCCCTTGCTCCTTTATATACGGGGGCAGGGGGGCACCCTAGGACACACAAGTTGAATTGTTCTAGCCGTGTGCGGTGCCCCCCTCCACAGAAACACACCTCGGTCATACCGTCGCAGTGCTTAGGCGAAGCCCTGCGCCGGTAGATACATCATATCCGTCACCACGCCGTCGTGCTGCCGAAACTCTCCCGTGAAGCTCAACTGGATCAAGAGCTCGTGGGACGTCATCAAGCTGAACGTGTGCTGAACGCGGAGGTGCCGTACGTTCGGTGCTTGATCGGTTGGATCGCGAAGAAGTTCGACTACATCAACCGCGTCACTTGACGCTTCCGCTCCCGGTCTACGAGGGTACGTAGACACACTCTCCCCTCGTTGCTATGCATCTAGTAGATAGATCTTGCGTGATCGTAGGAAAATTTTGAAAATACTACGTTTCCCAACAGTATGATGCCGTCTCTTCGGCCGGGTGTGCCCTTTGGCACAAAGCCGGTCACTTTGGTTGGTCTTGGGGGTGTCTGGATGTAGGGCGGTGGCCCTGGCGATGGGAGGCACGTCGTTCATGGGCGGAACTTGCGCCTCGGGTGCGGGCAAGCGGCCATGGCCACGCGGGTGGGTGGTCGCTGGTGGTTGGCGGAGGTAGGATGCGTCGAAGGGGAGTGCGTGCTGGGGTACATCACCTGCCCAATCTTGAATTGGCTGACGGAGGCGTCGTCCATGGACACTGTATCCTTCATGAAGGCTCCGTCGCGGTGCCCTTACTCCTTCAAGCTGCTCCGAATGAAAACTCGATTTGGGATCGGATGGTGGCGGCTATGAGTGGTCGTTCCCTTCTAGGAGGCACCATCTTGGAGCCCTTGTTCAATTTATTTTCCGTCTGACCTCTCCACGGAGGACTGGAGGTCTCCGTTGGCTCCAAGCAGATGATCCTCGCGTATGTGTAGTGGCTTGGTAGTCGTTGGTGTGGTTTGACGGTGCTCGGCACCCTTGTATCTTGCCTTGGGTGTGTGCCGTGTGTGGTGGTCACGTGAGTTTGTATCGTGATGCTTGTGGATCGGTGCTTTATATATAAAACGGGGTGAAAGCCTTTTTCGGTAATATAGTAGAAAGAAAAAGGACACCCTATGTCATATGTAACTTCAATTATGTCGCTTCTAGCATATGCTTCATCACCCCTGGTGCTCTGCTTGTTGCACAGGTGTACCTTTGGAGTCTGTTGTGACGTGTTAAAATATATTGCCCGCCTCTCTCCATCAGTTCAGGTTGGATGAACTGGTTAGGTGCATAAACTTGCAAGCAAATCGATTCATGCGAGGCGCCCGACTAGGAATTGTGCTGGTCACTAGGAATGCACATTGTGTCTTGTGGGGCCCGCAAACCGCCCCTCACTTGCTCCTTAATTTCTTCGTGAAATGAGAGGCGGGTTGTGATGCAGGGCGGCGCTTCTGTAGAGGCCAATCGGCGAGACGTGACATGTGATGCAGGTGTAACGCCCCTGATTTGACCATACACTAATCATGCATGCAAATGTGTACAACCAAGATCAGGGACTCACGGGAAGATATCACAGCACAACTCTAGACACAAATTGGAATAATACAAGCTTTATATTACAAGCCAGGGGCCTCGAGGGTTCGAATACATAAGCTCGAAAACACAAGAGTCAGCGGAAGCAACAATATCTGAGTACAAACATAAGTTAAATAAGTTTTGCCTTAAGAAGGCCAAGGTTTCAGTTCTGGAGGGCTCTCCCGCGTCCGATGCGGCCTTCTATCCCTCCGTCGTGGGCGCTCTGCAGTACCTGACTCTGACGCGTCCCGATTTGCAGTATGTTGTTCAGCGGGTCTGTCTTCACATGCATGCTCCGCGCAACTCTCACTAGACCCTGGTGAAGCGTGTCCTCCGTTACATACGCGGCACCCCATCCATGGGACTCACGTTGACGGCCTCCGCCTCCACCAACCTCGTCGCCTACTTTGATGCGGACTGGGCCGGCTACCCGGACACACGGTGCTCCACCTCGGGGTACTGTGTCTACCTTAGATCGTCGCTGATCTCGTGGCCGTCCAAGCGACAGCCCACGGTCTCCCGCTCGAGTGCCGAGGCAGATAATAGATGAGGGAATGCAGGCTATCAGACACACCTGCATCTCTCTTGCGCATGAATAATGGCCCAGGCGCTGTCAAGCAAGGATCGGCTTAATTTAGGGAAAATATTTTATTTATGTGGGCTCCACCTAAAATCTCTCATTCCCTTTTCATCATTTTCACATTCTGCCACATGATCTTAGCCGATGAGGTTGATGTCGGAACGACCATAGGAAAAGAAAAGGCACTCTCTGTTGAGGCACTCGTAATTGCCTAATTGGTATTGAATCACTAAAATATGTTTGCCCTTGTTACAACGCGCTGGCAATGAGCTACTCCCTCCGTTCCTAAATATAAGTCTTTTTAGACATTTCACTAGGTGACTACATACAGAGCAAAATGAGAGAATCTAAACTCTAAAGTATGTCTATATACATCCGTATGTAGTTCCCTAGTGAAACCTCTAAAAAGACTTATATTTAGGAACGGAGGGAGTAGTACATAGTATAACTGTGTGGTATATGTATGAATTTCCAGCAACATACATTTTCATACGTGATGTACACAAAAAAGACATTATGTGTATGAAAATGGGCCTTCCTTTTGTTCTTTTCGGGCCAGGTATTTTCCTTTTTTTTTCATAGGCTACAAATCATCATATTATTTAATGATATTTTACAGACATGTACTGTAAAAAACATCTTTCTCTCCAAAAACGTAAAAAAAAAAAATCTCTGTGTCCTTGCAAAAAAAAATTTTGAGTTCTTTTTTCTGAAACTTGTAAATAGCATTTTTGGTCTTCCTCAAAATACCGGGTTCCTGAGTTTTTCTGAAACTTGCAAATAGCATTTTTTTTTGTCTTCTTCAAAATACTGGGTTCCCTGGAGCCCGGTGTCCAACGCGCATCACTCCAATGTAGCAGGGCCTATGTAGTAAACATAAATTCAATGGCATGTACAATGAACCTGTGGCAATGGCAACTGTTAATTCACAGTATCGCCGACAGGGCGAAATGACAATCATACGTTTTTTGTTCCCATACATCCAAAATCATTACAAAATTTTGGAACTTCCTGAGACAAGTAACAACAGAAAAGGAAAAATCATATGTGGATGGCCTTGGAATGGGTTTGCAAGCAGGCCTCCTTGAGGGCTTCACTCACAGTGGGATGTGCATGGCATATTCGGGCAACATCCTCGCTCGATGCTCCATACTGCAGGGCAAGCACAGCTTCATGGATGATCTCTCCAGCATTTTGCGCCATTATGTGCACACCAAGAATCTTGTCGGTTTCCTTGTCGGCCACGACCTTAACCAACCCCTCGGCATCATCGATAGCCTTGGCACGGCTGTTTGCCATGAGCGGGAATTTGCCGACTCGGTAGGCAACTCCTGAGGCCTTCACCTGCTCCTCCGTCTTCCCAACGGATGCCACCTCTGGGTGTGTGTAGACCACACCAGGCACCAAATCATAGTCGACGTGACCTTCCTTGCCAGCAAGGAACTCAACACATGCCACACCATCCTCTTCAGCTTTGTGGGCAAGCATGGGCCCAGGGATCGCATCGCCGATCGCATACACTCCATTCACATTGGTCATGAACCGCTTATCGACGAGTATCCTGCCAGCCTTGTCCATCTCAACCCCAATGGCATCCAGCCCAAGCCCGGCGGTGTATGGAGTTCTCCCAGCAGAGACAAGAACGATGTCTGCTTCAAGGATGCTCTGCTCACCTCCAGCTGCAGGCTCAAGTGTTAGCTTCACCCCGTCTCCAGAGGTATCAACTCCGACCACCTTTGTCTTGAGCATAAACTTCATCTTCTGCTTCTGCAACATGCGTTGGAACTGCTTCCTGATTTCACCATCCATCGATGGGACTATGTCTGGAGCAAATTCAACAACAGTGACCTCTGTCCCAAGACGGTTCCAGACTGAACCCATTTCCAGGCCAATGTAACCAGCTCCAATAACAACCATTTTCTTTGGGATACCCGACAAACACAGGGCACCAGTGGATGAGACAATCTTCTTCTCATCAATTGTAATCCCAGGAAGTGATTTTACATCAGACCCAGTGGCAATGATTATGTTTTTTCCTTTGACAACAGTGTTACCACCATCAACCAAATCAACTGATACTTCTGAAGGGGAGGTAAGTTTCCCAAAGCCTTTGACATATGTCACTTTGTTCTTCTTAAAGAGGCCTTCGATTCCTTTTGTTAATCCGGCCACAGCCTTGTCTTTCTGCGCCATCATGGCTGGGAGATCCACTTCCAGATTAGAGATTTTCACTCCATGGTGTGCAAAAGAAGTCTTTGCTTCATGGTACATATGCGAAGAGTGCAACAGAGCCTGGCGGATCAGAAGCATGGAAGAGAGTTAGAAGTGTTCTCAATAAGTTCCCAAAAAGCACATCTGCAAGGATATATCACCAACGTAGATAATTCTGGAGGTGTACTTGTTCACATAGAAGAAATACATCAAATACTTAGATTACACATAAAGATGTTCATCTTATGCCAAGAGAATCCTAAGCTACAACATAAATCTTATGTAGGAGCCATACAGATGATAGGCCTGTAAGAAAGATGTTGTAGACATATATTAGTAAAATCCAACCTTACAATAGTGTATCCAACTATGCTAGAGTTTGTATCCAAGTATGAGTCCTTGTCTTGGGAGTTAAATTATGTTGTTGACTTTGTATGTTAGGACATGGTTCCAGGCTTCCAGCTGTTACAAACTGGACTTGCTGATCAGTGTAATCGACTTAGATGGTCTATATGGGGGATGTATCCCTATTGTAATATAAGGATGGTTCCAGCTGGTTCCAACTTCTCTATCTATGTTCTATCCCCTCTACATCTCTTCCTAGCCAAAATCTTCCTACCATGTGAGAAGTTGAGTTACCGCATAGATGTTTATCTCTAACAAGAGCAAGTTTAGCATGTATTATTGCATATGATTCAAGATAATCATATATCCTAAATCATATATTGGAGATATGAAGTCCTCACAAGTGCATACAGAATTTACAAGAGTACAAAGTCTAACTGGAACAAAAGTTAATTAGCTACTCCCTCCGTCCCATAATTTAAGAGCGTTTTTGACACTACACTAGTGTCAAAAACGCTCTTATATTATGGGACGGAGGGAGTATAAAGCAAATGAAAACAATGAACTCAGATGATGCTTAGAAGTTGGAATAATAAATATTAGCCTTGTTACCCAAGGCCAAGGTAATGATAACCATCCAAATCTCAGAGTGGAAGAAATCTTCTACAGATACATGATAAAAACTGAATTCCACGTAATTTTAATTCTGGGGGTCAAATTTTTTTAAGCATAATAAGACCTCCAATCATGGCAGTGGATTGCAGAAGACCTGTAATCACGGAACTCAAATCCTAGCGCTTCGTTCTCGCATTAACAAAAGTATACATGAGCTACAACGAACGACAAGAACCTACTGTAATTAATAACCATGCATCACAGATCTAAGAGCAGTCGGCGTCACCTCGCATCGCGCCGCGAATGAATGAACGGGACAGCAACAAACAAACGGAGAGGGCGTCGTCAATCAATCAGTCAATCAATCACCTTGGAGGGGATGCAGCCGACGTTGAGGCAGGTGCCGCCGAGGGTGCCCCGCTTCTCGATGCAGGTGGTCTTGAGCCCCAGCTGCGCCGCCTTGATGGCCGCCACGTAGCCTCCCGGCCCGCCGCCGACCACCACGACGTCGCTCTCCTCCGCCGCCGCCGCCGCCGCGTACGCCCTCCACGCGGACAGCGCCGCCGCCCCGGGGGCGTGCGCCCGCCGCGCCACGGCCTCCGCCGCCCTCCGCCGCGCCAGGATAGCCAGCGCCATCTCCCCTGTTTCTTCCTGCGCCCTTCCGCCTCCCCTCTGCTTCCTTCCTTCTGCGGGAGAGGAAAAATGGGAAGCGCCACCTATGGCATCCGCTCGATAAAAGTTATTTGTTGTCTACCGGGCCGGGGCCGTACGTTGGGCCGAGAGGGAAGTTGCTGGCTCACAGCCAACGCCCAATCCTGCAGAGGATGGATGTGCCCTTGTACACCACTGGGATCCTGGGGAGGCCCTGCCCTCATGAGTCAATTTATTTTGCTATCTCTGCTTCTCTTTCAGAACCACTAGAAAACATGACATGCTTCTCATTCAATCAATTCACTCAATCTGTTTCAACAGCGGCATTTTCAGAAAATTTGTCATGATCAAGTTAAAAAATCGAGTCATGCACATGGTTTATTTACCATTGACTTCATCGCTGGGAACGAACATATGAAAAAGCTCAAGATCTCTAATTAGCAGCAATATCTTTCAAAGTCTCATTTGAGAACAACATCCATATACATGGATCAACACTCTCTTCCGTGAAAATAAACCGTTGATCAGAACAATGATCACCGCTTGTTACACTTTCTTCCGCTTTTCTTACGCACAAACTTCCCACCAACATAAAAATGCTGGTTGCACACCACCACCACCACCAACAACAACAACAACAACAAGACTACTAATCTACCACATCATTGCACGGCCCCTTGCTAACGCTGGTTCAAAGTTATTCACAGCATACCGCTTGAGATTCCTTCTGAAGCTTCTCCCACAAGCACATCATGCGCCTCGGGCTCTGATAGTGGGCGAGGACGTAATCAGAGTCGCATCCTTCGTTGTAGAAGCGCTCATCATTGACATAGTTCACTTTCTGACCACTGTCTTTGTATTGCTGGATCCATATTCCCATGGCCACATCTTCAAGTCTAAATAGCTGACGCGGCAACCGAGTTCAATCAAGAGATTTGTCAATGGGTAAGCACAAGGAGAAGTTTATGAATGTATTGCGAGTTGATTAATCTTCGAACCTGAAGTGTTCGTTCTTGGTGACCTTGAACCACAAATTTAGCAACGTCCCTTGAAATTATGTATCCGGGACCATGAGCCCACGGCGGGTATGTTTCGACAGGCCATTCCTGTGTTTCTCAAGGGTAAGAAAAGCAGCCTGAGAATGAACGCGTGCAGGGCAGGGCAACTGGGAACATGCCGTACCTTTGGACTGATAAACCACTTGCTATCCTTGTCTCTGTGTGGTGAAGACTGGAAAGACATAAGACCATACAAAAGACCATGGGGGTTGGCCTTCTTCAGGCTAGCGATGACTTCATCAATCCTAACAAAAGCATCGTCATCTGTTTTCATGATGTACTTTGCAGGCATAATTTTGGTCTGCAAATTTGTAGACAAAATATAAGTTCATTTTGCCAGGATGCGCATATATCACTATAGCCCATATTTGGAATTTGAGAAGGCGCTAAACCCATGGTGATTTCAGGTTTACTTAAAATATAGAAGAACATGTATAATAAGCAAACCATGACAAAGGTGTTTGTATCCAGTGCATACATAAGTTAATAAATCGTGGTTTTCCAAAAACCATGGTAATTTTGGAGTATTAAAAAAATCTAGTTATGGTCTACAGAGAGCAAGGAAAATGAAGTTCTTATAAGCTGCAAACCTGAAAGAGAATACATACCCCAAACATACAAATTGCAACAGTCTTTAGAGTGATCAAGGTATAGTAGTCAACAAATGGCATAAACTGGATATCACCATACAGCTGAGCTTCTCTCCATAATTCCATATTGACTTGCTCATTCTTATGCTGCATTTTAGGCCAAAAAACTGACGATCACATTGGATGAAACCAGTACAAGGTTATAGTAACACTTGAGCAGCTTATTTGTCATGGATGAAAAAATGAGCTTAAAAATATTTGTTACTTCAATTTAACCTTGTCATGATAAAACAAAACCAAGGAAAAAAATATTTGTTTCTTCGCATAAATTCAACCCGGTTACCCAGTGCTAATTTAAGCTTAATGACTGCTATGAATAAAACAAAACCAAGGAAAAAGATATGCATTGTTGGATATAGCTGGATTTTTAGTAATCTTTCGGCATTTTAATTTTTATCTGCAACAAGTTAACTACTGAACAAGATGCTAGCTGGATTGTTAAAGCTATATAAGCCTACTTCAAATGTAAGAGGTAGGAAACAATAAAATATATATTTCTTTAACATAAAAAGTAATAAATAAATTGCCTAATCTATTCATTGGTGTATTATAGTATAACAAAAAGTTGTCAATCCAACAAGAAGCGGTGTAAGGGTGTCTATTTGCATCTTAGGTCCAAAACATTCCTAATACAGGAATGGCCTGTTTTTCTCACAGTAATCAGCTTTGAAGTAACTAACTAACTACGTAACAACAAAGTGACAACCCATCTGTCAAAACGTGTAGATATAGTAACTAAAAGTTCCTCAATCCAAAACAAAAATTTAGCAAGTGATCCAACACATTGTGATTTGGTTCCATCTAACATTCATATTATAAAGAAACATGGTCAGTCTTTCCCAAGAATGGTACCCTCTTGAATGGAATTGATGTTCATGTACTACTACGTAAAAGCTAGTCTGTATAGATATAATAACTGCCACAGGAAACTGGAAAAACAATTACGATTAGGAAGATCCAAGAAATAAGCAAGTGGCACCCAATCCAATAAGCAATTACAACTGAACATAAATATTGATGCAAAAGAAAGAACCTGAAAAACTGTAACTGCACTCAAGGCGATTGAAGTAAGCTTACAAGGCCAGTGAAAAACCGCACAGCTACTTCTCCTGAGCGGACAGACTCATATTGCATCCATGTTCGTCTCAAAGCCATCCGGCGCTTGAAGTTGTTTCCAGTAGAGAAAACACCAACAAGAAGAAAAATCCTCTTCTTTGGAACAGGAGGGGCCTTCAGAAGCTCAACACTAGCCATGTCTACATCTTCTGAAACTGGCAATCCATTAGCCAAGATTGATAGGAGCTCCAAGTCCCCAGAGACCTTGACTTCTGCTACTGACCATGGCTCCAACCTCTATCAAAAACCTAACAGAATTCATAAATATCCAATACTCATGAACATTGATGAATGCAGTCTTATCACTTAGCGTAAGCTTACCTCTCTGTATGCAAATGATGTCTCGTGCCTCCCATTTACTGTCAAATGGAACCCCTCAGCACCAGCCCACAGTGTTGCTGTAAAAGGCTCTCCTTCGACAATTGCGGAACTGCCACTGAAATGTGCACGTCCTTTGAGCCTCTTTTCATCTTCAGGCTGGTTCACACTAACATTTTGTGTGGTGTTGCTACTCCCCTGAATGTTATTCACACTTACTTGCTGATTGCAACGAACAAGGGCATCGACCGGACTGATCAAAAGGAATTTTATTTTATCATAACCACCAGAAACTATAAGAACAAGAAAAATATTACAAGATTCAAATATTATATACAGATATATTTTTATTTGTTGAGGGAAGGGAATGACTAAATTATACCGGGGGTCCCGCTTAAGTCCTACATGGCATCCACATGGATGGTCAACGCAAGTACAAGACGGTTGACACAAGCCAAGAAAGCTACCATGGGCATTTGCTGACGGCACAAGAATGGCATCTAATTGAGCTATTATGGCAATGGCACCCATTTGTCGGTCGCTCTCATTGTTAGCATACATAATTATTGTGTATCTGTGTTATGATGAATTGAAGATCAACACAACGTTAAACTCGGCGATCCTAAATGCAGTCAATCATATCAAAAGTGGTGCTCGCATACTCCAGGATGACACCACAGAGAAATACTGCATTATCATCTTGCATTCTTGCATACCCAGTCAAAGTCTAACCAATAATATGCACTGATGTAATATACCAGTCATAATGTGTTCATTAACAACCTGAGTTAATCATCTATTGACAACACTATTCAAGCATAGCAATGTTCAATACTCAACTGAGTTAATCATCTATTGACAACACTATTCAAGCATAGCAATGTTCAATACTCAACTGAGTTAATCATCTATTGACAACACTATTCAAGACGGCTACCTCATGGTATCTCAACCATGGCACCAGGCTAGCTAGATCGAACACTGACACTGTCAATATACCAACACATCCTGATACCTCTAGACGACATCAACTGAAAGCATGATAACTGGTGGTAAGAGCGTGCATCAAGAGTTCAAATTTGCAGATCTCAGCAACACCGACGAAAAAGTATCACCTTAGTTGCCAACTGCTATTGCTGCCGATGTGACCAAGCGGCGGGCACCGCTCCCACTCCCCCCAGCCGCCCTCGCGGGTCCAAGAACTCTGCTCCACCACCATCCCAGAAGGCCCGAGGCTCACATTGAAGCACGCCACCACCTCGCCGCCTCCCCCCACCAGCTCCGCCTGGAACCTGGTCGCGCCTTGCTTGGGCACAGCCACCACCGTCACCGCGGCGCCCTCCGCGAGTCCGCACGGGATCTTGACCCCACGGGCGCGCAGATCCCCACCCACGGACGCCCGGCAGTTCGCGTCGCGGGTTTCTTGGTCGCTGCCGGCTGCCGCCGCCGCCGCGACGGCGACGGTGAGGTTGCGCCAGGCGGCGGCCGCCTCGAGGACGCCCGCGGCGGTGCCTGGGATCGCATCGGAGCGGGAGAGGATGGGGCGGAGGAGGTGCCAGGAGAGGTGCGCGGTGGAGTTGGCGGGGGCCGGGTAAAGGCCCGAGAGCCCGGGGAGGGAGGGCAGGAGGTCGGCGACTGAGCCGGCGGGGTAGGTGGCAGGCTGGTGGTTGGTGAGGGGGGACGGCGAGAGGAGGAAGAGCAGCGCGGCAAGGGAGACGATGAGGATCACGCCGGAGCAATTCCTCATCGGAGCGACTAGCCACGGAGTTTGGGAAGACCTCACGTGTGTGTAATGTAAACGGCGTAATAAACGGCGCCTGCTAGACCCCTTTTTTTTTCTTTTTTTCTTTTGTCGTTGTTGAAATGCTCTTAGACCCGTTTACTTACAGCATCTCCAACAGCCGCGCTACGCGCCGCGCCTAAAAAAAACGTTTGCCGCGCGCGCTTCGGCAGGTATAGCGCGGTGATAGGCGCTGGCTCCAACAGCCGCGCTATAATGCAGCGCACGCGCGCCGCTCCAGCAGTGCCCAAAAATGCAGCGCGCGCACAATATTTTTTAATACATAAATTGCATTAAAATAAAAAGGATACAAAGTTATTTTACATTATTGCAACTAGATAGGTAGTTCGAAAACATAGATAGATAGTTCGGCGCTAGATAGTTCGAAAACATAAAAAAAACTAATCCCAGTCGCTCCCATCATCGGCTTCGTCGTAGGTGTCGTCGGAGGTCGACAGCCAGATGTCCAACCAACGCTCATCTTCTGGAGCGAAGAAGGACCTCCCGCCTGCATCGACTCGCGACGACTTGCCCAATATTGCTGCTCATAGGCGACGTCCTCCGGGTGGAGCCGGCGCCACTCCGCCATGCGCCGCTCGCCCTCCTGGGCGACCAGGAGGCGGTTCTGCAGCGCAGTGTGCTCCGCACGGTCTCGTGCGGAGTTTAGACGAGGCGGCGGGGCGAGCTCTAACGCCTGCTCGAGCGTGTGGACATCGTCGAAGTTCATTTGGCGGCGCGGCCTGCCTAGGCGCCACGCCGCCGCGTCGAACGCGCGGGCGGCCTCGTGCGCCGTCTCGTAGGTTCCGAGACTAAGCCGGAGATCGCCGGAGCGTATCTCGGTGTAGAACCCGCTGCCGTTCGGGCGCTCGCGGACGCCGCGGTAGCCCGACGAAGAACGGTGGCGCGGCGGCATGATGGCGCGTCGGGGGCGGCGACGGCGCTCTGGTGCGGTGGCGGCGCTCTGGGGCGGCGGCGCTCTGGAGCGGTGGCGCGAGAGGCAGGGAGAGATGGAGCGATGGAGCTGTGGAGCGAGGGAGCGCGCGCGCTGCGTTTTATAGGCGCGCGGGAGGAGGCGCCGCAAAAATGACGCGCGAGAGGCCGCCATTTCACGCGCGCGCGCAAACGGTTCCCGCGCGCGGTTTTCCCGCCGCCGCTGGAGCGCGCCATTCTGCCCCGCGCGCGCGAAAACGAAAGTTTAGCGCGCGCGCCTTTTTGCGCCGCTGTTGGAGATGTTCTTAGGGCATGTCCAATGCCAAGACTCTTAACTGGGCGTTTAACTACTGCCACCTAACTAAGCGCCTATACAGGAGGCTAGCTTGCAACGCGTAAGTGCCCAACCAGGCGCTTATTCCATCACACAAGTCGCCTAAGCGTCCGGCTCCAGATGTGGCATCGGGCGCCCAGGAATTTGGTCGGTGTGAAAGATGAATAAAACTGATTCTTATTGATTGATTTGGTGCGGCATACAAGTGTATATAAGAGGGTACAAACCGACTTGGGGTAAGGTTACAAAGCTGACTTGGACTAGGAGTCGTATACGATAAAGACTACTCTAACATCCCCTGCAGTATCAACGGCAGGCTCGACGACGTTGAGACTGAAACAGATATCTTGAAATGGCTTGGTAGGCAGTGCCTTGGTGAAAATGTCAGCAAATTGAGCCGTAGAGGGAACATGAAGCACCCGAACCTGACCAAGAGCGACCTTCTCACGAACAAAATGAATATCAATCTCAATATGCTTTGTGCGTCGGTGTTGAACTGGATTGCCGGTCATGTAGACTGCTGATATGTTGTCACAATAGACAATAGTGGCCTGCTCAATAGGCCTGTGTAGCTCGGAGAGTAACTGCCGAATCCAGATTGTATCTGCAACGGCATGTGCCATGGCGCGATACTCAGCCTCGGCAGACGAACGTGAGACCGTAACCTGTCTTTTCGAGGACCAAGAAATTAAATTGTTACCAAGAAAAACACAAAAACCGGAAGTGGACCTTCGAGTGTCATGACAACCAGCCCAGTCTGCATCAGAGTATGCGGTAAGAGAGTTTGGAGAAGAATTATTTAGGTGGAGACCATGATTGAGAGTTCCTTTTAAATACCGAAGAATGCGTTTAACATGATTATAGTGAGGAACCCGTGGATCATGCATATAGAGACATGCTTGTTGAACAGCAAAAGAGATTTCAGGACGAGTAATGGTGAGATATTGGAGAGCACCTGTTAGGCTACGATAAAGACTAGGATCTGAAAAGGGTTCACCGGCAGCCGAAAGTTTAAAACTAGTATCGACAGGAGTGTGAGATGATTGACAGTTAAGCATACCAGCACGATTAAGTAGATCAAGAATATACTGGCGTTGGGAAAGAAAAAGGCTGGAGGAATCTCGAACAACAGTAATGCCTAAGAAATGATGAAGGAGTCCTAGGTCAGTCATAGAAAATTCAGATCTAAGAAGAGAGGCAATATGATCTAAGAAATTTTGAGAGGATGCGGTGAGAATGATATCATCTACATAGAGAAGTAAATAGGCAGTGTCGGAATTTTGATGATACACAAAAAGAGAGGTGTCCGAGAGAGATGGAGTGAAGCCTTTTGTTTGGATGAAGGAGGAGAAGCGTTGAAACCAAGCTCTTGGGGCCTGTTTAAGACCGTAGAGAGATTTCTGAAGAAGACAGACATGAGTTGGAAAGGATGGATTTTCAAAACCCAGAGGTTGCTGACAGTAGACAGTTTCTTGAAGGGAACCATGGAGGAAAGCATTTTTAACATCAAGTTGGTGAATAGGCCAGGAAGAGGAGACAGCAACACTAAGAACGGTACGAATGGTGCTAGGTTTAACAACAGGAGAAAATGTTTCATCGTAATCAATTCCTTGTTGTTGAGAAAAGCCACGACAAACCCACCTGGCTTTATATCGTGAGAGGCTCCCATCGGAGTGAAACTTTTGGCGAAAAATCCATTTGTCAGAAACAATATTTGTGTTGGGAGGACGAGGAACAAGTTGCCATGTGTTGTTTTGAAGTAAAGCATTATATTCTTCTTGCATGGCAGCGGCCCAATTGGGATCAAGTAGAGCAGTTTTATAATTCTTTGGGAGGGAAGTGAGAGATACGGTGGTATGAAGGTTTAGGCGGTTTTGGGGTTGTTGAAATCCTGATTTGGCCCTAGTACGCATGGGATGATCATTAATCGGGACTGCTGTAGGAATAGCACAAGGGGGTAACGTGGGTACGGGTGAGTCCGGCGCAGCGGAAGAGTCGGACGAAGGAGCATGGTTGGGTGGTGGAGAGGGAGCAGGGACCGGGGGTGTTGGGGAGGGAGCAAGGGTCGAGAGTGTTGGGGTCGAGGGTGTTGGGGACGTCTCGGGTGGGGTGAGGGGAGGGTTGGTATTGGTTGTGGCTGGTGTTAAAGTTGTTGGTGGTATGCTGTGTTCATCATGAGGGGGTGCAGGAAGGGGAGTATATAGTTGGAAAGGACGGGGAGAGGGGGTGTTTGCCGAGCTAGGGGTGTTGGATGATGTAGTAGTGCGTTGTGAGAAAGGAAAAATATGCTCAGCAAAGGTGACATGACGAGAGACATGAACGTGTCCTGTCTGAAGGTCGAGACAATGATAGCCTTTGTGCTCGACAGAGAAGCCGAGAAAAGCACATGGGATAGATCGTGGTGACAATTTATTTGTAGAAGTGGCATAGGCATTTGGAAAACAGAGACAGCCGAAAACACGAACCGCAGAGTAGTCGGGGTGGGAAAGAAAGAGGGAATAATAGGGAGTAGTGTTGGGTTTAGTTTTAGAAGGTCGAATATTTAGAAGGAAGGTGGCCATGTGTAGGGCTTCAGCCCAAAACTTGGGAGGCATAGATGATTGAACGAGAAGAGTGCGAACTATATCATTGAGGGTGCGAAGAGAACGTTCGGCTTTACCATTTTGCGGGGAGGTGTAGGGACATGAGAATCTAAGAAGGATGCCATGTTGTAAGAAGAAAGTACGATTTTTAATGTTATCAAACTCGCGACCATTGTCACATTGGATAAATCGAATTGGGAGAAAGAAGTGGACAGACACATAGCGTTGAAAATTAAGAAAGAGAGAATGGACCTCAGATTTGCTGCGTAGAGGAAAAGTCCAGACAAAGTGGGTGAAATCATCTAGTATAACAAGGTAATATTTAAAACCCGAAACACTTGCAATGGGAGAGGTCCATAGATCACAATGTATTAATTCAAAGGGATAAGTGCTACAAGAGCTAGAGGAACTAAAGGGAAGACGCACATGTTTGCCTAATTGACATGACTCGCAAAATGCAGAATTATGAGAATCCCTATTACATGGTATGGTAAATTCACTAAGCATAGAAGCTAAGACAGCAGGGTTGGGATGGCCCAAGCGACGATGCCAGAGATCGACGGAGGCCAGCATGGATGTTGGAGGGGCGGCGGCAGGAACTCCATTAAGAGAGTAAAGATCACCGGAGCTATTGAAGCGAGCGATCTCGGCCTTGGTCAGGTAATCCTTCACAAATAAACCAAAAGGGTCAAATTCAGTCGAAACTAGATTGTCGCAAGTAAACTGGCGAACAGAAATAAGATTTTTAATGAGGGCGGGTGCAACTAGAACATCACGAAGTAGAAGAGGTTTAGTGGAAGAGGGAAGTTGAGCCTGACCAACACAATATATAGGAATAGATGATCCATCTCCGAGGGTAATGGAAGGGAAAGGAGATGTAGTGCAAGATGATAACCAATTACTAGATGCAGACATATGACTAGAGGCCCCTGAATCAAAGATCCAATCCGTACCTGAGTTTCCTTGCGCAGCAAAGTTATTCATTGCTTGGAGAAAAGCAGCTTGATCCCAGCTCGGCGTCACAGGTGAGGGTGGCGTCGGGAGCAGTGCCGGTGGATATGATGGTGAAGGTAGCAAGGCCGGCTGGGGTGTGTAGTAGGCGCCGCCATCGGTGGAGTAGTGACCATAGGGAGCATACGTCGGGGCGGCGTGAGAGGCATTAGCCGGCTGTGGCGTCGGGAGCAGTGCCGACTGAGGTGTGTAGTAGGCGCCGCCGTCGGTGGAGTAATGACCATAAGGAGCATACGTCGGGGCGGCGTGATAGGCATTGGCCGGCTGTCGGGGGTTGAGAACCCCGGGAGCACCAGTAGGCGGCCGAAGGCCGGGTTGCCAGGCACCTGAGTATGCCGGCGGAGCACCGAGCGGGTACGGAGCGGACCAGGGCATGGGCCACGCCTGAACGAGCCCCGTCCAAGGATCATGAGGAGGCCGCCATGCAGCCGCCGATGGAGCACTGGTGGGTGGCGCGGGACTCGGTGCTGTCGTAGGCGGAATTGAACGAGTTGACGGCGGCCTGTAGATAGGATTTTTGCCGCGGTAGTTCGGACTAGGGCGCCAGCCTGGGGGCGGTTGAGCGGATGACGACGCGGATGGCCCGGCGACAGGAGCCGGCATGGGAGGCGGTGCTGCTGTAGGCGGCGGAGGAGGGCGAGCCGCAGCATGAAAGACCTTAGGGCGAGAGTCCTTGCGAGCTTGTGTTTCCGCCGCGAGTTGGAGCAGAGAACGAACTTCAGCGAAGGTGAGAGGAGGCCGTATCATTGGTATGAACGAGGCTTGCTTGTCAAAATCCTCGCTGAGGCCGACGACGACGATGTTGATGAGCTATGAGTCGCTGACGGTATCGCCGAGTTCGCGGAGCTCATCACCAATGGTCTTGACGCGCTGGCAGAACAGGTTCACCGGGGCGTCTCCTTGCACCATATTGCGAAGCTCGGTGTGGAGAGCGTTTTTCCGAGCGTCGGTGTTGCTTTGGAAGAGCTGACGGAGGGAGTGCCAGATGTTGGCAGCGGTGGCGCCGTCGTGATCGAGCATGTTGAAGATCTCGGTGGTGATGCGGGTGTAGAACCACTTGACGATTGCGAGATCGTCTTTCAACCATTGCGGATCGTCGGGGCGGGGAAGACAGTTGGCGGCGACATGCGAGCGCAGGTTGCAGCGGCCGAGGTGGAGATCGAAGAGATGTCTCCAATGGTAGTAGTTATGGGTGGCGAGATCAAGAATTATGGGGATGTATGGGCTGACGTCGGAGATTGTGTCAGCAAGAGACATTGGTGCGGCGATGATGGGTGTAGGGGAGTTTTGTGGAGCTAGGAAGAGGGCCGAGAGAGAGGCGGCTGCGGCGTTGGCAGCCTTGGCGATGAGCGCGGCCCGGCGCTCGAAGTAGCCGGGCGGCGGCAGCGGCGGCGGCCTTGGCGGAGCCATAACCTAAACCCTAGGACCGGTATCTGATACCATGAAAGATGAATAAAACTGATTCTTATTGATTGATTTGGTGCGGCATACAAGTGTATATAAGAGGGTACAAACCGACTTGGGGTAAGGTTACAAAGCTGACTTGGACTAGGAGTCGTATACGATAAAGACTACTCTAACACGGTGCCGTGAAAATAGCTGGGATTTTAATCCCTAGCGCCTATGTAAGCGCCCTCATTGTAGATGCTCTTATTAGCTTTAGGTAGCTCGATAATACATTTCCTTCCAAAAATGCTTTATTGAACTGTTAGACCGATAAGTGGATTTAAATAGAATTAAATGATTAGAAAGAGAGAAAAAACCATATGATCGAAATAGTGGCTTCCCTGAAGACTATTTCTTACATCATCCCCTATTTATTTCTAACTATATATAAGACGTTTTGACCGTTAGGTTTACCATCAATTCAGAAATTTGTTTAAAAAATACAACACTTGCATCATTTTTTGAGCTAACATTGTTAAATGGCACATGAAATGTCAATTTACCGCTGACAGTATATGAGCAAATTTTAACCCTTCTTCTTCAACCGAACTGCAATCCAGCTAGCCCAGCCAGGGGCAACTCAGCACCAGAAGCGCCTCAAGCATGTCGTCTTCCTCAGATAGTCATGTGGCAAATAGCACGGTCGCGCCATGCCACCTCGGGCTTCCCTCCTGTGTTGACCAATCGAGTTGTTTCTCAACCCGACGTGATCACCAGGATGAGCATTCCATGGTTGCCTCATGTGCCATGATCATACACTAACCGCGACAAAACCGAGCTCGCAAGCTATACCGACGTTGGCTCCATCGATGGTGTCTATCACCTGGAGCAACCATATCCACCC
>LR738709.1:61142997-61286552 GCA_902687465.1 Secale cereale | reverse complement strand
CCCCCGCCGTTTGTTGCGATCAAGCCACACGATGACGCTTTCCACCCCCCCCAAAGTCTCTACCTTTCTGTTGTCCCAAACATCGAGTTTGACACCTAGAGCACGCCTGCCACCGTCCTCACCATAGCACACGGCCTCCCTCGGCCCAACCACAATCTCTAAAAGACTCTCCTCATCCTTCCATGTATTCTTGCCGAAAGAATCGATGAGTGAACCCTCCAATAACTCGCGCCATGGGCGTCTTCCTCACCTCCGTTCAACCGCCACCGCACCCCGATCTTATCCCCCGTCGGCCCTAGCTTCTTCTTTCATGTTTTTGTAATTGCCTCTAGCACCCTTGTAGGTTTTGGTTGATTTTGCCAAAATTGGTCAAGGAACTAATGTGTATTTAAGTGTGTACACAAGTAGTAGACTCTGAGGATTTTGGTTTAAACAAGGATTGTGACCCGCCAAATGTTATGTAAATATTGAAGGCCTCGGTGCGCCCTTTGATCAATTAGCCGAGGAACTAGAGCGTGAAGAGTTAGCTATTTTATAGTTTCTTTTATTATTCTTTGAGTCAATATGGCAAATTGTGTTGTTGAGAGGGCCCAAGTGTTACTAAGATAGTGTGTCTACAGTTGTGCTCAATCGAACCTATTTCTTCATTGTTGAAGGCTTGGAAATCTCCTTTTCAGGCAAAGTCTTCAAGCTTGCGTGTTGAAGGTGATTCTTCGGTACATGTGGGTTTGAATTCTTCGCTTAGGAGTTAGGAAACCTATTGTAAGTTTATCCTGCCACGGGGAATTTGAGAGTTCAAATTTCTGACTGTTGAGACAGCTCGCAACAACACGATTGGCGGGCACATCCTATCCAACTGTCACTTCGCCCTCGGGTTGCGATCTTGGCTATAAATATCCATTGGCTCCATAATAAGTTGGTTGGTTGCTCAACCCGTCCTCCCAATGAATTCGAGTGTATCCTAAGTGGGGAAACCCCATAGCCTAAACACCTAAGTGGTTGAGCGTCATTGAAGAAACTAACCCTAGTTCACCAAAGACTTGTTAATGTTGAAGATTGTGCATCTTCTATAATGTTATGTGTTCGTAGAGCCTCCAACATGTGGATTAACTAAAGTACAAGTCTGTGAAAGTTTTGAGGTTTCCTTGAAGATCTTTCACAAGTGATTGGGCGAGGTCTAAGTGATCTTAGCTCAAGAAATAGGGGGGAGTGACTTCGGTGTCTTCGGAACTCTGTCTCAGCCCCTACAGGTAGACTAGAGTTGTCGCAACTACTTGAACTGAGTCAACAAATCCACTGACTTCATTATGCTTACAAGTTATAATTTCTCCATCCTATTTTACTTTGTGTATTTTTCATCTTCTGAAGAAACTGCTTCTCTCCCCTCTATTGGATGGAAGAGATATTGTCGTCTTGAGTCAGGCATGTCTGTGCAGCCCGAATATGAGTCCAGGACGTGAGAGACTTGGACTCTATCTTCTCTTGGGCCAAAAGTGGCATGAGAGGACTTTTTGAACAACACATAAACATCTCTTTTTCCCTTATCTTCATATGTGGACTAGTGGTTTGGGCACCACCCTGTGGCGCCGCCTGAGAGGAAGTTGGGGCGGTGCCAGGTGGGAGGCGCCCCTTTCACTTACCTATTTGTACTATGTAGTGTTCTTCCATTAGACCCAAAGTACAATATTATGAAAGTTGATGACCGGAACAATCAATAAGACAGAGCTATACAACACATTCAGTGAATAGATCAAACTTAAGAGGAAAAATGGTGACATCATAGCAGCAGTTCCAAAAAGGAGAAGCGGTGTATAGTGGCACCCCTTTGATCATCACAGTATACGCTAAAAAGATGCAGAACCACTTTTTTGCTAGTCAAATTGAAGTTACGGTTCAATCAATTATAATACAACTATTTTAGTTCAGGTTTCTTGCTCTGTATATCCATCAAATATGGAGTCCCCAACATGATGTGCATGTAGTCAGCAACAGGACAAAAATAGTTTGAAACTGATATTAAGGAACACTTATCTGGAGAAATGCAGAAGTCAAGTCATGCTACTGCAAAAAAAACGTGTGGAGTGCCAATGTGGTATGAAGAAACAATGCACCTGTTCCTCCATGAACATACTCATAGCACTGAAAAAGCAAGCAATCATCAATAGCTAAACATAAGCTTCCTCCGCACCTCCGTTGGTCGCTGTAATTGGAGAACACGATGACACCCCTCTGCACGACGAACGCGCCAATGCCGTACTCCTGTGCCAGGGACCGCACGGTGAACTCCTGCGGCGTCACATCCGAACCTCTGTCGTCTGGGCCCGCCCCTTCCTTCACGAGAACCGCGCGTCTGAAGAAGAGACAAGTCAAAAGCAAGCAATCATCAGTGTCACAGGCTGGAACGATGGGTTCGAAGGTTTAGGGGCAAGCTAGATGGAGTGAGCAGGTTGTATTTCGCGTACCCTCCTTCCTCGGGGCGCGTCTCAACCCAGAGGAGCTGGCCGTTGCCAGCGACGCCCATGACCCATACGGCACGGTTGCCTTCTGGACGCCCGTGCCATGCAGGCGAATCCCGGCCGCCCGGTCGCGGCTGGGCGTGAGCTGGATTCGGCACGCACCACTGCACGCTTCGCGCCGAATGCCGCTGACACCCTCTTCCATCCTCGCCACACAGCTTCAGCTACCAACCCTCGGCGCCGCCATCCTTCCGACGCAGCTGCAGCCCCATTGCCCATCGACCTCGACCTCCGCCTCCTGAATCTCCGAGAAGCAGCAGGAGAGTGGGTGCGGGAAGGCTATGGCGTCGCGGGTCAACGACGAGGACTCAAGGGAGGAGGGGGTGAACACGAGAGGAGGGAAATTCCATTGCGTTGTCTTTGGTGTCCTGCAAGAGTACTGTTGTCTTAATTCCTAATTATCACATAGTTGCAACCATAACGCTTTCTCCTACTCCTAAAGATGATGAAACCAAACAAAAACAAACACGGACATGAGGTGTTTCTCCATGGTCAACCATCTCCTCTAGCCATACCAATGCATCATATGTTCTGCCAACATAACATAAACCTTCAATAACATTGTTGAATTCGTTTCTGTCAGGACGATGGTGGTTCTTCACCATCCTCTCCATAACCCTTGCTGCCTCGACAAACTTTCCTTCTGACACAAGCCACTGATCAAGATAGAGAATGTCTTCATTTGAGCAACACAGCCAAGCTGCTTATCCATCTTTTTAATGTATCCAAGGGCCTTCATTGCTTGCATAGCATCACAAAGACCCTTCATTAACAAGTTATATGTTGTCACAGTGGGAGCGAGACCATTCTTGGCCAACTCCTCTTCCAACACCTTGATTGCATCATCTATCCTTTATTCCCTACATAAGGCAATGATTTTGGCTTCAAACATGCATATTGTCGGCTTGAACCCCCTTTTGCCCATGTCCTAAAACAAATTGTCTGCCTCATTCAACCATCCCTCGTCATAAAGATCAAGAATAATGGATTCAAAGCTTGCAATAGCCCGATGATACGTCCATTTTGCATCATGATTTTATATTGATGTTTATTGCATTATGGGATGTTATTACACATTATGTCACAATACTTATGCCTTTTCTCTCTTATTTTACAAGGTTTACATGAAGAGGGAGAATGCCGCCAGCTGGAATTCTGGGCTGGAAAAGGAGCAAATATTGGAGACCTATTCTGCACAACTCAAAAAGCCCTGAAACTCAACGAAAGTCAGTTTTGGAATATATAAATAATATCGGCGAAGAAAGCACCATAGGGGGGCCACCCACCGTCCACGAGGGTGGGGGCGCGCCTACCCCGCCGGGCGCGCCCCCCTGTCTCGTGGGCCACCTGGTAGCCCCCCGATGCCCGTCTTCTGGTATAAGGTGTCTTCTGCCCCGGAAAAAATCATAAAGAGGCTTTCGGGATGAAGCACCGCTGTCACGAGGCGGAACCAATCTAGGGCTCCGGCGGAGCTATTCTGCCGGGGAAACATCCCTCCGGGAGGGGGAAATCGTCACCATCATCATCACCATCGATCCTCTCATCGGGAGGGGGTCAATCTTCATTAACATCTTCACCAGCACCATCTCCTCTCAAACCCTAGTTCATCTCTTGTATCCAATATTTGTATCAAAACCTCAAATTGGTACCTGTGAGTTGCTAGTAGTGTTGATTACTCCTTTTTAAGGTAGAGAATGTCTTCATTCGAGCAACACAGCCAAGCTGCTTATCCATCTTTTTAAGGTATCCAAGGGCCTTCATTGCTTGCATAGCATCACAAAGACCCTTCATTAACAAGTTATATGTTGTCACAGTGGGGCGAGACCATTCTTGGCCAACTCCTCTTCCAACACCTTGATTGCATCATCTATCCTCTGTTCCCTGCATAAGGCAATGATTTTGGCTTCAAACATGCATATTGTCGGCTTGAACCCCCTTTTGCCCATGTCCTGAAACAAATTGTCTGCCTCATTCAACCATCCCTCGTCATACAGATCAAGAATAATGGATTCAAAGCTTGCAACAGTCTGCCCACCACGGACAACCAAAGCACGATCAATGGCATCCCGGGCGTCCTCGGCAGCAAGCACAGCAAGCATTGGCACGCGAAGAGAGCTCCTACTACCTGGCGTCCTCAGCCCCTTCGGGTGTGTTTGGTTGGGTGCGTTGCATCTGCCTCGCACCCGCCATGCAAAATTCCAATTGTTTGGTAGGCTGCACATATACCTGGGCCTGGCCCAACCGGTGCAAAAAGGGGCTGCCAGCCAGGCAGAGCAGAAACGCATGTTTCGGCCGTTTCCCGGAGCCAGCCTCGCGCCTGCACCCGCGCGTGCATCAAGCCAAGTCCTTATCGCCCCCGCAAAAGATTTGGCTGCCACTCTCCCGAGCCCCTCTCTGTCCCATGACACCGTTAGACCTCGCCGCAACATTGCCTTTGCCCTTGTCGCCGGTGTGTCTCCTCTCCGTGGAGGTACAACTTCTCCTCCCTCCCTCTCCCTCATGCCCTCATTTATCTCTTCTTTCTCTCGTCCTCATCTCTTGTTGTCCCCATCCCTCGGATACTCTCACTCCATCGTCCAAGGATATGTGGATGTGACAGCAAGGGACTGCTTCCGCCACCAAATTGATCGGACTGGGGTGGGTGCGAGCCGGATGTGCCAGCTCATCTGCCATGCCGCATCCAAGAAGTAGCAATAACAGATTGTGGCACATCCAAGATGAAGCCGTCCAATCCAGGCAGCAGCATGAGTCAGAGCGGGCGTGCCCATCCAAGAAGAGGCTACGCTGGATCTAGATGATGGTAAAATTGTTGTGATTGGTTTGACAAATTTCTGATAAATAAATCGAGACTTCAATTTTCGTTCATATTTAAGATAAGCTTTATTTTGAGGAATTTCTAATGCAGTCTACCAAACATTATCTCGTGTATACTGCATCTCTCATGCACACATACCCTACAGTCCACCAAACACACATCTCAATTCATATTTGCATCAGCTCAATCAGGCCAGGCCCAGCCAGGATCCTTCATGCAATGCAGGCTAGGGCTACCAAGGCAACCAAACACGCCCTTCCTGATAATCTTATCCAGCACTTGCTCTACCAGCTCGTCCCGGCCAGCAGCACAGAGCGTGCGACCAACAACGCCCGAAACACCACCACATCCCCGTCACAGCCCCGTTGCGACACACACCACAACATGGAGTAGACAACCAGGGCCGGGCCGACAAAATATGGGGCCCTGTGCCAAATTCTAAAACAAGGCCTACCGCACTAGAAAAATAGACCTATAACAGTACTATATAGGCTATAATTTTTACATAGGAAACAAATATATCAAGAATCACACATATATTTAAAAAACCTGTTTTCAGCTTAAACTACTTTTCTACCACACAGCAGGGGCGGTAAGCAATCTTCAAATCAATGTTCAAACAACGCTTAACTGTTTTTCTAGATGAAATCTTATCACACAAACTACACACGAATTATGGCATTAAATTAAAACAAATAACCTGGAGGATTGAGTTAGGCGTGTGATCCCCTTGCTGACTTTGCCCTTGGACCACTCTGCTGCTAGGTAATCCCCTTTGGACTCCTAGATCTCATTTTCCCTTCAAGTTTATGGAGAATAGGGTTATAAGAAGACTATGGAGTCATATTGACTGAACAAAAACAGATTAACCAGGGGATTATAGAAAGAGGATTTTACCTATCATTGAAACTTGAGTAGAAATTTGTTGGGAATGAGAAAATCGTGATCTCCTCCTCTTGTTGGAACTGTCACGATCGCTGATCGATCCGGCGATCCCATTTTCAATCCAGCGGCGGATGCTGGACGACACGACGCTGACGACACGATGATCCCGTTTCCTGTAGGTTGTAGCAATGCAGACGCGAGTGCTTTTGTGATTTTGGCTTTTGAGATCGATCTGATTACTCCCCATGATCCCGTTTCCTACTTTTTAGGGCACCTACGATCTTGTTTCCGATCGATTGATCAGGACATTTGCGGACGTGCTAGCGGGAGCGGACCAGCGCCATGAGAGGCCCATGGTGCAGGAGCAGTTTTTCTTAGAAATACATACTAGCCCTATTAAAAAATTTGGGGCCCCTGAAATTTATGGGCCCTGTGCGGGCCGCACAGTTTGTACAACTGTGGGCCCGGCCCTGTAGACAACATGCGTAGCCTTGTCAAGTATACCAGCATCACAGAGCATGGGAATGATCGCGTGGTAGGCGCCTCTGTCCGGCTCAAGACACTGATTAGACATTTCCTCAAGCACCTGGAGCGCGAGGTCAGGGCGCCGTAGGCAGCACATCTCCGAGATGGGCAGAGTGAGGTCTTCGGACGGTACGGACACCTCGGGGCGCCCATCAAACTCGGCGAGGAGGCTGGCAGCCTCAGGGAGGAGGCCGCGGTCGAGGAGGCGATGGAGGAGCGCGGGGAAGGAGAGGCACCAGGACGAGGCGGGGGAGGCGGGGAGCGAGGAGTGGAATATGGAGGCAGCGTCCGCGGGAGGGAGGTGCGGGGTGGACACGACGAGGAGGGAGTCTGCTACCTCTTGAGCATGTGTTGGTTTTCCCTTGAAGAGGAAAGGGTGATGTAGCAAAGTAGCGTAAGTATTTCCCTCAGTTTTGAGAACTAAGGTATCAATCCAGTAGGAGACAGCGCACAAGTCACCTAGTACCTGCACAAACAATCAAGAACCTTGCAACCAACACGATAAAGGGGTTGTCAATCCCTTCACGGCCACTCGGAAAAGTGAGATCTAATACATATAGTAAAGTAAATATTTTTGGTATTTTTGTTGTATAGATTGGAAAGTAAAGATTGCAAAATAGTAAACGAGATGCGAAGTAAATAAAGGAGATTCAATATAATAGGAAAGAGACCCGGGGGCCATAGGTTTCATTAGTGGCTTCTCTCAAGATAGCATGTATTACATTGGGTGAACAAATTACTGCCGAGCAATTGATAGAAAAGTGCATAGTTGTGAAGTTATATAAGGCAATGATCATGAATATAGGCATCACGTCCATGTCAAGTAGACCGAAACGGTTCTGCATTTACTACTATTACTCCACACATTGACCGCTATCCAGTATGCATCTAGAGCATTAAGTTCAAAAGAACAGAGTAACGCATTAAGCAAGATGACATGATGTAGAGGGATAAACTCAAACAATATGATATAAAGCCCATCTTTTTATCCTCAATGGCAACAATACAATACGTGCCTTGTTGCCCCTACTGTCACTGGGAAAGGAAATCGCAAGATTGAACCCAAAGCTAAGCACTTCTCCCATTGCAAGAAAGATCAATCTAGTAGGCCAAACTAAACTGATAATTCGAAGAGACTTGCAAAGATATCAAATTGTGCATATAAGAATTCAGAGAAGAACCAAATAATATTCATAGATAAGTTGTTCATAAATCCACAATTCATCGGGTCTCGGCAAACACACCGCAAAAAGTATTACATCGAATAGATCTCTAAGAGAATCGAGGAGAACCTTGTATTGAAGATCAAAGAGAGAGAAGAAGCCATCTAGCTAATAACTATGGACCCGAAGGTCTATGGTAAACTATTCATGCTTCATCGGAGAGGCTATGATGTTGATGTAGAAGCCTTTCGTGATTGATTCCCCCTCCGGCAGATCGCCGAAAAAGGCCCCAAGATGGGATCTCACAGGTACAAAAGGTTGCAGCTGTGGAAAAGTGATTGTGTTCGTCTTGTGGCGCCCGGATAATGAAGCTATAGTAAACCCCTTTTAATGGTGTGATACGTCTCCGTCGTATCTATAATTTTTTATTGTTCCATGCCAATATTCTACAACTTTCATATACTTTTGGTAACTATTTATACTTTTTTTGGGACTAACATATTGATCCAGTGCCCAGTGCCAGTTCCTGTTTGTTGCATGATTTTATGGAATATATGTGAATTTTGGGAAGCGGAACCAACATGAGACAATGCCCGAGTGGGCCACGAGGCAGGGGGCGCGCCCACCAGGGGCAGCCGCACCCTGGGCCCTCGTGGCCACACCGTAAGGTGGTTGATGCCCTTCTTTCGCCGCAAGAAAGATAATATCCGGATAAAATCGTGTCAAAAAATCAGCCCAATCGAAGTTACGGATCTCCGGGAATATAAGAAACGATGAAGGGCTAGAATCTGGGAACGCGGAAACAGAGAGAGACAGAGAGACAGATCCAATCTCGGAGGGGCTCTCGCCCCTCCGCCGCCATGGAGGCCATTGACCAGAGGGGAAACCCTTCTCCCACCTAGGGAGAAGGTGAAGGAAGAAGAAGAAGGAGCGGGGCTCTCTCCCCCTCGCTTCCGGTGGCACCGGAGTGCCACCGGGGCCATCATCGTGTGACGGCAATCTACACGAATACCTCCATTATCTTCACCAACATCTCCATCACCTCCTCATCTATCTACAGCGGTCCACTCTCCCGCAACCCGCTGTACCCTCTACTTGAAAATGGTGCTTTATGCTTCATATTATTATCCAATGATGTGTTGCCATCCTATGATGTCTGAGTAGATTATCGTTGTCCTATCGGTGATTGGTGAATTGCCATGATTGATTTAAATTGCTCGTGGTTATGTTGATGTCCTTTCGTGCCCATCATATGAGCGCGCATATGGTTCACACCATAGGGTTAGTTGTATGTTGATAGGACTACGCATTGGAGGGCAAGAGTGACAGAAGCTTCAACCTAGCGTAGAAATTGATGCATACGGGATTGAAGGGGGACCAATATATCTTAATGCTATGGTTGGGTTTTACCTTAATGAACGTTATAGTTGGGGATGCTTGCTAATACTTCCAATCATAAGTGCATAGAATTCCAGGTAAGGGATGACATGCTAGCAGTGGCCTCTCCCACATAAAACTTGCTATCGGTCTAGTAACGTAGTCAATTGCTTAGGGGCAATTTCGCAACTCCTACCACCACTTTTCCACACTCGCTATATTAACTTTATTGTTTCTTTACCTTAACAGCCCTTAGTATATATTTACGTGCTCTTTATATTCTTGCAAACCTATCCCACAAAAACTACAAACTACTTCTAGTTTCATACTTGTTCTAGGTAAAATAAACGTCAAGCATGCGTATAGTTGTATCAGTGGTCGATATAACTTGAGGGAATATTTGTTCTAACTTTAGCTCCTCGTTGGGTTCGACACTCTTACTTATCAAAAGAGGCTACGAATGATCCCCTACACTTGTGGGTTATCAAGACCTTTTTCTGGCGCCGTTGCCGGGGAGCAATAGTGTGGGGTGAATATTCTCGTGTGTGCTTGTTTGCTTTATCACTAAGTAGATTTTATTTGTTGTTCTAAGTTGTTCTCTATCTTTAGTTATGGATATGGAACACGAAATACCAAAAAACTTAGGTGTACTTGCTACTCATGGAGATGGGGAACCTCCTAAAACCCTTGATGCTCATTATGTGAAAGATATTACGTACTACTTTGATAATCCCGAGAAAACCCCATTCAACTATGAAATGGGAGTAACGTTGGAGCAACGCGAATACTTTAGGGATTATCGCTTGACACAAAAAGGAAACTGTTATCGGATCAAATTCATATGTTGCATTGGTATGCTCGACAAATGTGCTTGAGATATGATTATACTTGTTGTTCTAGGATGAAGGCTCCACACCTTCCCTTTTCATGCAAATTTAATGATAATGAAATCTTAGCTTCTTATGCTAATGGTATATATGATTATTATGATGTGGAACAAATAGAAGAATTCATTGCTTTTAAGGGTGCTTATGAAATTGAATCTTTGTTTAAAAAGAATGATGCTTTTGATGATGATGTTTATAGGCCTGAAAATCTTGCGATATTGAAATATTGCTATTTGAATTATGAATATAACTTCGATATTGATGCCTTTATTGAGAAGGTCTCCGCTGTCCAAGAAGAGACTAATATTTTGCAGGAGTCTATGGAAGAAGAAATTAATAACACTATGAGTTCATTGGATGTAAAAGATGACGAGGAGAGCGAAGAAAAAAAAGGAGGAAGAGCGGATTAGCTACCCGTACCCACCTTCTAATGAGAGTAACTCTTCAACTCATACATTGTTTAATTTCCCTTCGTGCTTACCGAAGGACGAATGCTATCATGATTGCTATGATCCCTTGGATTCTTTTGAAATATCCCTTTTTGATGATGCTTGCTATGCTTGTGGCCAAGATGCCAATATGAATTATACTTATGGAGATGAACTTGCTATAGTTCCTTATGTTAAACATGAGATAGTTTCTATTGCACCCACACATGATATTCCTATTATCTTTTTGAATTCTCCAAACTACACTATATTGGAGAAGTTTGCACTTATTAAGGATTATATTGATGGGTTGCCTTTTTTCCGTTACACATGATGATTTTGATGAATATAATATGCATGTGCTTGCTGCTCCTACTTGCAATTATTATGAGAGAGTAACTACATCTCCGCCTCTCTATGTTTCCAACATGATAAAATTGCAAGAAACTGCTTATACTATGCATTGGCTTTTACTTGATGTGCATGAATTGTTCTTGTATGACATGCCTATGCATAGGAAGAGAGTTATACTTCATTTTTGCATGACACATATCACTTTGTGCTCACTACTAAATGCCAAATCATTGCTAATTAAAATTGGCTTTGATATACCTTGGGATCCTGGTGGATCCATTACTTGAGCACTATATGCCTAGCTTAATGGCTTTAAAGAAAGCGCTACCAGGGAGACAACCCGGAAGTTTTAGAGAGTCATTTATTTCTGTTGTGTGCTTTATAAAGTTTTAAAACAAAAAAATAAAGAGGGGAACCTAAAACTTTTTCAAAAAGAAAAGTGAAAGTGAGAAGGACGAGCATCGTTGAAATGGGGGAGCTCCTTGAACTTTGTTCATGCCCATGGAAACTTTGCAAACCTTGATTACGGAAACTTTTCAATAAAAATAAGTATCCCCTTGTACAATTACATTGTATTATAAAAATAATGTGCCAAGAGTTTCCTTTAGGATGATTAAACTACTTGTTGGTTTGTGCGGTGCAAAAACAGAAACTTTGGCTGTAGTGCGCGATTTTACATTTTTTACTGGAACGTTGAAAGGATCTGAAACTTTTTTCAAAGTCTTGCTATACAAATTGTTGTTTTTTCCTAAATTCCAGAATTTTTAGAGTTACAGAAGTATGGTTAATGTTCAGATTACTACAGACTGTCCTGTTTTCACACATTGCTGTTATAGCTTCATTATTTGCATATGTTTGAATTCTTGTTGAAGCCTCCTTGACTTGGGGCCATAGAATTTTGATAGCATACAGTGGGTAATGTTTGTTCATAATTACACAATAATGTTAGGGCAGTACATGATGAGATTTCATTGATCATATGCACTAACCCCGCCACTAAAAGTTCGGTTAAGTTTTGTGTGGATGAAGTGTTCGAGGATCGAGGAGGTCTCGATGTGAGAAGAAGGAGGAGAGGAAAGAGCTCAAGCTTGGGGATGCCCAAGGCACCCCAAGTAAATATTCAAGGAGACTCAAGCGTCTAAGCTTGGGGATGCCCCGGAAGGCATCCCATCTTTCTTCAACAAGTATTGGTATGTTTTCGGATTCGTTTTGTTCACATGTTATGCGTAAACTCTTGGAGCGTCGTGTGCTTTTTCTTTTTTCTTTTAATAAATGCACCATGCTGGTATGAGATAGTCCTTAGTTGATTTATAGAATGCTCTTTGCACTTCACTTATATCTTTTGAGTATGGCTTTATAGAATGCTTCATGTGCTTCACTTATATCATTTGAAGTTTGGATTGCCTGTTTCTCCTCACATAGAAAATCGCCATTTGTAGAAAGCTCTTTTGCTTCACTTATATTTGTTAGAGAGTGGGCATAACTTTTGTTGAAAGAATTAAAACTCTCTTGCTTCACTTATATCTATTTAGAGAGTTGACAGGAATTGGTCATTCACATGGTTAGTCATAAAATCCTACATAAACTTGTAGATCGCTGAATATGATATGTTTGATTCCTTGCAATAGTTTTGCAATATAGAGATGCTAATATGTGGGAGGTACCAGTGAATGATTGTGGTCTAGTAAAAATATTGGTGTTAAGGTTTGTGATTCCCGAAGCATGCACATATGGTCTCCTAACTATGTAACCAAATTGGCGCGCATTGTATTTTGATTGTTTATCTTTGCGTGAAGGTCGGGGGCGCACGATGGTTAACTCCTACCAACCTCCCCCCTAGGAGCATGCGTCGTAGTATTTTTTTTCTTCGAGGGCTAATAGATTTTTCGCAATAAGTATGTGAGTTCTTTATGAATAATGTTGAGTCCATGGATTATACGCACTCTCACCCTTCCACCATTGCTAGCCTCTCTTGTACCGCGCAACTTTCGCCGGTACCATAAACTCACCATATACCTTCCTCAAAACAGCCACCATACCTACCTATCATGGCATTTTCATAGCCATTCAGAATATATATTGCCATGTAACTCTACCATTCCGTTATTATGACACACACCATCATTGTCATATTGCCTTGCATGATAGTAAGATAGCTAGCATGATGTTTCCATGGCTTGTCCGTTTTTTGATGTCATTGCTACACTAGATCATTGCACATCCCGGTACACCACCGGAGGCATTCATATAGAGTCATACTTTGTCCTAGTATCAAGTTGTAATATCGAGTTGTAAGTAAATAAAAGTGTGATGATCATCATTATTAGAGCATTGTCCCGAAAAAAAGAAAAAGAAAAAAAGGCCAAAAAAAGGAAGAAAGGCCAAATAAAAAAAGGAAGGCCCAAAAAAAGAAAAGAAGGGGGAGAATTCTACTATCCTTTTCCACACTTGTGCTTCAAAGTAGCACCATGATCTTCATAATAGAGAGTCTCTTGTTTTGTCACTTCCATGTACCAGTAGGAATTTTTCGTCATAGAACTTGGCTTGTATATTCCAACGATGGGCTTCCTCAAATGCCCTAGGTCTTCATGAGCAAGCAAGTTGATGCACACCCACTAGTTTTCTTTTGAGCTTTCATACACTTATAGCTCTAGTGCATCCGTTACATGGCAATCCCTACTCACTCACATTGATATCTATTGATGGGCATCTCCATAGCCCATTGATACGCCTAGTCGATGTGAGACTTTCTCCCTACTTTTGTCAACTACCACTGTCGGTGTACTAAGGTAGGGGTACCTCAGTACCCCAACTTGTGCACGGGCAGTAGCAGCTTCCCGCGGCAGGGCCTACCACGTGCTTGCCGGAGACCTTTCTGATCCATATGAAGCCATTCAAAAACAAAGTATACAAGACAGAAGATCAAGGCCCCGACAAGCTGAGCTTGCCGGGAAGGCCGTCCCAGGCTCGAGACTTCTTCACTTACTCAATACCCTGGCAAGAGGAGCTTGCCAGGAAGACCAGAAGACTGCATCTCAGAAGACACGCCTCGGCGCACTCTGCGCCCCGGCAAGACCCGGGGAGCGACAAGCTTCCCGGCCCGACAAGATCAAGACCCCGGCAAGGTGCTTGCCGGGGGAAGTCTGCACTGTGTGCCCGCTCTCCAGCTCATCGGTCCACGCGTCGCCCTGGGGCCATTCCAGGGACGCGTGGCGGATGGCTGTGCAGCCTGGGGGACACGGTGGCACTCCACGGTGACGAAGCTATCGCCGTGGCAAACGGAGACGCAAGGGCGGGCGCTTTTGGGGTCGACGGCGACGGGCATTTAATGCTCTTGTCCCCCACTGTCAAAGTAGGTGATGACCACTGTTCATGCACTGTTCATCCACTGTTCCCGCACTGTTACAACTACCACCAAAGTTACATTTTTACCCTTTCTCCTACGTTGACACCTGTCAGTGACCCCTTGAGCTATAAAAGGAGGCCCATGCGCAACGTAGAAGGGGTTCGGAACCTAGATCGCTCATTTGCTTGGTGTAGCTAGTTCTTCAAGCTCCCGAGCTCTCCAACTCAATACAATCTAAGCAGGAGTAGGGTTTTACGCGTCCATCGCGGCCCGAACCTGGGTAAACTGCCCGCGTGCTCACTACGATCTGCTCTTTGTGCTCCCTCCGCTCCCTTACCGCACGAACAAGGGGCTCCGGTCCCATAGGTGCTCGTGGTGGACAGTTTCCCCCGACAACCACCTTCTATTCCACCCATAGTGCTATGTCCATGTCTCACGCTCATGTATTGTGTGAAGAGTTGAAAAGGTTCGAAAAAGTAAAGTATGAAAACAATTGCTTGGCTGACACCGGGATAGGCATGAGGGGTACCTCTTGTTAAGAAAAGGGAGCATAAAAGACTATATGATTTTGTAGGGGTAACGTTCTTTAGCATTGATATTTTGAAAGACTTGATTGTTTGTTGGGTTGTTCGAGTATTAAATTCTTTTATGTCAAATGATAGACTATTGCTTTCAATCACTCGTGTCTTAATATTCATGCCATGATTAGATTACATGATCAATATTATGCTAGGTAGCATTCCACATCAAAAGTTATCATTTTTATCATTTACCTACTCGAGGACGAGCATGAATTAAGCTTGGGGATGTTGATACGTCTCCGTTGTATCTATAATTTTTTATTATTCCATGCCAATATTCTACAAATTTCATATACTTTTCGCAACTTTTTATACTATTTTTTGGGACTAACATATTGATCTAGTGCCCAATGCCAGATCCTGTTTGTTGCATGTTTTTTGTTTCACAGAATATCCATATCAAACGGAGTCCAAACGGAATAAAAACGGACGGAGGTTTTTCCGGAATATATGTGAATTTTGGGAAGCGGAACCAACATGAGACGATTCCCGAGTGGGCCACAAGGCAGGGGGCGCGCCCACCAGGGGCAGCCGCGCCCTAGGCCTTCGTGGCCACACCGTAAGGCGGTTGATGCCCTTCTTTCGCCGCAATAAAGCTAATATCCGGATAAAATCATGTCAATAAATTAGCCCAATTGAAGTTACGGATCTCCGGGAATATAAGAAACGGTGAAGGGCCAGAATCTGGGAACGCAGAAACAGAGAGAGACAGAGAGACAGATCCAATCTCAGAGGGGCTCTCGCCCCTCCACCGCCATGGAGGCCATGGACCAGAGGGGAAACCCTTCTCCCACCTAGGGAGAAGGTCAAGGAAGAAGAAGAAGGAGGGGGGCTCTCTCCCCCTCGCTTCTGGTGGCACCGGAATGCCACCGGGGCCATCATCGTGTGACGGCGATCTACACAAACACCTCCGTCATCTTCACCAACATCTCCATCACCTTCCCCCATCTATCTACAATGGTCCACTCTCCTGCAACCCGTTGTACCCTCTACTTGAACATGGTGCTTTATGCTTCATATTATTATCCAGTGATGTGTTGCCATCCTATGATGTCTGAGTAGATTATCGTTGTCCTATCGGTGATTGGTGAATTGCTATGATTGATTTAAATTGCTTGTGGTTATGTTGCTGTCCTTTGGTGCCCATCATATGAGCGCGCGCGTGGATCACACCATAGGATTAGTTTTATGTTGGTAGGACTATGTATTGGAGGGCAAGAGTGACAGAAGCTTCAACCTAGCGTAAAAATTGATGCATACGGGATTGAAGAGGGACCAATATATCTTAATGCTATGGTTGGGTTTTACCTTAATGAACGTTAGTAGTTGCGGATTCTTGCTAATAGTTCCAATCATAAGTGCATAGAATTCCAGGTGAGGGATGACATGCTAGCCGTGGCCTCTCTCACATAAAACTTGCTATCGGTCTAGTAACGTAGTTAATTGCTTAGGGGCAATTTCGCAACTCCTACCACCACTTTTCCATACTCGCTATATTAACTTTATTGTTTCTTTGCCTTAACAGCACCTAGTTTATATTTACATGCTCTTTATATTCTTGCAAACCTATCCCAAAAAAACTTAAAAGTACTTCTAGTTTCATACTTGTTCTAGGTAAAGTAAACAGTAAACGTCAAGCGTGCGTAGAGTTGTATCGGTGGTCGATATAACTTGAGGGAATATTTGTTCTACCTTTAGCTCCTCGTTGGGTTCGACACTCTTACTTATCAAAAGAGGCTACAAATGATCCCCTACACTTGTGGGTTATCATGGTGCCACGTCATCACATTACTGTTGCTAATCCTCACTTGATCCAAATCATTGTTCATATTCAAATTCAAATTTGTCAAACATGAAAACTGAAATGTTCGAAGTGTGGCAATTAATCCCTCGATATTTCTCATGTTGGAAACAACCTCTTTTGGATTCCCAAAGTGCCCCTGGAAATTATTTAGTGGTCCAAGAACATCTTAATGAAGCATTTAAATTCAAACACGATTCTAAAATTTTCAAAATAACATCGAACTTTTCATGGTAGAGTCAAAATTTGCATTGTAAATTATGGACCAAGTCTCTTCTTTTACGAAACCCATTTTGTTGTTTAAATTAAATGCTAAGAAGAAATAAAAAAGGAAATGCAAAAGGATAGAAAAACGGGGAAAGACAACTCCCTCTGCCCAAACTGGGCCTTGGCCCAGCTCGCCCCTGGCCTGCTTAGGCCTCCCCAACTCCCCCGTGACCTAGGCCCGATCCCCACTCTCCCCACCTCCCCCATGTCTCCCCTCGCCTCCGCTGCCCATTCTGGATCGGGTCAATCCCGTCGGCCCCGTCGCCGCCCGCCGTCTGAGAACCCCCTGCTCGACGCCACACCCTCGCCGGCGCTGCCCTTCATCGCCCCGTCCGCATCGCCACCCCGTCTGCCTCGACCCCGACGCCAACCATCTCCATGGGCACCCCGACCTCCCGTCGCACGTCATCGCCGTCGGGTTGCTCGTCTCCGGCCACCCCGCACCTCCCCGGCTCCCCTGTGAGCCTCCTCCTTCGCCCCTCATTCCCCCCGTTCCCGTCGCTCGGCCAACCAAGTGCTCATCGTCGCTTCCCGCAACTGAGGGCTTGCCGCTCTATGCGCCATCGGCCTCGCGCATGCCTGTACCCCCTGCATGCCTCTTGCCGTGCCCGTCTCTACCTCGAGGCCATGCTCATCGCGCCCTGCTCCCTGCCTCGCGTCGCTGGCCATCGCGCTCGCGCGCGCCCGTGCAGGTTCCAAGCATCGACCGCCGCGAACGTGCTCGCCGCCGGCAATTCCGGCCGCCCTTGCACAAGCCCACGACACCTCCCGACTGTCTCTTTGCGGGCGCTCCAACGCGCCTAACCGTGCGCCCTCCTGACGACGGAGTTGGCCGGGCGGAGTTGGCCGAACGAGCGACACCGCCGTGCTCCACTTAACCGCCGGCTAAAACTAGATTTAGCTCCTAACCAACCCTCTGCTAATTAAACCCACCCCCACTGAGAGTAGGCCCACATGCGCTAATTAACCACTTTTAAATTAATTAAGCGCTGGTAATGACCCTAGAGTCTCTTATGGGTGGCCCCTAGTTAATTAAGTAGATTAATTATAACCTGTTTTAAATAATTATCTCACTGACCAGTGGGGCCCACTGGTCAGCTTTGACCAGTCAACAATTGTTGACTGCTGACTGGGTTGCTGACTTAGCCCCTCCTGGCCCCCACCAGTCAGCCTCTGCTGACTGGGCAGTTGACCTAGTCAACTGGGCCCCCTTGTAAGCCACACACGCACATCTCTGGGTACACTTATGTGTACCCATAACATTTAGTATTTAATATATTTTCGAATTAATAGTAATTTCAGAATATTATTTAAAATTTTAGAAAATCATATAAAATAATCCGTAACTCGGATGAAAAAAATTTATACATGAAAGTTGCTCAGAATGACGAGACGAATCCGAAAACGCGGCCCGTTTGTCCGCCACACATCCCTATCATACCGAAATTGCAACATTCCCCCTCCGGTTCACCTGTCTGAAATGCCTAACTCCGGGAAAACATTCTCGGATGTTATCCCCCTTCGCCGATATCGTGTAGCACCGCGTTAGAGCACCCTAGCCCCGCGTGTTGACATGTCATGCTTCCTTGTTGCATCTGTATACTTTGTATTTATTGTTTCTTCCCCCTCTTCTCTCCGGTAGACCTCGAGACTGATGCTACCTCGGTGATCGACTGCATCGACGACGACCCCTCCTTCTCGTCTGAGCAACCAGGCAAGCCAACCCCCTTTGATCATTCCGATATCGCCCATTCCCTTCTCTCTTATGCTTGCATTAGAACTGCTACTGTTTTGTATGATCCTATCCTGATGGCATGTTGTTGTTACCTGCTTTCATACCTTATCTGTTTATCCGAAACTGCTTAGTATAGGTTGTCTGTTGAACCACCAGTGACCCCACCTTGTCCCTGTTGCCCCGCTGGATAATCAAAAGACCCGATCAACAGGATCGTAGACCAGGCCCCGGCACTGCACATCACTTCCCCCTTAATTGTTTGACACTACTTGGTTACTATCGAGTGCCGAGGGTTATACCTCATCAGCACTTCTAATGTTAACCTTGTAAGTTAGTTAATCGGTCATGGTCATCGAGGGTGATTCCTCCTTCACCACTCCCGATAATGACTCTATCGTGCAACCCCTCAAGTGTGGACCATCGAGGTTGATTCCTCCTTCGTTCACCTTGACGATAACATCATGTGCAATTCCATTGAGGGTGATTCCTCAGGGTTCCCTTTGGTGTTAGACACACGGTTACTATGGTTACTATGACTTTACACTGAACCATGTTACTAAAGACGGGTAGGCCCTGAGGGGTACCCGCGCGAGCTTAATTGGGAGTGATGTGTAGTCGGGTTGACCTGGAAGGTGCCCGCGAGATAATTACGAGGCATGGCCGGGCATTCTTAGCCCTTGCCGTAAGTCCTCGAGACGGGGCGATGGGGTCACATGATCGTGAGTCTCTGCTCGTTATCGTGCGTTCCCAAGACACTAAAAGGTTTGGATATTTGATCCAAGGGGCCTCTGGCTTGATAGCGCTAACCATCACGTGGGCATAGTATGGGCGTTCTGCGTCGTATGCATCAGCCGAAGCTTATTAGACGTCATGCGACTGAGCGGCGCGCGCTGGGTTGGACTGCGTAAGCACCTGCCTTTTTAAGGAGGTAGCTAGGTCTGCTCACCGGCCGCCCATGCAACATGCAGGAGTCCCCGGGGCGATGGCCCATGACTCCTGGGGGCATAGGTTTAGTCCGGCATGCTGATCTCTCTATTAAGCCTAGGTCGGGTTGTGGCGTATTGTTTGGCCGAGGCCGGGCATGACCTGATGGTGTGTCCGGCCGGAGTTAAGCGAGTGTGGCAGGTAAGTTGGTGCACCCCTGCAAGGAAGAAAACATATATCGATATCCTGTCCTACGGTAACGGACACTTGGAGTTGTATCCCGATCGATACAACTAGAACTGGATGATGAGGCATGATTTGGATATGTTGCTTTGGGAGTCGAGAAAGGATCTTGGAGCGTTGTTACAACAACATAAATATGACTTATGTTATACTACTCGACTCCCTCCTCTCCAGAAGATGCTAGTTTTTGATAGGACTAGCTTCTCCCCCTCTTATTCTGGCATTCTGCAGTTTAGTCCACATATACTACCCTTTCATTGATACTGATGCATATGTAGTGTAGATTCTTGCTTGCGAGTACTTTGGATGAGTACTCATGGTTGCTTTGATCCCCCTTTTTCCCCTTCTATCTTCGTTTTGGTTGTTGCAACCAGATGATGGAGTCCAGGAGCTAGATTCCACCGCTAACGATTGCTACTACCCCGAGGGTGCCTACTACTATGTGACGGATGCCGACGATCAGGAGTAGTTAGGAGGCTCCCAGGCAAGAGGCCTTGCCTTTTCGATCATGTTGATTTTGTGCTAGCCTTATTAAGGCAAACTTGTTTTAACTTATGTCTATACTCATTGTTGCTTCCGCTGACTCTTGTGTATTCGAGCCCTCGAGGCCCCTAGCTTGTAATATAAAGCTTGTACTATTTTATTTTGTGTCTAGAGTTGTGTTGTGATATCTCCCGTGAGTCCCTGATCTTGGTCGTACACATTTGTGTGCATGACTAGTGTACGGTCAAATCGGGGGCGTCACACATCTCCCCGATGTTTCTAGGGTATAAGAGTATATATAGGCGGAAGAGGTATGTCGGTGGAGCTATGACGGACCCATGAGGGTGGGGGCGCGCCCTCCTGCTTCATGGTCGTCTCGTGGAGTCCCAGACGTCTATTCCAAGTCTTGTGGATTACTTTCGGTCCAAGAAAGATCATCGCGAAGGTTTCATTCCGTTTGGACTTCGTTTGGTATTCCTTTTCTGCGGAACTCTAAAATAGGCAAAAAACAGAAACTGGCACTAGGCCTTCGGTTAATAGGTTAGTACCAAAAATAATAAAAGCCCATTAAACATCCAAAATAGATAATATAATAGCATGGAACAATAAAAAATTAAAGATACGTTGGAGACGTATCAAGCATCCCCAAACTTAATTCATGCTCGTCCTCGAGTAGGTAAATGATAAAAAAAGAATTTTTGATGTGGAATGCTACCTAACATAATTATCAATGTAATTTTATGTATTGTGGCTGAAGGAAATATGCCCTAGAGGCAATAATAAAGATGTTATTTGTATTTCCTTATATCATGATAAATGTTTTATATTCATGCTAGAATTTTATTAACCGGAAACTTAGTACATGTGTGAATACATAGACAAAACAGTTTGTCCATAGTATGCATCTACTAGACTAGCTCATTGCTCAAAGATGGTTATGTTTCCTAGCCATAGACATGAGTTGTTATTTGATCAACGAGATCACATCATTAGGAGAATGATGTGATGGACTAGACCCATCCGTTAGCTTAGCACTATGACCATTTAGTTTTATTGCTATTGCTTTCTTCATGACTTATACATGTTCCTATGACTATGAGATTATGCAACTCCCGAATACCGGAGGAACACCTTGTGTGCTATCAAACGTCACAACGTAACTGGGTGATTATAAAGATGCTCTAGAGGTGTCTCCGAAAGTGTTCGTGGTGTTGGCATAGATCAAGAATCGGATTTGTCACTCCGAGTGTTGGAGAGGTATCTCTAGGCCCTCTCGGTAATGCACATCATAATAAGCCTTGCAAGCAAATGACTAATGAGTTAGTAATGAGATGATGTATTAAGGAACAAGTAAAGAGACTTGGCGATAATGAGATTGAACTAGGTATTGAGATACCGACAATCGAATCTTGGGCAAGTAACATACCGATGACAAAGGGAACAACGTATGTTGTTATGCGGTTTGACCGATAAAGATCTTCGTAGAATATGTAGGAGCCAATATGAGCATCTAGGTTCCGCTATTGGTTATTGACCGGAGATGAGTCTCGGTCATGTCTACATAGTTCTCGAACCCGTAGGGTCCGCACGCTTAACGTTTGATGACGATCGGTATTATGAGTTTATGAGTTTTGATGTACCGAAGGTAGTTCGGGGTCCCGGATGAGATCACGGACATGACGAGGAGTCTCGGAATGTTCGAGACATAAAGATCGATATATTGGACGACTATGTTTGAACATCGGAAGGGTTCCGGGAGGTTTCGGGCATATACCGGAGTACCGGGGGGTTACCGGAACCCCCCGGGGAGTTAATGGGCATTCATTGGCCATAGTGGAAAGGGAGAGGAGGCGGCCAAGGTGGGGGCACGCCCCCCACCAGCCCAATCCAAATTGGGAAGGGGGTCGCCCCCCCTTTCTTTCTTCTCCCTCTCCTCCTTCCTTCCTCTCCTACTCCTACTAGGGAAAGGGGGGAATCCTACTCCCGGTGGGAGTAGGACTCCCTAGGGCGCGCCATAGAGAGGGCCGGCCCCTCCCCTCCCCCTCTCCTTTATATACGGGGGTAGAGGCACCCCATAGACATATAAGTTGATCAGTTGATCTCTCCCAACCGTGTGCGGTGCCCCTCTCCACAGAAACACACCTCGGTCATACCGTTGCAGTGCTTAGGCGAAGCCCTGCACCGGTAGCTTCATCATCTCTGTCACCACGCCGTCGTGCTGACGAAACTCTCCCGTGAATCTCTACTGGATCAAGAGCTTGTGGGACGTCATCAAGATGAACGTGTGCTAAACGCGGAGGCTCTGTATGTTCGGTGCTTGATCGGTTGGATCACGAAGAAGTTTGACTACATCAACCGCGTCACAAGACGCTTCCACTTCCGGTCTACGAGGGTACGTATACACACTCTCCCCTCTCATTTCTATGCATCTAGTAGATAGATCTTGCGTGATCGTAGGAATTTTTTTGAAATACTACGTTCCCCAATAGTGGCATCAGAGCCAGGTCTATGCATAGATGATATGCATGAGTAGAACACAAGTGAGTTGTGGACGATACTAGTCATACCGCTTACCAGCATGTCATATTTTGATTCGGCGGTATTGTTGGATGAAGCGGCCCAGACCGACATTACGCGTACGCTTACGTGAGACTGGTTCTACTGACGTGCTTCGCACACAGGTGGGTGGCGGGTGTCAGTTTCTCCAACTTTAGTTGAATCGAGTGTGGCTACGCTCGGTCCTTGTGAAGGTTAAAACATCACATACTTGACGAAATATCGTTGTGGTTTTGTATGCGTAGGTAAGAACGGTTCTTGCTAAGCCCGTAGCAGCCACGTAAAACTTGCATCAACAAAGTAGAGGACGTCTAACTTGTTTTTGCAGGGCATGTTGTGATGTGATATGGTCAAGACATGATGAGTGATACGTTATTGTATGAGATGATCATGTTTTGTAAAGTTATCGGCAACTGGCAGGAGACATATGGTTGTCGCTTTATTGTATGAAATACAATCGCCATGTAATTGCTTTACTTTATCACTAAGTGGTAGCGACAGTCGTGGACGCAATAGTTTGCGAGACGACAACGATGCTACGATGGAGATCAAGGTGTCGCGCCGGTGACGATGGTGATCATGATGGTGCCTTGGAGATGGAGATCAAAAGCACAAGATGATGATGGCCATATGATGTCACATATTTTGATTGCATGTGAGGTTTATCTTATTATGCTTCTTATCTTGCTTAGTACGACGGTAGCATTATAAGATGATCCCTTACAAAATTTCAAGGTACAAGTGTTCTCCCTGAGTATGCACCATTGCGAAAGTTCATCATGCCGAGACACCATGTGATGATCGGGTGTGATAAGCTCTACGTTCACATACAACGGGTGCAAGCCAGTTTTGCACACGCAGAATACTCGGGTTAAACTTGACGAGCCTAGCATGTACAGACATGGCTGATACGTCTCCAACGTATCTATAATTTTTGATCATTCCATGCTATTATTTATGAAGTCTTAGATGTTAAATGGGTTTTATCATTCACTTTTATATCATTTTTGGGACTAACCTACAAACCCAAAGGCCCAGTCCAGATTGCTATTTGTTTTGCATATTTTAGGGTTTTGCAGAAAAGGAATATCAAACGGAGTCCAAACGGAACGAAACCTTCGCAGGAGATATATTTGGAGAAAATCATGCGAGATAAACTTCGGGGCCAAGCCAGAGGACAGGGGACCCACCCTTGAGGGTGGGGGGCGCGCCCTCCCAGGGCGCGCCCCCTGCCTCGAGGGCAGGCCCGGTGGCCCCTGGTGCCCCTCTTCCTCCTATATATGCCTACATACCCCAGAAACTCCAGACGCAGAGAGAAAACCCTAATTCCACCGCCGTAGCTGCTGTTCCCGTGGAGATCCCATCTTGGAGCCTGTTCCGGGAGGGGGATCCATCACAGAGGCCTTCATCATCATCATCATCATCGCCCTCACCATGAGTTGTGAGTAGTTTACCACAGACCTTCGGGTCCATAGCTAGTATCTAGATGGCTTCTTCTGTCTCTCCGGATCTCAATACAAAGTTCTCCTCGGTCTTCGAGGAGATCTATTCGATGTAATCTCTTTTTGCGGTGTGTTTGTCGAGATCCGATGAATTGTGAGTTTATGATCAAGGTTGTCTATGAAAGATATTTGGTTCTTCTCTGAACTTTTTATGTGTGCTCATAATATCCTTGCAAGTCTCTTCGAATTATTGGTTTGGTTTGGCCTACTAGATCTATAGTTCTTGCAATGGGAGAAGTGCTTGGCTTTGGGTTCAATCTTGCGGTGTCCTTTCCCAGTGACAGTAGGGGCAGCAAGGCACGTATTGTATTGTTGCCATCGAGGATAAAAAGATGGGGTTTTCATCATATTGCTTGAGTTTATCCCTCTACATCATGTCATCTTGCTTAAGGCGTTACTCTGTTCGTATGAACTCAATACACTAGATGCATGCTGGATAGCGGTCGATGTGTGGAGTAATAGTAGTAGATGCAGGCAGGAGTCGGTCTACTTGTCTCGGACGTGATGCCTATATACAATGATCATGCCTAGATAATCTCATAATTATTCGCTTTTTTATCAATTGCTCGACAATAATTTGTTTACCCGCCGTAGAATATCGCTATCATGAGAGAAGCCACTAGAGAATACTATGGCCCCCGGGTCTATCTCTATCATATTACTTTTCCGTCAACTAGCCAAATTCTGCCGCTGTTGTTTATTTGTTTTCTTTACTTTCTATTTCTATACCAAAAATACCAAAAATATAATTATCATCTCTATCAGATCTCACTATCGTAAGTGACCGTAAAGGGATTGACAACCCCTTATTGCGTTGGCTGCGAAGTTCTTATTTGTTTATGCATGTGCGAGGGACTGGGGCGTGGTCTCCTACTGGATTGATACCTTGGTTCTCAAAAACTGAGGAAAATACTTACGCTACTGTGCTGCATCTCCCTTTCCTCTTCGAGGGAATACAACGCAAGTTCAAGAGGTAGCAATGGCCTTCACTAGAGACCGAAAGGTCGAGCGCGAATCATATAGTAGATATGATCGACATAAGATGTTCACCATTGTAAACTACTCCATCTCACATGATGATCGGACATGGTTTAGTTGATTTGGATCATGTGATCATTTAGATGACTAAACTGATGTCTATCTAAGTGGGAGTTCTTTAGTAATATGATTAATTGAACTTTTATTTATCATGAACTTAGTCCTGATAGTTTTTTGCATATCTATGTTGTTGTAGATCAATGGCCCGTGCTACCGTTCCATTGAATTTTAATGCATTCCTAGAGAAATCTAAGTTGATAGATGATGGTAGCAATTACACGGACTGGGTCCGTAACTTGAGGATTATCCTCATTGCTGCATAGAAGAATTATGTCCTTGAAGCACCACTAGGTGACAAGCCTGCTACAGGAGCAACCCCGGACGTTATGAACGTCTGGCAAGCTCGTTCTGATGACTACACGATAGTTCAGTGTGGCATGCTTTACGGATTAGAACCGGGACTTCAACAACATTTTGAACGTCATGGAGCATATTTGATGTTCCAGGAGTTGATGTTAATATTTAAAGCAAATGCCCGGATTGAGAAATATGAGATTTCCAATAAGTTCTACAACTGTAAGATGGATGAGAACAGTTCTATCAATGAACACTTGCTCAGAATGTCTGGGTACTACAATCATATGACTCAACTTGGTTGCAAAAGTGATGAAGATAGTGTTATTGATAGAGTTCTTCAATCACTGCCACCAAGCTATAAAGGCTTCGTGATGAACTATAACATGCAAGGGATGCAAAAGACAATTCCCGAGCTCTTCGCTATGCTCAAGGCTGCGGAGGTAGAAATCAAAAAGGAGCATCAAGTGTTGATGGTTAACAAGACCACTAGTTTCAAGAAAAAGGGCAAGGGAAAGAAGGGGAACTTCAAGAAGAATAGCAAGACAGTTGCTACTCCCACGAAGAAACCCAAGTCTAGAGCCAAGCCTGAAACTGAGTGCTTCTACTGCAAAGGGACTGGACACTGGATGCGGAACTGCCCCAAGTATTTGGCGGATAAGAAGGATGGCAAGGTGAACAAAGGTATATGTGATATACATGTTATTTATATGTACCTTACTAATGCTCGTAGTAGCACCTGGGTAGTTGATACCGGTTCGGTTGCTAATATTTGTAATTCGAAACATGGGCTACGGATTAAACGAAGATTAGCTAAGGACGAGGTGACGATGCGCGTGGGAAATGGTTCCAAAGTCGATGTGATCGCCATCGGCACGCTACCTCTACATCGACCTTCGGGGTTAGTTTTAGACCGGAATAATTGTTATTTGGTGCCAACGTTAAGCATGAACATTATATCTGGATCTTGTTTATTGCGAGACGGTTATTCATTTAAATCTGAGAATAATGGTTGTTCTATTTATATGAGTAATATCTTTTATGGTCATGCACCCTTGAAGAGTGTTCTATTCTTGTTGGATCTCGATCGTAGTGGTACACATATTCATAATATTGAAGCCAAAAGATGCAAGGTTAATAATGATAGTGCAACTTATTTGTGGCACTGCCGTTTAGGTCATATTGGTGTAAAGCGCATGAAGAAACTCCATTGTGATGGACTTTTGGAATCACTTAATTATGAATCACTTGGTGCTTGCGAACCATGCCTCATGGGCAAGATGACTAAACCTCCGTTCTCTGGAACAATGGAGCGAGCAACAGATTTGTTGGAAATCATACATACTAATGTGTGTGTACCAATGAATGTTGAAGCTCGCGGCGGGTATCATTATTTTCTGACCTTCACTGATGATTTGAGCAGATATGGGTATATCTACTTGATGAAACACAAGTCTGAAACATTTGAAAAGTTCAAAGAATTTCAGAGTGAAGTAGAGAATCATCGTAACAAGAAAATAAAGTTTCTACTATTTGATCGTGGAGGTGAAGATTTGAGTTACGAGTTTGGTCTTCATTTGAAACAATATGGAATAGTTTCACAACTCACGCCACCTGGAACACCACAGCGTAATGGTGTGTCCGAACGTCGTAACCGTACTTTATTAGATATGGTGCGGTCTATGATGTATCTTACCGATTTACCACTACCGTTTTGGGGTTATGCTTTAGAGACAGCTGCATTCACGTTAAATAGGCCACCATCTAAATCCGTTGACACGACGCCTTATGAACTATGGTTTGGCAAGAAACCAAAGTTGTCCTTTCTTAAAGTTTGGGGCTACGATGCTTTTGTGAAAAAGCTTCAACCTGATAAGCTCAAACCCAAGTCGGAGAAATGTGTCTTCATAGGATACCCAAAGGAGACTGTTGGGTACACCTTCTATCACAGATCCTAAGGCAAGATATTCGTTGCTAAGAATGGTTCCTTTCTAGAGAAGGAGTTTCTCTCGAAAGAAGTGAGTGGGAGGAAAGTAGAACTTGATGAGGTAATTGTACCTTCTCCCGAATTGGAAAGTAGTACATCACAAAAACTAGTTCCAGTGATTCCTACACCAATAAGTGAGGAAGCTAATGATGATGATCATGAAACTTCGGATCAAGATACTGCTTAACTTCGTAGATCAACCAGAGTACGTTCCGCGCCAGAGTGGTACGGCAACCCAGTTCTGGAAGTCATGTTACTAGAGCATGATGAACCTACGAACTATGAGGAAGCGATGATGAGCCCAGATTCCGCAGAATGGCTTGAGGCCATGAAATCTGAGATGGGATCCATGTATGAGAACAAAGTATGGACTTTGGTTGACTTGCCCGATGATCAGCAAGCCATCGAAAATAAATGGATCTTCAAGAGGAAGACCAACGCCGACGGTAATGTTACTGTTTACAAAGCTCGACTTGTTGCGAAAGGTTTTTGACAAGTTCAAGGAGTTAACTACGATGAGACTTTCTCACCCATAGCGATGCTTAAGTCTGTCCGAATCATGTTAGCAATTGCCGCATTTTATGATTATGAAATCTGGCAAATGGATGTCAAAACTGCATTCCTGAATGAATATCTCAAAGAATAGTTGTATATGATGCAACCAGAAGGTTTTGTCCATCCTAAAGGTGCTAACAAAGTGTGCAAGCTCCAGCGATCCATCTATGGACTGGTGCAAGCATCTCGGAGTTAGAATATACACTTTGATGAGGTGATCAAAGCATATCGTTTTATACAGACTTTTGGAGAAGCCTGTATTTACAAGAAAGTGAATGGGAGCTCTGTAGCATTTCTGATATTATATGTGCATGAAATATTGTTGATTGGAAATGATATAGAATTTCTGGATGGCATAAAAGGATACTTGAATAAGAATTTTTCAATGAAAGACCTCGGTGAAGTTGCTTACATATTAGGCATCAAGATCTATAGAGATATATCAAGACGCTTAATTGGACTTTCACAAGTCACATACCTTGATAAAGTTTTGAGGAAATTCAAAATGGATCAGTCAAAGAAAGGGTTCTTGCCTGTGTTACAAGGTGTGAAGTTGAGTAAGACTCAATGCCCGACCATTTCAGAAGATAGAGAGAAAATGAAAGTCATTCCCTATGCCTCAACCATAGGATCTATCATGTATGAAATGCTGTGTACCAGACCTGATGTGTGCTTTGCTATAAGTTTAGCTGGGAGGTACCAAAATAATCCAGGAGTGGATCACTGGACAGCGGTCAAGAACATCCTAAAGTACCTGAAAAGGACAAAGGATATGTTTCTCGTATATGGAGGTGACAAAGAGCTTGTCGTAAACGGTTACGTCGATTCAAGCTTTGACACTGATCCGGGTGACTCTAAGTCACAAACCGGATATGTATTTTTATTGAACGGTGGAGCTGTTAGTTGGTGCAGTTCCAAGGAGAGCGTCATGGCGGGATCTACATGTGAAGCAGAATGCATAGCTGCTTCGGAAGCAGCAAATGAAGGAGTCTGGATGAAGGAGTTTATATCCGATCTAGGTGTAATACCTAGTGCATCAGGTCCAATGAAAATATTTTGTGACAACACTGGAGCAATAGCCTTGGAGAAGGAATCCAGGTTTCACAAGAGAACAAAACACATCAAAAGACGCTTCAATTCCATCCGCGATCAAGCCAAGGAGGGAGACATAGAAATTTGCAAGACACATACGGATCTGAATGTTGCAGACCCGTTGACTAAGCCTCTTCCACGGGCAAAACATGATCATCACCAAGACTCCATGGGTGTTACAATCATTACTTTGTAATCTAGATTATTGACTCTAGTTCAAGTGGGAGACTGATAGAAATATGCCCTAGAGGCAATAATAAAGATGCTATTTGTATTTCATTATATCATTAAATGTCTTTTATTCATGCTAGAATTGTATTAACCGAAAACTTAGTACATGTGTGAATAGATAGACAAAACAGTTTGTCCCTAGTATGCCTCTACTAGACTAGCTCATTGATCAAAGATGGTTATGTTTCCTAGCCATAGACATGAGTTGTCATTTGATCAACGAGATCACATCATTAGGAGAATGATGTGATGGACTAGACCCATGATACGTCTCCAACGTATCTATAATTTTTGATTGTTCCATGCTATTATTTATGAAGTCTTGGATGTTTAATGGGCTTTATCATTCACTTTTATATCATTTTTAGGACTAACTGTAACGCCCAGATAATTTGGCTACAGTAAAACTTCGCTAATGATGCCACGTCACTTCGATTACTGTTGCTAATTTCGCGTTAGTTCGAAATCGATTAAAATTCAAATTCAAAATGTGGCAAATAATAGAAGTTTTCAAATATTAAATAAAAATGTTCGGTGTGTGACAAATATTGCTATGGTAATCTTTACCTAATAATAAAGCACGGAACGAGTCCGTCGGGTTCACCGTCACAATACGCTTTCTTCTCATATCATAATACGCTTTCTTCTCCAGTTTTTTCGGTTTACGTTGGGACTCAAATAATCTTCGTACTTCCCAGGTGTTTCCTACTGAGTGCGTTTTCTCGTTCTCCTGTTCCGTTTATGTAAAGAAAAAATCAAAGGGCGGGCAGAGCCGCAATCAGCCGGCCCATTAGCGTACCAAAAGCTACCACCAGTAAAAGAAATTCTAAGAAAAAACAATGCGTCACGAGGAATCGAAAGCAGAAGCTCACGTTAATGCGCTAAGAATTCTAGCCACTAGACTACACAATAGTGTATGTATACTTAGCGGCGCGAAATTTTAAATTAAGCTCAAAGTCGCGCCAGATACTGAGGAGAAGATTTGTTTCTGAAAAAAAGTGAAAATATTGCAAAGTTAATAGAAAGTTTAAACTCGAACATTTTTTTAAAGAACGATATTTATCTTTTTTTTAACCCGAGTATTTTTAAAAACACAAACAATTTTAAAAACTAGGAGGTACTGTTCTGATTATTTTTCAAATTTGCAAACATTTTTAAAACATAAATATTTTTTGAACTTTAAATTTAAAAAGGCACACATTTTTCTAATCATGTTTTTTTAACTGGGAGGTACTGTAGCTAGATTGTCTTAAGAAATAATGTATCTATTAATAAAACTTAGTGAATTTATGAAATATGCCCACCCAGTGGCGAAGCCAGGAATTCAAAGTTGTGATGTCAATCTAAAGTTGTGATGTCAAATATATATACTTATGTGATTTTTTAATGATTTTTTGCTTGATTTTAAGTAATATATACATGTCTTGTCAAAATCCCGTGAAGTCAGCTGACTACACAGCTAACACATGGCACCACCACTGTGCCCACCTCGTGCATTGTTTGAGTTCAATTTATTAAACTAGAGATATGGTCGTGTGTTATGTTTTCTCTCGTGCATTGTTTGAGTTCAATTTATTAAACTAGAGATATGGTCGTGTGTTATGTTTTCTCTCCCGTTGCAACGCACGTGCTCTTTTGCTAGTTATAGTGAAGAAAACATAATTTTACAAAGTGCCTAAGTGCTTTAAACTAAATAAAACAGAAGAGAGAAATAAATAAACGAAAAGAAAAACAAACTAAACAGAAACAAAACGAAATAAAAAGAACCCAAGGCCAACTGGGCCTCGGCCCAGCCAGTGGCCTACCAGGCCGGCCCAACCCCTGGCCTATATGGCCCTCCCCCCCGTGACCTAAACGACCACCGACACTTCCCCCCACCAATCGCCCCTGAATCTGGATCGAGCCCGGGGCCCGTCCCCAACGCGTTCCCGGCGCCAGCGCACCGGCGCTGCCCCGTGCCAACCCCGTCACCCACCGCCATCGCCATTGCCTCCTCGACCTCCTCCCCAGGCCGCTACCTCGAGCCTCGCCGCCCCAGATCCCCTGCAACGAAAGTGAGCGCACCCTCCTCCTTGCTGTCTTCCGCGCGCACTCGCCCATCGCCGTCCGCGTCGCGCGCTTGACCGCGCCTCCCTCTGGCACCGCACTCCGCCCCGGCTCGGCCCTGCTGGCCCTCTTCCCGCTCGCCTCGGCCGCTCAACGCCGACGCCCACCCGCCGGCTCCCGCCGTGCTGCACTGCTGCTTCACGCTCCAGCCATCACCGCCGTCGCCGCGCTGACCGTCTCCACCATGCCCGCTCGCCGTCGGCCCCACTCCTGGCCTCCTCGCCGCACGCCCCGACGACGCCCGCCGTTGCCTGCAGCCGCGGCCACGACCGCTGCGCCCAGCGCTCCCTGCCCTGCGTCCGTCCGCGCGGCCCCACTCCGGCGCCGCCTCCTGCTGCCGCCGCGGCCACCCCTCCGCCATTCCCGCCGAGACCCCGCCGCCCGCTCGCCGCGCCGGCCTCGCCCGGGACTCGCCCTGTTCGCCTGGCTACCACGCCCCCCGCTCCCCTCGCCTCCTCCCCTGCAGGCCGCTCGGGGGCGCGCTAGCTTGGCGCCCTCTGCGCCGGCGCGCCGCCTCTCCTTGCCACCGCCGGCGCCTGCGGCCGGCCAGCGGGCCTCGCCCCGCCGCGCCTCGCTGTGGCCTCGCCCGGATGCGCCAGCCGAGCGGGCTGTTGCCCGCTCGCCCGCTCGGGTTCGCCCGTCGCCCAACACCCGTTGAACCGTCACCCGTTAAGGCCACTAGGGCCTATCACAGGTTGGGCCCCAGCCCCTGAACGTTTAAAAAAGGAGAATTTTTTAAAAATAAAATAAATAATAAAAACAAAAAACAAAAAATAAATAATTAATTAATTAATTAATTAATGAAAGAATTAATTAAGTTAATTAACCATAATTAGTTTAACTAAATCACTAATTAACCTAATTAAACTGTTAGTTAACTGTACAGCCAATGACATGCGGGACCCACACGTCAGATTGACCAGTCAACACACCTGTTGACTGCTGACGTCATGCTGACGTCATGATGACATCAGCATACACTATTCTGGATAATGTTGTATTAAAATAATTAAATAAATTCTAAAAATGATTTAAAACTTTAAAAATTAATATAAAATAATCCGTAACTCGGATGAAAATATTTTATATATGAAAGTTGCTCAGAATTTCCAGACGCATCCGAATACGCAGACCGTTCGTCAACCACACGTCCCTAGCATACTGAACCCGCAACTTTCCCCCTCCATTTCATCCGCCCGAAAACGCGAAACATGGGAATACTTTCCCGGGTGTTTCCCCCCTTCGTCAGTATCACCCGATACTGCGTTAGGGCACACCTAGCACCGTTACATGTCATGTCATGCATCGTCATGCATCTGTTTGCATTGTATTCACTGTTTCTTTCCCCTCTTCTCTCCGGTAGACTAAGAGACCGACGCTGCTGCTGCCCCGATCGACTACGGTGTTGACGACCCCACCTTGGCTGCCGACCTTCCAGGCAAGCCCACCCCCTGATCAACCTGATATCGCCTATTCTTCTCTCTACTGCTTGTATTAGAATAGTGTAGCATGTTACTGCTTTTGATACTCCTATTCAGTTGCATAGCCTGTCATTGTTGCTACCACTGTTGATACTTTACCTGCAATCCTAAATGCTTAGTATAGGATGCCAGTATTCCATCAGTGGCCCTACACCCTTGTCCATCTGCCCTGCTATTCTATCGGCCCGTGATCATTTGGGTGTGATCACGGGTATATACTACATACACTTATACATGATACATGTTGTGACTAAAGTCGGGTCGGCTCGTTGAGTACCCGCGGTTGATTCACGGATTGGGAGCTGAAAGGACATACTTTCCCGACAGCCCTCTGTGTGGATCTTTGTGGCGGAGCGACAGGGCAGGTTGAGACACCTAGGAGACAGGTGGGCCTGGCCCTGGTCGTTGTCCGCGGTTATTTCATAATAACACGCTTAACGAGTTTGGATATTTGATCTGAGTCTGGCCGTTGGCCTATACGCACTAACCAGCTACGTGGGAATAGTTATGGGCACTCGACGTCGTGGTATCAGCCGAAGCTTTCTTGACGTCAGTGACTGAGCGGCGCGCGCCGGGTTGGACCGCGTAACGTAACTTCCTTAGTAATGGAGGTTGCTAGGTCTGCTCACCGGCTGCGTACGCAACGTGCAGGTGTGCAATGGGCGATGGGCCCGGACCCCTGCGCGCTTAGGACTTAGACCGGCGTGCTGACCTCTCTGTTGTGCTTAGGTAGGGCTGCGACGTGTTGATCTTCCGAGGCCGGGCATGACCCTGGAAAGTGTGTCCGGCCAAATGGGATCAAGCGTGTTGGGTTATGTGGTGCACCCCTGCAGGGAAGTTAATCTATTCGAATAGCCGTGTCCCTCGGTAAAAGGACGACCCGGAGTTGTATTCCGACCTCATGACAACTAGAACCGGACACTTGTTAAAATACACCCAGATGAGTTCCAGATATAACTCGGTGGTTGCTCTCTCACAGGGTGATGTGCGGGAGGATCACCGAGTAGGTTATGCTATTCGATGTTACTTGGTGAACTTACCATCTGTTCTCTTCTATTGCTGCAAGATGGAGGCTGCCAGAAGCGTAGTCTTCGTTTGGATTAGCTATCCCCCTCTTATTCTGGCTTGCTGCAGTTCAGTCCACCGATATTACCCATATCATTGTTACCATTGCATATGTAGTATAGATCCTTGCTCGCGAGTACTTTGGATGAGTACTCACCGTTGCTTTGCTCCCCCTTTTCCCCCTTCTGTTCCTGCTTCTCGGATGATGCAACCAGATGGTGGAGCCCAGGAGCCAGACGCCACCTACGACGACTCCTACTACACCGGATGCGCCTACTACTACGCACAGTCTGCCGATGACGACCAGGAGTAGTTTAGGAGGATCCCAGGCAGGAGGCCTGCTCCTTTTTCGATCTGTATCCCAGTTGGTGCTAGCCATCTTATGGCAACTTGTTTAACTTTATGTCTGTACTCAGATATTTGTTGCTTCCGCTGACTTGTCTATGATCGAGCACTTGTATTCGAGCCCTCGAGGCCCCTGGCTTGTAATATGAAGCTTGTATGACTTATTTTACTTTTAGAGTTGTGTTGTGATATCTACCAGTGAATCCCTGATCTGGGCCGTACACATTTGTGTGCATGATTAGTGTACGGACAAATCGGGGGCGTCACAAGTTGGTATCAGAGCCGACTGCGTGTAGGAACCCCCCTTCCACACTCCTTGGCCGAAGTCGAGTCTAGACATTGCAAAACTTTTACTAACATGGCTGTGTGGCTTACGGGTTCACATCGCCATTTGGGTGGTACTTGATTCTTTTACTCCTCGATCTTTACTTCGGAATTCTGAACACTCTCCTATTTCGGGTAAAATGATTTTACTAACTCTAACATTAGGATCCCCGAGACCCCTCACCCCAAAGTTGGATAAGCCATATTTATTGCTTAGAATAGTATTTTGCATAATCCCCACACTGTCATTTGACTCCTTTGAAACATCTTTGTTTTCAGATGGAACCCATGAGGCAGGTCGTGCGCCACACACAGGCCATTGGTGCCTCGGGATCACCTGCTGTGCTAGCTGAGATGATGACCTATTTGGGTTATCGCTGGCATCCTGAGTATACCGTGTACGAGCAGTACCAGGACTTTAACCAGGAGCAGTATCGTGCCACCGTCCGCCTCAACTCTCGTGCAGAGAACTCCTCTACTGTGCTGCACACCGCTCATGGTGTTGGAGTGACCATCGATATGGCAGTTCACGATGCTGCTTACGCTGCTCTGACACGCCTTCGTGGAGAGTATCGGGCGTTGGACACTTCCCCTTTCAGGCACATTGCTATCGCCTCCGACGATGGAGCGGAGGGATACTACACTGCTGCCTACTCCACCATCACCCGAGAGCCCTTCCATCATCAGAACCTTGTTCTGCATGCTGATGGGCTGGATCAAGCTAACCGAGCTCTTTGCCATGAGTTTTACACCACCCGTCATCACCTGTACCGCGCCTTGACGCTGTTGCACCCCTTTGTCCTATCTAGACAGCTGCCGCCTACTGTTATCTACCCAGCTAGGACCGTGATGCCTCCTGGTGTTGGTTGGCCAGATGTGGGAGGCGACACTCCCGCACTTGGTCCTCTGTTGCCACCTGGACGTCGGGTTCTGCACCGGAGTATCCACGGCCCTCAGGTTGCTGGCGTGGAGGACTTTTCGTTGCAGCACTGCCAGCTGTCAGACTACCTCTACCTCCACAGTTCCGCCTGGGACTGATGTAGTCTTACTTATTAGTACTAGATGCATTCGCCACGAGCCTGCGTGCCGCCTATGATGTCCTTAGTTTATGTACTGAACTCTGTGTACTGAACTCTATGCATACACCCCTTTTGTAATATATGCCGACTACTATGTGGTATTTTACGTGCTCATTTCATTATGCATGTTTCATTCATAAATGATTCTTGTGTTTGAAAATTTCTCAATGCTGAATTACCCCTGTTATATATTAGCAGGATGGTTAGACCAGCTGGCCGTGGTCGTGGTGGCAACGCCCCACCACCGCCCGAATACATGGCTGGTATGATCCAACAGTTTGAGCTGAACCGCCAGTTCATGGAGACTGTCATGGCTCAGTTCCCTCGCCCCAATATGGATCAGCAGCATGGCGCAGTAACACTGAATGACTTTGCTCGCCTCAACCCATCTGTCTATCGAAGCTCAACTCAGCCTCTTGATGCTGATGACTGGCTCCGTGACATTGCCTTTGAACTGGAATCTGCTGGAGTTGCCGCTGCCAAGTATGTCACCTTTGCGGCATACTATCTGAAGGGTCCCGCTGCTCAATAGTGGGACAGCCACATGCGTACACTACCTGCTGGAACAATCATCACTTGGCAGGAATTCCAAGCTGCCTTCCGTGCCCGCTTCATTCGTCGAGGAATCATGGATAGGAAGAAGCGTGAGTTCCGCAACCTCAACCAGGGCAAGAAGACTGTGGATGCTTATCAGCGGGAGTTTCTGGACTTATCCCGCTATGCTGAAGAAGACATTGCCACTGATGCTCGCAGACAGGAAAAGTTCCGTGACGGACTTCAAGCTGACATCAAGCTCGCACTTATTGTGCATGACTTTGGAGATTTTGCCACCTTGGTGAACAAAGCTATCCAGGTTGAAACTGGTCTGCAGGAACACCAGAGCACTCTCAGGCGCAACCGTGAACCGGGCTCATCCTCGGGCCCTCCCTCACAGAAGCGTAGAGTCTGGATTCCCAACAATGTGTACCGTCCAGCTACACCTGCTCCGAGGCAGTCCTATGCTGCACCTCGTCTGCCTCCACCACCTAGGCAGCCAAGACTTACAGCTGCACCACTCCCAGCTCCTACTTCTGCCCCCAATGATGGTCTGTGCTACAAGTGTGGTCAACCAGGGCACCTTGCCAGGAACTGCTTCCAGAATCAGAACCAGCTTGTACTACCAATAGCTGGTCGTGGGAACAATCAGCCCCGCAACAACAATGCCAAGCCTTATGGTCGTGCTCAAGCCAACCACGTTGATCTCAATGAAGCTCAAGACCAACCTGCTACTGTGATGGGTACTCTCCTTGTTAATTCAGTACCTACATCTGTTTTATTTGATTCAGGAGCATCGCATTCATTCATGTCAGAAGATTTTGCATATAAGCACGACATTAGATGTGAAGAAATGAACACTTCGGTAGTGGTAAAAACCCTTGCCGGCCAATGTCAAACCTCTATGGGTTGTCACGACGTTCCCGTTGAAATCGAAAGGTTGGAGTTCTATGCCTCTCCCATTATCCTGAAGTCGTCCAACACCGACCTCATTCTAGGAATGGATTGGCTAAAAGCGCATATTGCTTCTATAGTTTGCGCCACCAAGACAGTCCATCTGTTACACCCTTCCAATGAGATAGTAAGCTATCAAGCTTGTTTGGTTCAAAATGCTGAAGCACGTCTTTATGCATTGAATGCATTGAATGCTTCACCACTCGAGGGCATCGAAAACATTCCTATCGTATGCGAGTTCCAGGACGTCTTACCTAAGGAACTTCCAGGGATTCCCCCTGCTAGAGCTGTCGAGTTTACCATCGACTTGAAACCAGGCACCACTCCTATAGCCAAACGACCCTACAAGATGCCGCCTCATGAACTCATTGAGCTTAAGGAGGAAATCGACAAATCTCTTGCTAGTGGTTTCATTCGCCCTAGTTGCTCTCCTTGGGGAGCACCTTCCCTCTTTGTCAGGAAGAAGGATGGGACAAACCGATTGGTCCAAGATTACCGTCCTATCAACCAAGCAACTATTCAGAACAAATATCCGCTTCCTCGGATCAATGATCTGTATGATCAACTGGCTGGTTCATCAGTGTTCTCTAAACTCGACTTGAGGTTGGGTTACCACCAGATCCGTGTTCGTGAAGAGGATATCCCAAAGACCGCCTTCGTGACTCGATATGGTTCATTCGAGTACACCGTCATGTCATTCGGCTTGACAAATGCTCCAGCTACCTTCTCTCGTCTGATGAACTATATATTCATGGAATACCTTGACAAATTCGTCGTGGTTTATCTGGATGATATCCTTGTATTTTCCAAGAATAAGGAAGAGCATGCTGAACATCTTCGCCTTGTACTGGAAAAGCTCCGAGAGAAACTACTTTATGCTAAGTTTTCCAAGTGCGGGTTCTGGCTTCCTAAAGTAACCTACCTTGGGCATGTCATCTCCAAGGATGCTATTGCCGTCAACCCCGAATGAGTCCAGGCCATTCTCGATTGGACTCCTCCGAAGAACGTCAAGCAAGTCAGAAGTTTTCTCGGTCTCGCCAGCTATTGCCGTCGATTCGTCGAGAACTTCTCCAAGATCGCCAAGCCTCTGACTGGTTTACTTCACAAAGGCGTTAAGTTCGAGTGGACAGACAAATGCCAGGAAAGTTTTCAGGCACTCAAGGACAAGCTGACTTCTGCTCCAGTGCTTGCTCCACCTGATACTAAGAAGGACTTCGTCATTTACTGCGACGCTTCCCGTCAAGGATTAGGCTGTGTACTAATGCAAGAGCGTAGAGTAATTGCTTATGCCTCTCGTCAATTGCGTCCTCATGAAGAGAGCTACCCAGTTCATGACCTTGAGCTTGCTGCTATCATATATGCTCTTAAACAATGGCGACATTACCTTCTCGGTAATCGTTGTGAGATATTCACCGACCACCAAAGTCTGAAGTACTTGTTTACTCAACCAGACCTGAACCTCCGTCAACAGAGATGGATGGAGACCGTAGCAGTTTTCGACTTGGGTATTTCCTATACCCCGGGCAAGGCCAATGTGATGGCTGATGCCTTGAGCCGCAAGTCATATTGCAACCACCTCGAGGTTCGGAAAGTTCAATCCTCGCTTGTTGAGGAATTCAGAAGGCTGAACCTCCATATTGTTCCTCCTGGTGCACTCGCTCCCTCTCCTGAAGAGTTCCCTAAAATGAACCTCCATGTTGTTTCCCAGGGTTCTCTCAATACCCTGGTTGCTAAACCAGATCTCGTGGACACCATCAAGTGGATTCAGAAGGCGGACAACGAAGTCGAGAAGATTAAATGCTATCTCGCAGGAGGAAAGCCCTCATTCTTCACTATTGACGATGATGACGCCTTGTACTTCAAAGGCCTCTTAGTGGTACCATGTGCGAGGGAAAACCTGGATATGACTCCAAAGGTTATGAAAGAAGCTCATGATACACCTCTGTCTATTCATCTTAGTAGTACCAAGATGTACCAAGACATTCGTCCGAGATTCTGGTGGTCTAATATGAAGCAAAACATTGCTCGTTATGTTGCTGAGTGTGACGTTTGCCGTCGTATCAAAGCAGAACATCAAAAGCCCGCTGGAACCTTGCAACCTATCGCTATTCCTGAATGGAAATGGGACCATGTTGAAATGGACTTCATCACTGGATTTCCCAAATTGCAGAGAGGTAATGATGCAATTCTTGTCGTCATTGACCGGCTTTCTAAGGTTGAACATTTTCTTGCTGTCAAAGAAACGATTACTGCTAGTCAGCTGGCAACTCTCTACATGTCCAGAATTGTTTCACTTCACGGTATTCCACTGGTTATCAGTTCAGACCGTGGCAGTTTATTCACTTCAAGATTCTGGGCAAGTTTCCAAGAAGCTATGGGAACACATCTGTCATTCAGTACCGCTTTTCATCCTCAGTCGCAAGGGCAAGTTGAACGCGTCAACCAAGTTCTCGAAGACATGCTTCGAGCTTGTGTAATTTCCTTCGGCAAGAAATGGGAGGAATCTCTCCCGTATGCCGAGTTCTCTTATAATAATAGCTATCAAGCTAGTCTGAAGATGGCTCCCTTCGAAGTGTTATATGGACGAAAGTGTCGAACCCCTCTGAACTGGTCAGAATCTGCGGAACGTTCACTCTTCGGTCCGGATATTATTCAACACGCTGAAGAGCAAGTCCGCGTCATTCGCGAGAATCTGAAGACTGCTCAGTCACGTTAGAAAAGTCAGTATGATCGTCATCATCAAGACATGGTCTATCAACCGGCGAAAAGGCTTATCTTCGAGTTACACCAATGAAGGGTGCTCACCGTTTCGGGATCAAGGGAAAATTAGCTCCTCGCTATATTGGTCCATTCACTATCCTTGAAAGGCATGGAAAGGTGGCATATCAACTGGAGCTGCACCGAACCTTTCTCAGGTTCACGATGTGTTCCACGTGTCTCAACTCCGCCGCTGCTTCAAGGACCCAGTCCGCGCAGTGGATCACGAAGTGCTCGAGTTGTAACAGGACCTCTCCTATAAAGAGCATCCGGTCCGCATTCTCGACCAAGCTGAACGTCGCACACGTCAGAAGGTGATCAAGTTCCTCAAAGTCCAATGGTCACATCACTCTGAAGACGAAGCCACTTGGGAACGCGAGGATCGTCTTCGTGAAGAATACCCCGCACTGTTTCCTTCTACCTCCTAAATCTCGGGACGAGATATCTTGAAGTGGAGGAGAATTGTAACGCCCGGATAATTTGGCTACAGTAAAACTTCGCTAATGATACCACGTCACTTCGATTACTGTTGCTAATCTCACGTTAGTTCGAAACCGATTAAAATTCAAATTCAAAATGTGGCAAATAATAGAAGTTTTCAAATATTAAATAAAAATGTTCGGTGTGTGACAAATATTGCTATGGTAATTATAGTAAAGAAAACATAATTTTACAAAGTGCCTAAGTGCTTTAAACTAAATAAAACAGAAGAGAGAAATAAATAAAAGAAAAGAAAAACAAACTAAACAGAAACAAAACGAAATAAAAAGAACCCCAGGCCAACTAGGCCTCGGCCCAGCCAGTGGCCTGCCAGGCCGGCGCAACCCATGGCCTATATGGCCCTCCCCACTATGACCTAAACGACCACCGACACTCCCCCCCTCCACCAATCGCCCCTGGATCTGGATCGAGCCCGGCGCCCGTCCCCGACGCGTTCCCGGCGCCAGCGCACCGGCGCGGCCCCGTGCCAACCCCATCACCCACCGCTGTCGCCGTTGCCTCCTCGACCTCCTCCCCAGGCCGCTACCTCGAGCCTCGCCGCCCTAGATCCCCTGCAATGAAAGTGAGCGCACCCCCCTCCTTGATGTCTTCCGCGCGCGCTCGCGCCCGTCGCCGTCCGTGTCGCGCGCTCGACCGCGCCTCCCACCACCCCGCTCACGCCGCCCTCTCGCACCTCACTCCGCCCCGGCTCGGCCCTGCTGGCCCTCTCCCCGCTCGCCTCGGCCGCTCAACGCCGACGCCCACCCGCCGGCTCCCGCCGTCCTGCGCTGCTGCTTCGCGCTCTAGCCATCGCCGACGTCGCCGCGCTGACCGCCTCCACCATGCTCGCACGCCGCCGGACCCACTCCTGGCCTCCTCGCCGCACACCCCGATGACGCCCGCCGTTGCCCGCGGCCGCGGCCATGACCGCTGCGCCCAGCGCTCCCTGCCCCGCGTCCGTCCGCGTGGCCCCACTCCGGCGCCGCCTCCTGCTGCCGCCGCGGCCACCCCTCCGCCATTCCCGCCGAGACCCCGCCGCCCGCTCCCTCGCGCCGGCCTCGCCCGGGGCTCGTCCTGTTTGCCTGGCCGCCACGGCCCCCCCGCTCCCCTCGCCTCCACCCCTGCAGGCCGCTCGGGGGCGCGCTGGCTTGGCGCCCTCTGCGCCGGCGCGCCGCCGCCCCTTGCCACCGCCGGCGCCTGCGGCCGGCCGACGGGCCTCGCCCCGCCGCGCCTCGCCGTGGCCTCGCCCGGATGCGCCAGCCGAGCGAGCTGTTGCCTCCTCGCCCGCTCGAGTTCGCCCGCCGCCCAACACCCGTTGAACCGTCACCCGTTAAGGCCACTAGGGCCTATGACAGGTGGGGCCCCAGCCCCTGAACGTTTAAAAAAAAGGGGAATTAAAAAAAATAAAAAAATAAATAATATAATATAATTAATTAATTCATTAAAGAATTGATTAAGTTAATTAACCATAATTAGTTTAACTAAATCACTAATTAACCTAACTAAACTGTTAGTTAACTGTACAGCCAATGACATGCGGGACCCACGCGTCAGATTGACCAGTCAACACACCTGTTGACTGCTGACGTCATGATGACGTTAGCATACACTATTCTGGATAATGTTATATTAAAATAATTAAATAAATTCTGAAAATGATTTAAAACTTTAAAAATTAATATAAAATAATCCATAACTCGGATGAAAATACTTTATATATGAAAGTTGCTCATAATTTTGAGACGCATCCGAATACGCAGACCATTCGTCAACCACACGTCCCTAGCATACTAAACCCGCAACTTTCCCCCTCCGTTTCATCCGCCCAAAAACGCGAAACACGGGAATACTTTCCCGGATGTTTCCCCCCTTCGTCAGTATCACCCGATACTGCGTTAGGGCACACCTAGCACCGTTACATGTCATGTCATGCATCGTCATGCATCTGTTTGCATTGTATTTACTGTTTCTTCCTCCTCTTCTCTCTGGTAGACTACGAGACCGACGCTGCTGCTGCCCCGATCGACTACGGTGTTGACGACCCCACCTTGGCTTCCGAGCTTCCAAGCAAGCCCCCCCCCCCCCTTGATCAACCTGGTATCGCCTGTTCTTCTCTCTACTGCTTGCATTAGAGTAGTGTAGCATGTTATTGCTTTCGATACTCCTATTCTGCTGCATAGCCTGTCATTGTTGCTACCACTTTTGGTACATTACCTGCAATCCTAAATACTTAGTATAGGATGCTAGTATTCCATCAGTGGCCCTACACCCTTGTCCGTCTGCCCTGCTATTCTATCGGGGCGTGATCACTTGGGTGTGATCACGGGTATATACTACATACACTTATACATGATACATGTTGGGACTAAAGTCGGGTCGGCTCGTTGAGTACCCGCGGTTGATTCACGGATTGGGGGCTGAAAGGACATACTTTCCCGACGGCCCTCTGTGTGGATCTTTGTGGCGGAGAGACAGGGCAGGTTGAGACACCTAGGAGACAGGTGGGCCTGGCCCTGGTCGTTGTTCGTAGTTATTTCATAATAAGACACTTAACGAGTTTGGATATTTGATCTGAGTCTGGCCGTTGGCCTATACGCACTAACTAGCTACATGGGAATAGTTATGGGCACTCGACGTCATGGTATCAGCCGAAGCCTTCTTGACGTCAGCGACTGAGCGGCACGTGCCGGGTTGGACCGCGTAACGTAACTTAGTAATGGAGGTTGCTAGGTCTGCTCACCGGCCACGTACGCAACGTGCAAGTGTGCAATGGGCGATGGGCCCGGACCCCTGCGCGCTTAGGACTTAGACCGGCGTGCTGACCTCTCTGTTGTGCTTAGGTAGGGCTGCGACGTGTTGATCCTCCGAGGCCGGGCATGACCGTGGAAAGTGTGTCCGGCCAAATGGGATCAAGCGTGCTGGGTGATGTGGTGCACCCCTGCAGGGAAGTTAATCTATTCGAATAGCCGTGTCCCTCGGTAAAAGGACGACCCAGAGTTGTATTCTGACCTCATGACAACTAGAACCAGAAACTTGTTAAAACACACCCAGATGAGTTCCAGATATAACTCGGTGGTTGCTCTCTCACAGGGTGATGTGCGGGAGGATCGCCGAGTAGGTTATGCTATTTGATGTTACTTGGTGAACTTACCATTTGTTCTCTTCTACTGCTGCAAGATGGAGGCTGCCAGAAGCGTAGTCTTCGTTTGGATTAGCTATCCCCCTCTTATTCTGGCTTGCTGCAGTTCAGTCCACCGATATTACCCATTGTTACCATTGCATATGTAGTATAGATCCTTGCTTGCGAGTACTTTGGATGAGTACTAACGGTTGCTTTGCTCCTCTTCCCCCCCCCATCTGTTCCTGCTTCTCGGATGATGCAACCAGATGGTGGAGCCCAGGAGCCAGAAGCCACCTACGATGACTCCTAGTACACCGGAGGCGCCTACTACTACGTGCAGTCTGCCGACGACGACCATGAGTAGTTTAGGAGGATCCCAGGCAGGAGGCCTGCTCCTCTTTCGATCTGTATCCCAGTTTGTGCTAGCCATCTTATGGCAACTTGTTTAACTTTATGTCTGTACTCAGATATTTGTTGCTTCCGCTGACTTGTCTATGATCGAGCACTTGTATTCGAGCCCTCGAGGCCCCTGGCTTGTAATATGAAGCTTGTATGACTTATTTTACTTTTAGAGTTGTGTTGTGAAATCTACCAGTGATTCCCTGATCTTGGCCGTACACATTTGCATGCATGATTAGTGTACGGACAAATCGGGGGCGTCACAAACCTACTAACCCAAAGGCCCAGTCCAGATTGTTGTTTTTTGCCTATTTCAGGGTTTTGCAGAAAAGGAATATCAAACGGAGTCCAAACGGAATGAAACCTTCGCAGGAGATATTTTTGGAGGAAATCACGCAAAATAAACTTTGGGGCCAAGCCAGAGGCCAGGGGGCCCACCCTCGAGGGTGGGGGGCGCGCCCCCCTTCCCAGGGCGCGCCCCCTGCCTCGAGGGCAGCCCCTGTGGCCCCTGGTGCCCCTCTTCTTCCTATATATGCCTACATACCCCAGAAACTCCATATGCAGAGAGAAAACCCTAATTCCACCGCCGTAGCTGCTGTTCCCGTGGAGCTCCCATCTTGGAGCCTGTTCCGGGAGGGGGATCCATCACGGAGGCCTTCATCATCATCATCATCATCGCCCTCACCATGAGTTGTGAGTAGTTTACCACAGACCTTCGGGTCCATAGCTAGTAAATAGATGGCTTCTTCTGTCTCTCCGGATCTCAATACAAAGTTCTCCTCGGTCTTCGAGGAGATCTATTCGATGTAATCTCTTTTTGTGGTGTGTTTGTCGAGATCCGATGAATTGTGAGTTTATGATCAAGGTTATCTATGAAAGATATTTGGTTCTTCTCTGAAGTTTTTATGTGTGCTCATAATATCCTTGCAAGTCTCTTCGAATTATTGGTTTGGTTTGGCCTACTAGATTTATAGTTCTTGCAATGGGAGAAGTACTTGGCTTTGGGTTCAATCTTGCGGTGTCCTTTCCCAGTGACAGTAGGGGAAGCAAGGCACATATTGTATTGTTGCCATCGAGGATAAAAAGATGGGGTTTTCATCATATTGCTTGAGTTTATCCCTCTACATCATGTCATCTTACTTAAGGCGTTACTCTGTTCGTATGAACTCAATACACTAGATGCATGCTGGATAGCGGTCGATGTGTACAGTAATAGTAGTAGATGCAGGCAGGAGTCGGTCTACTTGTCTCGGACATGATGCCTATATACAGTGATCATGCCTAGATAGTCTCATTATTATTCGCTTTTCTATCAATTGCTCGACAATAATTTGTTTACCCGCCGTAGAATATCGCTATCATGAGAGAAGCCACTAGAGAAAACTATGGCCCCCGGGTCCATCTCTATCATATTACTTTCCCGTTAATTTCTTTTGCCGTTGTTTATTTGCTATTTTATTAAAATAAAAAATACCAAAAATATTATATTATCATCTCTATCAGATCTCACTCTCGTAAGTGATCGTAAAGGGATTGACAACCCCTTATCACGTTGGCTGCGAAGTTCTTATTTGTTTGTGCAGGTGCTCGGGACTGGCGCGTGGTCTCCTACTGGATTGATACCTTGGTTCTCAACAACTGAGGGAAATACTTACGCTACTGTGATGCATCTCTCTTTCCTCTTCGAGGGAATACAACGCAAGCTCAAGAGGTAGCAAGAAGAATTTCTAGCGCTGTTGTCGGGGAGGCTTACGCAAAAGTCATATACCAAGTACCTATCACAAACCCTTATCCTTCGCATTACATTTATTTGCCTCTCGTTTTCCTCTCCCCCACTTCACCTTTGCCGTTTTATTCGCCTTTCTTCCGCTGTGTGTTTCTCGTTCGCTTGCTTCTTGTTTGCTTGTGTGTGTTGGATTGCTTGCTTGTCATCATGTCTAGCACACCTACTCATTATCACCACTCCCGAGAGTGAGGTCCTCAACTTCAAAAAAGGGAGGGAGAAAACTTAAAAGATGTCTGGTATAGAATTTGCAATGCTCAAGATAGGTCTAATAGGAAGCTTTCCACATCCGTTCTTCTTCGCAATTTTTATGTTGGCATAACTCCGTGGAATAGATTTATCTTAGATACCATTACCGGAGGGAATTTCTTGGGTAGCCATACCGTTGATTCTTATAAAGCTATGCCTGAATTATTTGGCTCACCACCTCTTACGGTTAATGGGACCGTTTTAACTTTGGAGCATGTTATGCAAAGGTTAGAAATTATTGAGAACAAAGTTGCTACGGTAGAATTGTTAGAGAGCTTGGATAGAAAAATTCACAATGAAATTACCTAATAGGGATCTAAGGTAGGAGTTGTTCTGAAAAATCTTAAGGAAAAAGAACCCATGGTTAAAGAAAAGCTAGATCAGGATTCCACGAGAATCAATAAGCTTGAGGATGTTATCACTAATGTGGGTGCCGCTCTTTCCGCTATAAAAACTACTCCAAATACCTCCACTAAATTATCTAAGTTCATGTATGTCCCTAAAGACAAGGGTGAAACATCTAGACTTGTGGATCTCAAATCCATAAGTGTTCACCCTAATTTTCTTACATTTACAAGAGACCCTTTTAACACTTTAGAATTCCTTGATTTTTTGCCCAAGAGTTTAATTATTCATAGGGACAAAGAAGTGCCCAAGAATCATAAGTGCTTAATCAAATATGTCGGTGGGAACGGCACCTATGGGATCACAAGAATCCCTACTACGGTTAGCGGGGCGCGGGGTTGAGAGAAGAGCGGATCAAACAGATAGCACACGGTTCGTTTATCCAGGTTCAGACCGCGAGGATGCGTAAAACCCTACTCCTGCTTTGGTGGGTTGTATATCTGTGTTCTTCAGCTAGCTATGGGGCATGAGTAGCTCCAAAAAGCTGAATTCTCCTCCTGGTTGTCTCGGGCCTCCTTTTATAGAAAAAGGGGTTGCCACAGTGGCACACAGGAGGTGGAAAGGGTATAGTGATGCGAGGTTATCTCTCGCATTACATGACAAGGCGCATTTAATGCGTCTTGCTTAGGTGTCCTTGCTTTATTGGGGACGGGGGAGAGATCTGTCTTGTCCGTCGCCGCTCCTTCTTGTGTCGACACGCGCCCTGGCCAGCGATGCGTGAGATGCCATGTAGGTAGGCAGGCGGCTGAGGTGGCGCAATGGTGGGTCTTCACGAAGATCTGCATGTCGCCACACAGGTGCCTTCCCAGCTGGTTGGGTCGGTAGCTGCATACAGCGGTGGAAGTTTAGTTGGCGTGGGCCTGATGGTGGCCCTGCGGATGTCCTCGGCAAGGGCCTTGCCGGGGCCCCGGCAAGGGTCTTGCCGCGGCGCCTGCTACCATCCCCGGCAAGGGTCTTGCCGCGGCGCCTGCTGCCATCCCCGGCAAGGTGCTTGCCGGAGGTCTTGTGGTCTTCCTTGGCTGGGATCCGGCAACGGTCGTCTTCTTAGTGCATATCTGATCTTGAATGTCTTCACAAAGATCTGCATGCCACTACGGGGATGTCTCCCGAATCCTTGCCCCATGGGGGCAGTGGACTCAAGGGTGATTTGCTCCGTAGGCGTGGGGCGAGTTGCCGCGGCAAGGGTCTTGGCGGGGCTGCTAAAGCTGGCCCCGGCAAGGATCTTGCCGGGGGAGCCCGTCTTGTCCCTTGGCTCTTCGTGGTCTTGGCTTTGGTGTTTCTCCAGTTCCATCGAGGTTCGGTCTCACCCTGGCTCACCTCCCAATGCCTTGCTTGGTGCGGCGGTGTCCGTGGCTCAGACTTCTCGTGCACAGTCATAGGGGTACAAAAAGTGTACCCCCCTTTTTGTACACCGACAGGAGCCCCTGGGCCTGGGCCACACATAAGCACGACGCGTTGTTGGTCTAGGCCCAGAACGGTGCGCGGGCAGGCGGGACGGTTTTTACCGCGGCAAGATTTTTCGTGCCCTGCGCCTCCCACGATCCGCACACGTGGCGCGGTGTGGAGGGGTGTGCGTGACATGGGCGGCATGCGTGGGGTTGGTCTTGGCACGCATGCGTCACATCATAGCAAAGGGGCGGTCCGCGCCTTCCCCATAAACGGAGGGAGGTGTGGAGGCGCAACCCATTTACTGAATGGGGCCGAGGCACGGTCCTCAAGGCGTCCACTCCCCACGATCACGAGGTGGGGAGTGGTCGCCTCACCCGTCCCCTCGGTTCTGCACGTCTGCCACATGTCTCCCATGCGCTTGGGGTGGCAAACGATGGAGGCGGGAAACCGGGCCGTCGCTGGTTGGGGCGGCGGGTCGGTCCTGGCTCCCTGCGCCTTCCGTGTCTTGATTGGCCGAGTGGGGCGGTTGAGCCCCAACCCCGTTCCTTTATAAAGAGCGGGAGGGGAGGGACGGCGTCCCGCATTCTTCCATCTTCTTCCTCCTTCAGCTTCTGCTTCTCTCTTCCATTCGTCATGGAGAGAGGAAATCCCGGCCCTTCAACGGTGGCGGCGAGGTTCGTCGCTCGACAACGCATCCCTCCTTCTCCTGCGCCTTTGGTGGCCGAGCCGGCCGCGAGGGGAAGGGGGAGGGGGCTAGGCTGGAGCGCTCGGGGAAGAGGAGGACGGGGTGGCCCGCCGGCCTCGCTCCCGCCAGCAGCTCCTCCTCCAATGGAGGTCCATGTTGGGGATGACCCTTGTGAGTTCTTCGTCAGGTTGCGCCGGCCGCTGCGCCGTCGCCTTCGCCTCCCGACTCCATTTGTGCGGGAGATGGAGCTAGACCCGCTGGAGTCATTGCGGCTGCACATGAGGGGCCGCGGGATCAGTGGCACGCGAGTCCGCGTCGACTTCCCTGCTCCTCATGTGATGTATCTTCGTCGGGGATGGAAGACGTTTGCTCATATCCACAGCTTGACGGAGGGGCTCACTCTCCATTTTAAGCTAATGGAGGGCGGCCTTCTCTCCGTCAAGGTCTTCGGGTACTTTGGGACTCGTACAAGGTGCTGCGTGGAGAGCTCTTCTGATAGCAAAGGTTCCACCTCGAGCGAGAGTAACGAGGAGGACAGCGGCAGCGATGACGAGGGCGGTAGGCGGCAGGATGACGGGTCCGACTAGGTGTCGGGCGCCGCTCCTTGTGGCACCGGCGACCGCATCATCCGTGTCGCCGGCTCCTTGAACTTCTCGGGGCCGTCCCCTTGGGCGGCTGGTGTTGGGGGGCTGCGGAAGAGGAAGAGGGTGGGCGGCAAGGTCGTCAAGTCGGAGTACGCGGGCACCGACGCCTTCGACGCGTACTAACGTCCTGCCGCCTCGTCTTCGAGCTCTGCTTCCGGCGCCACCATCACCATCCAGCCTTTGGGCGGCCACCAAGATGTTCTCTCGGTGTCTTCTGCCGCCCGTAGCTCGCCTAGGCGCTCCTTTTGCCCTTCTCTCCTCCTTGACCTGCCTCCTGAGGAGAGGGACAAGAAAGGGATTATGGGCATCTTATCTCTTTTTAGTTTGTAAGCGTTCGGGCGTCTGTTAAATTTAAAACTTGTAATCCCCTTGTTCATGTTTTTCATTCCCTATGGATTGTACTTGGGCGGGATGTTTTTTTAATGAAAAAGGGATGTTTGTCGGGTCATTTGTTTGTGGGTGAAACCCACAACAAGGAATAAATCCTTGATATCTTTAAGATAAACACTTTCTCGCCCGGCAACAGGCCTTGCCGTCTCCCCACTTCGCTCTACCTTTCTCACACCTTTGGCGAAGGCATGGATGAGGCGGGTTCAGGCTCCTTGTTTCATCCTTTCGCTGCCGCGACTACGACCAAACTTGGTCCCAGGAACGAGCCCTAGGGCCTAGAGTCATGGGAGCACGGTAGTTTAAGGAAAAAACGAGGTTTCACATACCTCAGTCCATAATGGATTGCATGATAAGGGATGAAGAACTTATGTGAAGCTGCAGCCCCCGGCAACCCTGGTTCGCCGTGGGTGAATCTTTGCTCTTGCAGGCCCCGGCAACACTGGCTTGCCGGGGCCTAGATGCTGGTATGTTCCTTTTTTTTCTCCCCAAGTGGTTTCGGCAAGGATATCTGTGTGTCCTGTGAACCAAAGAAGATAAAAGAAAGACAAAGAGATGCAAACTCGACCTCTAAGCTAGGGGTTAGCCGCCGCTAAGCACTATCAACCCTAACCAAGGACGAGACTCGACCTAGCATGCATGCTATAACTCAGGGCGCCGGCGCTTCATTTATTTATGCTCAGGGTCTGCGCCTGGCTCTGTACAAAGGGTTACATGCCTTGTCGGCAAGGCTTGTACAAAAGGTGGCTTGCCGGGGAGCCCGGCGAGCCGCGCCTCACGGGTAAAACTTGCGAAGATGCTCAATGTTCCAGGAGTTGCTCACCGGAACGGCATTTTCGGTCTCCAGGCGGACTGCGCCAGGCCTGGTGACTCGTATTACCCGATAAGGGCCTTCCCACTTCGGCGTCAACTTGTTGGTATTCTTGGTCGATTGAACGCGCCGAAGAACAAGGTCGCCTTCCTCAAAGCTTCGGGCACGGACCTTGCGGCTATGGTAGCGGCGCAAGGCTTGCTGGTAGCGTGCTGCTCTCACAGCCGCCCGAAGATGATTTTCCTCAAGGAGCGTTGCGTCATCTTGCCGCAGTTGCTCTTGCTCAGGCTCATCATAAGCGAGCACTCGAGGTGACCCGTATATGAGTTCAGTGGGGAGAACTGCTTCTGCCCCGTATACTAGGGCCAAGGGTGTCTGGCCGGTGGCTCGATTTGGCGTCATTCTGATCGACCAAAGAACCGTTGGCAACTCATCAATCCAGCGCCTCCCACTCTTGCGCAGCCTTTCACAGGTCTTTGTCCTTAAGCCTCTCAGTACTTCAGTGTTTGCTCTCTCAGCTTGACCATTGCTTCGTGGGTGAGCAACGGAAGCGAAACAAACATTGCTCCCGAGGTCTTGGGTATATTGCATGAAGGTGCGGCTTGTGAACTGTGTGCCGTTGTCGGTGATGACTCTGTTGGGTACACCAAAACGGCACACTAGTCCCTTGAAGAATTTGACGGCTGACTGAGCTGTGACCTTCCTTACTGCCTCCACCTCCGGCCACTTTGTGAACTTGTCGATTGCGACGTACAAGTACTCAAAGCCCTCGACATCGCAGGGGAAAGGGCCCAGTATGTCGAGCCCCCAGACCGAGAAGGGCCAGGAGAGAGGAATGGTTTGAAGGGCTTGAGCTGGTTGATGAAGTTTCTTTGAATGGAACTGACACGCTTCACACCTGGTGACCAGTGTCGTCGCATCCTGGAGGGCAGTGGGCCAGAAGGAGCCTTGCTGAGATGCCTTGACGGCAAGGGCTCTTGACCCTATGTGGGATCCACATATGCCTCCATGTATCTCTGCCAACAGCCCCAGTCCTTCCTCTCGAGGGATACACTTCAATTTCACGCCGTTCGGCCTCTTTCTGTACAGGACGTCATCGACGAACTGGTATATAGCAGATCGACGGGCTACTTTTTCCGCTTCTTCCCGCTCCTTAGGAAGTTCCCCAGTTTGGAGGAATCGGACGGTATGTTGTGCCCACGCTGGAGCCTGGGGCTCGACGGCGAGGACTAAAGGCATTTCCTCCGCTATAGGAGCGCCTGTCTCGACGGCAAGAGCTTGACGCTTCGCCTGAGCTAGCCATCTAGCGGCGGGCTCAGTGTCCCTGGCAACATCCTTGCCGGCGGCTCCAGGGAGCTCGGCGGGAAAGTACTTGACGGGCCCTGATTTCCTCCTCTTGCTTTGCTCTATTGATGGATCTACGGATGGCTGAGAAAGCTGAAGCACAAAGGTACCTGGTTCCACAGGTAACTTGAGGGCAGCGCGCTTTGACAGGTAATCGGCGATGTTGTTCTCTGCTCGGGGAACGTGCTCCGCCTGTATACCATCAAAATTCTCTTCCAGCTTTCTCACTTCATCGACGTAGGCCTTCATCAACGGGCTCTGGTAATCTTTGTTGACTTGTTTGACGACAAGCTGCGAATCGCCCCTGACAATGAGTTTCTTGATTCCGAGGTCTGCCGCGATCCTAAGACCAGCAAGCAGCCCCTCATATTCGGCAGTATTGTTCGTTGATACCTCCCTGGGGAAGTGCATCTGGACCACGTACTTGAGGTGCTCTCCGGTGGGCGCGACAAGTAGTACGCCAGCCCCGGCGCCCTGTAAGGAGAAAGCTCCATAAAAGTACATGATCCAGTCGCAACTCGCCTCTTTGTCGGGGAGAGCAGTTTCCTGGGCTTCTTCATCAGGCGTCGCGGTCCATTCTGCAATGAACTCCGCCAGGACTCGGCTTTGAATCGTCGAGGTACATTCAAACTTGAGGCCAAAGCTGGACAGCTCCAGTGCTCACTCTACAATTCTTCCCGTTGCGTCTGGATTGCGCAATATCCGTTGCAGAGGGAGGCGAGTGACGACAGTGATCTCGTGTGCTTGGAAGTAGTGACGCAGCTTCCTCGAGGCCATAAGAAGGCCGAATAGCAATTTCTGCACACCGGAGTACCTTGATCTAGCCCCCTGCAAGAGGGAGCTAACAAAGTAGACCGGGTGCTGCATCATTTTCTTCCTTGGCGTCACTCCAACCGGCCGTGTCGTCTCTGCACCAACGACATCAGGCTCTGTCGCTGCTATCACCTCGTCATCAATTTCTCTCTGTGCCACTAGCGCGGCGCTGACCACCTGGTTCGTTGCTGCCAGGTATAGCAGCAATGGTTCTTGTGGCCTAGGCGCAACTAGCACTGACATGGAGGAAAGATACCTCTTTAAATCTTGCAATGCTGCTTCGGCTTCGGGCGTCCACTCCATTGGGCCTGCCTTTTTCAAAATCTTGAAAAAGGGAAGGGCGCGCTCGGCAGACTTGGAAATGAATCTGCTCATGGCGGCAACGCAGCCAGCAAGCCGACGCACATCCTTGACCCGTTTTGGGTGCTTCAATCTGTTCTATAGCTTTGATCTTGTCCGGATTGGCCTCTATCCCGCACTGTGACACAAAGAACCCGAGAAGCTTGCCGGACGGGACGCCGAAAACGCACTTCTCATGGTTCAGCTTGAGATTGATCTTGCATAGGTTTGGAAATGTTTCTTGCAAATCCGGTATAAGGGTTGCCCCGTTCTTGGTTTTGACCACTATATTATCCATATAAGCCTCCATATTCCTATGGAGCTGGGGTTCAAAACCAATCTGGACTGCCCTTGCAAACGTTGAGCCAGCACTCTTCAACCCGAAAGGCATTCGTACGAAACAATACGTACCACATGGGGTGATGAATGCTGTCTTCTCTTCGTCTTCTCTTGTCATGAAGATCTGGTGGTAGCCGGAGTAGGCGTCGAGAAATGACAACAGGTCACACCCAGCCGTGGAGTCAACAATCTGGTCGATGCGCGGCAACGGGAAGGGGTCTTTGGGACAAGCCTTATTGATGTCTATGTAATGAATACACAGCCTCCACTTCCCATTTGCCTTGCGCACTACCACTGGATTGGCCAACCACGTTGGATGAAGCACTCCTCTTACCAAACCCGCTGCTTCCAGTTTTCGGATCTCCTCTGTGATGAACTCTTGTCATTCCAAAGCTTTCTTCCTGACCTTCTGCTTGACGGGCCGCACATGAGGACAAACAGCAAGGTGGTGCTCAATCACCTCCCTGGGAACGACCGGGATGTCGGATGATCGCCATGCAAACACATCGACATTTGCCCGCAGGAAGGTGACGAGCGCGTCTTCCTATTTGTCGTTAAGGGTGGAGCTTATGGTGCAAGCCCCTCCTGTGCCGTCCTCCTTGACAGAAACCTTCTTGGTTCCCGGCGGTGTGGCCCTGGACTTCTTGTTTATGCCGGTGGAGCTCTCTGGCACATCCTCGACGGGAGCACTACACTCCGAAGAGGTGCGCTTGCCGGAGTGGGTGTCCGAGGTCCCACCGGTCTTCTTCTTCTTCTCCCCCCTACCTGGCGCGCCAAAGATGTCGGTGGGAACGACACCTATGGGATCACAAGAATCCCTACTACGGTTAGCGGGGCGCGGGGTGGAGAGAAGAGCGGATCAAACAGATAGCACACGGTTCGTTTATCCAGGTTCGGGCCGCGAGGATGCGTAAAACCCTACTCCTGCTTTGGTGGGTTGTATATCTATGTTCTTGAGCTAGCTATTGGGCGTGAGGAGCTCCAAAAAGCCGAATTCTCCTCCTGGTCGCCTCGGGCCTCCTTTTATAGAAAAAGGGGTTGCCACAATGGCACACAGGAGGTGGAAAGGGTACAGTGATGCGAGGTTATCTCTCACATTACATGACAAGGCGCATTTAATGCATCTTGCTTAGGTGTCCTTGCTTTATCGGGGACGGGGGAGAGATCTGTCTTGTCCGTCGCCGCTCCTTCTTGTGTCGACACGCGCCCTGGACAGCGATGCCTGAGATGCCATGTAGGTAGGCAGGCAGCTGAGGTGGCGCAATGGTGGGTCTTCACGAAGATCTGCATGTCGCCACGCAGGTGCCTGCCCAGCTGGTTGGGTCGGCAGCTACATACGGCGGTGGAAGTTTAGTTGGCGTGGGCCTGATGGTGGCCCTGCGGATGTCCTCGGCAAGGGCCTTGCCGGGGCCCCGGCAAGGGTCTTGCCGCGGCGCCTGCTGCCATCCCCGGCAAGGGTCTTGCCGCGGCGCCTGCTGCCATCCCCGGCAAGGTGCTTGCCGGAGGTCTTGTGGTCTTCCTTGGCTGGGATCCCGCCAAGGGTCATCTTCTTAGTGCATATCTGATCTTGAATGTCTTCACAAAGATCTGCATGCCACTACGGGGATGTCTCCCGAATCCTTGCCCCATGGGGGCAGTGGACTCAAGGGTGATTTGCTCCGTAGGCTGTTGGGGAACGTAGCAGAATTCAAAAAATTTCTACGCTATCACCAAGATCCAACTAAGGAGACATCTAGCAACGAGCAAATAAGAGTGCATCTACATACCGTTATGTAGATCGCGAGCGGAAGCTTTCGAAGAAGCGTGGATGAAGTAGTCGTACTCTTCGCGTTCTTCGTCATCGATGATCTAGCGCCGAACGGACGGCACCTCCGCGTTCAACACACGTACAGTACAGCAACGTCACCTCCTTCTTGATACAGCAAGGGGGGAGGAGAAGTCGTCAGAGATCCAGCAGCACAACGGTGTGGTGGTGGATGCAGTGGAGATTGCAGCAGGGCTTCGCCGGACGCCCTGCGTTTGAGGAGACAGAGTTGTGATGGGAGGGGGAGAGGCGCCAGGGCAAGGGTGCGGCTGCCCTCTCCCCCCCCACATATATATAGGGGGCCAGGGGGGTGCACCAGCCCCTGCAGATCCAATCTGCAAGGGGGGGCGGCGGCCAGGGGGGAGTCCTTGCCCCCCAAGGCAAGTGGCGCCCCCTCCCCCTTAGGGTTTCAACCCTAGGCGCATGGGGAGGTGGGCCCAAGTGGTGCGCCAGCCCATTAGGGCTGGACACTTCCCCCTTGCGGCCTAGGGGCCCCACCGGATGGGTGGCCCCACCCGGTGGACCCCCGGGGCCCCTCCGGTGGTCCCGGGACGCTCCCGGTGACCCCCGGAGATCACCCGATGGCCGAAACCTGACTTCCTATATATCAATATTTACCTCCGGACCATTCCGGAACTCCTCGTGACGTCCGGGATCTCATCCGGGACTCCGAATAACTTTCGGGTTTCCACGTGCATGTATCTCTATGACCCTAGTGTTACCGAACCTTAAGTGTGTAGACCCTACGGGTTCGGGAGACACGTAGACATGACCGAGACCACTCTTCGATCAATAACCAACAGCGGGATCTGGATACCCATGTTGGTTCCCACGTGTTCCTTGATGATCTTCATCGGATGAACCACCGTGTCAAGGATTCACTCAATCCCGTATGTTATTCCCTTTGTCCATCGGTACGGTACTTGCCCGAGATTCGATCGTCGGTATTCCCGATACCTTGTTCAATCTCGTCATGGCAAGTTTCTTTAATCGTTCTGTAATCCATCATCCCCTGACTAACTCCTTAGTCACCTTGAGCTCATTATGATGATGTCTTACCGAGTGGGCCCAGAGGTACCTCTCCGTCATATGGAGTGACAATATCCCAGTCTCGGTTCGTACCAACTCAACAGACACTTTCGGAGATACCCGATGCGTACCTTTATAGCCACCCAGTTACGTTGTGACGTTTGGCACACCCAAAGTATTCCTACGGCATCCAGGAGTTGTACAACCTCATGGTCTAAGGAATAAATACTTGACACCGAAAAGCTTATGCATTACGAACTATACGATCTCGTGCTATGCTCAGGATTGGGTCTTGTCCATCACATCATTCTCCCAATGATGTGATCCCGTTATCACTGACATCCTATGTCCATGGTCAAGAAACCATGACCATCTGTTGATCAACGAGCTGGTATCTAGAGGCCTACCAGGGACTCATTGAGGTCTATATATTCACACATGTATCGCTGTTTCCGTACAATATAATTCAAGCATGAATAACAGACGATTATCATGAACAAGGAAATATAATAATAATACTTTTATTATTGCCTCTAGGGCATATTTCCAACAGTCTCCCACTTGCACTAGAGTCAATAATCTAGTTACATTGTGATGAATCGAACACCCATAGAGTTCTGGTGTTGATCATGTTTTGCCCGTGGAAGAGGTTTAGTCAACGGGTCTGCAACATTCAGATCCGTATGCACTTTACAAATATCTATGTCTCCATCCTGAACATAATTCCGGATGGAGTTGAAACGGCGCTTGATGTGCTTGGTCTTCTTGTGAAACCTGGGCTCCTTGGTAATAGCAATAGCACCAGTGTTGTCACAGAAGAGAGTCATTGGGCTTGACGCGCTTGGAATGACTCCTAGGTCGGTGATGAACTCTTTCATCCAGACTCCTTCCTGTGCCGCTTCGCAAGCAGCTATGTACTCCGCTTCACATGTAGAATGCGCCACGACGCTCTGCTTGCAACTACACCAGCTGACTGCCCCACCATTCAAAATATACACGTATCCGGTTTGAGACTTAGAGTCATCCAGATCTGTGTCGAAGCTAGCGTCGACGTAACCCTTTACAACGAGCTCTTCGTCACCTCCATAAACGAGAAACATATCCTTAGTCCTTTTCTGGTACTTCAGGATGTTCTTGACCGCTGTCCAGTGTTCCGTACCGGGATCACTTTGGTACCTCCCTACCAAACTTATGGCAAGGTTCACATCAGGTCTGGTACACAGCATGGCATACATGATAGAACCTATGGCCGATGCATAGGGAATGACACTCATCTTTTCTCTATCTTCTGCCGTGGTCGGCGACTGAGCCTTGCTCAATCTCATACCTTGCAAAACAGGCAAGAATCCCTTCTTGGACTGATCCATATTGAAATTTTTCAATATCTTGTCAAGGTATGTACTTTGTGAAAGACCAATGAGGCGTCTTGATCTATCTCTATAGATTTTGATGCCTAATATGTAAGCAGCTTCTCCAAGGTCCTTCATTGAAAAACTTTTATTCAAGTAGGCCTTTACATTTTCCAAGAATTCTATATCATTTCCCATCAGCAATATGTCATCCACATATAATATGAGAAATGCCACAGAGCTCCCACTCACTTTCTTGTAAATACAGGCTTCTCCATAAGTCTGTATAAATCCAAACGCTTTGATCACATCATTAAAGCGAATATTCCAACTCCGAGATGCTTGCACCAGCCCGTAAATCGAGCGCTGGAGCTCGCATACCTTGTTAGCGTTCTTTGGATCGGCAAAACCTTCCGGTTGCATCATATACAACTCTTCCTTGAGGAAGCCATTAAGGAATGCTGTTTTGACGTCCATTTTCCATATCTCATAATCATAGAATGCGGCAATAGCTAACATGATTCTGACTAACTTCAGCATCGCTACGGGAGAGAAAGTCTCGTCGTAGTCAATCCCTTGAACTTGTCGATAACCCTTAGCGACAAGTCGAGCCTTATAGATGGTCACATTACCATCCGCGTCTGTCTTCTTCTTAAATATCCATTTATTCTCTATGGCGTGCCTATCGTCAGGCAAGTCCACCAAAGTCCATACTTTGTTTTAATACATGGATTCTATCTCGGATTTCATGGCTCCAAGCCATTTATTGGAATCCGGGCCCGCCATCGCTTCTTCATAGTTCGAAGGTTCACCGTTGTCTAACAACATGATTTCCAGGACAGGGTTGCCGTACCACTCTGGTGCGGAACGTGCCCTTGTGGACCTTCGAAGTTCAGTAGTAACTTGATCTGTTTCTTCATGATCATCATCATTAACTTCCTCCCTTATCGGTGCAGGCACCTCAGGAACAATTTCCTGCGCTACGCTACTTTCTGGTCCAGGAGGGGTGACTGTCACCTCATCAAGTTCTACTTTCCTCCCACTCACTTCTTTCGAGAGAAACTCTTTCTCCAGAAAGCATCCATTCTTGGCAACAAAGACTTTGCCTTCGGATTTGTGGTAGAAGGTGTACCCAATCGTTTCCTTTGGGTATCCTATGAAGACGCATTTTTCCGATTTGGGTTCGAGCTTTTCAGGTTGAAGTTTCTTGACATAAGCATCGCAACCCCAAACTTTTAGAAACGACAGCTTCGGTTTCTTGCCAAACCAAAGTTCATACGGAGTCATCTCAATGGATTTCGACGGAGCCCTATTTAAAGTGAATGCGGCAGTCTCTAAAGCATAACCCCAAAAAGATAGCGGTAAATCGGTGAGGGACATCATAGATCGCACCATGTCCAACAGAGTACGATTTCGACGTTCGGACACACCGTTACGTTGAGGTGTTCCGGGCGGTGTCAATTGTGAAACAATTCCACAGTTCCTAAGGTGTGTGCCAAATTCATGACTTAAATATTCACCCCCACGATCCGATCGCAAGAACTTTATTTTTCTGTCACGTTGATTCTCAACCTCATTCTGAAATTCCTTGAACTTTTCAAAGGTCTCATACTTGTGTTTCATCAAATAGATATACCCGTATCTACTCAAGTCATCCGTGAGGGTGAGAACATAACGATAGCCTCCGCGAGCCTCAACACTCATTGGACCGCACACGTCGGTATGTATGATTTCCAACAAGTTGGTCGCTCGCTCCATTGTTCCGGAGGACGGAGTCTTGGTCATCTTGCCCAAGAGGTATGGTTCACATGTGTCAAATGATTCATAATCAAGAGACTCTAGAAGTCCATCTGAATGGAGCTTCTTCATACGTTTGACACCAATATGACCAAGGCGGCAATGCCACAAGTATGTGGGACTATCATTATCAACTTTACATCTTTTGGCATCTACACTATGAATATGTGTATCACTACATTCGAGATTCATCAAAAATAAACCATTGACCAGCGGGGCATGACCATAAAACATATCTCTCAAATAAATAGAACAACCATTATTCTCCGATTTGAAAGAGAAGCCATCTCGCATAAGACGAGATCCAGAAACAATGTTCATGCTCAAAGCTGGTACCAAATAACAATTATTAAGGTTTAAAACTAATCCCGAGGGTAGATTTAGAGGTAGCGTGCCGACGGCGATCACATCGACCTTGGAACCCTTCCCGACGCGCATCGTCACCTCATCCTTCGCCAGTCTCCGTTTATTCCGCAGCTCCTGTTTTGAGTTACAAATGTGAGCAACCGCACCGGTATCAAATACCCAGGAGCTACTACGAGTGCTGGTAAGGTACACATCAATAACATGTATATCATATATACCTTTGACGTTGCCGGCTTTCTTGTCTGCTAAATATTTGGGGCAGTTCCGCTTCCAGTGACCCGTTCCCTTGCAATAAAAGCACTCTGTCTCAGGCTTGGGTCCATACTTTGGCTTCTTCCCGGCAACAGGCTTGCCGGGCGCGGCAACTCCCTTGCCGTCCTTCTTGAAGTTCTTCTTACCCTTGCCTTTCTTGAACTTAGTGGTTTTATTGAGCATCAACACTTGATGTTCTTTCTTGATGTCCACCTCCGCTGATTTCAGCATCGAATACACCTCGGGAATGGACTTCTCCATCCCCTGCATATTGAAGTTCAACACGAAGCTCTTGAAGCTTGGTGGGAGCGACTGGAGGATTCTGTCAACGACCGCTTCATCTGGGAGGTTCATTCCCAGCTGAGACAAGCGGTTGTGCAATCCAGAAATCTTGAGGATGTGCTCACTGACAGAACTGTTTTCCTCCATCTTACAGCTGTAGAATGCGTCGGAGACATCATATCTCTCGACTCGGGCATGAGCTTGGAAAACCATTTTCAGCTCTTCGAACATCTCATATGCTCCGTGGTGCTCAAAACGTTTTTGGAGCCCCGATTCTAAGCTGTAAAGCATGCCGCACTGAACCAGGGAGTAATCATCACAACGCGACTGCCAAGCGTTCATAACGTCTTGGTTTGCCGGGGCGGGAGCATCACCTAGCGGTGCTTCTAGGACATAAGTTCTCTTGGCAGCTATGAGGATAATCCTCAGGTTATGGACCCAATCCGTATAGTTGCTACCATCGTCTTTCAGCTTGGTTTTCTCTAGGAACGCGTTGAAGTTGAGGGAAACTGGAGCGTGGGCCATTTGATCTACAAGAGACATTGTAAAGAATTTAGACTAAGTTCATGATAATTAAGTTCATCTTAATCAAATTTTAATGAACTCCCACTTATAATGACATCTCTCTAGTCATCTAAGTGATACACGATCCGAATCGACTAGCCCGTGTCCGATCATCACGCGAGATGGACTAGTCATCAACGGTGAACATCTTCATGTTGATCGTATCTTCTATACGACTCGTGTTCGACCTTTCGGTCTTCCGTGTTCCGAGGCCATGTCTGTACATGCTAGGCTCGTCAAGTGAACCCTAAGTGTATCGCGTGTGTAAATCTGGCTTACACCCGTTGTATGCGAGCGTTAGAACCTATCACACCCGATCATCACGTGGTGCTTCGGAGCAACGAACTTTAGCAACGGTGCACAGTTAGGGGAAACACAATTCTTGAAATTTTAGTGAGAGATCATCTTATTTACTACCGTCGTTCTAAGTAAACAAGATGCATAAACATGATAAACATCACATGCAATCAATTAAAGTGACATGATATGACCAATATCATCTTGCTCCTTGGATCTCCATCTTCGGGGCACCATGATCATCTTGTCACCGGCTTGACACCATGATCTTCATCATCGTGTCTTGAAGAAGTCGTCACGCCAACTATTACTTCTACTACTATAGCTAACGTTTAGCAATGAAGTAAAGTAATTACATGGCGTTATTCAGTGACACGCAGGTCATACAATAATTAAGACAACTCCTATGGCTCCTGCCGGTTGTCAAGTTCATCGACATGCAAGTCGTGATTCCCTATTACAAGAACATGATCAATCTCATACATCACATATATCATTCATCACATCTTCATTTTGGCCATACCACGTCACATAGCACATGCTGCAAAAACAAGTTAGACGTCCTCTAATTGTTGTCGCAAGTTTTTACTCGGCTTCTATAGGTTTTCTAGCAAGAACGTTTCTTACCTACGCCAAAACCACGACGTGATTTGTCAATTTCTATTTACCCTTCATAAGGACCCTTTTCATCGAATCCGATCCGACTAAAGTAGGAGAGACAGACACCCGCCAGCCACCTTATGCATCTAGTGCATGTCTGTCGGTGGAACCAGTCTCACGTAAGCGTACGTGTAAAGTCGGTCCGGGCCGCTTCATCCCACAATACCGCCGAATCAAGATTGACTAGTAACGGCAAGAAAGTTGAACAAACTCAAACGCCCACAACTGCTTTGTGTTCTACTCGTGCAAGATGCTACGCATAAGACCTAGCTCAGATGCCACTGTTGGGGAACGTAGCAGAATTCAAAAAATTTCTACGCTATCACCAAGATCCAACTAAGGATACATCTAGCAATGAGCAAATAAGAGTGCATCTACATACCGTTATGTAGATCGCGAGCGGAAGCTTTCGAAGAAGCGTGGATGAAGTAGTCGTACTCTTCGCGTTCTTCGTCACCGATGATCTAGCGCCGAACGGACGGCACCTCCGCGTTCAACACACGTCCGGTACAGCAACGTCACCTCCTTCTTGATCCAGCAAGGGGGGAGGAGAAGTCGTCAGAGATCCAGCAGCACAATGGCGTGGTGGTGGATGCAGTGGAGATTGCAGCAGGGCTTCGCCGGGCGCCCTGCGTTTGAGGAGACGGAGTTGTGACGGGAGGGGGAGAGGCGCCAGGGCAAGGGTGCGGCTGCCCTCTCCCCCCCACATATATATAGGGGGCCAGGGGGGTGCGCCAGCCCCTGCAGATCCAATCTGCAAGGGGGGGCGGCGGCCAGGGGGGAGTCCTTGCCCCCCAAGGCAAGTGGCGCCCCCTCCCCCTTAGGGTTTAAACCCTAGGCGTATGGGGAGGTGGGCCCAAGTGGTGCGCCAGCCCATTAGGGCTGGACACTTCCCGCTTGAGGCCTAGGGGCCCAACCGGGATGGGTGGCCCCACCCGGTGGACCCCCGGGGCCCCTCCGGTGGTCCCGGGACGCTCCCGGTGACCCCCGGAGATCACCCGATGGCCGAAACCTGACTTCCTATATATCAATCTTTACCTCTGGACCATTCCGGAACTCCTCGTGATGTCCGGGATCTCATCCGGGACTCCGAATAACTTTTGGGTTTCCACGTGCATGTATCTCTACGACCCTAGCGTTACCGAACCTTAAGTGTGTAGACCCTACGGGTTCGGGAGACACGTAGACATGACCGAGACCACTTTCCGGTCAATAACCAACAGCGGGATCTGGATACCCATGTTGGTTCCCACGTGTTCCTCGATGATCTTCATCGGATGAACCACCGTGTCAAGGATTCACTCAATCCCGTATGTTATTCCCTTTGTCCATCGGTACGGTACTTGCCCGAGATTCGATCGTCGGTATTCCCGATACCTTGTTCAATCTCGTCATGGCATGTTTCTTTACTCGTTCCGTAATCCTTCATTCCGTGACTAACTACTTAGTCACCTTGAGCTCATTATGATGATGTCTTACCGAGTGGGCCCAGAGGTACCTCTCCGTCATACGGAGTGACAATATCCCAGTCTCGGTTTGTACCAACTCAACAGACACTTTCGGAGATACCCTATGCGTACCTTTATAGCCACCCAGTTACGTTGTGACGTTTGGCACACCCAAAGTATTCCTACGGCATCCGGGAGTTGTACAACCTCATGGTCTAAGGAATAAATACTTGACACCGAAAAGCTTATGCATTACGAACTATACAATCTCGTGCTATGCTCAGGATTGGGTCTTGTCCATCACATCATTCTCCCAATGATGTGATCCCGTTATCACTGACATCCTATGTCCATGGTCAGGAAACCATGACCATCTGTTGATCAACGAGCTGGTATCTAGAGGCCTACCAGGGACTCATTGAGGTCTATATATTCACACATGTATCGCTGTTTCCGTACAATACAATTCAAGCACGAATAACAGACGATTATCATGAACAAGGAAATATAATAATAATAACTGTTGGAAATATGCCCTAGAGGCAATAATCCCCACACTGTCATTTGACTCCTTTGAAACATCTTTGTTTTCAGATGGAACCCATGAGGCAGGTCGTGCGCCACACGCAGGCCATTGGTGCCTCGGGATCACCTGCTGTGCTAGCTGAGATGATGACCTATCTGGGTTATCGCTGGCATCCTGAGTATACCGTGTACGAGCAGTACCAGGACTTTAACCAGGAGCAGTATCGTGCCACCGTCCGCCTCTACTCTCGTGCAGAGAACTCCTCTACTGTGCTGCACACCGCTCATGGTGTTGGAGTGACCATCGATATGGCAGTTCACGATGCTGCTTACGCTGCTCTGACACGCCTTCGTGGAAGTATCGGGCGTTGGACACTTCCCCTTTCAGGCACATTGCTACCGCCTCCGACGATGGAGCGGAGGGATACTACACTGCTGCCTACTCCACCATCACCCGAGAGCCCTTCCATCATCAGAACCTTGTTCTGCATGCTGATGGGATGGATCAAGCTAACCGAGCTCTTTGCCATGAGTTTTACACCACCCGTCAGCACCTGTACCGCGCCTTGACGCTGTTGCACCCCTTTGTCCTATCTAGACAGCTGCCGCCTACTGTTATCTACCCAGCTAGGACCGTGATGCCTCCTGGTGTCGGTTGGCCGGATGTGGGAGGCGACACTCCCGCACTTGGTCCTCTGTTGCCACCTGGACGTCGGGTTCTGCACCGGAGTATCCACGGCCCTCAGGTTGCTGGCGTGGAGGACTTTTCGTTGCAGCACTGCCAGCTGTCAGACTACCTCTACCTCCACAGTTCCGCCTGGGACTGATGTAGTCTTACTTATTAGTACTAGATGCATTCGCCACGAGCCTGCGTGCCGCCTATGATGTCCTTAGTTTATGTACTGAACTCTGTGTACTGAACTCTATGCATACACCCCTTTTGTAATATATGCCGACTACTATGTGGTATTTTACGTGCTCTTTTCATTATGCATGTTTCATTCATAAATGATTCTTGTGTTTGCAAATTTCTCAATGCTGAACTACCCCTGTTATATATTAGCAGGATGGTTAGACCTGCTGGCCGTGGTCGTGGTGGCAACGCCCCACCACCGCCCGAATACATGGCCGGTATGATCCAACAGTTTGAGCTGAACCGCCAGTTCATGGAGACTGTCATGGCTTAGTTCCCTCGCCCCAACATGGATCAGCAGCATGGCGCAGTAACACTAAATGACTTTGCTCGCCTCAACCCATCTGTCTACCGAAGCTCAACTCAGCCTCTTGATGCTGATGACTGGCTCCGTGACATTGCCTTTGAACTGGAATCTGCTGGAGTTGCCGCTGCCAAGTATGTCACCTTTGCGGCATACTATCTGAAGGGTCCCGCTGCTCAATGGTGGGACAGCCACATGCGTACACTACCTGCTGGAACAATCATCACTTGGCCGGAATTCCAAGCTGCCTTTCGTGCCCGCTTCATTCCTCGGGGAATCATGGATAGGAAGAAGCGTGAGTTCCGCAACCTCAACCAGGGCAAGAAGACTGTGGATGCTTATCAGCGGGAGTTTCTGGACTTATCCCACTATGCTGAAGAAGACATTGCCACTGATGCTCGCAGACAGGAAAAGTTCCGTGACGGACTTCAAGCTGACATCAAGCTCGCACTTCTTGTGCATGACTTTGGAGATTTCGCCACCTTGGCGAACAAAGCTATCCAGGTTGAAACTGGTTTGCAGGAACACCAGAGCACTCTCAGGCGCAACCGTGAACCGGGCTCATCCTCGGGCCCTCCCTCACAGAAGCGTAGAGTCTGGATTCCCAACAATGTGTACCGTCCAGCTGCACCTGCTCCGAGGCAGTCCTATGCTGCACCTCGTCTGCCTCCACCACCTAGGCAGCCAAGAGTTACAGCTGCACCACTCCCAGCTCCTACTTCTGCGCCCAATGATGGTCTGTGCTACAAGTGTGGTCAACCAGGGCACCTTTCCAGGAACTGCTTCCAGAATCAGAACCAGCTTGCACTACCAATAGCTGGTCGTGGGAACAATCAGCCCCGCAACAACAATGCCAAGCCTTATGGTCGTGCTCAGGCCAACCACGTTGATCTCAATGAAGCTCAAGACCAACCTGCTACTGTGATGGGTACTCTCCTTGTTAATTCAGTACCTACATCTGTTTTATTTGATTCAGGAGCATCGCATTCATTCATGTCAGAAGATTTTGCATATAAGCACGACATTAGATATGAAGAAATGAACACTTCGGTAGTGGTAAAAACCCTTGCCGGCCAATGTCAAACCTCTATGGGTTGTCACGACGTTCCCGTTGAAATCGAAGGGTTGGAGTTCTATGCCTCTCCCATTATCCTGAAGTCGTCCAACATCGACCTCATTCTAGGAATGGATTGGCTAAAAGCGCATACTGCTTCTATAGTTTGCGCCACCAAGACAGTCCATCTGTTACACCCTTCCAATGAGATAGTAAGCTATCAAGCTTGTTTGGTTCAAAATGCTGAAGCACGTCTTTATGCATTGAATGCATTGAACGCTTCACCACTCGAGGGCATCGAAAACATTCCTATCGTATGCGAGTTCCAGGACGTCTTACCTGAGGAACTTCCAGGGATTCCCCCTGCTAGAGCTGTCGAGTTTACCATCGACTTGAAACCAGGCACCACTCCTATAGCCAAACGACCCTACAAGATGCCGCCTCATGAACTCATTGAGCTTAAGGAGGAAATCGACAAATCTCTTGCTAGTGGTTTCATTCGCCCTAGTTGCTCTCCTTGGGGAGCACCTTCCCTCTTTGTCAGGAAGAAGGATGGGACAAACCGATTGGTCCAAGATTACCGTCCTATCAACTAAGCAACTATTCAGAACAAATATCCGCTTCCTCGGATCAATGATCTGTATGATCAACTGGCTGGTTCATCAGTGTTCTCTAAACTCGACTTGAGGTTGGGTTACCACCAGATCCGTGTTCGTGAAGAGGATATCCCAAAGACCGCCTTCGTGACTCGATATGGTTCATTCGAGTACACCGTCATGTCATTCGGCTTGACAAATGCTCCAGCTACCTTCTCTCGTCTGATGAACTATATATTCATGGAATACCTTCACAAATTCGTCGTGGTTTATCTGGATGATATCCTTGTATTTTCCAAGAATAAGGAAGAGCATGCTGAACATCTTCGCCTTGTACTGGAAAAGCTCCGAGAGAAACAACTTTATGCTAAGTTTTCCAAGTGCGGGTTCTGGCTTCCTAAAGTAACCTACCATGGGCATGTCATCTCCAAGGATGGTATTGCCGTCAACCCCGAATGAGTCCAGGCCATTCTCGATTGGACTCCTCCGAAGAACGTCAAGCAAGTCAGAAGTTTTCTCGGTCTCGCCAGCTATTGCCGTCGATTCGTCGAGAACTTCTCCAAGATCGCCAAGCCTCTGACTGGTTTACTTCACAAAGGCGTTAAGTTCGAGTGGACAGACAAATGCCAGGAAAGTTTTCAGGCACTCAAGGACAAGCTGACTTCTGCTCCAGTGCTTGCTCCACCTGATACTAAGAAGGACTTCGTCATTTACTGCGACGCTTCCCGTCAAGGATTAGGCTGTGTCCTAATGCAAGAGCGTAGAGTAATTGCTTATGACTCTCGTCAATTGCGTCCTCATGAAGAGAGCTACCCAGTTCATGACCTTGAGCTTGCTGCTGTCATATATGCTCTTAAACAATGGCGACATTACCTTCTCGGTAATCGTTGTGAGATATTCACCGACCACCAAAGTCTGAAGTACTTGTTTACTCAACCAGACCTGAACCTCCGTCAACAGAGTGGATGGAGACCGTAGCAGTTTTCGACTTGGGTATTTCCTATACCCCGAGCAAGGCCAATGTGATGGCTGATGCCTTGAGCCGCAAGTCATATTGCAACCACCTCGAGGTTCGGAAAGTTCAATCCTCACTTGTTGAGGAATTCAGAAGGCTGAACCTCCATATTGTTCCTCCTGGTGCACTCGCTCCCTCTCCTGAAGAGTTCCCTAAAATGAACCTCCATGTTGTTTCCCAGGGTTCTCTCAATACCCTGGTTGCTAAACCAGATCTCGTGGACACCATCAAGTGGATTCAGAAGGCGGACAATGAAGTCGAGAAGATTAAATGCTATCTCGCAGGAGGAAAGCCCTCATTCTTCACTATTGACGATGATGGCGCCTTGTACTTCAAGGGCCTCTTAGTGGTACCATGTGCGAGGGAAAACCTGGATATGACTCCAAAGGTTATGAAAGAAGCTCATGATACACCTCTGTCTATTCATCCTGGTAGTACCAAGATGTACCAAGACATTCGTCCGAGATTCTGGTGGTCTAATATGAAGCAAAACATTGCTCGTTATGTTGCTGAGTGTGACGTTTGCCGTCGTATCAAAGCAGAACATCAAAAGCCCGCTGGAACCTTGCAACCTATCGCTATTCCTGAATGGAAATGGGACCATGTTGAAATGGACTTCGTCACTGGATTTCCCAAATCGCATAGAGGTAATGATGCAATTCTTGTCGTCATTGACCGGCTTTCTAAGGTTGCACATTTTCTTGCTGTCAAAGAAACGATTACTGCTAGTCAGCTGGCAACTCTCTACATGTCCAGAATTGTTTCACTTCACGGTATTCCACTGGTTATCAGTTCAGACCGTGGCAGTTTATTCACTTCAAGATTCTGGGCAAGTTTCCAAGAAGCTATGGGAACACATCTGTCATTCAGTACCGCTTTTCATCCTCAGTCGCAAGGGCAAGTTGAACGCGTCAACCTAGTTCTCGAAGACATGCTTCGAGCTTGTGTAATTTCCTTCGGCAAGAAATGGGAGGAATCTCTCCCGTATGCCGAGTTCTCTTATAATAATAGCTATCAAGCTAGTCTGAAGATGGCTCCCTTCGAAGTGTTATATGGACGAAAGTGTCGAACCCCTCTGAACTGGTCAGAATCTGCGGAACGTTCACTCTTCGGTCCGGATATTATTCAACACGCTGAAGAGCAAGTCCGTGTCATTCGCGAGAATCTGAAGACTGCTCAGTCACGTTAGAAAAGTCAGTATGATCGTCATCATCAAGACATGGTCTATCAACCTGGCGAAAAGGCTTATCTTCGAGTTACACCAATGAAGGGTGCTCACCGTTTCGGGATCAAGGGCAAATTAGCTCCTCGCTATATTGGTCCATTAACTATCCTTGAAAGGCATGGAAAGGTGGCATATCAACTGGAGCTGCACCGAACCTTTCTCAGGTTCACAATGTGCTCCACGTGTCTCAACTCCGCCGCTGCTTCAAGGACCCAGTCCGCGCAGTGGATCACGAAGTGCTCGAGTTGTAACAGGACCTCTCCTATAAAGAGCATCCGGTCCGCATTCTCGACCAAGCTGAACGTCGCACACGTCAGAAGGTGATCAAGTTCCTCAAAGTCCAATGGTCACATCACTCTGAAGACGAAGCCACTTGGGAACGCGAGGATCGTCTTCGTGAAGAATACCCCGCACTGTTTCATTCTACCTCCTAAATCTCGGGACGAGATATCTTGTAGTGGAGGAGAATTGTAACGCCCGGATAATTTGGCTACAGTAAAACTTCGCTAATGATACCACGTCACTTCGATTACTGTTGCTAATCTCACGTTAGTTCGAAACCGATTAAAATTCAAATTCAAAATGTGGCAAATAATAGAAGTTTTCAAGTATTAAATAAAAATGTTCGGTGAGTGACAAATATTGCTATGGTAATTATAGTAAAGAAAACATAATTTTACAAAGTGCCTAAGTGCTTTAAACTAAATAAAACAGAAGAGAGAAATAAATAAAAGAAAAGAAAAACAAACTAAACAGAAACAAAACGAAATAAAAAGAACCCCAGGCCAACTAGGCCTCGGCCCAGCCAGTGGCCTGCCAGGCCGGCGCAACCCATGGCCTATATGGCCCTCCCCACTGTGACCTAAACGACCACCGACACTCCCCCACCCCCCACCAATCGCCCCTGGATCTGGATCGAGCCCGGCGCCCGTCCCCGACGCGTTCCCGGCGCCAGCGCACCGGCGCGGCCCGTGCCAACCCCATCACCCACCGCTGTCGCCGTTGCCTCCTCGACCTCCTCCCCAGGCCGCTACCTCGAGCCTCGCCGCCCTAGATCCCCTGCAATGAAAGTGAGCGCACCCCCCTCCTTGATGTCTTCCGCGCGTGCTCGCGCCCGTCGCCGTCCGCGTCGCGCGCTCGACCGCGCTTCCCACCACCCCGCTCACGCCGCCCTCTCGCACCTCACTCCGCCCCGGCTCGGCCCTGCTGGCCCTCTCCCCGCTCGCCTCGGCCGCTCAACGCCGACGCCCACCCGCCGGCTCCCGCCGTCCTGCGCTGCTGCTTTGCGTTCCAGCCATCGCCGACGTCGCCGCGCCGACCGCCTCCACCATGCTCACTCGTCGCCGGCCCCACTCCTGGCCTCCTCGCCGCACACCCCGATGACGCCCGCCGTTGCCTCCGGCCGCGGCCACGACCGCTGCTTCCAGCGCTCCCTGCCCCGCGTCCGTCCGCGCGGCCCCACTCCGGCGCCGCCTCCTGCTGCCGCCGCGGCCACCCCTCCGCCATTCCCGCCGAGACCCCGCCGCCCGCTCCCTCGCGCCGGCCTCGCCCGGGGCTCGCCCTATTCGCCTGGCCGCCACGGCCCCTCCCCCGCTCCCCTCGCCTCCACCCCTGCAGGCCGCTCGGGGGCGCGCTGGCTTGGCGCCCTCTGCGCCGGCGCGCCGCCGCCCCTTGCCACCGCCGGCGCCTGCGGCCGGCCGACGGGCCTCGCCCCGCCGCGCCTCGCCGTGGCCTCGCCCGGATGCGCCAGCCGAGCGGGCTGTTGCCTCCTCGCCCGCTCGAGTTCGCCCGTCGCCCAGCACCCGTTGAACCGTCACCCGTTAAGGCCACTAGGGCCTATGACAGGTGGGGCCCCAGCCCCTGAACGTTTAAAAAAAAGGGGAATTAAAAAAATTTAATTAATTAATTCATTAAAGAATTGATTAAGTTAATTAACCATAATTAGTTTAACTAAATCACTAATTAACCTAACTAAACTGTTAGTTAACTGTACAGCCAATGACATGCGGGACCCACGCATCAGATTGACCAGTCAACACACCTGTTGACTGCTGACGTCATGATGACGTCAGCATACACTATTCTGGATAATGTTATATTAAAATAATTAAATAAATTCTGAAAATGATTTAAAACTTTAAAAATTAATATAAAACAATCCGTAACTCGGATTTATAATTTCGAGACGCATCCGAATACGCAGACCATTCGTCAACCACACGTCCCTAGCGTACTAAACCCGCAACTTTCCCCCTCCGTTTCATCCGCCCAAAAACGCGAAACACGGGAATACTTTCCCGGATGTTTCCCCCCATCGTTAGTATCACCCGATACTGCGTTAGGGCACACCTAGCACCGTTACATGTCATGCATCGTCATGCATCTGTTTGCATTGTATTCACTGTTTCTTCCCCCTCTTCTCTCTGGTAGACTACGAGACCGACGCTGCTGCTGCCCCGATCGACTACGGTGTTGACGACCCCACCTTGGCTTCCGAGCTTCCAGGCAAGCCCCCCCCCTTGATCAACCTGGTATCGCCTATTCTTCTCTCTACTGCTTGCATTAGAGTAGTGTAGCATGTTATTGCTTTCGATACTCCTATTCTGCTGCATAGCCTGTCATTGTTGCTACCACTTTTGGTACATTACCTGCAATCCTAAATACTTAGTATAGGATGCTAGTATTCCATCAGTGGCCCTACACCCTTGTCCGTCTGCCCTGCTATTCTATCGGGCCGTGATCACTTGGGTGTGATCACGGGTATATACTACATACACTTATACATGATACATGTTGGGACTAAAGTCGGGTCGGCTCGTTGAGTACCCGTGGTTGATTCACGGATTGGGGGCTGAAAGGACATACTTTCCCGACGGCCCTCTGTGTGGATCTTTGTGGCGGAGAGACAGGGCAGGTTGAGACACCTAGGAGACAGGTGGGCCTGGCCCTGGTCGTTGTTCGCATTTATTTCATAATAAGACACTTAACGAGTTTGGATATTTGATCTGAGTCTGGCCATTGGCCTATACGCACTAACCAGCTACATGGGAATAGTTATGGGCACTCGACGTCATGGTATCAGTCGAAGCCTTCTTGACGTCAGTGACTGAGCGGCGCGTGCCGGGTTGGACCGCGTAACGTAACTTCCTTAGTAATGGAGGTTGCTAGGTCTGCTCACCGGCCGCGTACGCAACGTGCAGGTGTGCAATGGGCGATGGGCCCGGACCACTACGCGCTTAGGACTTAGACCGGCGTGCTGACCTCTTTGTTGTGCTTAGGTAGGGCTGCGACGTGTTGATCCTCCGAGGCCGGGCATGACCGTGGAAAGTGTGTCCGGCCAAATGGGATCAAGCGTGCTGGGTTATGTGGTGCACCCCTGCAGGGAAGTTAATCTATTCGAATAGCCGTGTCCCTCGATAAAAGGACGACCCAGAGTTGTATTCTGACCTCATGACAACTAGAACCAGAAACTTGTTAAAACACACCCAGATGAGTTCCAGATATAACTCGGTGGTTGCTCTCTCACAGGGTGATGTGTGGGAGGATCGCCGAGTAGGTTATGCTATTCGATGTTACTTGGTGAACTTACCATTTGTTCTCTTCTACTGCTGCAAGATGGAGGCTGCCAGAAGCGTAGTCTTCGTTTGGATTAGCTATCCCCCTCTTATTCTGGCTTGCTGCAGTTCAGTCCATCGATATTACCCATTGTTACCATTGCATATGTAGTATAGATCCTTGCTTGCGAGTACTTTGGATGAGTACTAACGGTTGCTTTGCTCCCCCTTTCCCCCCATCTGTTCCTACTTCTCGGATGATGCAACCAGATGGTGGAGCCCAGGAGCCAGACGCCACCTACGAAGACTCCTACTACACCGGAGGCGCCTACTACTACGTGCAGTGTGCCGACGACGACCATGAGTAGTTTAGGAGGATCCCAGGCAGGAGGCCTGCTCCTCTTTCGATCTGTATCCCAGTTTGTGCTAGCCATCTTATGGCAACTTGTTTAACTTTATGTCTGTACTCAGATATTTGTTGCTTCCGCTGACTTGTCTATGATCGAGCACTTGTATTCGAGCCCTCGAGGCCCCTGGCTTGTAATATGAAGCTTGTATGACTTATTTTACTTTTAGAGTTGTGTTGTGAAATCTACCAGTGATTCCCTGATCTTGGCCGTACACATTTGCATGCATGATTAGTGTACGGACAAATCGGGGGCGTCACAAACCTACTAACCCAAAGGCCCAGTCCAGATTGTTGTTTTTTTGCCTATTTCAAGGTTTTGCAGAAAAGGAATATCAAACGGAGTCCAAACGGAATGAAACCTTCGCAGGAGATATTTTTGGAAGAAATCACGCAAGATAAACTTTGGGGTCAAGCCAGAGGCCAGGGGGCCCACCCTCGAGGGTGGGGGGCGCGCCCCCCTTCCCAGGGCGCGCCCCCTGCCTCGAGGGCAGCCCCTGTGGCCCCTGGTGCCCCTCTTCTTCCTATATATGCCTACATACCCCAGAAACTCCATATGTAGAGAGAAAACCTAATTCCACCGCCGTAGCTGCTGTTCCCGTGGAGCTCCCATCTTGGAGCCTATTCCGGGAGGGGGATCCATCAAGGAGGCCTTCATCATCATTATCATCGCCCTCACCATGAGTTGTGAGTAGTTTACCACAGACCTTCGGGTCCATAGCTAGTAAATAGATGGCTTCTTCTGTCTCTCCGGATCTCAATACAAAGTTCTCCTCGGTCTTCGAGGAGATCTATTCGATGTAATCTCTTTTTGCGGTGTGTTTGTCGAGATCCGATGAATTGTGAGTTTATGATCAAGGTTATCTATGAAAGATATTTGGTTCTTCTCTGAAGTTTTTATGTGTGCTCATAATATCCTTGCAAGTCTCTTCGAATTATTGGTTTGGTTTGGCCTACTAGATCTATAGTTCTTGCAATGGGAGAAGTACTTGGCTTTGGGTTCAATCTTGCGGTGTCCTTTCCCAGTGACAGTAGGGGAAGCAAGGCACGTATTGTATTGTTGCCATCGAGGATAAAAAGATGGGGTTTTCATCATATTTCTTGAGTTTATCCCTCTACATCATGTCATCTTACTTAAGGCGTTACTCTGTTCGTATGAACTCAATACACTAGATGCATGCTGGATAGCGGTCAATGTGTACAGTAATAGTAGTAGATGCTGGCAGGAGTCGGTCTACTTGTCTCGGACATGATGCCTATATACAGTGATCATGCCTAGATAGTCTCATTATTATTCGCTTTTCTATCAATTGCTCGACAGTAATTTGATTACCCGCCGTAGAATATCGCTACCATGAGAGAAGCCACTAGAGAAAACTATGGCCCCGGGGTCCATCTCTATCATATTACTTTCCCGTTAATTTCTTTTGCCGTTGTTTATTTGCTGTTTTATTAAACTAAAAAATACCAAAAATATTATATTATCATCTCTATCAGATCTCACTCTCGTAAGTGATCGTAAAGGGATTGACAACCCCTTATCACGTTGGCTGCGAAGTTCTTATTTGTTTGTGCAGGTGCTTGGGACTGGCGCGTGGTCTCCTACTGGATTGATACCTTGGTTCTCAACAACTGAGGGAAATACTTACGCTACTGTGATGCATCTCTCTTTCCTCTTCGAGGGAATACAACGCAAGCTCAAGAGGTAGCAAGAAGAATTTCTAGCGCTGTTGTCGGGGAGGCTTACGCAAAAGTCATATACCAAGTACCTATCACAAACCCTTATCCTTCGCATTACATTTATTTGCCTCTTGTTTTCCTCTTCCCCACTTCACCTTTGCCGTTTTATTCGCCTTTCTTCCGCCGTGTGTTTCTCGTTCGCTTGCTTCTTGTTTGCTTGTGTGTGTTGGATTGCTTGCTTGTCATCATGTCTATCACACCTATCATTATCACCACTCCCGAGAGTGAGGTCCTCAACTTCAAACAAAGGGAGGGAGAAAACTTAAAAGATGTCTGGTATAGAATTTGCAATGCTCAAGATAGGTCTAATAGGAAGCTTTCCACTTCTGTTCTTCTTCGCAATTTTTATGTTGGCATAACTCCGTGGAATAGATTTATCTTAGATACCATTACCGGAGGGAATTTCTTGGGTAGCCATACCGTTGATTCTTATAAAGCTATGCCTGAATTATTTGGCTCACCACCTCTTACGGTTAATGGGACCGTCTTAACTTTGGAGCATGTTATGCAAAGGTTAGAAATTATTGAGAACAAAGTTGCCACAGTAGAATTGTTAGAGAGCTTGGATAGAAAAATTCACAATGAAATTACCTAATATGGATCTAAGGTAGGAGTTGTTCTGAAAAATCTTAAGGAAAAAGAACCCATGGTTAAAGAAAAGCTAGATCAGGATTCCACGAGAATCAATAAGCTTGAGGATGTTATCACTAATGTGGGTGCCGCTCTTTCTGCTATAAAAACTACTCCAAATACCTCCACTAAATTATCTAAGTTCATGTATGTCCCTAAAGACAAGGGTGAAACATCTAGACTTGTGGATCTCAAATCCATAAGCGTTCACCCTAATTTTCTTACATTTGCAAGAGACCCTTTTGACACTTTAGAATTCCTTGATTTTTTGCCCAAGAGTTTGATTATTCATAGGGACAAAGAAGTGCCCAAGAATCATAAGTGCTTAATCAAATATGTCCGTGGGAACGGCACCTATGGGATCACAAGAATCCCTACTACGGTTAGCGGGGCGCGGGGTTGAGAGAAGAGTAGATCAAACAGATAGCACACGGTTCGTTTATCCAGGTTCGGACCGCGAGGATGCGTAAAACCCTACTCCTGCTTTGGTGGGTTGTATATCTGTGTTCTTCAGCTAGCTATGGGGCATGAGTAGCTCCAAAAAGCTGAATTCTCCTCCTGGTTGTCTCGGGCCTCCTTTTATAGAAAAAGGGGTTGCCACAGTGGCACACAGGAGGTGGAAAGGGTATAGTGATGTGAGGTTATCTCTCGCATTACATGACAAGGCGCATTTAATGCGTCTTTCTTAGGTGTCCTTGCTTTATCGGGGACGGGGGAGAGATCTGTCTTGTCCGTCGCCGCTCCTTCTTGTGTCGACACGCGCCCTGGCCAGCGATGCCTGAGATGCCATATAGGTAGGCAGGCGGCTGAGGTGGCGCAATGGTGGGTCTTCACGAAGATCTGCATGTCGCCACGCAGGTGCCTTCCCAGCTGGTTGGGTCGGTAGCTGCATACAGCGGTGGAAGTTTAGTTGGCGTGGGCCTGATGGTGGCCCTGCGGATGTCCTCGGCAAGGGCCTTGTCGGGGCCCCGGCAAGGGTCTTGCCGCGGCGCCTGCTGCCATCCCCGCAAGGGTCTTGCCACGACGCCTGCTGCCATCCCCGGCAAGGTGCTTGCCGGAGGTCTTGTGGTCTTCCTTGGCTGGGATCCCGGCAACGGTCGTCTTCTTAGTGCATATCTGATCTTGAATGTCTTCACAAAGATCTGCATGCCACTACGGGGATGTCTCCCGAATCCTTGCCCCATGGGGGCAGTGGACTCAAGGGTGATTTGCTCCGTAGGCGTGGGGCGAGTTGCTGCGGCAAGGGTCTTGGCGGGGCTGCTAAAGCTGGCCCCGGCAAGGATCTTGCCGGGGGAGCCCGTCTTGTCCTTTGGCTCTTCGTGGTCTTGGCTTTAGTGTTTCTCCAGTTCCATCGAGCTTCGGTCTCACCCTGGCTCACCTCCCAATGCCTTGCTTGGTGCGGCGGTGCCCGTGGCTCAGACTGCTCGTGCACAGTCATAGGGGTACAAAAATTGTACCCCCCTTTTTGTACACCGACAGGAGCCCCTGGGCCTGAGCCACACATAAGCGCGACGCGTTGTTGGGCTAGGCCCAGAACGGTGCGCGGGCAGGCGGGACGGTTTTAACCGCGGCAAGATTTTTCGTGCCCTGCGCCTCCCACGATCCGCACACGTGGCGCGGTGTGGAGGGGTGTGCGTGACGTGGGCGGCATGCGTGGGGTTGGTCTTGGCACGCATGCGTCACGTCGTAGTAAAGGGGCGGTCCGCGCCTTCCCCATAAATGGAGGGAGGCGTGGAGGCGCAGCCCATTTACTGAATGGGGCCGAGGCACGGTCCTCAAGGCGTCCACTCCCCACGATCACGGGGTGGGGAGTGGTCGCCTCACCCGTCTCCTCGGTTCTGCACGTCTGCCACGTGTCTCCCATGCGCTTGGGGTGGCAAACGATGGAGGCGGGAAACCGGGCCGTCGCTGGTTGGGGCGGCGGGTCGGTCCTGGCTTCCTGCGCCTTCCGTGTCTTGATTGGCCGAGTGGGGCGGTTGAGCCCCAACCCCGTTCCTTTATAAAGAGCGGGAGGGGAGGGACGGCGTCCCACATTCTTCCATCTTCTTCCTCCTTCAGCTTCTGCTCCTCTCTTCCATTCGTCATGGAGAGAGGAAATCCCGGCCCTTCAACAGTGGCGGCGAGGTTCGCCGCTCGACAACGCATCCCTCCTTCTCCTGCGCCTTTGGTGGTAGAGCCGACCGCGAGGGGAAGGGGGAGGGGGCTAGGCCGGAGCGCTCGGGGAAGAGGAGGACGGGGTGGCCCGCCGGCCTCGCTCCCGCCAGCAGCTCCTCCTCCAATGGAGGTCCATGTTGGGGATGACCCTTGTGAGTTCTTCATCAGGATGCGCCGGCCGCCGCGCCGTCGCCTTCGCCTCCCGACTCCATTTGTGCGGGAGATGGAGCTAGACCCGCCGGAGTCATTGCGGCTGCACATGAGGGGCCGCGGGATCAGTGGCACGCGAGTCCGCGTCGAATTTCCTGCTCCTCATGTGATGTATCTCCGTCGGGGATGGAAGACGTTTGCTCATATCCACAGCTTGACGGAGGGGCTCACTCTCCATTTTAAGCTAATGGAGGGCGGCCTTCTCTCCGTCAAGGTCTTCGGGTACTTTGGGACTCGTACAAGGTGCTGCGTGGAGAGCTCTTCTGATAGCGAAGGTTCCTCCTCGAGCGAGAGTGCCGAGGAGGACAGCGGCAGCGACGACGAGGGCGGTAGGCGGCAGGATGACGGGTCCGACTAGGTGTCGGGCGTCGCTCCTTGTGGCACCGGCGACCGCATCATCCATGTCGCCGGCTCCTTCCACTTCTCGGGGCCGTCCCCTTGGGCGGCTGGTGTTGGGGGGCTGCGGAAGAGGAAGAGGGCGGGCGGCAAGGTCGTCAAGTCGGAGTACGCGGGCACCGACGCCTTCGACGCGTACTAACGTCTTGCCGCCTCGTCTTCGAGCTCTGCTTCCGGCGCCACCATCACCATCCACCCTTTGGGCGGCCACCAAGATGTTCTCTCGGTGTCTTCTGCTGCCCGTAGCTCGCCTAGGCGCTCCTTTTGCCCTTCTCTCCTCCTTGACCTGCCTCCTGAGGAGAGGGACAAGAAAGGGATTATGGGCATCTTATCTCTTTTTAGTTTGTAAGCGTTCAGGCGTCTGTTAAATTTAAAACTTGCAATCCCCTTGTTCATGTTTTTCATTCCCTATGGATTGTACCTGGGCGGGATGTTTTTTTAATGAAAAAGGGATGTTTGTCGGGTCATTTGTTTGTGGGTGAAACCCACAACAAGGAATAAATCCTTGATATCTTTAAGATAAACACTTTCTCGCCCGGCAACAGGCCTTGCCGTCTCCCCACTTCGCTCTACCTTTCTCACACCTTTGGCGAAGGCATGGATGAGGCGGGTTCAGGCTCCTTGTTTCATCCTTTCGCTGCCGCGACTACGACCAAACTTGGTCCCAGGAACGAGCCCTAGGGCCTAGAGTCATGGGAGCACGGTAGTTTAAGGAAAAAAACGAGGTTTCACATACCTCAGTCCATAATGGAATGCATGATAAGGGATGAAGAACTTATCTGAAGCTGCAGCCCCCGGCAACCCTGGTTCGCCGTGGGTGAATCTTTGCTCTTGCAGGCCCCGGCAACACTGGCTTGCCGGGGCCTAGATGCTGGTATGTTCCTTTTTTTTCTCCCCAAGTGGTTTCAGCAAGGATATCTGTGTGTCCTGTGAACCAAAGAAGATAAAAGAAAGACAAAGAGATGCAAACTCGACCTCTAAGCTAGGGGTTAGCCGCCGCTAAGCACTATCAACCCTAACCAAGGACGAGACTCGACCTAGCATGCATGCTATAACTCAGGGCGCCGGCGCTTCATTTATTTATGCTCAGGGTCTGCGCCTGGCTCGGTACAAAGGGTTACATGCCTTGTCGGCAAGGCTTGTACAAAAGGTGGCTTGCCGGGGAGCCCGGCGAGCCGCGCCTCACGGGTAAAACTTGCGAAGATGCTCAATGTTCCAGGAGTTGCTCACCGGAACGGCATTTTCGGTCTCCAGGCGGACTGCGCCAGGCCTGGTGACTCGTATTACCCGATAAGGGCCTTCCCACTTCGGCGTCAACTTGTTGGTATTCTTGGCCGATTGAACGCGCCGAAGAACAAGGTCGCCTTCCTCAAAGCTTCGGGCACGGACCTTGCGGCTATGGTAGCGGCGCAAGGCTTGCTGGTAGCGTGCTGCTCTCACAGCCGCCCGAAGATGATCTTCCTCAAGGAGCGTTGCGTCATCTTGCCGCAGTTGCTCTTGCTCAGGCTCATCATAAGCGAGCACTCGAGGTGACCCGTATATGAGTTCAGTGGGGATAACTGCTTCTGCCCCGTATACTAGGGCAAAGGGTGTCTGGCCGGTGGCTCGATTTGGCGTCATTCTGATCGACCACAGAACCGTTGGCAACTCATCAATCCAGCGCCTCCCACTCTTGCGCAGCCTTTCAAAGGTCTTTGTCCTTAAGCCTCGCAGTACTTCAGTGTTTGCTCTCTCAGCTTGACCATTGCTTCGTGGGTGAGCAACGGAAGCGAAACAAACATTGCTGCCGAGGTCTTGGGTATATTGCATGAAGGTGCGGCTTGTGAACTGTGTGCCGTTGTCGGGTACACCAAAACGGCACACTAGTCCCTTGAAGAATTTGACGGCTGGCTGAGCTGTGACCTTCCTCACTGCCTCCACCTCCGGCCACTTTGTGAACTTGTCGATTGCGACGTAGAAGTACTCAAAGCCCCCGACAACGCAGGGGAAAGGGCCCAGTATGTCGAGCCCCCAGACCGAGAAGGGCCAGGAGAGAGGAATGGTTTGAAGGGCTTGTGAGAACCCGGAATTAGCTTCCAGACCCTCCTGTGTATATTTGTCAACCCCAGGATCATTGTTGACAACACAGCGAAATGGTATCATTGCAGAACATTTAAAACAAGTATAAGTTTAATATCTCTTGCCACAAGGCATACATAGTGAAATGTCGCATGACATTTATTACAATCAAAAACACAGCGGAATATAAAATACGTAGCGACGCCATCTCAGCCAGAGGCAGTCGATGTAGTCAACGTGTCTCACTCCTCAGGATCATCATAATAGTCGTAGTCAATGCCCTCGTCTTCATAGATCTCTGTTGTTCAACAAAAGTATTGCCATGAGTACATTACGTACTCAATATGCCTCCCACGGGGAAGGACCTATTAGCTACATGTGGCTTGAAAGGAAGGGTGTATGGCTCATTTGCATAAAAGCTAGTTTTGTTTGAAATAACATAGTACTTGGATAAAGCAGTTTTAGATGAAAACATGTTTTTGTCTCCAGGATAACTTTCATCAAAGTGAGGATCCTCGATCAACTCACAACCTTCGTATGTTTCAAGAATAGGGCAAAGAGGAATAAGCAAGACATGTCCTGTATGTCGAGAAAGATTCATGTGCCGTCCATGACCGTGGACACGACTATTTGAATAGTTTTACACTCTGCAGAGGTTGTACACTTTACCCACATGACACAATCCCGACTTGTTGCCACCAGTGGCCGCTGGTATAGTACTCCATTTGGTGTACCGGCAGGGGGATTGTGACGAGGTCTTTCATTAGACCAAACTTACTATGCCAAGCCCACTAGGTTTCAACACGGAAGTAACCGCAGTTTACAGTCCGAGCCCCCTTTTGTGCCGAGGACACTCCTCGCAAGGTAGCTATCCCATCTGCGGTACGGCGATGACAACAATAAGAGTGAGCTAACTAGTTAACCAAGCCAGTGCCCATATAGCATGTGGCTGTACTATTGTCACAATCTTCACATCCAAGACTTATTAGGCCTCATGCGGCACGGACGACTGATTGCCCCCTTCAACTCGTGAAGGGCGGCCAATCGCTCCTTCAATCCTTGATTCAGTTGTCGCCCGCGCCAGTATTCAGATGGTAAGTTTCACCCAGAGTAGAAGAGGATAGAGAAGATCAAGAAGGGCCAACTGGCCTAGCTCAGCGTTAAGTTCGAATGTCAATGACTCAGAGGTCATTCAACATAGTACCTATAGGGTGATAAGCATGGCTAAGCATTTCTACTCTACCGGAATACTGAATTTCTACTCAGGTGTCAAATGAATAGGCGACAAGCGGATCAAGGTAATGTGTCCATCGACACACTAGCTACGAGAATTAAAATAGCATGCACATATTAACAATAAAACTCAATGCAATTTTGTGAACCATAGGATAAGTATGATCAAGAAGGAGGCATGCCTTCGTTGTCGAGTCTCCCGTTTCCGTCTTCCTCGTAATGCTCCTCCCCGATACCGTCACCTCCTACTCGTAGTAACGGCGAAGCAATAATAAATACACAAGCAGTAAAATCCAAATAACATCCAATGAAATAACAATATAGGAAGTATTGGTAGAAAGATCTGGATGGATATGGAGATTTCAAAAGAGGTGGATTGATTGAAAATGAGTTGAGGAATTGAACAGATTGGTTGGGTATAGGTTTATCACGACTAAGCAAAACTCGGCCATCTTGTCTAATGTTCTAAATAGCAATATGCTAACTGTACTTAATTAGTGCCCAATAGAAATACTTCAGCTAACTATAAAGAAAAGACACAATAATGACTTACATGACATAAACACAAAACAATAACTATCCTATGTATTTAAAAGACCCGAATCAACTTAGCATGGCAATACAATATATACCCACAATCAATATTTAGATAATTATTCATAATTGTAAATGCCAACCAAGCTATACAAATTGGATGACTAAACTAGATAAACATCAAATGATAATATGCTTCTAAAATGATTCTAAAACATTACATGCATAAACGATGCGGTATTTAAAATAATATTCTAAATACATATGTAACAAAAGACAACAAAATCTAGTCATAGCATCATCAATTTTTTTAAAAAATGACAACATTAATGTGTTATGTCTCACAACATAACCCAATAAATTAATAATTAACAATGATAAAATACTTGTATCGAATTTAATTTAAACATGAATATTTCTACGCATGACAATATTGTTCTCACGAAATGCAAGCACTATAAAAAAACAATTGTATTATCATGTATCACTAATTTGAATAAGCCGGAATAAATTCTACAATATTCTAAGATATCCTAGAATCACTCAACAATATTTAGGACGTACCCTAAGCATGCTACGGACATGAAAAATAAGACATAAACAATTTTGTACAACTACTTACACAAAACATCATACGCACTTAATAATAAAAAACTATCACAATTCAACACCTACTCAATGAAAATAAAAACATCCACTCGTTTCTAATATCAACAAAATCGTCCTATAGGTTAGGATTGGTTTTGGGTCACCGAGGAATAGTCGGGGATGGAAATGTTGACACGGGTGAGCGCCGACGCGCGTAGTCGTCGTTGTCGGAACAACGGTGATGAGGCGATGGTGGTGCGTGACGCTCTTGGTGATGTTGGAACACCAGGACACAGACGAACATGACGAACGGTCATCCGTTGACGACAACGTCGGTCCAAAAGGGTGGCAGCGGCACGGCGTCGTTGTGCACGCGGCCAACATCAACCAACTGACGGGAAAAGATGTCTAGGTGGTAGGCTTTGGTGAGGGGATTCTGTTCGTGGGACGAATTGGCTTGGGATGCTCACCTTAGGCGACGGTAGGCGAAGAACGCTGCAGATGCGGCTGTGTTGCGGGGTGAATTGCGAGAGTGTGGAAAGGAATTGGAGAACCAGAGGAGAGGGCTTTTATAGAGGAGCTTCTGGAGCACCAAGTGACGCGAACGGATGTAGAAACGGTGGTGTGTAGGGAGAGATCAAGGGACGAACGCCAACGATGGGTATTCTGTCCACTAGCTGCTCACGGGAGATTAAGGTAATCGTGAGAGGATTAAATTGCCTGAATGGATTCGTGGTTGAGTGGGGAGTAATTCTCGTGTTGAAGACAAGTTGAAACGGTGAAAGGAATTGAGGGGACAAAGGGAAGAAGAGGCGGCGGCCATGGCGTTTCTTCTCTGTGTGTAAATGTACAGGTACGTGCACATGCGTGCGTGAGGAAGAAGGAGAGCCAAGCCGTCCGCTCGCTCGCTCGGCTGGGCCGGCTGGATGGGCCTTGCGTTGCACTGGGTGGCCTTGGCCATGTTGGTTTGGTGGCTGGGGAGTTTAGATTAGAAAGAAGAAAAAAATGGAGAAGGAACGATCTAGTGGTGCATACGTGAGATACACCAATGAGGGGCTAGGCTAGGATACATGTATTGGTCCAGGACCAATAACAAAGAGAAAAACTAAAGGAGAGAGAAGAAAAGAAAATCAATATAATATAATATTGATTTCTTTTATTAAGATTGCTACAAGAGGAACAAAATTAGAAGTCATTAAGAACCCAAGAATCCAAGTAACAAAAATAGGCAAGAAGAATTTAAAATGCAATACTACGAACGAAAAAAAAGGACTCAAGACATTACGTAATTTATTTTCCACCTGATATGTGCTAAATTAATTCCAAACAACGTGGTATTAATTTAAGCAACTCCAAAACAAAAATACATAATAATAAGAATATGTTGCAACATCCTTTGCTTAAAAAAAATGAACTCTCAAAAAAACCAGGATGTTACAACTCTACCCCCCTTAAAAGGAATCTCGACCCCGAGATTCAGAGCTAAGAGAAAAGATTTGGGAACTCCTCCCTGAGGTCATCTTCTCGCTCCCAAGTTGCCTCCTTCTTGATGTGATTGCTCCACTGCACCTTGCAAAGTTTGATCACCTTACTCCTAGTTGTACGCAACTGCTCATCTAGAACCTTGATAGGATATTCTTCATACGTCAAATCATCCTTGACCTCAATGTTGTATAGTGACGTCTTCTGCGCCTCTTCCTCGGGTTTCTTAAAACATTTCTTTAACTGTGACACATGAAAAACATTGTGCACATTTGACAACTTCTCTGGAAGTGCCAACTGATAGGCTACCTCTCCACGTCTAGCAGTAATCCCAAACGGACCAATGTAGCGGGGCGCTAGCTTACCCTTGATTCCAAATCGATGCATTCCACGTAGTGGAGATACCTTCAAGTACACATCATCTCCTATCTTGAATGATATGTCATGGCGACGCTTATCTGAATAAGCCTTCTGTCTAGACTGGGCTGCCTTCAACCTTTCTTGAATCATTTTCACTTGCTTGTCCGCCTCTTCCAATGTGTCGGGACCAAACACTTGATTTTCTCCTACTTCATGCCAGTTAAGAGGTGTACGACACTTTTGTCCATATAAAGCCTCAAATGGAGCCATTTTTATACTTGCTTGATAACTGTTGTTATAAGAAAACTCTGCATAAGGAAGACTCTTATCCCAACTGCGTTGATAAGTCAAGGCACAAGCTCGAAGCATGTCTTCAAGAATTTGGTTTACCCGTTCAGTCTGTCCATCAGTCTGTGGGTGATATGATGTACTGAAATCCAACTGAGTTCCCAGAACCTCATGTATTTTCTTCCAGAACCTTGACGTAAACTGAGTACCTCGATCTGACACTATCCTCTTAGGAACTCCATGTGTACAAATGATTCTTGCCATATATAACTCTGCGAGCTTCTCTCCACCATAGGTAGTCTTTACTGGAATGAAATGAGATGATTTTGTCAATCTGTCCACTATGACCCAGATAGAATCAAATCCAGAAGATGTCCTTGGAAGGCCCGTGATAAAGTCCATTCCAATTTCTTCCCATTTCCACACTGGAACCTTAAGTGGTTGTAGTAGTCCCGCGGGTTTCTGATGTTCCGCCTTGACCCTTCGACATACATCACACTGTGAAACATACTCAGCGATTTCTCGCTTCATACTCGACCACCAAAAACTACCCCGAAGATCATTATACATCTTTGTACTTCCAGGGTGTATTGAGTATGCTGAGTCATGAGCTTCCTTCATGATCGTGTCCTTGATCTCCTTTTGGTCTAGCACCAGCAAACGATCTCGAACCACATGCTTCCACTCTCATCTTCTCTATAGTCGGGTGCCTCGCCCAATTTGATTTTCTCTCGAATCTCTTCAATGCCCTTGTCATCTTTCTGTGCCTCTCGCACTTGATCTTGGAGAGTAAACTTGATCACTAACATTTCACCATTTTCTGCAAGGCTCACATAAAGATTCATCTTTCGAATTTCCTCATGAAGTTCTGGCGCTTCATTCTGAATCATCACATTGTTGACATAAGCTTTCCTGCTCAGTGCATCAGCTACTACATTGGCTTTACCGGGGTGGTAGTTAATGTTCAGATTATAATCCTTGATCAAATCTAGCCACCTTCTCTGTCTGAGATTCAAATCTGGTTGTGTGAAAATGTACTTCAAACTCTTATGATCCGAGTATATCTCACACCTATTTCCGATAAGGTAGTGCCTCCAAGTTTTCAAGGCATGCACTACAGCAGCTAATTCCAAATCATGTGTGGGATAGTTAACCACATGAGGGCGTAACTGTCTCGACGAATAAGCTACAACCTTTCCTTGTTGCATAAGCACACATCCCAAACCTTGCTGAGAAGCATCGCAATAAACCTCAAAATCTTGCTGAATATTTGGCAATACCAATATCGGACCAGTTGTCAACCTCCTCTTTAATTCTTGGAAACTTGCTTCACAAGCTTCTGACCACTCAAACTTTTTATCCTTCTTTAACAACTGAGTCATAGGTCTTGCTATTCGGGAAAAATCTTCTATGAACCGACGGTAATATCCGGCTAGTCCAAGGAAACTGCGTATCTCTGACACATTCTTGGGTTGCTTCCAACTGAGTACTGCTTCCACCTTTGCTGGATCCATGGCAACTCCTTCGGCTGAGATGACGTGTCCTAGAAAGTCCACTTGCTTCAACCAAAATTCACACTTACTGAACTTGGCATAGAGCTGATGAGCCCTTAGCCTCTCCAAAACCACTCGAAGGTGTTCCTCGTGCTCTTCTTCACTCCGGGAATAGATCAGAACATCATCGATGAACACAACAACAAACTTATCCAGGCAATCCATGAATACGCTGTTCATGAGATACATGAAGTAAGCTGGTGCATTTGTGAGTCCAAATGACATTACCAAAAACTCATAGAGACCATATCGAGTAACAAAGGCAGTCTTTGGAACATCTTGCGGGCGAATCTTCAACTGATGGTATCCTAATCGGAGATCTATTTTGGAAAACACACATGCCCCTTCAACTGTTCAAACAAGTCATTAATCCTTGGCACAGGATACTTATTCTTAATAGTTGCTGCATTCAGCGCTCGGTAATCCACACACATGCGCATGCTACCATCTTTCTTTTTCACAAATAGCACAGGTGCGCCCCATGGTGACGTGCTCGGCCTAATGTAACCCTTCTCTTCTCGCTCCTGAATTTGCTTCTTCAACTCAGCTAATTCATTTGATGTCATCTTATAAGGTCTCTTTGCAATAGGAGCGGTACCTGGTATTAACTCAATGACAAACTCAATCCCACGGTCTGGTGGCAATCCTGGTAATTCATCCGGAAATACATCTGGATATTCCTTCACAACTCGAACATCCTCCAGAGTTAACTCCTTCACTTGGTTCAGCACGCAATCAACCTCGGGTTGAGCTGCAATCCTAGCTTGGTATTGCACAATTCCTCCTTCAGTGCTTGTTAAAGTAACAGAAGTACCAGCACAATCTATTAGTGCCTTGTGATTCCTTAACCAATCCATACCCAAAATCACATCCAAACCTGTGGAGTCTAATAAAATAAGGTTTGCTAGAAACTCCGCCCCTTCTATGTGAATAACCACCTTTGGGCACCCCAAGCTTGCCCTTAAGGTACCCCCAGGTGATTGTATCATCAAAACCCGACTCATACCCTTAGTTGGAAATAGGTATTTTTCAGCAAAGCTTTTGGAAATGAATGAATGAGAAGCTCCAGAATCAAAAAGCACCGAACCATAATGTGAGTTGATCGGAAACATACCAAGAACAACATCTGGTGCCTCTTGAGCCTGCTCGATGGTGACATGATTGACCCTGCCACGTCCTGGTGCATGAGGTGCACTCCCGGGTGTATTAAGAATGCCTCGACCACGTCCTGCTGCGGGTGTCTTGACTGTAGAACCCAAGTTGAACTTCACTGGGGTAGGACCGGTGTTCTTATTGGGACATGCAATAGCAAAGTGACCCTCTTGCCCACAACTAAAGCATGCCCTTCCAGCTGTATTAGCATGATTACCTCCCACTTCAGCTCGTGGAGTCTTATAAGCATTGGGCTGAAAGGTGTTGTTGGGCCTTGATGGCTTGACATACTGTGCATGATAACCAGGATGATGACCAACCTTCTGTCTTGAGCTACCTGCCCCATGGTGACTCTGTGGCGCTCTACGCTTGCGGTGCTCCTCTAACTCCCTCCTAGAGTTCTCCTGGAGTATAGACTTATTGACCAGGGCTTGAAAGGTAGGAAAATCATGAGATACCAGCCTGTCCTTCAACCCAGGGTTCAGCCCCTTCAAAAACTTGGCAGTCTTGTCAGCTTCAGTTGGAATATCTGCCCTTCCATAACGTGCCAGCTGCGTGAAACGACTCAGATATTCAGACACAGTCATCTTTCCTTGAGTAAGAGCCCGGAACTCATCCTCTTCAGCTCCATGATGCCCGCAGGAATATGTGCGGTGCGGAAAGCTTCTGCAAACTCATTCCAAGTGATAGCTTGAGCATCCTCATGTGCTTCACAATAATTCTCCCACCAATCTGCAGCCACACCCTTGAGCTGGTGTGCCGCAAACTTTACACGATTACCCACATTGCAATTGGCCAAGTTGAGTGTCTTCCTGATGTCCTTCAACCAATCATCAGCATCAAGTGGGTCTGATGATCGCTCAAAAGTTGGTGGTTTTTCCCTCATGAACTCAGCAAATCCTGACTGTGGTGGTTGACCCTGATTCTGGTTCGCAACATTGGCTGCAAGCTGCTGAAGTATCTGGGTTTGCATCAGCATCATCTGTGCCATATTGGGTGGCGGCGGTGGTGGTGGCACATCATCTCCTCCAGAATCAGAGTCGGTATCATTGACATGTCCTTCCTCAAAGTTTTCTTCAAAGATGGGTTCCTCAAAACCCGGTCCATGACCGCGTCCACGTCCACGACCACGACCACGACCACGTCCGCGTGCTCCGTGGCCACGACCTCCACGATTAGCATCCATCCTGTTGGCCTCTCGGTGTTAGAATAGAAGAGAGGGAAATATCTAACCCATAAACCCAATATGATAACAAATGATCAAAAAAACCAGCAACTGAACTGCAAATAAAACTCCAAATAAAACACTCAATCCCAAAAGTACTGGACAACATAGTAGCTATACCACATATATCAGTATAGTCGACTATGGACATAGAAAACATGCAAATAACTAACGTTCACTCGCATCATCATAAATATCGCTCATGGTTCCTATAGTCCATCTACTCGCTGAGATCTCCATCATAGTAGTGGGTAGGTGATGGTGCAAAGCGAAGCCCAGACTGTGGTGACGCGGTCCCCTCTGGTGTAGCAGGAACTCTCTCCTCAGGCTCAGTCTCCTCCTCCTCCTCGCTGTCGTCGAGCTGTTGCTCACGAGTCGGTGGTGCTGGAAGTGCGGGCGGTGCTGAAGGTGCAATGGCGCGACGTATCAGGCGACGCTTCTTCACCAGGATGCTCTTCTTCGTCCGTGTAATCTTGATGCGTGGATGAAGCCTCTGTTGTGGAGGAGGTGTAGGGTCTTCTGGTGGCATCTCCTGCTGGTCACCATTCTCCATGGAAAGCATCGTGTTCGTTGCGATGATACCCTGCTCTGCAACTGCCTCTGCGGCCTCCCGTGCTTCATGGGCAGTGGCTAAGGAAGTGTTCGCCTCCACCAGTCTCTCCTCAAGTGTCTCCACACGCTCCTGGTAAAACTCTAAGCGCTGACGGTTCTCCTCCAGCATAGTTGTAGTCATACCAAGGTTTTGCTCAAGTCCAAAGATAAGTGAAGCCATACGAATGATCGTGGGATCATCCTCCTCCATGTACCCCAAGTTCTGCTGAATTGCACCATCCCCAATACGGAAAGTGAAGTACCGGAACGGGGTGTGCCTCAGCTCGTCTTGATGAAGTCCGGCTATCCAATGCATCGCCTGATGAACAACTGGCCTAGCTCAGCGTTAAGTTCGAATGTCAATGACTCAGAGGTCATTCAACATAGTACCTATAGGGTGATAAGCATGGCTAAGCATTTCTACTCTACCGGAATACTGAATTTCTACTCAGGTGTCAAATGAATAGGCGACAAGCGGATCAAGGTAATGTTTCCATCGACACACTAGCTACGAGAATTAAAATAGCATGCACATATTAACAATAAAACTCAATGCAATTTTGAAAACCATAGGATAAGTATGATCAAGAAGGAGGCATGCCTTCGTTGTCGAGTCCCCCGTTTCCGTCTTCCTCGTAATGCTCCTCCCCGATACCGTCACCTCCTACTCGTAGTAACGGCGAAGCAATAATAAATACACAAGCAGTAAAATCCAAATAACATCCAATGAAATAACAATATAGGAAGTATTGGTAGAAAGATCTGGATGGATATGGAGATTTCAAAAGAGGTGGATTGATTGAAAATGAGTTGAGGAATTGAACGGATTGGTTGGGTATAGGTTTATCACGACTAAGCAAAACTCGGCCATCATGTCTAACGTTCTAAATAGCAATATGCTAACTATACTTTATTAGTGCCCAATACAAATACTTCAGCTAACTATAAAGAAAAGACACAATAATGACTGGCATGACATAAACACAAAACAATAACTATCCTATGTATTTAAAAGACCCGAATCAACTTAGCATGGCAATACAATATATACCCACAATCAATATTTAGATAATTATTCATAATTGTAAATGCCAACCAAGCTATACAAATTGGATGACTAAACTAGATAAACATCAAACGATAATATGCTTCTAAAATGATTCTAAAACATTACATGCATAAACGATGCGGTATTTAAAATAATATTCTAAATACATATGTAACAAAAGACAACAAAATCTAGTCATAGCATCATCAATTATTTTTAAAAAATGACAACATTAATGTGTTATGTCCCACAACATAACCCAATAAAATAATAATTAACAATGATAAAATACTTGTATCGAATTTAATTTAAACATGAATATTTCTACGCATGACAATATTGTTCTCACGAAATGCAAGCACTATAAAAAAACAATTGTATTATCATGCATCACTAATTTGAATAAGCCGAAATAAATTCTACAATATTCTAAGATATCCTAGAATCACTCAACAATATTTAGGACGTACCCTAAGCATGCTACGGACATGAAAAATAAGACATAAACAATTTTGTACAACTACTTACACAAAACATCATACGCACTTAATAATAAAAAAAACTATCACAATTCAACACCTACTCAATGAAAATAAAAACATCCACTCGTTTCTAATATCAACAAAATCGTCCTATATGTTAGGATTGGTTTTGGGTCACCGAGGACTAGTCGGGGATGGAAATGTTGACACGGGTGAGCGCCGACGCGCGTAGTTGTCGTTGTCGGAACAACGGTGATGAGGAGATGGTGGTGCGTGACGCTCTTGGTGATGTTGGAACACCAGGACACAGACGAACATGACGAACGGTCATCCGTTGACGACAACGTCGGTCCAAAAGGGTGGCAGCGGCACGGCGTCGTTGTGCACGCGGCCAACATCAACCAACTGACGGGAAAAGATGTCTAGGTGGTAGGCTTTGGTGAGGGGATTCTGTTCATGGGAGGAATTGGCTTGGGATGCTCACCTTAGGTGACGGTAGGCGAAGAACGCTGCAGATGCGGCTGTGTTGCGGGGTGAATTGCGAGAGTGTGGAAAGGAATTGGAGAACCAGAGGAGAGGGCTTTTATAGAGGAGCTTCTGTTGCACCAAGTGACGCGAATGGATGTAGAAACGGTGGTGTGTAGGGAGAGATCAAGGGACGAACGCCAACGATGGGTATTCTGTCCACTAGCTGCTCACGGGAGATTAAGGTAATCGTGGGAGGATTAAATTGCCTGAATGGATTCGTGGTTGAGTGGGGAGTAATTCTCGTGTTGAAGACAAGTTGAAACGGTGAAAGGAATTGAGGGGACAAAGGGAAGAAGAGGCGGCGGCCATGGCGTTTCTTCTCTGTGTGTAAATGTACAGGTGCGTGCACGTGCGTGCGTGAGGAAGAAGGAGAGCCGAGCCGTCCGCTCGCTCGCTCGGCTGGGCCGGCTGGATGGGCCTTGCGTTGCACTGGGTGGCCTTGGCCATGTTGGTTTGGTGGCTGGGGAGTTTAGATTAGAAAGAAGAAAAAAAAATGGAGAAGGAACGATCCAGTGGTGCATACGTGAGATACACCAATGAGGGGCTAGGCTAGGATACATGATTTGGTCCAGGACCAATAACAAAGAGAAAAACTAAAGGAGAGAGAAGAAAAGAAAATCAATATAATATAATATTGATTTCTTTTATTAAGATTGCTACAAGAGGAACAAAATTAGAAGTCATTAAGAACCCAAGAATCCAAGTAACAAAAATAGGCAAGAAGAATTTAAAATGCAATACTACGAACGAAAAAAAAACGACTCAAGACATTACGTAATTTATTTTCCACCTGATATGTGCTAAATTAATTCCAAACAACGTGGTATTAATTTAAGCAACTCCAAAACAAAAATACATAATAATAAGAATATGTTGCAACATCCTTTGCTTAAAAAAATGAACTCTCAAAAAAACCAGGATGTTACAGGGCTTGAGCTGGTTGATGAAGTTTCTTTGAATGGAACTAACACGCTTCACACCTGGTGACCAGTGTCGTCGCATCCTGGAGGGCAGTGGGCCAGAAGAAGCCTTGCTGAGATGCCTTGCCGGCAAGGGCTCTTGACCCTATGTGGGATCCACATATGCCTCCGTGTATCTCTGCCAACAGCCCCAGTCCTTCCTCTCGAGGGATACACTTCAATTTCACGCCGTTCGGCCTCTTTCTGTACAGGACGTCATCGACGAACTGGTATATAGCAGATCGACGGGCTACTTTTTCCGCTTCTTCCCGCTCCTCAGGAAGTTCCCCAGTTTGGAGGAATCGGACGGTATGCTGTGCCCACGCTGGAGCCTGGGGCTCGACGGCGAGGACTAAAGGCATTTCCTCCGCTATAGGAGCGCCTGTCTCGACGGCAAGAGCTTGACGCTTCGCCTGAGCTAGCCATCTAGCGGCGGGCTCAGTGTCCCTGGCAACATCCTTGCCGGCGGCTCCAGGGAACTCAGCAGGAAAGTACTTGACGGGCCCCGATTTCCTCCTCTTGCTTTGCTGTGTTGATGGATCAACGGATGGTTGAGAAAGCTGAAGCACAAAGGTACCTGGTTCCACAGGTAACTTGAGGGCAGCGCGCTTTGACAGGTAATCGGCGATGTTGTTATCTGCTCGGGGAACGTGCTCCGCCTGTATACCATCAAAATTCTCTTCCAGCTTTCTCACTTCATCGACGTAGGCCCTCATCAACGGGCTCTGGTAATCTTTGTTGACTTGTTTGACGACAAGCTGCGAATCGCCCCTGACAATGAGTTTCTTGATTCCGAGGTCTGCCGCGATCCTAAGACCAGCAAGCAGCCCCTCATATTCGGCAGTATTGTTCGTTGATACCTCCCTGGGGAAGTGCATCTGGACCACGTACTTGAGGTGCTCTCCGGTGGCCGCGACAAGTAGTACGCCAGCCCTGGCGCCCTGTAAGGAGAAAGCTCCATCAAAGTACATGATCCAGTCGCAACTCGCCTCTTTCTCAGGGAGAGCAGTTTCCTGGGCTTCTTCATCAGGCGTCGCGGTCCATTCTGCAACGAACTCCGCCAGGACTCGGCTTTGAATCGTCGAGGTACTTTCAAACTTGATGCCAAAGCTGGACAGCTCCAGTGCTCACTCTACAATTCTTCCCGTTGCGTCTGGATTGCGCAATATCCGTTGCAGAGGGAGGCGAGTGATGACAGTGATCTCGTGTGCCTGGAAGTAGTGACGCAGCTTCCTCGAGGCCATAAGAAGGCCGAATAGCAATTTCTGCACACCGGAGTACCTTAATCTAGCCCCCTGCAAGAGGGAGCTAACAAAGTAGACCGGGTGCTGCATCATTTTCTTCCTTGGCGTCACTCCAACCGGCCGTGGCGTCTCTGCACCAACGGCATCAGGCTCTGTCGCTGCTATCACCTCATCATCAATTTCTCTCTGTGCCACTAGCGCGGCGCTGACCACCTGGTTCATTGCTGCCAGGTATAGCAGCAATGGTTCTTGTGGCCTAGGCGCAACTAGCACTGACATGGAGGAAAGATACCTCTTTAAATCTTGCAATGCTGCTTCGGCTTTGGGCGTCCACTCCATTGGGCCTGCCTTTTTCAAAATCTTGAAAAGGGGAAGGGCGCGCTCCGCAGACTTGGAAATGAATCTGCTCATGGAGGCAACGCAGCCAGCAAGCCGACGCACATCCTTGACCCGTTTTGGGTGCTTCAATCTGTTCTATAGCTTTGATCTTGTCCGGATTGGCCTCTATCCCACGCTGTGACACAAAGAACCCGAGAAGCTTGCCGGACGGGACGCCGAAAATGCACTTCTCACGGTTCAGCTTGAGATTGATCTTGCGTAGGTTTGGAAATGTTTCTTGCAAATCCGGTATAAGGGTTGCCCTGTTCTTGGTTTTGACCACTATATTATCCATATAAGCCTCCATATTCCTATGGAGCTGGGGTTCAAAACCAATCTGGACTGCCCTTGCAAACGTTGAGCCAGCACTCTTCAACCCGAAAGGCATTCGTACGAAATAATACGTACCACATGGGGTGATGAATGTTGTCTTCTCTTCGTCTTCTCTTGTCATGAAGATCTGGTGGTAGCCGGAGTAGGCATCGAGAAATGACAACAGGTCACACCCAGCCGTGGAGTCAACAATCTGGTCGATGCGCGGCAACGGGAAGGGGTCTTTGGGACAAGCCTTATTGATGTCTGTGTAATCAATACACAGCCTCCACTTCCCATTTGCCTTGCGCACTACCACTGGATTGGCCAACCACGTTGGATGAAGCACTCCTCTTACCAAACCCGCTGCTTCCAGTTTCCGGATCTCCTCTGTGATGAACTCTTGTCATTCCAAAGCTTTCTTCCTAACCTTCTACTTGACGGGCCGCGCATGAGGACAAACAACAAGGTGGTGCTCAATCACCTCCCTGGGAACGCCGGGGATGTCGGATGATCGCCATGCAAACACATCGACATTTGCCCGCAGGAAGGTGACGAGCGCGTCTTCCTATTTGTCGTCAAGGGTGGAGCTTATGGTGAAAGCCCCTCCTGTGCCGTCCTCCTTGACAGAAACCTTCTTGGTTCCCGGCGGTGTGGCCCTGGACTTCTTGTTTATGCCGGTGGAGCTCTTTGGCACGTCCTCGACGGGAGCACTACACTCCGAAGAGGTGCGCTTGCCGGAGTGGGTGTCCGAGGTCCCACCGGTCTTCTTCTTCTTCTCCCCCCTACCTGGCGCGCCAAAGATGTCGGTGGGAACGACACCTATGGGATCACAACAATCCCTACTACGGTTAGCGGGGCGCGGGGTGGAGAGAAGAGCGGATCAAACAGATAGCAAACGGTTTGTTTATCCAGGTTCGGGCCGCGAGGATGCGTAAAACCCTACTCCTGCTTTGGTGGGTTGTATATCAGTGTTCTTGAGCTAGCTATTGAGCGTGAGGAGCTCCAAAAAGCCGAATTCTCCTCCTGGTCGCCTCGGGCCTCCTTTTATAGAAAAAGGGGTTGCCACAGTGGCACACAGGAGGTGGAAAGGGTACAGTGATGCGAGGTTATCTCTCACATTACATGACAAGGCGCATTTAATGCATCTTGCTTAGGTGTCCTTGCTTTATCGGGGACGGGGGAGAGATCTGTCTTGTCCGTCGCCGCTCCTTCTTGTGTCGACACGCGCCCTGGCCAGCGATGCCTGAGATGCCATGTAGGTAGGCAGGCAGCTGAGGCGGCGCAATGGTGGGTCTTCACGAAGATCTGCATGTCGCCACGCAGGTGCCTGCCCAGCTGGTTGGGTCAGCAGCTGCATACGGCGGTGGAAGTTTAGTTGGCGTGGGCCTGATGGTGGCCCTGCGGATGTCCTCGGCAAGGGCCTTACCGGGGCCCCGGCAAGGGTCTTGCCGCGGCGCCTGCTGCCATCCCCGGCAAGGGTCTTGCCGCGGCGCCTGCTGCCATCCCCGGCAAGGTGCTTGCCGGAGGTCTTGTGGTCTTCCTTGGCTGGGATCCCGCCAAGGGTCATCTTCTTAGTGCATATCTGATATTGAATGTCTTCACAAAGATCTGCATGCCACTACGGGGATGTCTCCCGAATCCTTGCCCCATGGGGGCAGTGGACTCAAGGGTGATTTGCTCCGTAGGCATGGGGTGAGTTGCTGCGGCAAGGGTCTTGCCGGGGCTGCTAAAGCTGGCCCCGGCAAGGATCTTGCTGGGGGAGCCCGTCTTGTCCCTTGGCTCTTCGTGGTCTTGGCTTTGGTGTTGCTCCAGTTCCATCGAGCTTCGGTCTCACCCTGGCTCACCTCCCAATGCCTTGCTTGGTGTGGCGGTGCCCGTGGCTCAGACTGCCCGTGCACAGTCATAGGGGTACAAAAAGTGTACCCCCGTTTTTGTACACCGACAAAATAATTGCCTTCCAAAGATGGCAATACCTAGATTTATCTTGTATCGTGCCTAGCTAGGGGCGTAAAACGATAGCGCTTGTTGGGAGGCAATCCAATTTTATGTTTTTTGTTTTTGTTGCTGTTAGGGAATAAATATTGCATCTAGCCTCTGATTAGATGTGTTTTCATGTTTTGTTTAGTGTTTGTGCCAAGTAGAACCTTTGGTAAGACTTGTCTGAAGTTTATTTGATCTTGCTGTGAAAAACAGAATCGTTTGCGCTCGCTAAAGTAGTCTTAATATTTTACTGGAGTGTTATGTTTAGTTGATTATTTTTGCTGCTGATTGGTAGACAAATTGCGCAAATTTATCAATTTAGTTTGAATTTTTTGGAGCTCCAGTAGTAGGCGAACCCAGCAGATTACTACAGATTGTTCTGTTTTTGACAGATTCTGTTTTTCGTGTGTTGTTTGCTTATTCCGATGCATCTATGAGTAATATTGGAGGATATGAACGATAAGGAACTTGGAGGACAGTAGGTTTAACACCAATATAAACAATGAATGAATTCCTTGTTGTACCTTTGAGTGGTGGTTTGCTTTCTCTTACTAACGGAGCTCACGAGAATTTTTGTCTAAGTTTTGTGTTGTGAAGTTTTCAAGTTTTGAGTATTGCTTTGATGGACTATGGAACAAGGAGTAGCAAAGGCCTAAGCTTGGGGATGCCCATGGAAAATTCAAGATAATCAAAAGCCTAAGCTTGGGGATGCCCCGGGAAGGCATCCCCTCTTTCGTCTTCATCCATCGGTAACTATACTTGGAGCTATATTTTTATTCGCAACATGCTATGTGTTTTGCTTGGAGCGTCTTGTATAATTTGAGTATTTGCTTGTTAGTTTGCCACAATCATCCTTGCTGGAAAAACCTATTTGAGAGAGTTAAATATGCCCTAGAAATTATTAGAACACTCTATGTGCTTCACTTATATCTTTTGAGTTGAATAGTTTTTTGCTCTAGTGCTTCACTTATATCTTTTAGAGCACGGTAGTGATAATATTTTGTAGAAATTGTTGAACTCTCATGCTTCACTTATATCCTTTTGAGAGTCTATTAAAACAGCATGGTAAAGTGTTTAGGCTAGAGAAACTAGTCTTCACATGATAAACATCCAATGTCAATGTAGTAAAAAAATTCACATCAAGTGCATTGAGTAGAAAGAGATGTTGGATGCTTGATAATTGTTTTGAGGCATGAGGATAGTGATATTAGAGTCATGCTAGCGGAGTAATTATGAAATTGAGAAATATTTGTGTTAAGGTTGGTGATTCCCGTAGCATGCACGTATGGTGAACCGTTGTGTGACTAAGTTAAAGCATGAGGTATTTGTAGAGTGTCAACCTTTGTGTGGAGGTCGGGGGCGCGCGATGGTTAACTCCTACCAACCACCCCCCTAGGGGCATGCGTTGATTGCTTTGTTTTGATGACTCGTAGATTTTTGCAATAAGTATATGAGTTCTTATGACTAATGTTGAGTCCACTGATTATACGCACTCTCACCCTTCCACCATTGCTAGCCTCTCTTGTACCGCACAACTTTTAGCCGGTGTCATAAACCCACTATATATCCTTCCTCAAAACAGCCACCATATTGTTCCTCAAAACAGCCACCATACCTACCTATCCTGGCATTTCCATAGCCATTCCGAGATATATTGCCATGCAACTTTCCACCATTCCGTTTATATGACACGCATCATATTGTCATTGCCTGATCATGTAGTGGACATCGTATTTGTGGCACGGCCACCATGCATAATTTTTCTACATGTCACTCTTGTTTCATTGCACATACCGGTATACCTCCGGAGGCATTCATATAGAGTCATACTTTGTTGTTGTAGGATCGAGTTGTAATCTTGTGTTGTAATGAAAGTGTGATGATCATCATTTATAGAGCATTGTCCCATGGGAGGAAAGGCTGAATCTATAAAGCCCCTCCACAAAAAAAGGAAAGAAAAAAAAGAAAGGCCAAAGAAAAAAAAGGCCCCAAAAAAAGAAAAAAGAAAAAGGGACAATTGCTACTATCTTTTTCCACACTTGTGCTTCAAAGTAGCACCATGTTCTTCATTGTAGAGAGTCTCATGTTTAGTCACTTGCATATACTAGTGGGAATTTTCGTTATAGAACTTGGCTTGTATATTCCAACGATGGGCTTCCTCAAATGCCATAGGTCTTCGTGAGCAAGCATGTTGGATGCACACCCACTAGTTTCTTTTGTTGAGCTTTCATTCATATTTAGCTCTAGTGCATCCGTTGCATGGCAATCCCTACTCACTCACATTGATATCTATTGATGGGCATCTCCATAGCCCGTTGATACGTCTAGTCGATGTGAGACCATCTCCCTCTTTTTGTCTTCTCCACAACCACCTCTATTCCATCCATAGTGCTATATCCATGGCTCACAATCATGCTTGATACGTCTCCAATGTATCTATAATTTTTCATTGTTCCATGCTATTATTTATAAAGTCTTGGATGTTTAATGGGCTTTATCATTCACTTTTATATCATTTTTGGGACTAACCTACTAACCCAAAAGCCCAGTCTAGATTGCTGTTTTTTGCCTATTTCAGGGTTTTGCAGAAAATGAACATCAAACGGAGTCCAAACGGAATGAAACCTTCGCAGGAGATATTTTTGGAGGAAATTACGCAAGATAAACTTCGGGGCCAAGCCAGAGGACAGGGGGCCCACCCTCGAGGGTGGGGGGCGCGCCCCCCTTCCCAGGGCGCGCCCCCTGCCTCGAGGGCAGCCCCTGGTGCCCCTCTACTTCCTATATATGCCTACGTACCCCAAAAACTCCATATGCTGAGAGAAAACCCTAATTCCACCGCCGTAGCTGCTGTTCCCGTGGAGATCCCATCTTGGAGCATGTTCATGGAGGCCTTCATCATCATCATCATCGCCCTCGCCATGAGTTGTGAGTAGTTTGCCACAGATCTTCGGGTCCATAGCTAGTATCTAGATGGCTTCTTCTCTCTCTCCGGATCTCAATACAAAGTTCTCCTCGGTCTTCGAGGAGATCTATTCGATGTAATCTCTTTTTGAGGTGTGTTTGTCGAGATCCGATGAATTGTGAGTTTATGATCAAGGTTATCTATGAAAGATATTTGGTTCTTCTCTGAACTTTTTATGTGTGCTCATAATATCCTTGCAAGTCCCTTCGAATTATTGGTTTGGTTTGGCCTACTAGATCTATAGTTCTTGCAATGGGAGAAGTGCTTGGCTTTGGGTTCAATCTTGCAGTGTCCTTTCCCAGTGACAGTAGGGCCAGCAAGGCACGTATTGTATTGTTGCCATCGAGGATAAAAAGATAGGGTTTTCATCATATTGCTTGAGTTTATCCCTCTACATCATGTCATCTTACTTAAGGCGTTACTCTGTTCGTATGAACTCAATACACTAGATGCATGCTGGATAGCGGTCGATGTGTGGAGTAATAGTTGTAGATGCAGGCAGGAGTCGGTCTACTTGTCTCGGATGTGATGCCTATATACAATGATCATGCCTAGATAGTCTCATAATTATTCGCATTTCTATCAATTGCTCGACAGTAATTTGTTTACCCGCCGTAGAATATCGCTATCATGAGAGAAGCCACTAGAGAAAACTATGGCCTCCGGGTCCATCTCTATCATATTACTTTCCCGTTAATTTCTTTTGCCGTTGTTTGTTTGCTGTTTTATTAAACTAAAAAATACCAAAAATATTTCTTATCATCTCTATCAGATCTCACTCTCGTAAGTGACCGTAAAGGGATTGACAACCCCTTATCGCGTTGGGTGCGAAGTTCTTATTTGTTTGTGCAGGTGCGAGGGACTGGCGCGTGGTCTCCTACTGGATTGATACCTTAGTTCTCAAAAACTGAGGGAAATACTTACGCTATTGTGTTGCATCTCCCTTTCCTCTTCGAGGGAATACAACGCAAGCTCAAGAGGTAGCAACCCATCCGTTAGCTTAGCACTATGATCGTTTAGTTTTATTGCTATTGCTTTCTTCATGACTTATACATGTTCCTATGACTATGAGATTATGCAACTCCCGAGTACCGGAGGAACACCTTGTGTGCTATCAAACGTCACAACGTAACTGGGTGATTATAAAGATGCTCTATAGGTGTCTCCGAATGTGTTCGTGGTGTTGGCATAGATCAAGAATAGGATTTGTCACTCCGAGTGTCGGAGAGGTATCTCTGGGCCCTCTCGGTAATGCACATCATAAGAAGCCTTGAAAGAAAATGACTAATGAGTTAGTCACGATATGATGTATTACGAAACGAGTAAAGAGACGTGTCGGTAATGAGATTGAACTACGTATTGAGATACCGACGATCGAATCTCCGGCAAGTAACATACCGATGACAAAGGGAACAACGTATGTTGTTATGCGGTTTGACCGATAAAGATCTTCGTAGAATATGTAGGAGCCAATATGAGCATCCAGGTTCCACTATTGGTTATTGATCAGAGATGAGTCTCGGTCATGTCTACATAGTTCTCGAACCCGTAGGGTCCGCACGCTTAACGTTTGATGACGATCGGTATTATGAGTTTATGAGTTTTGATGTACCGAAGGTAGTTCAGGGTCCCGGATGAGATCACGGACATGACGAGGAGTCTCGGAATGTCCGAGACATAAAGATCGATATATTGGACAACTATGTTTGGACACCGGAAGGGTTCCGGGAGGTTTCAGGCATATATCGGAGTACCGGGGGGGTTACCGGCACCCCCCGGGGAGTTAATGGGCCTTAATGGGCCATAGTGGAAAGGGAGAGGAGGCGGCCAAGGTGGGGGCGCGCCCCCCACCAGCCCAATCCGAATTGGGAAGGGGGTCAATCCCCTTTCTTTCTTCTCCCTCTCCTCCTTCCTTCCTCTCCTACTCCTACTAGGGATAGGGGACAATCCTACTCCCGGTGGGAGTAGGACTCCCTAGGGCGCACCATAGAGAGGGCCGGCCCCTCCCCTCCCCCTCTCCTTTATATATGGGGGTAGAGGCACCCCATAGACACACAAGTTGATCAGTTGATCTCTCCCAACCGTGTGTGGTGTCCCTCTCCACAGAAACACACCTCGGTCATGTCGTTGCAGTGCTTAGGCGAAGCTCTGCGCCGGTAGCTTCATCATCTCCGTCACCATGGCGTCGTGCTGACGAAACTCTCCCGTGAAGATCTACTAGATCAAGAGCTCGTGGGACGTCATCAAGCTGAACGTGTGCTGAACGTGGAGGCTCCGTACGTTCGGCGCTTGACCGGTTGGATCGCGAAGAAGTTCGACTACATCAACCGCGTCATAAGACGCTTCCGCTTCCGGTCTACGAGGGTACGTAGACACACTCTCCCCTCTCGTTGCTATGCATCTAGTAGATAGATCTTGCGTGATCGTCGGATTTTTTTTGAAATACTACGTTCCCCAACAGTGGCATGAATGTTCAAATCTGAAAGATTCAAGACAAAAGTTTAATATTGACAAAAGAATAATAATACTTCAAGCATACTAACAAAGTAAACATGTCTTCTCAAAATAACATGGCCCAAAAAAGCTATCCCTACAAAATCATATAGTCTGGCTATGCTCCATCTTCATCACACAAAATATTTAAATCATGCACAACCCCGGTTTTTGCCAAGCAATTGTTTCATAATTTAGTATTTTCAAACTTTTTCAACATTCAGGCAATACATGAGCGTGAGCCATGGACATAGCATTATAGGTGGAATAGAATGGTGGTTGTGGAGAAGACAAAAAGGAGGAAGATAGTCTCACATCAACTAGGTGTATCAATGGTCTATGGAGATGCCCATCAATAGATATCAATGTGAGTGAGTAGGGATTGCCATGCAACGGATGCACTAGAGCTATAAATGTATGAAAGCTCAAGAAAAGAAACTAAGTGGGTGTGCATCCAACTTGCTTGCTCACGAAAACCTAGGGCATTTGAGGAAGCCCAACGTTGGAATATACAAGCCAAGTTCTATAATGAAAATTCCCACTAGTATATGAAAGTAACAAAACAAGAGACTCTCTATTATGAAGATCATGGTGCTACTTTGAAGCACAAGTGTGGAAAACAAATAGCATTGTCCCTTCTCTTTTTTTCTCTCTCTCTCTCTTTTTAATTAGCTTCTTTGGCCTTTTTTTCTTTTTCATTGGATTCTTTGGCCTGTCTTTTTTTCACACAGAACAATGCTCTAATAATGATGATCATCACACTTCTATTTCTTTTACAACTCAAGGATTACAACTCGATACTTAGAACAAATTATGACTCCACATGAATGCCTCCGACGGTGTACTGGGATGTGCAATGAATCAAGAGTGACATGTATGAAAAAATTATGAATGGTGGCTTTGCCACAAATACAATGTCAACTACATGATCATGAAAGGCAATATGACAATGATTGAGTGTGTCATAATAAACAGAACGGTGGAAAGTTGCATGGCAATATATCTCCAAATGGCTATGTAAATGCCATAATAGGTAGGTATGGTGGCTGTTTTGAGGAAGGTATATGGTGGGTGTATGGTATCGGCGAAAGTTGCGCGGTACTAGAGAGGCTAGCAATGGTGGAAGGGTGAGAGTGCGTATAATCCATGGACTCAACATTAGTCATAAAGAACTCACATACTTATTGCAAAAATCTACAAGTTATCAAAACCAAGCACTACATGCATGCTCCTAGGGGAAGGGTTGCTAGGAGTTAACCATCACGCGATCCCGACCTCCACACAAAGGAAGACAATAAATAAATAAATCATGCTCCAACTTCGTCACATAACGGTTCACCATACGTGCATGCTACGGGAATCACAAACTTTAACACAAGTATTCTTCAAATTCACAATTACTCTAGTAGCATGACTCTAATATCACCATCCTCATATCTCAAAACAATCATCAAGTATCAAACTTCTCATAGTATTCAACGCGCTTTATATGAAAGTTTTTATTTTGCCCATCTTGGATGCCCATCATATTAGGACTAGTTTTATAACCAAAGCAAATTACCATGCTGTTCTAATACACTCTCAAAATAATATAAGTGAAGCATGAGAGATCAATAATTTATATAAAATAAAACCAACACCGTGCTCTAAAAAGATATAAGTGAAGCACTAGAGCAAAATTATCTAGCTCAAAAGATATAAGTGAAGCACATAGAGTATTCTAATAAATTCTGATTCAAGCGTGTCTCTCCCAAGAGGTGTGTACAGCAAGGATGACTGTGGCAAACTAAAAAGCAAAGGCTTATATCATACATGACGCTCCAAGCAAAACACAAATCATGTGGTGAATAAAAATATAGTCTCAAGTAAAGTTACCGATAGACGAAGACGAAAGAGGGGATGCCTTCCCGGGGCATCCCCAAGCTTAGGCTTTTGGTTATCCTTGAATTTTACCTTGGAGTTCCTTTGGCATCCCCAAGCTTAGGCTCTTGCCACTCTTTATTCCATTGTCCATCAAATCCTTACCCAAAAACTTGAAAACTTCACAACACAAAACTTAACAGAAATTCTCGTGAGCTCCGTTACTATAATAAAATAAACCACCACTTCAAGGTACTGTAATGAAATCATTCTTTATTTATATTGGTGTTAAAGCTGCTGTATTCCAACTTCTCTATGGTTCATACCCCCTGATACTACTCATAGATTCATCAAAATAAGCAAACAACACACGAAAAACAGAATCTGTCAAAAACAGAACAGTCTGTAGCAATCTGTAACTTTTGAATACTTCTGTAACTTTAAAAATTCTGAAATAAATTGGTGGACGTGAGGAATTTGTCTATTATTCATCTGCAAAAAGAATCAACCAAAAATCACTCTCCAATAAAAAATTACAGCTAATCTTGTGAGGGCAAAAGTTTCTGTTTTTTACAGCAAGATCACAAAGACTTCACCCAAGTCTTCCCAAAGGTTCTACTTGGCACAAACACTAGTTAAAACATCAAAACACAATTACCACAAAAGTAATAATGTGTAAAACTTGAATAACATAATCCAAAAATAAAATAAAAAATAAAATTGGGTTGCCTCCCAACAAGCTCTTTCTTTATAGCCATTAAGATCGGCTTGAGATTTCAATGATGCTCACATGAAAGATAAGAATTGAAGCACAAAGAGAGCATCGTATAACATGTGAAAATCACATCTAAGTCTAACATACTTCCTATGCATAGGCTTTTTATAGGAAAAAAAATTAGCAAAACAAGCATGATCTAGCATATGCAAGGAAGAAGGAAGAAACAAAAGCAATCTCAGCATAACGAGAGGTAATGTAGTAACATGAAGATTTCTACAACCGTATTTCCCCCTCTCATAATAATTGCATTTAGGATCATATTCAAATTCAACAATATAGCTATCACATAAATTACTCTCTACATGATCCATATGTATGGAAAGTCGACTCTCATTCAAAATAGTGGGATTAACATAGAACAAAGACATTATTTCTCCAAGCCCACTTTTATCAAAAATTTCATAAGATTGATCAATATCCAAAGTAGTGGGATCAAAAGTTGACATTCTTTCAGACCCACTTTCAATATCATGGCAAGCATTGTTATTAATCTCATACTCATCATGGGGCTTAAATAAATTTTCAAGATCATAATAAGAATCACCCCAATCATGGTCATTCCAACAAGTAGTAGACATAGCAAAACTAGCATCCCCAAGCATAGGATTTTGCATGTCATTAACACAATTTACAATAATAGAATTCATAATAACATCATTGCAATCATGTTTTTAATTTAAAGAGCTATCGTGAATCACTTCATATATTTCTTCTTTTGACACTTCATCACAAATTTCAGATTCATGAATTTCAAGCAAATCCTCATAAAGATAATCTAGTGCACTAAACTCACTAGCAATTGGTTCATCATAGAAGGATCTCTTAAAAAGATTAGCAAGCGGATGCGGGTCCATAAATAGATTTTTAGCAAGCGAAGATGCAAGCAAATAGAAGGCACATGGCAACACGAGCAAACATAAGATCAACGAGAAAAAGGCAAACAAAAAGAAGGCAATTTTTTTGTGTTTTTGTGAAAACGTTTTAGACGTGGGGGAGAGGAAAATGAGAGGCGAATGGCAAATAATGTAATGCGAGGTAGAAGAGTTTATGATGGGTACTTGGTAGGTCTTGACTTGACATAGATCTTCCCGGCAACGGCACCAGAAATCCGTCTTACTACCTCTTGAGCATGTGTTGGTTTTCCCTTGAAGAGGAAAGGGTGATGCAGCAAAGTAGCGTAAGTATTTCCCTCAGTTTGGAGAACCAAGGTATCAATCCAGTAGGAGACAACGCACAAGTCACCTAGTACCTACACAAAAAATCAGGAACCTTGCAACCAACGCGATAAAGGGGTTGTCAATCCCTTCACGGCCACTTGCAAAAGTGAGATCTAATAAAAATAGTAACGTAAAAAAATTGGTATTTTTCTTGTATAGATTGGAAAGTAAAGATTGCAAAGTAGTAAACGAGATGCGAAGTAAATAAAGGAGATTCGATATATTAGGAAAGAGACCCGGAGGCCATAGGTTTCACCAGTGGCTTCTCTCAAGATAGCACGTATTACGATAGGTGAACAAATTACTACCGAGCAATGGATAGAAAAGCGCATAGTTCTGAAATTATCTAAGGCAATGATCATGAATATAGGCATCACGTCTGTGTCAAGTAGACCAAAATGATTCTGCATCTACTACTATTACTCCACACATTGACCGCTATCCAGCATGCATCTAGAGTATTAAGTTCATAAGAACAGAGTAACGCATTAAGCAAGATGGCATGATGTAGAGGGATAAACTCAAGCAATATGATATAAACCCCATCTTTTTGTCCTCGATGGCAACAATACAGTACGTGCCTTTCTGCCCCTACTGTCACTGGGAAAGGACACCGCAAGATTGAACCCAAAGCTAAGCAGTTCTCCCATTGCAAGAAAGATCAATCTAGTGGGCCAAACTAAACTGATAATTCGAAGAGACTTGCAAAGATATCAAATCATGCATATAAGAATTCAGAGAAGAATCAAATAGTATTCATAGATAAACTGTTCATAAACCCACAATTCTTCGGATCTCGGCAAACACACCGCAAAAAGTATTACATCGAATAGATCTCCAAGAGAATTGAGGAGAACTTTGTATTGAAGATCAAAGAGAGAGAAGATGCCATCTAGCTAATAACTATGGACCTGAAGGTCTATGGTAAACTACTCACGCTTCATCGGAGAGGCTATGGTATTGATGTAGAAGCCCTCCGTGATTGATTCCCCCTCCTGCAGATCGCCGAAAAAGCCCCAAGATGGGAGCTCACGGGTACAGAAGGTTGCGGCGGTGGAAAAGTGGTTTCGTTCGTCTCTTCGATGTTTCTAGGGTATAAGAGTATATATAGGCGGAAGAGGTGCGTCGGTGGAGCTATGAGGGGCCCACGAGGGTGGGGGCGCGCATACCCCCTTGGGCGCATCCTCCTGCCTCGTGGAGGCCTTGTGGAGTCCCAGACGTCTACTCCCAGTCTTCTGGATTGCTTTCGGTCCAAGATAGATCATCACGAAGGTTTCATTCCGTTTGGACTTCGTTTGGTATTCCTTCTCTGCGAAACTCTAAAATAGGAAGAAAAAACAAAAATTGGCAGTAGGCCTTCGGTTAATAGGTTAGTCCCAAAAATAATATAAAAGAGCTTATTAAATCCCATTAAACATCCAAAACAGATAACATAATAGCATGGAACAATCAAAAATTATTGATACGTTGGAGACGTATTAGCGTCCGCGGAGGGGGAGTGTCGTAGGACGTGCTACCTTTCGAGCATGTGTTGGTTTTCCCTTGAAGAGAAAGGGTGATGCAGCAAAGTAGCGTAAGTATTTCCCTCATTTTTGAGAATCAAGGTATCAATCTAGTAGGAGACAACGCTCAAGTCACCTAGTACCTGCACAAACAATCAAGAACCTTGCAACCAACACGATAAAGGGGTTATCAATCCCTTCACGACCACTCGCAAAAGTGAGATCTGATAAAGATAATAATATAAATATTTTTGGTATTTTTGTTGTATAGATTGGAAATTAAAGATTGCAAAATAAAATAAATAGGAAACTAGACTTGTTCATCGGATACTTATATGATAGAAAATAGACCCGGGGGCCATAGGTTTCACTAGTGGCTTCTCTCAAGATAGCATAAATTACGGTGGGTGAACAAATTACTGTCGAGCAATTGATACAAAAGTGCATAATTATGAGAATATCTAGGCAATGATCATGAATATAGGCATCATGTCCGTGTCAAGTAGACCGAAACGATTCTGCATCTACTACTATTACTCCACACATCGACCGCTATCCAGCATGTATCTAGAGTATTAAGTTCATAAGAACAGAGTAACGCATTAAGCAAGATGACATGATGTAGAGGGATAAACTCAAGCAATATGATATAAACCCCATCTTTTTATCCTCGGTGGCAACAATACAATACGTTCCTTGCTGCCCCTGCTGTCACTGGGAAAGGACACCGCAAGATTGAACCCAAAGCTAAGCACTTCTCCCATTGCAAGAAATATCAATCTAGTAGGCCAAACTAAACCAATAATTCGAAGAGACCTGCAAAGATATCAAATCATGCATATAAGAATTCAGAGAAGAACCAAATATTATTCCTAGATAAACTTGATCATAAATCCACAATTCGTCGAATCTCGGCAAACACACATAAAAAATTATTACATCGAAAAGATCTCCAAGAACATCAATGAGAACTTTGTATTGAGAATCAAAGAGAGAGAAGAAGCCATCTAGCTAATAACTATGGACCCGAAGGTCTGTGGTAAACTACTCACACATCATCGGATAGGCTATGATGTTGATGTAGAAGCCCTCCGTCATCGATTCACACTCCGGTGGAGCGCCGGATAAGGCCCCAAGATGGAATCTCACGGGTACAGAAGGTTGCGGCGGTGGAAAAGTGGTTCTGTTGCTCTCCCTAATGTTTCTAGGGTATAAGAGTATATATATGCGGAAGAAGTACGTCGGTGGAGCTACGAGGGGCCCACGAGGCTGGGGGCGCGCCTACCCCCCATGGGTACGGCCTCCTGCCTCGTGGCCGCCTCATGGCGTTCTAGACTTCAACTCCAAGTCTCCTGGTGTGCTTTCGGTCCAAGAAAGATCCTCCCGAAGGTTTCGTTCCGTTTGGACTCTGTTTGGTATTCCTTTTCTGCAAAACATTGAAATAGGCAAAAAACAGGAATTGGCACTCGGCCATCGGTTAATAGGTTAGTCCCCACTAGTAGATAAAGGGGATTTAGCCCCGGTTCATTTGGCCTTTTAGCCCCGGTTCTGGAACCGGGGCAACAGGGTCGGTACTAATGCTCTGACCCTTTAGTCCCGGTTCAATCCAGAACCGGGGCAAAAGGGTGTCCACGTGGCCTGTGCACCGAGTCCAGGCAGGAGGGGCTTTAGTCCCGGTTGGTGGTACCAACCGGGACCAAAAGGCATGCACGTGTCAGCATTTCTGTAGCTGTGGTTTTTGTTTTTTTTTTTTGAAAGGGGAGGGGGGGTTTTTGGTTTTGGGGGTTAATTTAGGTGTTTGATATATTGTGTTAGCTAGCTAATTAATAGAGAGAAGTGTTCTCTCTTATGTCCGTGCTTTTGGTCGACGCTACATACTACACATACGTATATATATGGACTAGAGTCACGCTAGCTAGCTAGCTAGCTGCTAGCTATACTAAGCAAACGAAGGAACAGAAGATCTCGTATATATAATCAACATATATATATATATATGCATACAGAGAGAAGTAATAATATCGACCACCTCTCCTTCTCCGAGAGATTGGTCGAACAACAAGTTCTCGTATATCTATCGATCCGACACTACCGGGCACATATATACAATAATTATCTCTTACAAAAATAATCTCCTAACACATGGATGCAGGGTCCACATAGTATTCTCCGTCTTCAGCGATCACGTGTTCAAGGAAGAATGCCGCCAATTCCTCTTGAATTGCTCGCAGACGATCTGGTGTTAGGAGTTCATCCCGCATCCGAAACATCTAATTTGAAGTAGGGGGTCAATACATGAAATGATGCTATAAATTTGTGAATATTATTGATTGCTTACGCACTTTAAATTGTTCATCAGTGTAGCCCCGCTCACAGGTCGTGTGGCGGATGGACTCGCAAATGTAGTATCCACAATAATCATTCCCGGGTTCTGCCACAACCACTTTACAAGAAATAGAGCTCAATCAAACTGATAAGCAAGAATGCCAAATTGGTATTGATGAAACTAGCTAGCGCTTGAATCAAGATATAGGAGATGCGCGCGCGGAACATGCTACTATATAGTACTTACTTTCGGGTATCTAAATTGTAGCTTCTTCGGCAGTCCCGGAGCTTTTTTGCTGAATGTTTTCCAAGCCCTGCCAGACAAAGGAAACAATTAGTTGATATCAGAAATGAAGTTGCTGATATATATGCATGGTGGATAATATTGATCGATTTAACTTACCTGGCTAGCATTTGAGTCATGTCCGCATACTCCTCGGGATCTTTACGTTTAGAGTCGAAGACAGTTACTATTCCCTTCTCAAGCTTAATCTCTAAGAGAATATAGTGGAAGCTGCGCACGAATGCATGAGATCATTACATCACTATAAACTTGACTGATATATATAAGGGAAACCAAATATGCACAAGACATTAACACTCACTTGAAGTGGTAAGGAAAGAGTATTATATCTTTGTTTTCATTTACCACCAACGATCGTAGCAAGTTGGTCTCGGTATCGCCGGGACGCAATTTAACCTCGGTTGCATCTATGAGGTATGTGTTAATAAACCCAATATCACCTACTTGTCTTTTCTTCAATTCGACGATCTTCAATCTGCATAATATAGTGAGGATAATTATAAATACATGCAATGAAGATCAGCTATATAGAGAGACTTAATGACAGAAGTAGTACTACTTACAGACAGTAGCAGGTGATCGTTGTTTTATCGAGGGCCAATTGATTGAAAAATTGATAGAACTCCTCAAATGGAACAGGCAACAGGTCAATTCCAACGAGGTCATGCTCCGGTTTAACTCTCAAATACAAGTTATTCATCCCCCCAGACTCTCTGCAGATTTTCATGTACCAATCATGCAATCTTCGCATATTCGTTGATAGAGATCTTTCATTTTTGACGAGAGGCTTTTTGTACTCGTATCTTTCTATCTGCACGTCCATGAAATCATAGTGTACATCGTCGGACGCGTAATCTGCAAGATTGGTATAACCGGGCACCATCCTCGGATCATTAGCGACCATGTCGCTAGACACCTTGAGCGGGGGGCACGATTGGTTCGCTTGTTCGCCGAGCTGGGCAATTTGTTTCCCAGCTCGCCCTTCTGCTAACCTCTGATCACTTTTTGTACTTCCGGACCGTTTGGCATCTTGAAATGTCTTTTGAATAATGCGGTCATAGTTGCCCTTCGGCTTACTTTTCGCTGGTTGCTTCAGGGCAGCAAGAGTGCGCTTTGCTTTCACCGCATCTATCTTCTCCTCTGGAGGTGGATGTCTCGGTGCTTTCAACCCTTCAAAAAAGTCCTTCACTTCGCCTTCAGCGATCTTCGTGTTTTCCTCGTCGGACCTCTCGTACGGTAACTTCTCTAGAGGCGTGAGAGAAGGACCGAATCTGCATCGCCTCCCGCCTCTGGCTGTACTGGTAGACGTCGCCGGACCAGACAAAGCGGCTGTCTTTTTTACTTGCTTAGGCGCCGGAGCAGGAGCAGCCGGAGCGGCGGCAGGTCTCTTCCGCCCTTGCTGATTAGGCGAAGGAGGAGCTGGCTGTCTGCTCGGGCGCGCCGGCGGCGAAGGAGGCGGAGTGCCGCCACGCGCCGGCGGCGAAGGAGGCGGTGTGCCGCCACGCGCTGGAGAAGGAGCCGGAGTGCCCTGATGGTCACTCGCCGGAGAAGGAGCCGGAGTGCCCTGATGGTCACTCGCCGGAGGAGGAGGCGGTGGAGGAGGCGGAGTGCCCTGACTCGTCGGAGGAGGAGGAGGAGGCGGAGGCGTCCAGTTCAGAATGTTGATTAGGTCCTTCCGCCATAGGCATGGAGTCTTCAGTGAAGAACCCAGCCGAGTCTCCCCTTCACCGGTAGGGTGGTCAAGCTGGAGCTCCTCAAATCCCTCCGTTATTTCGTCGACCATCACCCTAGCATATCCTTCTGGAATCGGCCGGCAGTGAAAAGTGTCGTCTGGTCCAGAAGGATAAACAGAGCCAGCAGCCGCCTTGACCTTCAGATTCATCCACTGTGCCATAAGGTGGCAATTTTGTGCCTGCGTGATAGCATCCACAGGATTCCTGGCAGTAGCCGTCAAGGCAAGCTCTGGCTGAAGCAGCTCGGTGGAAGCCACGCTGCTTCTCCGCTGAGATGGCGGGGTAGCTTCGGGGGAAGCTTCGGCAATTCTTTTCTCCCGATCTGCTTCCCGTTCCTCTATCGCTTGTATTCTAGTGTCAAAGGATTCAACAAACCAATACTTCATCATTAGGCGAAAGTAACAGTAGCATGATGGTACGAAGCTCTCCAAAGTTGTTTTGGAACGGAGTCCCAGATAAGATAATCCGTAACAAAAGACGGATTATCCTATCAGGAACTCCGTTCCAAAACATCTTTGCATAACTTCGTACCAAAATGCCCCGGTTACTTCTGGCAAATGATGAAGTCATGGAATTTTTCAATACTTTGACACTAGCTAGGCAACCTCTCTCGACCCCTCGACCCCCGACTGCTCGGCGATCCACAACCCTAGACCCCCTCATGTCACATTTTGTCGAGTGTCAAAGGATTCAACAAAACCAATACTTCATCATTAGGCGAAAGTAACAGTAGCATGATGGTACGAAGCTCTCCAAAGTTATTTTGGAATGGAGTCCCCGATAGGATAATTCGTAACAAAAGACGGATTATTCTATCAGGAACTCCGTTCCAGAATATCTTTGCATAACTTTGTACCAAAATGCCCCGGTTACTTCTGGCAAATGATGAAGTCATGGAATTCTTCAATACTTTGACACTAGCTAGGCAACCTCTCTCGACCCCTCGACCCCCGACTTCTCGGCGATCCACAACCCTAGTCCCCCTCATGTCACCTTTTGTCGAGTGTCAAATGATTCAACAAAACCAATACTTCATCATTAGGCGAAAGTAACAGTAGCATGATGGTACGAAGCTCTCCAAAGTTGTTTTGGAACGAAGTCCCAGATAAGATAATCCGTAACAAAAGACGGATTATCCTATCAGGAACTCCGTTCCAAAACATCTTTGCATAACTTCGTACCAAAATGCCCCGGTTACGTCTGGCAAATGATGAAGTCATGGAATTTTTCAATACTTTGACACTAGCTAGGCAACCTCTCTCGACCCCTCGACCCCCGACTTCTCGGCGATCCACAACCCTAGACCCCCTCATGTCACATTTTGTCGAGTGTCAAAGGATTCAACAAAACCAATACTTCATCATTAGGCGAAAGTAACAGTAGCATGATGGTACGAAGCTCTCCAAAGTTATTTTGGAATGGAGTCCCCGATAGGATAATTCGTAACAAAAGACGGATTATTCTATCAGGAACTCCGTTCCAAAATATCTTTGCATAACTTTGTACCAAAATGCCCCGGTTACTTCTGGCAAATGATGAAGTCATGGAATTCTTCAATACTTTGACCCCCGACTGCTCGGCGATCCACAACCTTAGACCCCCGACTGCTAGGCAACCTCTCGACCCCTCGCCCTTCGGCCTCTCGGTCCCTCGACGACCCTCGACCCCTCGACCTTCGGCCTCTCGGTCCCTCGACGACCCTCGACACGGCCCCCCCCCTAATGTCGAAGTTATCGGGGAGGGTGTATATCGACATAGACATATCCGATAAAAAAAGAGGAAGAAGAAGAAAAAAGGAACCGCTAGAGGAGAAGATCGAAGAAAAAAAAGAAAAAAAAGGAGAAGAAGAAAGGAATAGAGGAGAAGAATTTTCTCCTCTATTCCTTTCTTCTTCTCCTCTTTTTTTATTTTTTTTATTTTTCTATTTATTTCTCCTCTTCTTCCTCTCCTCTTCTTCTTTCTTTCCTCTTTCTTATTTTCTTCTTTCCTATCCTTCTTTTTCTAAATTTGTAACTTTTGCATATATAAAACTTTCTATATATATTTAGCATATATAAACAAAAAACTATATAGCCACATACACATATATATACATCACATATACACACATCACATATATACAGCAACTTCCTAAGAAAAAATATATTTATATACACATAAATATATATTTAACATATATATTTAGCAAATTCCAAAGAAAAAAAAAGATATACACATACATATAAATACAGCAACTATATACAGCAACTATATATACTGCAATTTCCTAAGAAAATTCCTAAGAAAAAAAATATACACATATATACATATATATACACAGCAACTATATCTATATATACAGCAATATATATTAAACATATAAAAAAAGGGAGCCGGCCCTCACATCGGCAGGGCTGGGCGGCGCGACGGCGGCGGGGCGGGGCGGCGACGAGGCGGCGTCGGGGCGCGGCGGCGCGACGGCGGCGGCGCGGGGCGCGCGGCGGCGCGGGGCGACGGGCCGGCCGGGGGGCGCGGCGACGGCGCCGGGCGCGGCGACGGCGCGGGGCGGAGCGACGAGGCGGCGTCGGGGGCGACGGCGACGGGGCGAACGGGGCGACGGGGGCGACGGCGACGGCGACGGGGACGGAGCAGATCGAGGTCGGCGTCGGGGCTGGGAAGAAGGAGAAACTGAACGAAATTTTCGCAAGTGTAGCTTATATAGGAGGAGTATTAGTCCCGGTTCTTGGCACAAACCGGGACTAATAGCCCCCTTTAGTCCTGGTTGCTGCCACCAACCGGGACTAAAGGTCCCTTTTCAGCAGCCCAAAGGGCGGGAAGGAGGCGCCTTTAGTCCCGGTTGGTGGCAGCAACCGGGACTAATGCCACCCTTTAGTCCCGGTTGGTGGCAGAAACCGGGACTAAAGGCCTTGCCGCGGTGCGGTGGGAAGTTTAGTCCCACCTCGCTAGTTGAGGGAGAGCAGCACCAGTTTATAAGCCCCGCTGCCTCTCTCCTCTCGAACTCCTCTAAACTGCAGGCCTAAGGGCCTAAACTGACACTGCTTTGCCTGTGGACTTGCTGGGCTTTCTACGGGCCTGAATCCTGGCCCATGGTTGGGTTTCTAGTCGTATTCAGGCCGTGTGGGCCCAGCAGGTGGCATATTTTTTCTTTTTTTCTTTGTTGCTTTATTTTTTAGTTTTGTTTCTACTTTCAACAAAATACTTACTGTTGTTATTTTTATTTATTTGTTTTCTTTGTTTCTTTATTTATTTGATTTTGTTTCTACTTACAAAAAAATATTTATTGTTGCTATTTTTTTTTCAAGTTTTTTTGTTTTGTTTTCTGCATTATTTATTTTCTTTTGTAAAACCAATTACGAACTTTCTGTTAGTGCAAGTAGTATTCAAATTTGAATAGTTTAAATTTGAAATTATTTATTTTACTTCCTTTATTTATTTTCTTTGTTGCTTTATTTATTTTATTTTGTTTATACTTAATTACAACAAAATACTTATTGTTGCTATTTATTTCTAAGTTGTTTTTTGCTGTATTTAGAGTTGCTTTATTTATTTTATTTTCTTTGTTTATTTCTAAGTTGTTTTTTGCTGTATTTAGAGTTGCTTTATTTATTTTACTTTCTTTATTTATTTTCTTTGTTGCTTTATTTATTTTATTTTGTTTATACTTACAACAAAATACTTATTGTTGCTATTTATTTTTCAAGTTTGTTTTGTTTTGTTTTGTTTTGTTAGTGCAAGTAGTATTGAAATTTGAATAGTACAAACGGACAATGGTATCATACTCGTTTGTTACAAAGTTGGCATGGCATCATCATAATAGTTGCGGAAATAACTCTTCACTTTTTCTTCGCTTGTGTCATTTGCTTATTGCGCCGTAACCATGGATAATCTTCATCGTTTATCAGGATGCTTGGGTCAGCCTTGACTTTGAAGGGAGGAATTTCATGAAACTTTTCATAATCTTCAGACATGTCTGTCTTGCCCTCCACTCCCAGGATGTCCCTTTTTCCTGAAAGAACTATGTGGCGCTTTGGCTCATCGTATGATGTATTCGCTTCCTTATCTTTTCTTTTTCTCGGTCTGGTAGACATGTCCTTCACATAGATAACCTGTGCCACATCATTGGCTAGGACGAACGGTTCGTCATTGTATCCAAGATTTTTCAGATCCACTGTTGTCATTCCGTACTGTGGGTCTACCTGTACCCCGCCTCCTGACAGATTGACCCATTTACACTTAAACAAAGGGACCTTAAAATCATGTCCGTAGTCAAGTTCCCATATGTCCACTATGTAACCATAATATGTGTCCTTTCCCCTCTCGGTTGTTGCATCAAAGCGGACACCGCTGTTTTGGTTGGTGCTCTTTTGATCTTGGACAATCGTGTAAAATGTATTTCCATTTATCTCGTATCCTTTGTAAATCAATGCAGTCGAAGATGGTCCCCTGGACAACAAGTACAACTCATCACAAACAGTGTTGTCACCTCTGAGACGTGTTTCCAACCAACTGCTGAAAGTCCTGATGTGTTCACGTGTAATCCAGTCGTCGCACTGCTCCGGGTGTTTGGAGCGCAGACTGTTCTTGTGTTCATCGACATACGGGGTCACCAATGTAGAGTTCTGTAGAACTGTGTAGTGTGCTTGAGACCAAGAATAACCGTCCCTGCATATTATTGAGTCCCTTCCAAGCGTGCCTTTTCCAGTCAGTCTGCCCTCGTACCGCGATTTAGGGAGACCTATCTTATTAAGGCCAGGAATGAAGTCAACACAAAACCCGATGACATCCTCTGTTTGATGGCCCATGGAGATGCTTCCTTCTGGTCTGGCGCGGTTACGGACATATTTCTTTAGGACTCCCATGAACCTCTCAAAGGGGAACATATTGTGTAGAAATACGGGCCCCAGAATGACAATCTCGTCGACTAGAGGAACTAGGACGTGTGTCATGATATTGAAGAAGGATGGTGGGAACACAAGCTCGAAACTGACAAGACATTGCGCCACATCACTCCTTAGCCTTGGTACGATTTCTGGATCGATCACCTTCTGAGAGATTGCATTGAGGAATGCACATAGTTTCACAATGGCTAATCGGACGTTTTCCGGTAGAAGCCCCCTCAATGCAACCGGAAGCAGTTGCGTCATAATCACATGGCAGTCATGAGACTTTAGGTTCTGGAACTTGTTCTCTGCCATATTTATTATTCCCTTTATATTCGACGAGAAGCCAGTCGGGACCTTCATACTGAGAAGGCATTCAAAGAAGATTTCTTTCTCTTCTTTCGTAAGAGCATAGCTGGCAGGACCTTCATACTGCTTCGGAGGGATGCCGTCTTTTTCGTGCAAACGTTGCAGGTCCTCCCGTGCCTCAGCTGTATCTTTTGTCTTTCCATACACGCCCAAGAAGCCTAGCAGGTTCACGCAAAGGTTCTTCGTCACGTGCATCACGTCGATTGAAGAGCGGACCTCTAGGTCTTTCCAGTAGGGTAGGTCCCAAAATATAGATTTCTTCTTCCACATGGGTGCGTGTCCCTCATCGTCATTCGGAACAGCTAGTGCGCCGGGACCCTTTCCAAAGATTACGTGTAAATCATTGACCATAGCAAGTACGTGATCACCGGTACGCATGGCGGGCTTCTTCCGGTGATCTGCCTCGCCTTTGAAATGCTTGCCTTTCTTTCGACATTGATGGTTGGTCGGAAGAAATCGACGATGGCCCAGGTACACATTCTTCCTGCACTTGTCCAGGTATATACTTTCAGTGTCATCTAAACAGTGCGTGCATGCGTGGTATCCTTTGTTTGTCTGTCCTGAAAGGTTACTGAGAGCGGGCCAATCGTTGATGGTCACGAACAGCAACGCCTTTAGGTCAAATTCCTCCTATTTGTGCTCATCCCACGCACGTACACCGTTTCCATTCCACAGCTGTAAAAGTTCTTCAACTAATGGCCTTAGGTACACATCAATGTCGTTGCCGGGTTGCTTAGGGCCTTGGATGAGAACTGGCATCATAATGAACTTCCGCTTCATGCACATCCAAGGAGGAAGGTTATACATACATAGAGTCACGGGCCAGGTGTTGTGATTGCTGCTCTGCTCCCTGAAAGGATTAATGCCATCCACGCTTAGAGCAAACCATACGTTCCTTGCGTCCTTTGCAAACTCCTCCCAGTACTTTCTCTCGATTTTTCTCCATTGCGACCCGTCAGCGGGTGCTCTCAACTTCCCGTCTTTCTTACGGTCCTCACTGTGCCATCGCATCAACTTGGCATGCTCTCTGTTTCTAAACAAACGTTTCAACCGTGGTATTATAGGAGCATACCACATCACCTTCGCAGGAACCCTCTTCCTGGCGGGCTCGCCATCAACATCACCAGGGTCATCTCGTCTGATCTTATACCGCAACGCACCGCATACCGGGCATGCGTTCAGATCGTTGTATGCACCGCGGTAGAGGATGCAGTCATTAGGGCATGCATGTATCTTCTGCACCTCCAATCCTAGAGGGCATACGACCTTCTTTGCTGCGTATGTACGGTCGGGCAATTCGTTATCCTTCGGAAGCTTCTTCTTCAATATTTTCAGTAGCTTCTCAAATCCTTTGTCAGCCACAGCATTCTCTGCCTTCCACTGCAGCAATTCCAGTACGGTACCGAGCTTTGTGTTGCCATCTTCGCAATTGGGGTACAACCCGTTTTTGTGATCCTCTAACATGCGATCGAACTTCAGCTTCTCCTTTTGACTTTCGCATTGTGTCCTTGCATCGACAATGACCCGGCGAAGATCATCATTTGGTTCCTCTTGATCTTCAGCAGCTTCACCCGTTGCAGCATCATTGGGCACATCGTCTGGTTCCTCTTGATCTTCATCAGCTCTCCCCATTGCAGCATCACCGTATTCAGGGGGCACATAGTTGTCATCGTACTCTTCTTCTTCGCCGTCTTCCATCATAACCCCTATTTCTCCGTGCCTCGTCCAAACATTATAGTGTGGCATGAAACCCTTGTAAAGCAGGTGGGAGTGAAGGATTTTTCGGTTAGAGTAAGACATCGTATTCACACATTGAGTGCATGGACAACACATAAAACCATTCTGCTTGTTTGCCTCTGCCACATTTAGAAACTCACGCACGCCCTTAATGTACTCGGAGGTGTGTCTGTCACCGTACATCCATTGGCGGTTCATCTGCGTGCATTTATATATAATTAAGTGTGTCAAAAACCATTACAGAACATCATAAATAGATAATTAAGTGACCAAATGGATAAAAGTTCATCATCACATTAAAACCAAAGTACATACATATATAGTTCTCATCTAACAACATATATAGCTCTCCATACACATCGAAGCTATGTAAAACATTTCAACGCGAAAACAAATGCTATCATAATCGCAACCAAGGTAACAATTGATCCAACGGCATAATGATACCAAGCCTCGGTATTAATGGCATATTTTCTAATCTTTTTAATCTTCAACCGCATTGCATCCATCTTGATCTTGTGATCATCGACGACATCCGCAACATGCAACTCCAATATCATCTTCTCGTCCACAATTTTTTTTATTTTTTCCTTCAAGAATTTGTTTTCTTCTTCAACTAAATTTAACCTCTCGACAATAGGTTCCATCTTGATCTTGTGATCATCGATAACTTCCGCAACATGCAACTCCAATTCCATCTTCTCCTCCTCCATTTTTTCCAATTTTTTCTTTAACGAAATGTTTTCCTCTTCAACTAAATTTAACCTCTCCACAAGAGGGTCGGTTGGAATTTCCGGTTCAACTACCTCCTAGACATAATAAAACATCTATGCATGTCAGGTTGGTCGGCATAAGTATCATAAGCACTAAAACAAATAGTTATAAATTAAAGATAATATACCACATCTGAATCGTAGACCGGACGAGGGCCCACGTGGGCGGATATCAAAACCATCGCACTATATAATAACAAGCAATAATAAACGTAAGAAAATTAGACAAATATCTATCTAAAGCAATAATAAAAGTAAGAAAAGCATGGACATAACAAGAGGCTCACCACGGTGGTGCCGGTGACGAGATCGGCGGGGGCGATCGACGGCGGCGAAGACGGGGACGGGACGTGACGGACCGCTAAACCTAGACAAATCTCGGAGAAAATAGAGCTTCGAGAGGAGAAAAGCTTAACTAGTGTGGCTCGGGCATTCCACCGAACATGTTGTGTGCATAGGAGGTGAGCTAGAGCACCACTAACCCCTCTCCCCCTCGGCCAGAAAAAAAACAGAGCAGTGAGCTCTGCTCTTGAGTGAGGGGGTTTATATAGGCAACTCACTGGTCCCGGTTGGTGCTACAAACCGGGGCTAAAGGGGTGCCTTTGGTCCCGGTTCATAATACCAACCGGGACCAATAGTGGTGGGCCAGGAGCAAGAGCCATTGGTCCCGGTTTTTAGCTCCAACCGGGACCAATAGGTCCAGACGAACCGGGACCAATGGCCCACGTGGCCCGGCCGGCCCCCTGGGCTAACGAACCGGGTCCAGTACCCCCATTGGTCCCGGTTCTAGATTGAACCGGGGCTAATGGGCTGGACCAATGCCCTGTTTTCTACTAGTGCCCAAAAATAATATAAAGAGCATATTAAAGCCCATTAAACATCCAAAAACAAATAATATAATAGCATGGACCAATCAAAAACTATAGATACGTTGGAGACGTATCAAGCATCCCCAAGCTTAATTCCTGCTCGTCCTTGAGTAGGTAAATGATAAAAATAGAATTTTTGATGTGGAATGCTACCTAACATAATTATCAATGTAATTTTCTTTACTGTGGCATGAATGTTCAGATCCGAAAGATTCAAGACAAAAGTTTAATATTGACACAAAAATAATAATACTTCAAGCATACTAACAAAGCAATCAAGTCTTCTCAAAATAACATGGCCAAAGAAAGTTCATCCCTACAAAATCATATAGTTTGGCTTATGCTCCATTTTCGTCACACAAAATATTCAAATCATGCACAACCCCGGTTTCAGCCAAGCAAATGTTTCATACTTTAGTATTCACAAACGTTTTCAACTTTCACGCAATACATGAGCGTGAGCCATGGATATAGCACTATAGGTGGAATAGAATGGTGGTTGTGGAGAAGACAAAAAGGAGGAAGATGGTCTCACATCAACTAGGCATATTAATGGGATATGGAGATGCCCATCAATAGTTATCAATGTGACTGAGTAGGGATTGCCATGCAACGGATGCACTAGAGCTATAAATGTATGAAAGCTCAACAAAAGAAACTAAGTGGGTGTGCATCCAACTTGCTTCCTCATGAAGACCTAGGGCATTTGAGGAAGCCCATCGTTGGAATATACAAGCCAAGTTCTATAATGAAAATTCCCACTAGTATATGAAAGTGACAAAACAAGAGACTCTCTATCATGAAGATCATGGTGCAAATTTGAAGCACAAGTGTGGAAAAAAGATAGTAGCATTGTCCCTACTCTCTTTTTCTCTCTCTCTTTTTTCATTAGCTTCTTTGGCCTTTCTTTTTTTTCTTTTCTTTTTCATTGGCTTCTTTGGCCTTTCTTTTTTTCACACAGAACAATGCTCTAATAATGAAGATCATAACACTTCTATTTCTTTTACAACTCAAGGATTACAACTCGATACTTAGAAGAAATTAGGACTCCACATGAACGCCTCCGACGGTGTAACGGGATGTGCAATGAATCAAGAGTGACATGTATGAAAAAATTATGAATGGTGGCTTTGCCACAAATACAATGTCAACTACATGATCATGCAAGGCAATATGACAATGATGGAGCGTGTCATAATAAATGGAACGGTAGAAAGTTGCATGGCAATATATCTCCGAATGGCTATGTAAATGGGTATGGTGGCTGTTTTGAGGAAGGTATATGGTGGGTGTATGGTACCGGCGAAAGTTGCACGGTACTAGAGAGGCTAGCAATGGTGGAAGGGTGAGAGTGCATATAATCCATGGACTCAACATTAGTCATAAAGAACTCACATACTTATTGCAAAAATCTACAAGTCATCAAAACCAAGCACTACACGCATGCTCCTAGGGAAAGGGTTGGTAGGAGTTAACCATCGCGCGATCCCGACCTCCACACAAAGGAAGACAATCAATAAATAAATCATGCTCCAACTTCGTCACATAACGGTTCACCATACGTGCATGCTACGGGAATCACAAACTATAACACAAGTATTCTTAAAATTCACAATTACTCTAGTAGCATGACTCTAATATCACCATCCTCATATCTCAAAACAATCATCAAGTATCAAACTTCTCATAGTATTCAACGCACTTTATATGAAAGTTTTTATTATACCCATCTTGGATGCCCATCATATTAGGACTAGTTTTATAACCAAAGCAAATTACCATGTTGTTCTAAGAAACTCTCAAAATAATATAAGTGAAGCATGAGAGATAAATAATTTATATAAAATAAAACCACAACCGTGCTCTAGAAAGATATAAGTGAAGCACTAGAGCAAAATTATCTAGCTCAAAATATATAAGTGAAGCACATAGAGTATTCTAATAAATTCCGATTCAAGAGTGTCTCTCCGAAGAGGTGTGTACAGAAAGGATGACTGTGGCAAACTAAAAAGCAAAGGCTCATATCATACATGACGCTCCAAGCAAAACACAAATCATGTGGTGAATAAAAATATAGTCTCAAGTAAAGTTACCGATAGACGAAGACGAAAGAGGGGATGCCTTCCCGGGGCATACCCAAGCTTAGGCTTTTCGTTATCCTTGAATTTTACCTTGGGGTTCCTTGGGCATCCCCAAGCTTAGGCTCTTGTCACTCTTTATTCCATAGTCCATCAAATCCTTACCCAAAAACTTGAAAACTTCACAACATAAAACTTAACGAAAAATCTCGTGAGCTCCGTTAGTATAAGAAAATAAACCACCACTTCAAGGTACTGTAATGAAATCATTATTTATTTATATTGGTGTTAAACCTACTGTATTCCAACTTCTCTATGGTTCATACCCCCCGATACTACTCATAGATTCATCAAAATAAGCAAACAACACACGAAAAACAGAATCTGTCAAAAACAGAACAGTCTGTAGCAATCTGTAACTTTTGAATACTTCTGTAACTTTAAAAATTCTGAAATAAATTGGTGGACATGAGGAATGTGTCTATTATTCATCTGCAAAAAGAATCAACCTAAAAGCACTCTCCAATAAAAAATACAGCTAATCTCGTGAGGGTAAAAGTTTCTGTTTTTTATAGCAAGATCACAAAGACTTCACCCAAGTCTTCCCAAAGGTTCTACTTGGCACAAACACTAATTAAAACTTCAAAACACAATTACCACAGAAGTAATAATGTGTAAAACTTGAATAACAAAAACCAAAAATAAAAGCAAAAATAAAATTGGGTTGCCTCCCAACAAGCTCTTTCTTTATAGCCATTAAGATCGGCTTGAGATTTCAATGATGCTCACATGAAAGATAAGAATTGAAGCACAAAGAGAGCATCATATAGCATGTGAAAATCACATATAAGGCTAACATACTTCATATGCATAGGCTTTTTATAGGAAAACAAATTAGCAAGGAAGAAGGAAGAAACAATAGCAATCTCAACATAACGAGAGGTAATGTAGTAACATGAAGATTTCTACAACCGTATGTCCCCCTCTCATAATAATTGCATTTAGGATCATATTCAAATTCAACAATATAGCTATCAGATAAATTACTCTCTACATGATCCATATGTAAGCAAAGTTGACTCTCATTCAAAATAGTGGGATTAACATAGAACAAAGACATTACTTCTCCAAGCCCACTTTTATCAAAAATTTCATAAGATTGATCAATATCCAAAGTAGTGGGATCAAAAGTTGACATTCTTTCAGACCCACTTTCAATATCATGGCAAACATTGTTATCAATCTCATACTCGTCATGGGGCTTAAATAAATTTTCAAGATCATAAGAAGAATCACCCCAATCATGGTCATTCCAACAAGTAGTAGACATAGCAAAATTAGCATCCCCGAGCTTAGGGTTTTGCATGTCATTAACACAATTGAAAATAATATAATTCATAATAACAACATTGCAATCATGTTTTTCATTTAAAGAGCTATCGTGAATCACTTCATATATTTCTTCTTTCGACACTTCATCACAAATTTCAGATTCACGAATTTCAAGCAAAATCTCATAAAGATAATCTAGTGCACTAAACTCACTAGCAATTGGTTCATCATAGTAGGATCTCTTAAAAAGATTAGCAAGCGGATGCGGATCCATAAATAGATTTTTAGCAAGTGAAGATGCAAGCAAATAGAAGGCACATGGCAACACGAGCAAACATAAGATCAACGAGAAAAAGGCAAACAAAAAGAAGGCAATTTTTTTGTGTTTTTCTGAAAACGTTTTAGAAGTGGGGGAGAGGAAAATGAGAAGCGAATGGCAAATAATGTAATGCGAGGTAGAAGAGTTTATGATGGGTACTTGATATGTCTTGACTTGATGTAGATCTCCCCGGCAACGGTGCCAGAAATCCTTCTTACTACCTCTTGAGCATGCGTTGGTTTTCCCTTGAAGAGGAAAGGGTGATGCAGCAAAGTAGCGTAAGTATTTCCCTCAGTTTTGAGAACCAAGATATCAATCCAGTAGGAGACAACATACAAGTCACCTAGTTCCTACACAAAAAATCAAGAACCTTGCAACCAACGCGATAAAGGGGTTGTCAATCCCTTCACGGCCACTTGAGAAAGTGAGATCTAATAAAGATAGTAAAGTAAAAAAATGGTATTTTTCTTGTATAGATTGGAAAGTAAAGATTGCAAAGTAGTAAACGAGATGCGAAATAAATAAAGGAGATTCAATATAATAGGAAAGAGACCCGGGGGCCATAGGTTTCACCAGTGGCTTCTCTAGAGATAGCATGTATTATGGTGGGTGAACAAATTACTGTCGAGCAATGGATAGAAAAGCGCATAGTTATGAAGTTATCTAAAGCAAAGATCATGAATATAGGCATCACGTCTGTGTCAAGTAGACCAAAATGAGTCTGCATCTACTACTATTACTCCACACATCGACCGCGATCCAGCATGCATCTAGAGTATTAAGTTCATAAGAACATAGTAACGCATTAAGCAAGATGACATGATGTAGAGGGATAAACTCAAGCAATATGATATAAACCCCATCTTTTTATCCTCGATGGCAACAATACAGTACGTGCCTTGCTGCCCCTACTGTCATTGGGAAATGACACCGCAAGATTAAACCTGAAGCTAAGCATTTCTCCCATTGCAAGAAAGATCAATGTAGTAGGCCAAACTAAACTGATAATTCGAAGAGACTTGCAAAGATATCAAATCATGCATATAAGAATTCAAAGAAGAACCAAATAATATTCATAGATAAATTGTTCATAAATCCACAATTTTTTGGATCTCGGCAAACACACCGCAAAAAGTATTACATCGAATATATCTCTAAGAGAATCGAGGAGAACTTTGTATTGAAGATCAAAGAGAGAGAAGAAGCCATCTAGCTAATAACTATGGACCAGAAGGTCTGTGGTTAACTACTCACCCTTCATCGGAGAGGCTATGGTGTTGATGTAGAAGCCCTCCGTGATTGATTCCCCTCCGGCAGATCGCCGAAAAAGGCCCCAAGATGGGACCTCACGGGTACAGAAGGTTGTGGCGGTGGAAAAAGTGGTTTCGTTCGTCTCTCCGATGTTTCTAGGGTATAAGAGTATATATAGGCGGAAGAGATACGTCGGTGGAGCTACAAGGGTCCCACGAGGGTGGGGGGCGCGCCCTCCTGCCTCGTGGCCGCCTCGTGGAGTCCCAGACGTCTACTCCAAGTCTTCTGGATTGCTTTCGGTCCAAGATAGATCATCGCGAAGGTTTCATTCCGTTTGGACTTCGTTTCGTATTCCTTTTCTGGAAAACTCTAAAATAGGAAGAAAAAAATAGAAACTGGCACTAGGCCCTTGGTTAATAGGTTAGTCCCAAAAATAATATAAAAGTGCATATTAAAGCCCATTAAAAATCCCAAACAGATGAAATAATAGCATGGAACAATCGAAAATTATAGATACGTTGGAGACGTATCAGCGTCCACGGAGGGGGAGTGTCATAGGACGTGCTACCTCTTGAGCATGCATTGGTTTTCCCTTGAAGAGTAAAGGGTGATGCATCAAAGTAGCGTAAGTATTTCCCTCAGTTTTGAGAAGCAAGGTATCAATCCAGTAGGAGACAACGCTCAAGTCACCTAGTACCTGCGCAAACAATCAAGAACCTTGCAACCAACACGATAAAGGGGTTCTCAATCCCTTCACGGCCACTCGCAAAAGTGAGATCTGATAAAGATAATAATATAAATATTTTTGGTATTTTTGTTGTATAGATTGGAAAGTAAAGATTGCAAAATAAAATAAATAGGAAACTAGACTTGTAGATCATAAACTTATATGATAGAAAATAGAACCGGGGGCCATAACTAGTGGCTTCTCTCAAGATAGCATAAATTACGGTGGGTGAACAAATTACTGCCGAGCAAATGATAGAAAAGCGCATAGTTATGAGAATATCTAGGCAATGATCATGAATATAGGCATCATGTCCGTGTAAAGTAGACCGAAACAATTCTGCATCTACTAATATTACTCCACACATCGACCGCTATCCAGCATGCATCTAGAGTATTAAGTTCATAAGAATAGAGTAACGCATTAAGCAAGATGACATGATGTAGAGGGATAAACTCAAGCAATATGATATAAAATCCAACTTTTTATTCTCGATGGTAACAATACAATACGTGCCTTGCTGCCCCTGCTATCACTGGGAAAGGACACCACAAGATTGAACCCAAAGGTAAGCACTTCTCCCATTGCAAGAAAGATCAATCTAGTATGCCAAACTAAATCGATAATTCGAAGAGACTTGCAAAGATATCAAATCATGCATATAAGAATTCATAGAAGAACCAAATATTATTCATAGATAAACTTTATCATAAATCGACAATTAATCGGATCTCGGCAAACACACCGCAAAAAGTATTACACTGAATAGATCTCCAAGAACATCGAGGAGAACTTTGTATTGAGAATCAAAGAGAGAGAAGAAGCCATCTAGCTAATAACTATTGAAAGTGCGTTATATCGACTAGAGGGGGTGAATCGGCGATTTTTATGAATTCTTCACTGAGGAATTTGCTGTTGAGGAAATTCCTTAGCGAAGAACTACTTGCAGCGGAATAAGTACTCAGAAGTAAACATAACAGAATACAAGTATGGTCATCATGAAGTAATGAAGACAAACACAGAGTACACAAAGCGTAATCACGGGATAGCACATGATGAAAACAAACAAACTGAAGAAATTGAACTGAGGAAATTGAGAAAGTCATCAGTCAAAGTCTTCAGTGAAAGTCTTCAAACATATATGAACAAGCACACAACACAGATATTGTAACATCCCAAATTTTCAATTTGGAATGTTATACATAGATCATATTACATTGCATGCTCTTTGCATTTTTGTTTGTGGAGTTCCTCGAAATTCTAAGCAACTCACGGACCTACGGAGAGAGTTGGGAATTTTACCGTTTTCGTATTTGACTTCGCTCGAATACCGGTACGAGGACAGTGTGATTCTAATTATTTTTCTCTCCTAAAAATATTTCTAAATACAAATTATGAGCGGAGATAATATGACTTCTCCAAAATAACAGAAATATTGGAGGAAAAATGTTAAAATCACTTTTGGTATTTTTCTGGATTTATTTACGATTTTATTTGCATAGGAAAAATGCGCGTTTTTCAAAATTGCATTTAGGTCCGGGAAAAATGTTCACTTTGTCCTAAATATTATTAGAGGACGGTGAAAACTTATTTCGGGATTTTTGGAGTCCGTTTAGTATTTCTTTCGTTAGTTTTCTGCGCCAGGACTCTATTTAAAAAAAAAAGAGCGTAACCGACTTGGAGTCGTTTAGGACTGGGACTCTGGGCTTTATAAGCCAACCGCCCCGACCCGTCAGCCCAGCCGCCGCCCGCCGGCTCTGCCGTCGCCGCCCCGCCTCGCAGCGCCGCCGCCTCGCCCGCCGCCGTTGAGGTAGTCATCGGTTTTTTTTTAAGAACCGATCGGTTTTCGTAAACCGTAGATCTGGTTTTTTTAATTAGATTAGATCGGTTCGGTTTTTCGTCAGTTTAGTTATTTAGCAGACGTTCGTCCATACGTTCGTTTTAACGAACGGTTTTCGTCCGTTAGCCGCAGACAGCGAACGTTCGTTCGTTAGCCTGTTCGTCCGTTTTCTTTTTCGGGGTATTTATCCGCGATTATTTCGATCGCGATTTCTGCCCTGATCTTGTTTTTCGTTTTTCTTTTCGCTCGAGAGTCGGAATCAGGTGATTCAAAATCCCAAATCTTCGTCTCGATGCCCTCTTTACGTTTAACCAACTTGAACAAGGTTTTGGCTACTGTAAAATTTGACTTTAGGCCAATTAGCAAACCGGAGCTCGTTTCATTCGCAGTTTGAATTTCGTTGCTTCTTTCGAGTTGATTCTTTTTGCAAACTGGAGTTCTTAAGTTGAACTTTCTGGTTAGATCTCTTATTTGAGTTTTACCCGTGCATTAGTTAAGTACTTATTGCGTGCTTGTTTGCTTGCGATAGAGTACCCGGAGTGCGCCGCTTGCTACTTTGAATCTCTAGGTTTTGCGGATCATCAGCAAGGCAAGTAACACTTTGATCATACTTTCCAATTGCCTAGTTTTCATTGCATTGGTCAAACCCTCACACATTGTATGAGTAGGATCAATTAACTTATGGGACTGGGAAGTAGATTGAGGTAGTACCTATTACCTGCATTACATTCAAACCTTTGGGAGTTACTTCTACGTTTGGTGGATTGGGTGAGTGTATCCATGACAGATGTGAGTTTTTTAATTAATGGTTCAACTTAAGGTGGCAACTTTAACGCACATCTGGGTGGATTGAGGCACCTGGGTATTCCAGCGATTGCATGTTTTTCTTTTGGACCGCCACCCAGGCACAAAGGGATCATGAGATTATTCATACTAGAAACTTCCGTGTGTAGCCACATGCCAATATGGGCACTGGCATAGTTGAGTAAGTTGTGGGAAACCATTCCATGATGGGCTAGCAGATGTAGAGGGATTGTAGGTGTACCGGCCTATCTATCTGGTTAAGGGGACCTCTTCGGAAAGACTGTGTCTCGGTCATCCGTTTCTCAAACACCGTGCAGTGCGAGAAACCAAATGGAGGCGATCGAGTTTTGTGGGGAAAGTGCACAAACCTTTGCAGAGTGTACAAACTGATCATGATTAGCCGTGTCCCCGGTTACGGACGTCTTGAGTATCTAGTACTTGGATTATCATGTGAATCTCATCATGTTACTCTAATTAATATTGTTGGGTTTAAATGATGATTTATTAATTGGGGTTGAGAGGATGTCTATCTTTTCAACGATGTTTCAACTACCATGATAGTTAATTAAAATCTATTCCTTTAAAGTAGGGAAAAAATGGCTTTACGCAAAAACTGTAACCATAGAGCTTTCCACCAGCCATATTGCATATAGTATAACTTTACTTTCATAGCTCTCTTTGTGTTATTTTGCCAGCATATTCCATGTGCTGACCCGTTTTCGGGCTGCAACGTTCATGTTGCAGACTTTTCAGACGACGAGTAAGGTGCCTTATAGGTCGTGGTTCTATACTCAGTGATGACGTTGGAGTTGATGGACTCACTTATCTTCCAAGCCTTTCGCTGTTATCGTGTTAGATGGCCTTAAGCCATTTTTATTGTAATAAGTTCATCATTGGAACTATCGATGTAATAAGTGCGTGATTGCTACTCTGTTATAAATCCTTCAAGTACTGTGCGTGTCAGCATTACTGATCCAGGGATGACACTGATGCACAGAGATCAGACTGTTTGAGGTCTAGTCGCTACAGATATGATGAAATGAAAGAGTTGAGGAAATAGAACCAGTAAGCTTGGTGAAGATAATTATTTGGTAGACAAGTTCCAACTGCTGTCTAAGTTGTACATCTGATTAGGGCGGCTTGGTATTTAAACCCGAGGACACACAGTCTCGGACACCCAGTCCTGGACACACATTCCAAGACACCAAGTCCTCATCGTATTCCCCTTGAGCTAAGGACACACAGACCTTGCCCAATCACTTGTGGTAAGTCTTCAGGTGACTTCCGAACCTTCACAGACTCGGTCACTCGGCGATCCACAATTCCTCTTGGATGCTCTAGACCATGACGCCTAACCATCTGGAAGAAGCACAGTCTTCAAAGGTAACAAGCGTCGGATCCACGCAGGATCAATCTCTTCGGTGATGCTTAATCACTTTTGGGTTTGAAGGTGTTTTGGGTTTGGTTTTGGGTTTTTCCTCACTTGATGATTTTCGCTCAAAGTCCTCGGAGGATGGGTTGCTCTTATGACAAGTGTCAGTTTCTCTCGGAGCAGCCAACCAACTAGTGGTTGTAGGGGGCAGCTATTTATAGCCTAGGGAGCAGCCCGACATGATAAGACATAAATGCCCTTTAATGATATGACTGTTAGGTAGGTAGATATTTTGGGACAGCTGGCGCGTAGCACAGCAACGGTCGGAAATTTGAGTATCAAATTCCTCAGGGCTATCATGTTTCTCACTGTGTAGGTAATCCGCACTAGCGAATTCCTAACTCCTCAGTCAGAACAAATTCCTCAAAGACCAGAAGAACTTTGTCTCTGTCACTGAAGAATATGACTGAATTGTATGAGATTTCCAATGGCTTCACTCGAAGGGTTTGGTAGGTGTAGGATTTTGAGTTGAGCATCTCATGGAAATTTTTCCTTATTATTTCCTCGACCCCCTTTAACAGTACGGTGTTTCCTACGACTCAAGAAAGAGAAAATGAAACTACGAAAACAAAAGTCTTCACGCTTCATGTTCCTCAATTGAATACCAAGTCTTCAAGGTCACACCAATTTCTTCACTTTCAAAGTCTTCAGAAAGTCTTCAGAAATCCAAAGTCTTCAGTCGAAGAACTTCATTTTTAGGGGTCGACTTTCTCTGTAAATATCAAACTCCTCATAGACTTAAAGACCTGTGTACACTCATAAACACATTAGTACCTTAACCTATAAGTCTTCAATACACCAAAATCACTAAGGGGCACTAGATGCACTTACAACTATGGACCCGAAGGTCTGTGGTAAACTACTCACACATCATCGGAGAGGCTATGGTGTTGATGTAGAAGCCCTCCGTGATCGATTCCCCCTCTGGTGGAGCACCGGATATGGGCCCAAGATGGGATCTCACGGGTACAGAAGGTTGCGGCGGTGGAAAAGTGGTTCCGTTGCTCTCCCTAATGTTTCTAGGGTATAAGAGTATATATAGGCGGAAGAAGTACGTCGTTGGAGCTACGAGGGGCCCATGAGGGTGGGGGGCACGCCTACCCCCCTGGGCGCAGCCTCCTGCCTCATGGCCGCCTCGTGGCGTTCCAGACTTCAACTCCAAGTCTCCTGGTTTGCTTTCGGTCCAAGAAATATCCCCCCAAAGGTTTTGTTCCGTTTGGACTCCGTTTGATATTGCTTTTCAGCAAAACACTGAGGAATTGGCACTGGGCCTTCGGTTAATAGGTTAATCCCAAAAATAATATAAAAGAGCATATTAAAGCCCATTAAACATCCAAAACAGATAATATAATAGTATGGAACAATAAATAATTATAGATACATTGCAGGCGTCTCAGGACGCGGCAGAGGAGCGAGGGGAGCAGCGCGGGGGAGGACGAGGCGGCGGCAAGGAGCGAGGCGTGGACGGCATCGCTGTGGCGGTAGGAGCCGCACGGGTACCAGCCCGGCGCATCGATGTACAATTGCGCCGCCTCGACCGGGCTCTTCTGCCGCCGGATGGCCCCGGCCAGGTGTGCCGGTGCCAACACCCGCGGCCACCACAACGGCCTTGCGCCCCTCGCCATACTACCAGCTTCGGAGTTCCCCGGGCACCGGCGGACACGACACAAGTAGGCGGTGGTGGATGGGGAACTGGTCTAGGAGGAAAGATGGAAGGGGAGCTTGCCTGCGTCGGCAGAGTTGAGGAGACTTTCCTGCTCTCCTTTTCTTTCTTCCTCCGAACGAAGTAAACGAGGAGGGAATGGGCCAGCGAGCGATCGAGACGTGGCCAGCCAATCACAATTATTCACCGCACAGTGCTTCTTGCCGACATGGGCAACGCGAGAGTGCGCCCTGTGCGCCACCGTTAATGGGTTGTATTGTACAAATGTCCCATACACCTGCAATTAGACGTGGCACAAAAGTCTATGAAGTATGTTTATCCTGGATAATATCAGTAAATTATTGCATAGTTTGCATTAGAAATCACCTCACAAAAATGCATGTATGCAATATGTCTGGCCGCATCCAAGGTAGTCATGTCCTCATCAACGCGTCAAGTTTTTGTCTGGAATTTTTTGACATTTCAAAATATGTTTAAAACACATTTTAAAAATGAGGAGCGTGTGCTCCCATGTGCCAAAATGCCACTCTTGTGCATGCAACATATACATCAACATTCATATACTATGCAATGATGAAAAATTGTGACATGACACACCTCAACGCCCGGGTGGACAATCCGATCAGTGACCGGTCACAAAAAAGAAAATGAGACGGTCACCTCAAATGGGCCTTAAACGTCGTGCTGAGCAACACCCCTCATATTCAGCCAGATATAGGGTGGATATGGGGGGCCCTGGTGCATCTGCCATGTCAGACCAGGCCCATGCTAGCCCACCGGACCCCACATATTCCTCCCCATCCGCTCGCTGGACCAAACCCTAGCCACTTCATTCCACTCTCGTCCACGCCCCTCCGCCACCCAAGCTCCCCTCTGGTGATCTATGGCTTTCTCCAGCATGGTGGGCATCGAGTCCGACGATGACAAGTACATATCCGTCGACTAGGGTGTCGTCTCGTGCAGTTTGGAGGAAGTAATTGTCGTTCGCATTGCACTCTGCCGCTCCCGGGAGGACAGTGTCCGACTGTCTGGCGCGAGTCTATTGCGTTGGCGCACTGGGCGCTCGGATCCTATGGAGCTGGATCATCACGGTCCTCCAGGAGCCTTCCAATCTTCCTTTCCCCATCACCGGTCCGCCGGAGTATGAGTCCCACCGGGATCGGTGTGCCTGCTGTGGGAAGGAGAGGATGAGGGTCGTCGAAGCCCGACTCACTGTCGACATGGCGGCAGCGTAGGCGGTTGATGCGGTGGTGTGCACGACGGCAGAGGAGAAAATCATCCGCACCCGCGTTGGAAAGCAGCGACAACAGAGGAACACACACATCCTCGCCCGAGAGCAGAATCGGGCCGTCCGTGCCATGGCCGGACTGCCCGCCAATGAGGTGAATGAGGACAGCTACTTGCCGGACATCTCTGACGACGAGCAGATCCAGCTCGATCCATACTGCGTCTTCGACCACTACTTTCGTGAGAAGGATGACACGGGCACTGGGAAGGACAAGGGAAGACGTGGATGATCTTCTCCGTAGCTAGTATGTAGTTACACATGTCAATTTTTGGTAGTCCAATGACATTTTTTGATGTAGTATGTACTACGTAGTTACATGGCTTTGAATGGATTTGAGGTGTCTGATCATGAGAAGAACACTTTAAGGGGTGATCGGCCAGCGTCCTGGGATGCATCTAGACACGTCCGCGAGCGTTCGAGGGATCGGATTTGACAAGTTCAGCCGTAAATGCATAGCTTATATGATATGCTAGTACTGTTTTTAAGATGAAAGCATGAATTTATCCAAATCCAGAGCAACATGACTCCCATCTTCATGTGAGAGGACCAAAGAATAGAATTACTCCTACTCCCTCCGTTCCTAGATATTTGTCTTTCTAGATATTTCAACAAGTGACTACATACGGAGCAAAATGAGTGAATCTACACTCTAAAATATGTCTATATACATCCGTATGTGGTAGTCCATTTGAATCTCTAAAAAGACAAATATTTAGGAATGGCGGGAGTATATCATTATATTTAAAATCAGCTTTGTGTGTAATCGATGTTTGATGTACTCCAAGTGAAGTGTGCAAAATGAAGGGAAGAGCTTTTGATTGGCCGGCCGCTTGTACACACATCCGTTGGCTTGGAAATGACCTCCTCGCCGATGTGCCGCATCAGCCTGTGCCACTGGCGCTTCTCCTCCTGCACCTCACTGATGTCCCGCCTCCGCCTACTCCGGCGCCACTCCTCCTCCACCTCCACCTCGCCGCACTCACGCTCCTGGTCTCCCCATGCCGCCTTTGCCGCTGCCACCCGCTGCCACGTAGCGGGTGAGCGCTGGGACGCTCAGCCCGGTGCACGCACACCAACTGCTCAACGAATTGCTCCGGCATGACACTCTGATAACCCACAAGTGTAGGGGGTCGCAACAGTTTTCGAGGGTAAAGTATTAAACCAAAATTTGTTGATTCGACACAAGGGGAGCCAAAGAATACTCTTAAGTATTAGCAACTGAGTTGTCAATTCAGCCACACCAAGAAAACTTAGTATCTGTAGCAAGATAATTTAGTAGCACAGTAATATGATAGTGGTGATAGCAGCAATAAAAGTAAAGATAGTGTTTTTGTAGTTTTTGTGATGATAGCAACGAAAACGTAAATATCAGCTAGCAATATAGGTAAAGCTCGTAGGCATTGGATCGGTGATGGGAAATTACGTCGGATGCAATTCATCATGTAGAAGTTATAACCTAGGGTGACACTGAACTAGCTCCAGTTCATCAATGCAATGTAGGCATGTATTCCGAATATAGTCATACGTGCTTATGGAAAAGAACTTGCATGACATCTTTTGTCCTACCCTCCCGTGGTAGCGGGGTCCTATTGGAAACTAAGGGATATTAAGGCCTCCTTTTAATAGAGTACTGGACCAAAGCATTAACACAAAGTGAATACATGAACTCCTCAAACTATGGTCATCACCGGGAGTGGTCCCGATTATTTTCACTTCGGGGTTGCCGGATCATAACACATAGTAGGTGACTATAGACTTGCATGATAGGATCAAGAAAACACATATATTCATGAAAACATAATAGGTTCAAATCTGAAATCATGGCACTCGGGCCCTAGTGACAAGCATTAAGCATGGCAAAAGTCATAGCAACATCAATCTCAGAACATAGTGGATACTAGGGATCAAACCCTAACAAAACTAACTCGATTACATGATAGATCCCATCCAACCCATCACCGTCCAGCAAGCCTACGATGGAATTACTCACACACGGTGGTGAGCATCATGGAATTGGTGATGGAGGAAGGTTGATGATGACGATGGCGACGATCTCCACTCTCCGGAGCCCCGAACGGACTCCAGATCAGCCCTCCCGAGAGAGATTAGGGCTTGGCGGCAGCTCTGTCTCGTAAAACGTGATAATTATGTCTCCCTTATTTTTTTCTCCATGAAACAGAATATATAGGACCTGGGGATACGTCGGTGGGGCACCGGGCTGCCCTCGAGGCAGGGGGCGCGCCCTGGGAAGGGGGGCGCGCCCCCCACCCTCGAGGACGGCCCGTGGGCCCCCAGGTGTGGATCTTCTTGCCAGTATTTTTTATATTTTCGGAAATAAATCTCCGTTGATTTTCAGGCGATTCCGAGAACTTTTTATTTCTGCGCAAAAACAACACCATGGCAGTTCTGCTGAAAACAGCGTTAGTCCGAGTTAGTTCCATTCAAATCATGCAAGTTAGAGTCCAAAACAAGGGCAAAAGTGTTTGGAAAAGTAGATACGTTGGAGACGTATCAACTCCCCCAAGCTTAAACCTTTGCTTGTCCTCAAGCAATTGACTTGATAAACTGAAAGTGATATATAAAAACTTTGACAAACTCTGTTTGCTCTTGTTGTTGTAAATATGTAAGCTAGCATTCAGGTTTTCAACAAGATCGTGAACTAACCACATTCACAATAACTTTCAGGTCTCAAGACTACTCACATCAATGGCATAATCAACTAGCAAGCAATAATAATAAACCTCAGATGACAACACCTCTCAAAACAATCATGGTATGCTATAACAGGATGGTATCTCGCTAGCCCTTTCTGAGATCGCAAAACATAAATGCAGAGCACCTTTAAAGATCAAGGACTGACTAGACATTGTAATTCATGGTAAAAGAGATCCAGTCATGATCATACTCAATGCAAATTAATAGTAATACATGCAACGACAAAGGTGCTCTTCTACTGGTGCTCTTTGATAAGAGGGTGATGACTCTGCATAAAAGTAAATAGATAGGCCCTTCACAGAGGGAAGCAGGGATTTGTAGAGGTGCCAGAGCTCGATTTTAAAATAGAGATTGAATAACATTTTGAGCGGTATACTTTCATTGTCAACAAACAACCAAGAATCTCGATATTTTCCATGCTACGCACATTATAGGCGGTTCCCAAACAGAATGGTAAAAGTTTATACTCCCCCAACCACCAACAAGCACACTCCACGGCCAGCCGAATCCACGGGTTACCGTCCAAACAAGCAATAGCCCTGGGGGAGTTTTGTTTAATTATTATGATTTTAAGCATGGGACTGGGCATCCCTGTTACCAGCCATTTTCTCGTGAACGATGAGCGGATTCCACTCATTGTGAGAATAACCCACCTAGCATGGAAGATATAGAGAGCCCTAGTTGATACATGAGTTGTTCGAGCATACAAACCATAATTTCATTTGAAGGTTTAGAGTTTGGCACATACAAATTTACTTGGAACGGTAGGTAAATACCGCATACAGGAAGGTATGGTGGACTCATGTGGAATAACTTTGGGGTTTATGGAAGTGGATGCACAAGCAGTATTCCCGCTTAGTACAGGTGAAGGCTAGAAAGAGACTGGGAAGCGACCAGCTAGAGAGCAACAACGGTCATGAACATGCATTAAAATTAATCAACAATGGATGCAAGCATGAGTAGGATATAAATCACCATGAACATAAATATCGTGAAGGCTATGTTGATTTGTTTCAACTACATGCGTGAACATGTGCCAAGCCAAGTCACTTAAATCGTTCAAAGGAGGATACCACCCATCATACCACATCACAACCATTTTAATATCATGTTGGCACGCAAGATAGACCATTATAAACTATCAACTAATTAAGCATGGCATAAGCAGCTATGATCTCTAATTGTCATTGCAAACATGTTTCATTCATAGCAAGCTGAATCGGGAACGACGAGCAATCATATTTACAAAAACAAGAAAGGTCGAGTTCATACTAGCTTTTCTCATCTCAATTAGTTCATCATATATCATCCTTATTGCCTTTCACTCGCATGACAGAATGGCGTGGATAATAATAATAGTGCACGTGCATTGGACTAAGCTGGAATCTGCAGGCATTTAATACAAGAGAGAAGACAAGGTAATATGGCTCAAGGTTAAATTAACAACAAAGCATATAAGAGCCACTAAGCATTTTAATCATGGTCTTCTACTCTTAACCCCTAAACAAAAGAAAAGAAATTATTTACACGGGAAAGCTACCAACAAGCAAAAGAAGAACGGGAAATCTTTTTGGGTTTTCATTTTTAGTTACTACTACAAGCAAAGAAAGTAAACTAGCTAGAAGCTACAGCTAATATTTTTTGTTTTTCTGGGTTTTTCTAGCACACAAGAAAAAGACTAAGAAAAAGAAATTTAGACTAAGCATGGATGGTACAGTGAAACAGTGTGAGCACCGACAACTAGAATAAGTGTGTGAACATGAATGCAAGTCGGTGAGAAACACGTACTCCCCCAAGCTTAGGCTTTTGGCCTAAGTTGGTCTATGGCCACGGATCGAAGCCACTCCCTCCAGTGTACTGAGATGTGTCCTCTGGATGCCACTGGCTGGCGAGCTCATCTAGATCCCACCCATAAACAGATTGACGAGAAGGATCAAATGGTGGTTCTGGCTCAGGCTTTGAAGCTTGTGCCTGACCTTGGTACTTGTAGAAGGCATCTGATGTAATGAGGTATTTGCCTGTGGACAGATCAAGCAGAGATGGTGCAGGCAAGGTAACAATTTCACAGTATATTTCATCAAACCTCAATTTATAAAGTAGCTGCATATTTTTGTCTTTAATAAGAAAGTCATGAGCTACCATGCTCTTGTAGTCTAGATAAATAGGGGCAAGCAGTTTTTATTCCTTCTCATGATGCCTAATAGGTATGTTAAAATGTTCGGCAAGGCGAGAAGCAAATATGCCTCCAAAGACGGGCCCCTTTGAGCGGTTCAGACTCAATCGTTTGGCAACGACGGCACCCAAGCTAAAAGTTGTGTCACGAAACAAAGCATGGCGTAAAATGATAATATCAGTGGCACTGAGATTCCCACTGTTCCCACGACCAATTAAACACCTACTAGCAAATAAAGCAAAGTAGCGCAGAATAGGGAAGTGTATGCTGGTGATTCTTGCCCCTAAAACTTGTCTAGTTTCACCTACGGCTATCATATCAATAAACCCTTTGACGTCTTCATGACGTGGTTCATCTAGTCTACCTTCAAAGGGTACCTTGCATATTTCACAAAAATCTAACCACGATGTCTCCTTAACCACATCATATAAGCGAAACTCCACCGTAGGTGGTGTTTTCCTAGAATGAAAATGAAAGCTTTGCGTAAAAATATTGGTGAGTAAGAGATACTGTTCTTTTTGGTCGTTCATGAAGTCAGTGAGGCCTGCATTATTAGCCATCCAATAAAAATCTTCGTAAATACCGGCGGACGTCATGAAATTATTGCAAGGCCATTCGCATGGTCAAACTTCCGCCATGCGAGGAATATGATACTTGGGCTTCTTGTTTTCTTCTTTCTTCTTCTCCTCTGAGCTCTTGCTGGAAGAGCCCTTCAATATTCTTTTTAACATTTTCCCTTTCTGAAAATTTCTGAAATTTTTAGTAACTCACAAATAAAAGTTAACCAAACTCAACAAGAATGATAGCAACAACTCCTATAAGTGCCTAGAAGCTATATCATGCATTAGAACTACTTGGGACCAAGAAAATTTGACGTGCAAGCTCAAGAACAAGGTCACCACAGCAGCACAAATTTGCAACATATAAAGCACTAGAACAAAAACTAATTGGACCAATGGAGGAGTCACATACCAAGGAACAATCTCCCCAAACAGTTTGGTGAATGGTGCTTTGAGCAAGGAGATCGAAAATGGCAGTAAAACGAGCTAGAACTCGGGTTTGAGCTGGCTGGGGATTTTTTTGGGAGGAAGAAGAAGGGTGTGGGTGAAAGGATAAGTGGAGGGGGGCCACATGGGGACCTCGAGGCAGGGGGCGCGCCCTGTGAAGGGGGGCGCGCCCTGTGCCCTCGAGGCCAGCTGCTGGCTCCCCTCGCTGTGTGTTCAGTGCCATATTTTCTTAAATATTCTAGAAAAAATCATATTTCATTTTCATGGCATTTGGAGAACTTTTATTTTCGGGATATTTTTTATTGCACGGATAAGTCTGGAAACAGACAGATAATGCTATTTTTTTATTTAACCTAATTAACAGAAAGTAAAAGGACGGTACAGAAGGCTTGTGCCATCTAGATTCACCTATCCCATGTTCATCAAAAGGAATCCATTAACAAGGTTGATCAGGTCTTGTTAATAAACTCTTTTCGAGTAACATGAAACCGGAGAATTTTCGAATAACACTATGTTACCTCAATGGGGATATGTATGTCCCCAACAATAAGTATGGCATATGCCTTCTTGATAGTAGGAATAGGAAACTCAAAACCTCCAATAGTGATAGTTGAAGTTTTTCCAATATAGTTGATACTAAAAACCTGAGGTTGTTTCCTCGGAAAGTGTACCGTATGCTCATTACCATTGACATGAAAAGTGACATTGCCTTTGTTGCAATCAATAACAGCCCCTGCAGTATTCAAAAAAGGTCTTCCAAGAATAATAGACATACTATCATCCTCGGGAATATCAAGTATAACAAAGTCTGTTACAATAGTAACATTTGCAACTACAACAGGCACATCCTCACAAATACCGATAGGTATAGCAGTTGATTTATCAGCCATTTGCAAAGATATTTCCGTAGGTGTCAACTTACTCAAGTCAAGTATGCGATATAAGGAGAGGGGCATAACACTAACACCAGCTCCAAGATCACACAAAGTAATTTTAACATAGTTTCTCTTAATGGAGCAAGGTATAGTAGGTACTCCTGGATCTCCTAATTTCTTAGGCATTCCACCCTCAAAAGTGTAATTGGCAAGCATGGTGGAGATTTCTACATCGGGTATCTTTCTTTTGTTGGTAATAATATCTTTCATGTACTTGGCATAAGGATTTGTTTTAAGCACATCAGTCAAACGCATACGCAAAAAGATAGGTCTAATCATTTCAGCAAAGCGCTCAAAATCTTCATCATCCTTTTTCTTGGATGGTTTTGGAGGAAAAGGCATGGGTTTCCGAACCCATGGTTCTCTTTCTCCGCCGTGCTTCCTAGCAACAAAGTCTCTCTTATCATAACGTTGATTCTTTGATTGTGGGTTATCAAGATCAACAGCACGTTCAATCTCTACATCATTATCATTGCTAGGTTGAGCATCACCATGAACATCATTATTAATATTATCACTAGGTTCATGCTCATTACCAGATTGTTCTCAGCATCAGAAACAAATATATCATTGGGATTCTCAGGTGGGCGAGCTACAGGTTCACTAGAAGCATGTAAATTTCTATCATTTTTTTTCTTCTTCTTAGAAGAACTAGGTGCATCTAAATTAGCTCTCTGATAATCTTGCTCAATTCTATTAGGGTGGCCTTCAGGATACAGAGGTTCTTGAGTCATTTTACCACCTCTAGTTGCAACTCTAACAGCATACACTACGGGAATCAGGCATTTTGCCGTCAGGACGCTACAGACGGCAAAGAACGGATTACAGACGGCAAAAAATTTGCCGTCAGCCCATGACGGCAAAAGATGTCGGCAAACTCAAAATCGGCAAAGAGTCATTTTGCCATCAGCCCAAGGGCGAGATGACGACAAATGTTTTGCCGTCAGTGAGCACGTTTTGCCGTCAACGGGAATATGTACACGGCAAAAAAAAGCAAACAGACGGAACGCCTGTCTAACGGACCATTTTGCCGTCTGTCGAACTACAACACAAACGGCAAAAGATACTATTTTTTTATAAAAAAACATGATCCAACAGTGGATGTGCAGAGGACAGAGATGGTAGGCAGACCCATCACTTGCGTTTATGCTTTTAGTACTTTGACAACTATTAAATACACTGACAACCTTTTAAAAAAATACACTAACAACCATTCATCTATAGAGAAAAAATAGATATTGCAGGGCTGCTAAATACAGATTACAGACGGCCACGAAAAAAATACAGATTGTCGGGCTGCCGAACTACAACACTTTGACAACGGAGGAAGGGGCCGGCCACATGGGGGTTAACGGAGGACATGCCAGGCTAGCCAGCCGTGTCGGGGTCGACGGAAGAAGGGGCCGGCCGCGCCGTGGTCGACGGAGGAAGGGGCCGGCCGCGCCTGGGGTCGATGGGGGAAGGGGCCGGCCGCGCCTGGGATCGACGGAGGAAGGGGCCCTCCGCGCCTGGGGTCGACGGAGGAAGGGCCGGCCGCGCCTGGGGTCGACGGAGGAAGGGCCGGCCGCGCCTGGGGTCGACGGAGGAAGGGCCGGCCACGCCTGGGGTCGACGGAGGAAGGGCCGGCCACCTGGGGTCGATGGAGGAAGGGGCCGGCCGCGCCTGGGGCCGCCGGCGTTGGGGGCGGGGAGGCCAGTGCTGGTGCGAGGCGACGAGGCGGCCGCCGGTTGGTGGAGCAGCGATGGGGCTGGAGGCCGACGGGGATGCCACGCAGGGGCGGGATGCCGCGCAGGGGCGGGGCCGCCGGCGTTGGGGGCGGGGCGGCCGGCGTTGGTGCGAGGCGTACGCAGGCAGAGGCATTCGAGAGAGAGAGGGAGCTCGTGCATGGGATGTGGGAAGAGATAAGACCGGGGTGGGAAGAGCTAAGACCGGGGAGGGAGCTCGTGCGTGGGATGTGGGGTGCGGCAGTTTCGGTCGGTGGCCCCAGATGGAGTCATGGGGGCATGTGCTAGTCAATGGGTGGCCTGAGTGTGTGAGATGTGCGCCTGAGATTTTGCCACCTCATCGATCCGAGAGATCGATCCGCGAGGTGTGTTTCTTGTTTTGCCGTCTGCGTTTTTTTTTACAGACGGCAAAATATCTTTGCCGTCATCAGTTTTTTTTTTACAGACGGCAAAATATATTTGCCGTCATCTGGTTGTTCTACAGACGGCAAAAATTGTCTTTGCCGTCATCAATTTTTTTACAGACGGCAAAAATTGTCTTTGCCGTCATCAGCTTTTTTTACAGACGGCAAACTTTGTATTTGCCGTTAGTTATTCTTTGCCGTCAGGTTCATGACGGTGAAATAATCTTTGCCGTCTGCCCCGACGATTAGCTGTCGGCAAAGAGGCTTCATGTCGGCAAAATAGTAGATTCCCGTAGTGATAGTCATTATTCTTACTATTTAATTCATTGAGCAAATCATTCTGAGCTTTAACTACTTGTTCTACTTGAGTGGTAACCATAGAAGCATGTATACTAATAAGTTTCAGTTCATCTTTAGCACTAGACAAATAATCACTTAAGCGTTTAATCATATGATGTCACACCCTGATTTTCATGCCACAACACTTAAGCTAATAATCATGCTAAAATATGGTTTGGCAAAAACTTTTGAGTGTTTTTGACCTGGCTTGATTGGTTTTCTGTTTGCTGTTTGCAAGTGCTCTAAAAATCAAATAAATCATCCAACTCTTATACTTCATCTCCTTGATCCAAAACCTTTTCCCAATGATCATGCCATGTGTATAGAACAGTATAGTATTTTCTTATAAAAATAATTTGGCCAAATAGTATTTTCTAAAATTTAGTTTTCCAAAAACCCCTGAATTGAGGTTTGTACTGCAAGTACTTAATTGAGGGTGTGAAAAAACTTTCAAAAAGTATATTTGAATCCTATTAGGTATAGGACTCCCTTAAACCACAAAAGTATAATTTTAAAAGTTATTTTCTTATTTTATTTAAAGGCTTTTTCTTTAGGCCATAAATGGTCTTTAATAGGTAAAAATTATTTAACTATTTCAAAAATATTTGCCTAAATTCAGAGAGACTCCTAGGACATATATTGTCCATATATAAGAGTTTCAACACATGGTCATGTTCAAAATATTGGACAAATCCTTCCAAAACTCTTTCTGGATATTTCAAGCTTTTGAAATATTTACAAAGGAAACATTCTCTAAAAATTCCAGGGAAATTCTATCATGTTAGATATGACATATTTGATGATCTTACAAAGCCTCATGCCTTCAAGATCAAGAAAACATCATCAAATACCCTGAAAACCATTTCTGTCCATTTTCAAGTTTGAGCAACTTTACATTGCCAAACTTGTCCAAATGCTCTCAAACTTGGTGCACATGCTAAAATGGTCTAATTAAGCATCTAGATCAAATGGCACAAGTATTGGAGAAGCATAACTTGATCTAAGTGCCCCAAAACCCTTTTTGACCAGATCCAAATTTGAACAACTCTACATTGCCAACTTTTTACTTCTGACCTCACATTTTGTGGACATGATCAGAACCCCAAATGATGACACTACACCAAGTGGTGCATCAAGGAGAGATGATTTGTATGACTGAATCTTGGAAAAGTCATTTAAGCTGATTTCTAGGGTTTACCAAAGTTACATTGGCAAGTTTCTTCAAATGAGCTCAAACTTGGTGGAATACCCTATTTCTATATGCCATTTGATCATGTTAAGTCTCATGTCAATTGGAAGTCATTTGCTTGCCCAAAACCACATCAAACACCTTCTGCCATTTTACCAAAACCAATGTTTTGCCCCCTTTTACTATTAACCTTTGATTCAACTTTTTACCACATCATCTCCTAGTTACCTTCTACCTCCAGTAAGTCACTCATGCCCTCAGCTCAATTATTGGTGGGTCAAAACCTCACTTCTTCCCTCTGTTTTCACCATGGCAGCACATCTCCCCCCCCCTACCTCTTCCTTACAGACTTGCCTTAGATATTAAGCTTCAAATAGCATATCAGAAATCCCCAGGAGCTAGTGGACAAGCTTGGCCACGCGCGGGACGCCAGTTGCATGCCATGACATGCAATGGTCGCGCTCTGGAGCGCGCTACAGTGCTCTGG
>LR738709.1:61092241-61142832 GCA_902687465.1 Secale cereale | reverse complement strand
CAGCATGCCAAACAACGCCCCTCGACGTCCGCGTCACGGCAAGGTGATGTCCCCCTCCTCTCTCCCCCTCTCTCGCCCCTGCTCGCACGCGCGCTGGCCACCCGAGCACGCCAATGGCGCGGCTCACACGCGCGGAGCCTCTGGCACGCCCCGCTCCCCCTTTCCTTTACCCTCGACCTGGACGTTCCTCACAAACACCCTAGACATGATCTAGAGCGCCGATTTGGCCTCTACCATCGCCTAGGGCGTGGCCGTGGACGTCGTCCGCGGTGCACCACAGCCCCTCTATTTAGAGGCCCTCTTGAGCTCTCCTGTTGCCTCTTCCTGCTTTCCCTCTCTCACGCGAACCTCCCAGACAAGCCCCCTCTCCCCCTGGTGCTCTCTTTACCTCTCCACGGCCCCCATGGTCTCCATCGGCCTCCTCTTGGCTCTGGCGAACCAGGGCCCCTCCCCCTCTCCTTCGACCTCCTGGAGAACCTCCGGTGTGCTACGGAGCACCCCCGCTCCTCTCCATCTCTTCCCGTGCCTCGTAGTGAGGATGGCACCACCGCCCGACAAGGCCGCCCGCCATGACCAGTGCAGGAGGCGCTCCGGTCCTCCCCTGCCGCCCCAAGGGCCCTCCCTGACGCGCCGCTCCTCGGAGACCCCTCCGGTGGTCGCGCCTTGGCCGAGGGTGGCCTGTGCCGCCGGGGGCGAGCGCCGGCCGCCGCGCAGACAGGGTCTCAATCCCCTCTGTCGCGGGCGCGGGAGGAAGGAGATGACCCTGCGGGTGGTCCCTGCAGGTCAGCGACCCCGGAAGCAAGCCCTACCTGTTTAAGTGGAGACGGCTACGGCGTTGACCGCCTCCCCCGCGCGAAGGCGCATTTCCTGCAAGCCGCCTCCGGTGTGGCCCCTGCGCGTGTGATGTCTACACACGCTTCTACTCTTGTAGACTATGTTGGGCCTCCAAGCGCAGAGATTTGTAGGACAGCAGCAATTTCCCTCAAGTGGATGACCTAAGGTTTATCGAACTCAGGGAAGTAGAGGTTGAAGATGGTCTCTCTCAAGCAACCCTGCAACTAAGATACAAGAAGTCTCTTGTGTCCCCAACACACCTAATACACTTGCTAGATGTATAGGTGCACTAGTTCGGCGAAGAGATGTTAAATGGCAAGTGATATGGATGGCAAAACAAAGTAATATAAATCTGTAATAAAAAGTGCAGCAAGCAAACAAGTGGTAAACGTGAGCACAAATGGTATTGCAATGGTGGAAACAAGGCCTAGGGATCATACTTTCACTAGTGGCAACTCCCAACAACATTAACATAATTGAATCACATGATATTTCCCATAAAACATGCAAAGGGGACGTACTCGGAGGTCATTCCTTCGTGGTCAAGAGAGGACGAGAATTATGTAGGGCTGCAAAAGCACACCTCAAAGTTCGTAGTTCTCAATCTAAGGATTTCCCAATGTCACCGCGGCCATCCAAAGAGAGTCCCACAATCACCACAACATATCTAAAGGATAGTCAAAGACAAGCACCAAGAGACTCTCAATCTTCAATCAACACACAAGAGAGGAAATCACTCATGAAAATATTTTTCTAATCCATGTCCAATAGACCGCTGTCACCTTGGTCTCGGGGATTATACTAGATAAAGACAAGTGAGTACATCAATCCAATACATAAAGGAAGGAGAAATATCATGGGATCACCCTAGATTAACATAGCCTATGATCACAACGAAGATCACATCATGGGAGAGAGAGATAACCACATAGCTACACGTACGAGCCCTCGGCCCCGGAGAAGACTACTCACACATGGACATGGTGAGGAGGAGGTTGATGCTGGTGTTGATGGAGAGGTGCAGCCCGGCGAGGAGGAGACGGCCGGCGGCAGCCACGGAGGCGGCGGCGGCGGCCCTTGGGGGCGCGGCGGCGGCGGCGGCCCTAGGGGGCGGTGGCGGCCCTCGGGGCGGCGGCGGCCCTAGGGGGCAGCGGCTCCTTGGCCCTCCTTCTTCCTTGTGGATGGTGCTGCAATGGTGCTGGTCCTCCCCTCCAAGACGGCGGCTTGGGAGGAGGAAAATTCGTGGCCCTTGGTGACCTAGGTTTTCTCTCTTTATATAAACTCTCGGATTCCCGTCATCAGATTTTGGGCCTCAGTAAAACGGGCTTAACTCGGCCGTCCGGACTCCGATTTGGACGAATTTTATATCCAGAAGCATCGCCTCGAAATTCCCCACAACTTTCACAACTAGACTTTTTCCGTTTGACGTAGTCTTCGAGCCGGAACATGACCATCTTTAAAAAACGTTCTCAGACAGATTTCAGGAAAGTCAGAGTCCTACTCCAATACGACTCCTTTTGCGTTTTTGTCAATTTCCAAGTAATTCCTACACAATAAAGTGTAAAACAAGAACATTGTGCACTTTTGCAACAATTAGTAGGTTAGTCCAAATATGATCAAAAGTGTATGGAAGTGCATAAATATCATAGCAATATCACACAAAAAAAGGCATGGAGCAAGCAGAAATTATAGATACGTTTTGGACGTATCAACATCCCCAAGCTTAATTCCTGCTCGTCCTCGAGTAGGTAAATGATAACAAGCATAATTTCTGTGGTGACATGCTATTAACCATATAAGGACTTTTCACAGTCACATGACAAAAGCTTACTGAGACAATGAATCTATAGTAATTAAGTTGCCTCATGAGAAAATCACAAAGAATTGAAAGTTTTACAATATGATACTGAAACATCAAATAGATTTGTAGTGAGCATGATGTGCAAATATGATAAAGTGGTACCTCGCTTACCCCTTTTAGTGAAGCAAAACATAAATGCAGGGACACCTCCAAGGTTTAAGTGACGACTAGATACAATGATTTCAGAATAAACGATATCATAATCATGCAAAAGACAATGGTACTTTGGGACAATGCACATTACACTCAGAATGACAATCATGCTCTCAATAGTTGGTGCTTTAAAGAAGGTGGAGACTCTCGAACCGTGGCTTTTGTTGGCAAGGTTGAAAACCCGTGGTCGGAAACAAAAACTAAACATGTACCAGAGCTCTTGGTTTTAAAAAACAGAGGTAATAATTATTTTTTAGAATATGCATATTTCGTCAACGAATGCTAGCAGATAACTCAATCACTTCTTGAGCTGGGCAAGTTTCGAGGAACGGCTCCCAAATGAGGACGATCACATCCTCTTAATCTCCTTTGTTTATCACTGCCAAAGTTTTCTGATTTCTCATGAACAAAGCGTGAAGGAGGGTTTGTTTGTTGTATAATTTTTTTAATGAGCCGGGCGCACTCTATGCCAGTTCCTTCTCGTATTATGGGTTTGCACATTAGACATGCAATCCCGGGGTGAAGCTTGTCCAACTTAAAAAGATTATGAATTAACTACTACTTCCTCATGAGCTAAAACAGAGGCACAAAAGAGAAATGCTTTTTTTTTGAATAATTTCGAGATGGTACATGAAAGTCTTCGTTAGGAATGGCAGGTAAATACCATGTATAGGAAGGTATGGTGGACTCATATGGCATAACTGGTTTAAGAGATTTTGGATGCACAAGCAGTCAGTCCGCTTAGTACAGGCGAAGGTTAGCAAAAGACTGGGAGCGACCAACTAAAAGAGCAATGACGGTCATAATCATGCAGAGCGACAAAGCAACATTGAATCAGGCATGGAAGTTATATCGCTACTCATAAATAAAGATCATCAAGGCTTGACAGACTTTCTTTACAGTCTTAAATATGCGTGAGCATACGCCAAGTCAATCAAAATAAATTCTTGAAGAAAGATATTACTAAACCATACCACATCATAGGCAAACAAACCATGTTGGTACTCCAATAACACATTGGGAACCCCCCAGCTATTTGAGACTAACCATAAGAAAACATGAACTACTAAGCGCCATCGTGCACATAGCATCTTTATCATAGACATATCAACCAATGCAACGGAAGCAAACTCTCTTAATAAGATAAGCATGATAACTAAAGAGAGTTCAAGCAACCAACTAAACGAAAGCTCTTTGAAAAGATAAGCATGAATACTAAGAGCTAAGCATGATAGTAGCTATTAAAAGATAAAGAACACACCCAGCAAAGATAGACATGAAAATTCTATGTTATGTTCTAGGTAGAAGTGGAGCGTGTTTCTCTCCCACATAAAGAAAGCTGAGTTCCGACTCGTTATGAAAAGCTAAAGTAAACTAAAAGGAAAACTAAAGGCAAGACGCTCCAAGCTTAACACATAACACATGAAGTGATTAAAATATAGTGGAACGAAAGACGAACTGATAATGTTGATGGAGAAGGGGATGCACGGGGGCATCCCCAAGCTTAGACGCTTGAGTCTCCTTGAATATTTCTTGGGGGTGCATGGGGGCATCCCCAAGATTGAGCGTTTGACACTCCTGAATCTTTTTATCATCTTCCCTCGCACACTTGAAAACTCCCTTCATACATAACTCATCATAATCTGATTAGCGAGGTTAGTACCCATAATAAAATAATTGTTCCTTGCTGGAAATAAAGATATTCTTGAATTTCTACTGTTTCTCAAGATTGCCAAAAGGTTTTTGCAAAGAAAAAGCAAGCTCTAGGTTTGCAAAATGAAGGAAAGGCAAAACAGGACAGAATCTGTGAAAAACAGAACAGCAGGTAGTAAATGATTTTTCCGGGGCACTTCTGCAACTGTAATCAAAAAACTCAAAACAGACGCACGAAAGACAATTATATAGAGCACGCTGCCGAAAAAATTCAGACCAAAAAGATGATCTGGTGATTTTATACGAATTTTTCTATCCAAGGACAGAATCTGTTTCCTGGACAGCACGTCACAACTTTTGAACTTTCTTGCAATCAGAGGCTAAACTTGGCACAAAGCTGAAAAATAAAGATACAATGATGTTGCTATAGTAGTAACAACATCAAGACACAACAAAAGCAAAATAAAATTTTATTCATTGTGGGCTGCCTCCCAAAAGCGCTTTCTTTTATGCCTTTAAGCTAGGCATAAGACTTTAATGATGCTCTTGTAGGAATAAGAGTTGAAGAACAAAAGAGAGCATCAAGAAGCAAATACCAAACACATTTAAGTCTAACATGCTTCCTATGCATAGGAATATTGCAATAGAATAATTTATTGAAGCACAAAGCAATAAGCATAGGAAGGCAAAACACGTGTAGCTTCAAAACCTTCAACATAAAGAGAGGGAACTTGATATTATTGAAATATCTATAAGCATATGTTCTCTTCTCATAATAATTTTCAGTGGCATCATGAATAAACTCAACAATATAAGCATCACATAAAGCATTGTTACCATGATCCACATGCAAAAAGGTACTCTTACTCTCCACATAAGCATCTTTGGGGAGCCCATGGTTAGGACATTTTAGCATTAACGTTTTCAGTCTCCCCCAAACTTGAGCTACGCTCTCTTCGTCACGAGACCTAAAGTTATAGATATAGTTCCTGTGTCGATGAATTTCATGAAGAGGATAAAACTTAGTATAAAAGAGAGACATAAGCTCTTGCCAATCAAGTAAGTGCGAGTTATCGAGAAGCTTATACCAATCTGAAGCTTTATCTATAAGTGATACGGCGAACAATTTCCTCATGACAAACTCCCTTGATACACCTGCAAGCTTAAATAATGAACATAATTGTGACAGATATAGCAAGTGTTCACCGGGATGTCTGTCTCCTGCATAACGATTAGCCAAGACATAATCGATAATACCAGCTGGTATTTTATAGGGCACAATTTCAGTAGGGGGAGGAGCAACCACCACAGGTGTGGGGCGTCTTCCCGCAAGCAACGATCCAATAGCAAGGTTGTCCATAAGCATAACTAGTGAAATAAAAACAAGAAACAAAAAGATTTAATTGCAATATCTAAAGATATACCTTCAAGCACTCACCTCCCCGGCAACGGCGCCAGAAATAGCTTGATGTCTACACACGCTTCTACTCTTGTAGACTATGTTGGGCCTCCAAGCGCAGAGGTTTGTAGGACAGCAGCAATTTCCCTCAAGTGGATGACCTAAGGTTTATCGAACTCAGGGAAGTAGAGGTTGAAGATGGTCTCTCTCAAGCAACCCTGCAACTAAGATACAAGAAGTCTCCTGTGTCCCCAACACACCTAATACACTTGTTAGATGTATAGGTGCACTAGTTCGGCGAAGAGATGTTAAATGGCAAGTGATATGGATGGCAAAACAAAGTAATATAAATCTGTAATAAAAAGTGCAGCAAGCAAACAAGTGGTAAACGTGAGCACAAATGGTATTGCAATGGTGGAAACAAGGCCTAGGGATCATACTTTCACTAGTGGCAACTCCCAACAACATTAACATAATCGAATCACATGATATTTCCCATAAAACATGCAAAGGGGACGTACTCGGAGGTCATTCCTTCGTGGTCAAGAGAGGACGAGAATTATGTAGGGCTACAAAAGCACACCTCAAAGTTCGTAGTTCTCAATCTAAGGATTTCCCAATGTCACCGCGGCCATCCAAAGAGAGTCCCACAATCACCACAATATATCTAAAGGATAGTCAAAGACAAGCACCAAGAGACTCTCAATCTTCAATCAACACACAAGAGAGGAAATCACTCATGAAAATATTTTTCTAATCCATGTCCAATAGACCGCTGTCACCTTGGTCTCGGGGATTATACTAGATAAAGACAAGTGAGTACATCAATCCAATACATAAAGGAAGGGGAAATATCATGGGATCACCCTAGATTAACATAGCCTATGATCACAACGAAGATCACATCATGGGAGAGAGAGATAACCACATAGCTACACGTACGAGCCCTCGGCCCCGGAGAAGACTACTCACACATGGACATGGTGAGGAGGAGGTTGATGATGGTGTTGATGGAGAGATGCAGCCCCGCGAGGAGGAGACGGCCGGCGGCAGCCACGGAGGCGGCGGCGGCGGCCCTTGGGGGCGCGGCGGCGGCGGCGGCCCTAGGGGGCGGGGGCGGCCCTCGGGGCGGCGGCGGCCCTAGGGGGCAGCGGCTCCTTGGCCCCCCTTCTTCCTTGTGGATGGTGCTGCAATGGTGCTGGTCCTCTCCTCCAAGACGGCGGCTTGGGAGGAGGAAAATTTGTGGCCCTTGGTGACCTAGGTTTTCTCTCTTTATATAGACACTCGGATTCCCGTCATCAGATTTTGGGCCTAAGTAAAACGGGCTTAACTCGGCCGTACGGACTCCGATTTGGACGAATTTTATATCCAGAAGCATCGCCTCGAAATTCCCCACAACTTTCGCGACTAGACTTTTTCCGTTTGACGTCGTCTTCGGGCCGGAACGTGAACATCTTTAAAAAACGTTCTCAGACAGATTTCAGGAAAGTCAGAGTCCTACTCCAATACGACTCCTTTTGCGTTTTTGTCAATTTCCAAGTAATTCCTACACAATAAAGTGTAAAACAAGAACATTGTGCACTTTTGCAACCATTAGTAGGTTAGTCCAAATATGATCAAAAGTGTATGGAAGTGCATAAATATCATAGCAATATCACACAAAAAAAGGCATGGAGCAAGCAGAAATTATAGTTACGTTTTGGACGTATCAGCGTGTGCGGCCGAGCTGCTAGGCCGGCCCACGGTCTATCTGTCGCCATGTGCGCAGGATAAGGTTAAAGCCTTATTTCCTTTTTCTTTTTCCAGACAACTTCAAAAATCCATAAATAATTCAAATTAACTCCAAATTTGATTATTCAAATTTCTAGTAGTTTCTAAAATCATGCCCTACCACGTGGTGCTATTGTCACATTTTTACCGAAGCATTCCCTTCACAAATATTTATCAAATCCTATTTTTCCTATTTCTATGATGAACTTTAGAAAATCACAAAGAGCTCTAAATTGATCCAAATGCCATGATTCAAATTCCTAGATGCTTCTAAGTTCATAACTTAGTTTATGAACATTTTTCCTAATACTCTCTGTACCACATAATATATTGAGCCATTTCTTCATATTTGTCAACTTTGCAAATTCATAGGAAATTCATTTGAGCTCCAAATCCTGTGAAACCAACTCCTAGATGCTTCTAAAATCATGATTTGTTAAATGGGTGCCTTTGCTCATTTTTCAAAAATATATTTTTGTACACTTCTTGCAAATCCATAAACCCCTTGATTCCAACATATTGAATGATCAGAAATATCCACTAATCCAATCCCAATGAAACCACTCTGGTTATTTTTCATATAACCATGGATATCCTAGAAAAGTCCAACTCCTATTTTTAGAGCACTTTTATTTTTGCCTTGTTGTGTTGCTTATTATGATTGTTTCCGTCGTTAGTTGACGAAATAGACGGAGTACTTCGAGATGGACCAGAAGGTTTGAAGACTCGGAAGGACAAGGCAAGCAGCCCTTTGACCATGTTCGAGAAACCTTTTTATGCATGTCTCATAGCACCTTATTATCAATGCATCGGAATCATGTTGAGGTGGTGACCACTTGGGTTTGTACCTTTGTTACTTTACCATTGAAACTTGCATCAAGCATGACCCTACCTTCCTATGAGGGTTATATGGGTAAGAGTAGATAGGTTGCTATAGTAGTGGCTACGCAAATGGGACGGGAATATGCATGGTGACGGAGGCAGAGTACTTTCAAAAGACTTTTCGAAAACCCCGTCGGGTGCCACTTATGCCCGAGGGAGATGATGAGTTGGGTAACCACTTGATGACGAAGTGGTGCACCGAGGCAAGTGTGTGTGTTGTTTTCAAAACGGATTGGTTTAAGTGGCGATCGTTATTCCAACCTTACATGCGCAACCACTCTACCCTTATATGGGAAAGGGCATTATTAATTACCTAGGCCGATACTAGCATGGTGCACGCATTACTAGTGACGGGGGTGACATGAGGTCACTCTCGGGACGGGGTCGCGCTTGGATAGGCGGCCATGACTGTCTTTACAGGGCACCGGACACACCGTTGATACCCCGTGCTTGTGGTATGTGATGAATATGGGAGCGAGGCTCCAAAATTTTAAGATGTGAAATGTTGGGCATGGGGGTTGCTACCAATCGAGTGGACTCCATGTTAGTGTCGTCTAGGGAAAGATAGTGATCGGGTGCTTACCCCGGGTACTTGAAGTACCGCGGGTCGTGGATGACACGGAAGTTCCCCGGATCTTGTAGGTAAAGTGTGCAACCTCTGCAGAGTGTAAAACTATTCGAATAGCCGTGTCCACGGTCAAGGACAGTTCGGTAAGCGCTCTTGGGCTACGTCCAATGTTTGCGAAACCTGGTGTGTGTGTGTGTGTGTGTGTGTGTGTGTGTGTGAGGAAAACAACACGGTTCAGTGATATTGATGATGTGATTCTTGAGGAAGTCACGATGAGCTTGAGCATGAGTTGATTACAACTATGTCTCGATATTGATGTCTGTAACCTCCTGATACTTGTTGCAGACACATGCATGTCCTTGATATATGTTGATCATACTTGCATGAGAAAAACTAGCTTTATGCAAAAATGCCAATTTAGTAGTAGAGCCCTGCATAATTATTCTGTCATCACACTTGGGTTGCTTGCGAGTACATTCAAAGTACTCATTGGCTTGCCACTGGTTATTTTATTGGCCAGGCATGAAAGAACAGGATATGATGAAGATTTCTTGGTGACGAGCATGCGAGCTAGGACACTTCCCAGTCAGAATGCTTGTAGGGTTAAGGCAGATGGCATGGGTCCAAGTTGTTATTGAAGATTTCCGCTGCAATGATTTACTTAAGACTTGACCTTGTTATTCAGCTTCTGTGTGTTCAGTGAGCATTGATCTCTGGGATCACTATACACGTACATTCGGTGATCTCGACTTATGAGTCGGGGTCCCCACATATGAGCATTGTGTTGTAATTGTCTACCAACATAAGCATTGAAGTTTTCTTGTTTCACAATAAAATTGTCAAACTCATCTAAGCATCGGCTAGCAGACTTATAACGAGGAATATCACCTTCATCAAATCTATAAAGAGAATTTACCTTTACTACCTATGTTGGGTTATCAAGACCATGTATTTCTTCAATAGGCGGTAAATTCTTAACATCTTCAGCTTTAATACCTTTTTCTTTCATCGATTTCTTTGCCTCTTGCATGTCTTCGGGACTGAGAAATAGAACACCTCTTTTCTTCGGAGTTGGCTTAGGGGCTGGTTCAGAAAGTGTCCAATTATTTTCATTGGCCACCATATTATCCAATAGTAATTCAGCTTGTTCAACTGTTCTTTCCCTGAAAACACAACCAGCACAACTATCCAGGTGGTCTCTGGAAGCATCGGTTAGTCCGTTATAAAAGAGATCAAGTATATCATGCATCTCAAGAGGATGATCAGGCAAAGCATTAAGTAACTGGAGAAGCCTCCCCCTAGCTTGTGGGAGACTCTCTTCTTCAGTTTGAGCAAAGTTATATATTTCCCGCAAGGCAGCTTGTTTCTTATGAGCGGGAAAATATTTAGCAGAAAAGTAATACATCATATCCTGGGGACTACGCACACAACCAGGATCAAGAGAATTAAACCAAGTCTTAGCATCACCCTTTAACGAGAACGGAAACAACTTAAGGATATAGTAGTAGCGAATCTTTTCATCATTGGTAAACAGGGTGGCTATATCATTCAACTTGGTAAGATGTGCCACTATAGTTTCAGACTCGTAGCCATGGAAAGGATCAGATTCAACCAAAGTAATAACTCAGGATCAACAGAGAATTCATAATCCTTATCAGTGACACATATAGGTGAAGTAGGAAAAGCAGGGTCATGTTTCATTCTAGCATTCAAGGACTTTTCTTTCAACTTAGCTAATAACTTCTTAAGATCATATCTATCATTGCAAGCAAGAAAGTCTCTAGCAGTTTCTTCATCCATAACATAACCCTCAGGCACAACAGGCAATTCATATCTATTGGGAGTAGTTTCATCATCACTTTCATAAATATCATCAACATTTGCACTCTCCCTAACTTTAGCAATTTGTTCATCTAGAAATTCACCTATTGGCACATTATCAGGCATAGAGGTAGTTTCATCATACATAGCAGAAGTAGCATCATCAAGAACATACGACATATCAGATTCAATAGCAGGAGTAGGTGTCGCAAGTTTACTCATAACAGAAGGAGAATCAAGTGCAGAGCTAGATGGCACTTCCTTACCTCCCCTCGTAGTTGAGGGTAAGATCTTGGTTTTTGAATCCTTCAAATTCTTCATAGTGATAAGCAGATAGAAATCCCAAGTGACCTAAAGAATAGACCTATGCTCCCTGGCAACGGCGCTAGAAAATAGTCTTGATAATCCACAAGTGTAGGGGATCGCAACAGTTTTCGAGGGTAAAGTATTAAACCCATATTTTTTGATTCGACGCAAGGGGAGCCAAAGAATACTCTTAAGTATTAGCAACTGAGTTGTCAATTCAGCCACACCTGGAAACTTAGTATCTGCAGCAAGATAGTTTAGTAGCACAGTAATATGATAGTCGTGATAACAGCAATAAAAGTAAAGATAGTGTTTTTGTAGTTTTTGTGATGATAGCAACGGAAAAGTAAATAGCAGCTAGCAATATAGGTAAAGCTCATAGGCATTGGATCGGTGATGGGAAATTACGTCGGATGCAATTCATCATGTAGAAGTTATAACCTAGGGTGACACAGAACTAGCTCCAGTTCATCAATGCAATGTAGGCATGTATTCCGAATATAGTCATACGTGCTTATGGAAAAGAACTTGCATGACATCGTTTGTCCTACCCTCCCGTGGCAGCGGGGTCCTATTGGAAACTAAGGGATATTAAGGCCTCCTTTTAATAGAGTACCGGACCAAAGCATTAACACATAGTGAATACATGAACTCCTCAAACTATGGTCATCACTGGGAGTGGTCCCGATTATTGTCACTTCGGGGTTGCTGGATCATAACACATAGTAGGTGACTATAGACTTGCAAGATAGGATCAAGAACATACATATATTCATGAAAACATAATAGGTTCAGATCTGAAATCATGGCACTTGGGCCCTAGTGACAAGCATTAAGCATAGAAAAGTTATAGCAACATCAATATCAGAACATAGTGGATACTAGGGATCAAACCCTAACAAAACTAACTCGATTACATGATAGATCCCATCCAACCCATCACCGTCCAGCAAGCCTACGATGGAATTACTCACACACGGCGGTGAGCATCATGGAAATGGTGATGGAGGAAGGTTGATGATGACAATGGCGACGATCTCCACTCTCCGGAGCCCCGAACGGAGTCCAGATCAGCCCTTCCGAGAGAGATTAGGGCTTGGCGGCGGCTCCGTCTCGTAAAACGCGATAATTATTTGTCCCTTATATTTTTTCTCCACGAAACGGAATATATAGGACCTGGGAATACGCCGGTGGGGCACCAGGCTGCCCTCGAGGCAGGGGGGCGCGCCCCCACCCTCGAGAACGGCCCGTGGGCCCCCAGGTGTGGATCTTCTTGCCAGTATTTTTTATATTTTCTGAAATAAATCTTCGTTGATTTTCAGACGATTCCGAGAACTTTTTATTTCTGCATAAAAACAACACGATGGCAGTTCTGCTGAAAACATCGTCAGTCTGGGTTAGTTCCATTCAAATCATGCAAGTTAGAGTCCAAAACTAGGGCAAAAGTGTTTGGAAAAGTAGATACGTTGGAGACGTATCACACTCCGGTCCCGGATTTCTCCCTGGATGGCTTCCTTGCCGCTCTCTCCCGTGCTACGTCCTCCGCGGCCTGCAGAGATGGCCCCGCCCTCGTGCTCGACCTCTTCAACCGCCTGTGCAGAGAAGAAGCTGGCCCTCGGGTGGCGCCGCCCACAATCTTCACATACGGCGTTCTCATGAACTGCTGATGCCGCACTCGTCGCCCGTAACTAGGGCTTGTATTCTTCGGCCGTCTCCTCACGAGGGGCCTGAAGACAAACCAGATCGTCGCCAGCACCCTCCTCAAGTGCCTCTGCCACGCAAAAAGGACAGACGAGGCTGTTCGCGTGCTGCTTCATAGGATGTCCAAGCTCAGTTGTGTGCCTAATGCTTTCTCATATACCATCATTCTCAAGAGCTTATGTGATATAGCAGAAGCCAGCGGGCGCTCGACCTACTTCGCATGATGGCGAAAGAAGGAGGTGGTTGCTCCCCCGACGTAGTGGCATATAACACGGTCATCCACGACTTCTTTAAGGAAGGGTGTTCGCACACGAACACGTCACCGTGTACCCTCGACGTCGGGGGTGATGCACCGCAGCTCACGTCGAAGGAGACCCGTCCGGAAGCGCGGTACGCAAGCAATCCGGCGGGCGCTTTTGAAAACCCGAAACCCCACGGGTTCGGGAGGGACCCCGTCTGGACGCGCGGCGGCTATGGGCTGCCCTAGGTCGACCTGATCGCCCCTAGGGCCTCGAGGTTCACTGCCCTGCAACAAGAAGAACGAACGAAGAACGAGGAAGAAGAAGAAGGGAGAGGGATAAAGTAAAGGTAAAAAGTGGTAGATGATCTGATCGATTATGTGTTGTTCAATCACCCGTCACCCCTTAGGTATATAAGAGGCGGCTGGACTTCCCGTGCAAGGAAAAGGCTTGGATTCACGTCCAAAACCCTAGCCAAAATCGGATTGGTTTTGTCCGAACTTTCCAAAACTGTTCGGTTTAAACTGGCTGTACCTTGCGGGTAATTTTTGAGGTGGTAAACGACCTCGGATGGAAAAGAGCCCAAAAGTAATCTTGACCGTTTCGACGAGACGAACAACTTTCATGTTGAACGTTTTTCGAATTGAAGCCATCTTCTAGGCCAAAATGGACACACAAAACAGGCTGTTATTCGCGCTACCCATCAGACACGTGGCTGGTGGGGGCGCGCCACTTATGGCTCTGTGACACGGCTGCGTTAGGATGGCTGTAAATTTTGCATACGAACTCGGATTGGGACGATTTTTATATCAAAATCGACCGTTTCGACGAGACGCACAACTTTCATGTTGAAACATTTTCCATTTGAAGTCATCTTAATTGGGTTTCAAGCCATTCTTTAATCTGGTGTCATCATGAGCATCTCTGAACTTGTCATAACTTTTGCATCCGGACTCCGTTTTAGACCACTTTCATATCCATCTTGATCTTCTCAAAGAAAGCCATCTCATGGTGACTTCCAATCATAAGTTTGAAGTAATCTTGACATAGATTAAAGCAACTTTTACAATTGTGCCACTTTTGAGCGTCAACACATGCCCCCCTGTTTTTCCGCAAAGCAAGCGTGCCGAAAAATAATTTGTACCATGTTGGTTCTAAGGACAACGTCAACACCCCATCGGCAATTTATATGCTTAGAGCGATAATTATATATCGGCCATTATTGTTCTTGAACCCTTGATGCAAACTTGGGCGAAACCTTCTCAACTTCATTAACAATCCGATGATAAAGTTCCATAGATATGTATCTCAAGGTCATCCTCCGAACCATATTTTCCCCCCTTTTGCTAGGATTTTGTAGATAATCAAAAATAAACTCTCTCCAATCCTTACTATCAGCTGCATCAAAATTCATTAGTGGCCGAAGCTGTGAACTTCGGTTCGACCTTACCTATGTTGACGAGACGAAGCATCGGCTATCGAGAGAAATGCAATACACCATGATTAACGTAGTAGCCGGATGCTTGTTGTGCCAACTCTTTTGAATTGTTATGTCTAAATATAAGAACAATTTTAAAGCAACCCAAGGTAAATTTTGCATCTAGACATATATCAAGATAAACTATAATTGATTCGTCAAAACATTGATAACCCTTGGATGTTTGTTGCACTACTCATAACGAATCACCGAAAGCCTCAATATGTATAGCACCTATATCAAGTAAAAGAGTCAATCTGAATAACAATGCATATTCGGCTTTGATTAATCATGCATAAAAATATTCTAAGCGGCATGAGGCTTCAAAAAATAGTACCATAAGGAGATATATAAACAACACCAACACGTTGGCCATTGCTACGAATTGAACCATCAAAACATAATCTCCATAGTACTAGAGAGACAAGGCTAACATCAATATTATGCATGCCATTAAACCGATGTTCAGTAATAAAATCAGCTATGATTTGGCCTCTTATAGATCTCAAAGATGCATAAGCCAAATCATATCCAAACAAAGTATAAGCCCACTAGCCAATTCTGCACTATGAATTGGTCTATGCAACGTATACTCAATGACATCGGTCATGATGTTTCAACTCCATTCAATCATAATATAGGCATACATATGAATTTTCATGAGCGCATACTTTGTCTTGCTCTCCATTCGAACTAAGGACGATGCTAGAATACTACATCGGCCATGCATTGACATATTCTTAGGACGATAGATAAATATCGGCCATTACCATGTACATGTAGACATCATTCAAAGCACATATAGTCGAAATAAACAAATGAAATGACAAATCAAGTATTTCGGCCCTTTGGATCAGCAACAAACTTGTAGCTAATCAAATGTATAGTGACTTGGTAATACCCTTTCATGATGTAAGAAATTATATGGCATCCATGGATTAAAATAAGCCCATTGAGGGTTACCAATCATACCTGATGACGAATTCCTTGACATGGGCTTTAATGGAATAGTTGAAGAATATGGATAATGTGTAGAGCGAAGATGTTGAAACCTTCGGCTTAGTCCTTCATAGTTTTCACTCTTTTCCTTCTTCACCTTTGTCGCACTTCTTGTAATGGAAGCTTGCACATAATTCTTATTTTGAGCACTTCCTTTGGGAACCCATGCCATGTTTCTTTCTTCAAGTTCTTGTGCACTAAGTTTTTGTAATTTCTTATTTTTCCAATATGATAAGCCGAGTGGGCACCTCGGCTGCGATTTTGTCTTGGCCAATGGCAATCCTTTTTTGGCCTTGTGCACTCTCAACTTCTTTTCTTCAGATTTGGCACTTTGACTCTCAATAATTGATTGCTTCATATCATTGCCTTTAGTAGCCAATGTCAACACTTTTATTGGCTCTTTTTCATTTGAGATCAAATCTGAAGTTGCACTCTTACGACCATCTCTTTTAACACGGTAAACTTGCTTGACCACCTCTTTCTTCTTCCTTGAGCTCCAGACCGATTCCTTATGATTGAAACGGTCTTTAACATGTGATTGTTCAAATGTTGATCTTCTCGGAGCTGCATAATATTGGTGAGATGGTCTAAAATAAGATGGAGAATGCGCCCTTGTAGCATACCTGTCCCATGATGGATATGGATCTACTTGAGCATAGGGAGGCATCCACGGCATTGGCATTGGCGGCCCAAAATAAGGATATGAATATGTTGCATAAAAATTGTCACTTTGCCAATACCGATCCTCATACTTGCGCCTTGTGGGTGATCTTGGTTTCTTTGCATGATTTGGCCGATAAGCATTCTTCTCTTCACTCTTCTTTTGATACTTATCCAATAGTTCAGTGAAAGTGATTTTTGATCTCTTACACTTGCGCTTATTTTGTCCTTTGCTTTCTTTTGGTTTGCTTTCATCGATCATTGGATTTGCTTGTTTCCCCCCAGTCCTTGGCATCTCCATTGTAGCTTCGATGGAATTCTCACCCTCAAGATTATGTTCATTATGCTCTTCAACAACTTCTTTACTTGAAAGCTTGATCCCATCACCTGCAGTTTTTATCTTCTATTTAAATGGATCGGCTTGAAGCAGCCGATGCAAAAACTTTCTGCCATCGGGACCAATCGGAATAGACTGGTCATCTCTTGGTGTTTCAGCAAATTTCAATCGTCCTTTTTCAATGGCTGATTTAACTATTTGACGAAACATATTGCAATCCTCAAAATTATGTTTTAACGAATGATGCAACCTACAATACATTCGTCCTTGAATTGATAGATTGACATGGTGATCAAGAATTCTTATGTAATTATTTTTCAGCAACAAATCAAATATTTGATCACACATGCTTGAATTGAAGGTAAAAAAATTATTCTCTAGCCGATCTTGCTGTTTGAACGGCTTTGGAGATAAGCAAACGAATGGTTCAGATTTGTAGTCTCCCCATTCGGCTATGCATTGTTTTTTCCACTCTATCTCCGATGTCTTTGGATAAGATATTATATTAGCGTTGTTCTCAATTAGTTCCTGGCGAATAGAGTTGCACAAATCCCAAGAGAATGTAAGCTTGTTCTCAATTACCCCGTCTGGATATGGTTGCCCCCCGATGCTTTTAGACTCTTTCGGCAATGAGATGTTGCCGAAATTCTGTAATTGTGTAGGAGGGACATGATATGCCACGATAGTAGGTGAAGGCATTTGTGCTCCTGCAGAAGTTTCACTTATTCGGCCATGACCATTAAGGTGCGGAGCCGAATTATGGACATCAACAGTTGCGTATGGTGCCAAAAAACTAGTAGCATGAGGTGTAGCATATGATGTTTGAGGGTAATTGACCGAATAACTAGTAGTAGCATGGCCAATTCCCCTATCCACCAGCATGTTTGGATTAACATGTTGCAAATTAGTTGCCGATGAATAAAAGGGTGAAACACTTTCTTGTATGCTATTGGAAGTTCTAACTTGGGGTGTTTCAAATTGGTTAACCGAACTCATCATGTTGCTCATCGGCATATGAATTTGTTGGGTTGCCGATGCATGTGAGTTGGAATACATATGTTGCATGTTACTAATATCATAAGAAATTGAACCATGTAAATTACTTTGAATCGTCCCTTGCACGTAGTTAGATGCATGATTGAAAAAACCAGGGCTGGCCGATAGAGTATATTCATTGAACGATCTAGTAACACCATATGAATTATTTGCATCTACATAAGGGGGTTGGGTATTCATATTACCTTTGTAGATTGCAAACCCTAGATGACGATCTCTTCGTAGCAAGAACAGGCCGGAGACCGTTCAAAGCTTCGTCCCCAGCGGAGTCGCCAAAAAGTGTGTTCCCACACGAACACGTCACCGTGTACCCTCGACGCCGGGGGCAATGCACCGCAACTCACGTCGAAGGAGACCCGTCCGGAAGCGCGGTGCGCAAGCAATCCGGCGGGCGCTTTTGAAGACCCGAAGCCCCACGCGTCCGGGAGGAACCCAGTCTGGACGTGCGGCGGCTATGGGCTGCCCTAGGTCGACCTGATCGCCCCTAGGGCCTCGAGGTTCGCCGCCCTGCAACAAGAAGAACGAACGAAGAACGAGAAAGAAGAAGAACAAGGGAGAGGGATAAAGTAAAGGTAAAAAGTGGTAGATGATTTGATCGATTGTATGTTGTTCAATCGGCTGTCACCCCTTAGGTATATAAGAGGCGGCTGGACTTCCCGTGCAAGGAAAAGGCTTGGATTCACGTCCAAAACCCTAGCCAAATTCGGATTGGTTTTGTCCGAACTTTCCAAAACTGTTCGGTTTAAACTGGCTGTACCTTGCGGGTAATTTTTGAGGTGGTAAACGACCTCGGATGGAAAAGAGCCCAAAAGCAATCTTGACCGTTTCGACGAGACGAACAACTTTCATGATGAACGTTTTCCGAATTGAAGCATTCTTCTAGGCCAAAACGGTCACACAAAACAGGCTGTTATTCGCGCTACCCATCAGACACGTGGCTGGTGGGGCGCGCCACTTATGGCTCTGTGACAGGGCTGCGTTCGGATGGCTGTAACTTTTGCATACGAACTCGGATTGGGACGATTTTTATATCAAAATCGACCGTTTCGACGAGACGCACAACTTTAATGTTGAAACGTTTTCCATTTGAAGTCATCTTAATTGGGTTTCAAGCCATTATTTAATCTGGTGTCACCATGAGCATCTCTGAACTTGTCATAACTTTTGCATCCGGACTCCGTTTTAGACCACTTTCCTATCCATCTTGATCTTCACAAAGAAAGCCATCTCATGGTGACTTCCAATCATAAGTTTGAAGTAATCTTGACATAGATGAAAGCAACTTTTATGATTGTGCCATTTTTGAGCGTCAACAAAGGGGAAGTAAGCAAGGCATGCTATCTATACCATGAAATGGTGCAGCAAGGGTTTGTGCCTGATGTGGTGACATACAGCTCGATTATTGATTCGATGTGCAAGTCTGGAGCGATGGACAAGACAGAGTTGGTCCTTCGGCAGATGGTTGATAGTGGCATCCAATCGGATAACGTGACATATACTAGCATGATCCATGGATATTCCACGTTGGGCCAGTAGAAAGAAGTTGGCAAAATGTTTAGAGAAATGACAAGCCAGGGTCTCATACCAGATGTTGTTACTTGGACCTCATTCATGGCCTCCCTCTGCAAGCATCGAAGAAGCAGAGAAGCTGCCGGAATTATTGATTACATGTCTGCCAAGGGCCAGAAGCCTAATATCGTCTCCTACTCTATTCTGTTTCATGGATATGCTACAGAAGGGTGCTTTGATGATATGATTAATCTCCTTGACTCAATGGCAAACAACGGTATTGTTCCCAATCGCCAGGTTTTCAACATTTTGGTTGATGCGTATGCTAAACGTGGAATGATGGACGAGGCTATGCTCATATTTACTGGAATGTGGGAACAAGGAGTGATCCCAGACGTATCCAGATGGGGACAAGGTGTGAGTCCAGAGTCTACACGGGTAGGCTGGCTGATGCTTTGAGCAAGTTCAGTCAGATGATTTCTACTGATATAAAATCGGACACAGTTGTTTATCATGTTAAGCAACAAGTATAGGCGTACTAGGAGTCCATCGAGATCAACCTAAACCGCAGGCTAGGGTAGTTATGATTCTCTCTTATCTCTTGTATCTATCCCTATCTCTTTAGTCTATCTCTTGGATCCCAAGTCAAGGATCTCAACAATGTTTGTACGCTGTACGGGAGTTGCGCCCCGACCATATATAACACGAAGCCGTCGCCCTAGAAGGGTACGACGTTCTCTCACATGGTAATCAGAGCCTACCTCTTCCATCTCATCTAGTTCCTCCATTGCCACAAACCTATCACCATGGCCTCCTACGGCTCCTCCAACCCAACCCTCTCCGGCCAGATCACCGAGCGCCTCACCCGCACCAACTACATCCTTTGGCGCACCCAGATCACGCCGCAGCTCCGAGGTGCTGGTTTCTTCGGGTATGTTGATGGCAGCATGCCCGAGCCGGCCAAAGTCGTCGTCACCAAGGACAAGGATGGCAAGGAGGAGTCCATCCCCAATCCGCTCCATCACGTGTGGATCCAAGAGGATCAACAGGTACTAGGATATCTCCTGAATAACCTCTCGAAGGAAGTGCTCGTGCAGGTCACCTCGATCGTCCATGCACATGAGCTCTGGTCGGCACTGGCGAAGATGTTCTCGTCGACCTCGCTGTCCCGCGTCAACAACATCCGGGCGGCACTCACCAATGCGCAGAAGGGCACGCAATCTGTGGCCACTTTCTTCGCGCACATGCGATCTCTCGCTGACGAGCTCGTGGCGGCCGGCAAACCCCTGGACGACGACGAGGTCATCTCCTACATCATCAACGCCCTGGACATGGAATACCAGCCGCTGGTCTCTTCCCTTGATGCCCGTATCATCCCGGTCACTCTTGACGAACTGTTCGCTCAGATGAGCAACTTCGATCAACGAGTGGCCCTCTTCCAAGGGGCTGGGACCGGTGGTGGATTCAAATCCTCGGCGAATGTCGCCACCCGCGGACGTGACGGTGGCTCTCATGGTCGTGGCCCTCCTCGCGGGAAGAGCAGGGGCCCTGGCGGGGGTAACACCAGCGGCAACAACAATGCACGCGGCGGCGGCGGCCGGCCCTCCTACTCCAACACCAAGGGTGGCCGGCGATCCATCGGCTCTACCAACAAGTCCCGGCCTGACGCTATCCGCTGCTAGATCTGCGGCAAGCTAGGTCACTCTGCCAAGGACTGTTGGTACCGGTTTGACGAAGATGAAGATTCTTCTCAAGATGAAAAGGTGGCAGGGGCTGCTGAAGCCTCCTATGGCGTTGACACAAATTGGTACGTCGACAGCGGTGCCACCAACCATATCACCGGTGAGCTGGAGAAGGTGACTATGCGGGAGAAATACCGCGGCCAAGATCACATCCACACTGCTAGTGGAGAAGGTATGGAGATTGGTCATATTGGTCACTCAATTATTAAAACCCCTCATAGGAAACTTCATCTCAAACGAATCTTGCATGTCCCTAGTGCCAACAAAAATCTTCTTTCTGTCCACCGTATTGCCATTGATAATCATGTCTTTCTTGAATTTCACCCCTTCTTCTTTTTGATCAAGGATCAGGCAACGAGGAGGGTGCTGTATCGAGGTAGATGCGTTCATGGGCTTTACCCGTTGATCCCGGAGATTAGAAGATCCAATAAACAAATTTTTAGTGCCACCAAAGTGTCTTCAACACGGTGGCATGATCGATTAGGACATGCAAGTTTCCCTTTAGTTGAATGTTTGCTTAGGAAAAATAAACTCCCATATGTTGGGGATCGTGATGTTGAAACCATTTGTGATTCGTGTCAAACGGCCAAGAGCCACCAATTACCTTACCCAGTTTCTACAAGCATTTCTACCAAACCATTGCAACTCATCTTTTCTGATGTTTGGGGGCCTGCACCTCCTTCTGTTGGTAGACATACATACTATGTGAGTTTCATTGACGACTATAGCAAGTTCACATGGATCTATCTCCTTAAGAAACGATCGGATGTTTGCCAAGTTTTTCTCAATTTCCAAGCACTTGTAGAAAGACAATTTGACAGCAAAATTCTTGCTCTCCAATCTGATTGGGGAGGGGAATATGAGAAGCTAAACTCATTCTTCCAAAAACTTGGCATATCCCATCATGTTTCGTGCCCTCATGCCCATCAACAGAATGGGTCAGCCGAGTGCAAGCATCGACATATTGTTGATGTTGGATTTTCCCTTCTAGCTGGCGCCTCCATGCCCCTTAAGTTTTGGGACGAGGCTTTCCTCACTGATGTCCACATTATAAATATGCTACCTAGTCATGTCATTAATAATGAAACTCCCATGCAGAGGCTCCTTCACATCAAACCAGACTACACATCCCTTCGCGTATTTGGCTGCGCTTGTTGGCCCAATCTTCGCCCCTACAATGATCGCAAACTAATGCTTAGATCAAAACAATGTGCTTTCCTTGGATATAGTGCTCAACACAAAGGCGTTAAGTGCCTTGACATCCCCACGGGCCGTGTCTATATCTCTAGAGATGTAGTATTTGATGAAACAAAATTTCCTTTCGCCAATCTTCACCCCAATGCCGGTGCTCTCCTCCGTAAAGAAATCCTTCTTTTACCTACCAGTCTCACCAGTGCTCATCAAGGGGGAAATGATTGTGATGATCCACTAATGACTAATCCTCATAACCTTGCTCTTGAGTCTTGTACTGATGCAGGTGCAGATGCAAACGCTGAAAAAAATGGTGAAGAAAATGCTCCAAACGAGCGATATTTCATGCGCTCCCAAACGGGAGACAGATTCGGCTCGGGATCGCTGCCCCCGCAGCGTGTCAGCGAATCCTCCACGGGATCCGTGTCGTGGCAGGGCATCAGCGCAGCAGATCCCGCGTCAACCACCAAGTGCAGCGACCGCCAGCCAACAGTCGCCACGCGGGCTTCTCCAGCTGGGCCAGGCGCGTCCTCCGCTCCGCGCAAACCGGCCCACGACAGGTGCCAGCCTTCGCCTCGCTGGGCAGCGGGCGGACCCCGCCACTACGTGCGTCGCCAGCCAGGTGGGCCTCCAAATGCGGAATCTGATGCGCGCACGGGATCCGACGCTGATCCTGCCGCCAGTTCTGCCACGGGAACGCGATCCGGAGCGGATTCGCCCGGGCCCGCGCAATCATCGCGTCATGATGAGCCTGGTGCGGATCACATGCACAGCTCGGGGTCTTCTGCTCCGCCAGACACGTCCACACCAAGTAACAGCGCCACAGAAAATCCTGCTGCGTCAGGAACCGTGTCGGGAGCACCAGCACAATCTGCCTCGGGATCGCCCTGTCCAGAGGTTGGATCATCTACGGAAGAAAACAATGTGGCTCCTCCTGTTCCTTCACGTACAAGGCTGCAAAGAGGGGTAATTAAACCTGTTAATTATAAGCAAATAATCAAGTTTGGACTAGCTTGTTCTACAGGTGAACCTGACACGCTTGATGAAGCACTCAGTGATGAAAGGTGGAAAAAGGCCATGGAAGAAGAATACATGGCACTTCAGAAAAACAGAACTTGGCACTTAGTTCCTCCACGCCAAGGTAAAAATTTAATTGATTGCAAGTGGGTCTATAGAATAAAAAGAAACTCTGATGGAACTATAGATCGCTACAAGGCTAGACTGGTTGCAAAGGGTTTCAAACAGCGATACGGTATTGACTATGAGGACACGTTTAGTCCTGTTGTTAAAGCTGCAACTATTCGACTTGTGTTGTCTATTGCTGTGTCCAGGGGATGGAGTCTTAGACAACTGGATGTAAAGAATGCGTTTCTCCATGGCGTTCTGGAAGAGGAAGTATACATGAAACAGCCTCCTAGTTTTGAAAACAAAAGTAAGCCTTCTTATGTGTGCAAGCTTGATAAAGCTCTGTATGGACTGAATCAGGCTCCCAGAGCATGGTACTCACGTCTGAGTCAGAAATTGCAAGCACTTGGTTTTACTCCCGCCAAGTCTGATACATCTCTGTTTATTTACAATAAGTCAAATACATCGATATTTGTGTTGATTTATGTAGATGACATCATTGTCACAAGCTCATCAAATGAAGCTGTAACAGGGCTGTTAAAAGACTTAAATGCTGAATTTGCTCTCAAGGACTTGGGAGATTTGCATTACTTTCTAGGTATTGAGGTAAAGAAACATGAAGATGGCCTCCACCTATCTCAAGAAAAGTATGTTGCTGACCTGGTAAGAAGAGTTGGTTTACAAGGGTGCAAACCATCATTGACTCCTCGCTCAAGTACAGAAAAACTATCACTTGAAGAGGGAGTTCCTTTGAATCAAGAAGACAGTACTAGATACAGGAGTTTAGTAGGAGCTCTTCAGTACTTAACCTTGACTAGATCTGATTTATCTTTTGCTGTCAACAAAGTATGCCAGTTTCTTCATGCACCCACTACAGTTCACTGGACTGCTGCCAAACGTATTGTGAGATATCTAAAGCATACTATGAAGCTTGGTCTAGTTTTCAGCAAGTCATCATCTAACCTTGTTAGTGCATTTTCTGACTCTGATTGGGCAGGATGTGTAGATGACAGACGATCCACTGGTGGCTTTGCAGTATTTTTTGGACCAAACTTGATATCATGGTGTGCTAAGAAGCAGGCTACTGTATCCAGGTCAAGCACTGAAGCAGAGTATAAAGCATTAGCAAATGCTACAGCAGAAATTATCTGGGTTCAGTCCATGCTAAGAGAACTTGGTGTGAAACACATCAAGGTTCCATGCTTATGGTGTGACAACTTAGGTGCTACCTATCTATCTGCTAACCCAGTGTTCCATGCAAGAACCAAACATATTGAGATAGACTTCCATTTTGTCAGAGAAAGAGTAGCCAACAGACAATTGGAAATCAGATTTGTTCATTCACGAGACCAAGTTGCAGATGGCTTTACAAAAGCATTGCCCACAAGAAACTTTGAAGAGTTCAAACGTAATCTCAACTTAATACAGTTGTGATTAAGGGAGGGTGTTAAGCAACAAGTACAGGCGTACTAGGAGTCCATCGAGATCAACCTAAACCGCAGGCTAGGGTAGTTATGATTCTCTCTTACCTCTTGTACCTATCCCTATCTCTTTAGTCTATCTCTTGGATCCCAAGTCAAGGATCTCAACAATGTTTGTACGATGTACGGGAGTTGCGCCCCGACCATATATAACACGAAGCCGTCACCCTGGAAGGGTACGACGTTCTCTCACATATCACTCCCTAATTCAGGGTTTCTGTACATATGGCGATTTGGTGAAAGCAAAGGAGTTGGTTTATGAAATGATAAACAAAGTTATTCCTCCTCCTAACGTTGTGTTCTTCAGTTCAATAATAAATAGTCTATGCAAAGAAGGAAGGGTTACAGATGCACAAGATCTCTTCAACTTGGTTGTAGAAATAGGTGAGAATCCTGATGTCACTACATTTACTTCACTAATTGATGGATATTGCCTAGTCGGCAAAATGGACAAAGCATCCCGAGTGTTTGATTCCATGGTATCTGTTGGCACTGAACCTAATGCATCCACCTACAGCACAATGATAACAAATCTTTTAAAACAAGGATCAGTGGAAGAAGCTGAAAGTATGTTCTCGTCAATGGAGAAGAGCGGTTGTGCTCCGGACTCTCCTCTTATAAATGATATCATCAGAATATTATTGGAAAAAGGTGAAATTGTCAAGTCTGGAGATTATATGTCTAAAGTTGATGGCAGGAGCATCTCACTTGAAGCTTCAACTACTTCAGTGTTGAAATGTCTCTTTTCAAGTAAAGGGAAATATCGGGAACAAATAAATTTGCTCCCTGTAAAGTACCAGTTTTTCAATGGAGTCAGTTGATGCCCCGGACTCGGCAGATACACATTGGCATGGTTTGGAGGTCCCTCTCAACGACGTCGACATGAGTTCTCTTCCTACATACATCAACATCAATACTCACCAAGATCGAGCTGGTTGTTGGTGCCACCACGGGTGTTTTGGCTTGATGCGTGTGGCTGCTGGGCGTGCATCATATGGACATTGCCCCTAATGTGCACGCCATTTCCACTCTCAAGGTTCACGTCCTCTTCTCTTAAGAATATGCCAGGGTGTAGTATCATTTTTATTCTTCTGTTGCTCCTTTGAGATGTTCATGTTTATAGTTAGTTGCATGTATCATTATACACCTTATACACCAGAAGAGCTGCAAGGATTGAAATTATATGTCTGAAGTCGATGGCAAGTCTATCTCACTTGACGCTTAAACTGCTTTGTTATTGATGTGTCTCTTTTCAAGTAGAGGAAAATATCATGAACAAATTAAGTCGCTCTGAAAAGTACCGATTTTTCGATCTACTCAGTTGATGCACTGGACTCGGTAGATAGACGTTGGTTTGGTCTGGAGCTCCCTCCCAATGATGTCAACACGTGTCCTCTTCTGTGTGCTCACCAAAATCAATCTGGGTGATGGTGTCATCATGGTGTTCTGGTCCGATGCGTGGACTACGTCCCTAATCTGCACGTCATTTCCACGTGCAAGGTTTGTATCCCACCTTCCTCTTAGGAATAGGCTTGGGGTGCTAGTGGGTTCTACAACCTTTACATAACATATACTAAGCATATGCCATAGTGGGTTCTGTAACCTTTTGGATCGAGGACGGGCTATAAGGCCTTGAAATTGAGCCATGTCACCTACTCACCTTTATGGGACAAGAATGCCATTTGTAGTTTCTAGTTTTTGTATGACAATTCAGCCCTGATGTGGCAAAAGTCAGGGGTCATACCATTACAGCTTTTTGCATCGTGTTGGTTCCAGTAGGGGAGATTTAGTTCTCTTTCCTTGAATATGAGATTTCTGTTTCTGCCTCATGGCGCTCACTCGATGGCCTCAGCAGCAACTCGTTAACGATCCAAAGTGCTCTCATCTTGCTTAGTGCTACAAGTTAATCAACCTGTTTCTTCTGGTCTTCTGGGGTACAGTACTAGGCTTCCTTTACAGCCATCAGGCACGTCTGTGTGGAATCTGAAAGCAACGACATCGTCACTCATGTATGGTCGAGCAGAGGCTTCCGAGAGCACAGCCTGGCTCAAATCTCTATCTTGGTCCTTTCCCTGCTCATTGGCTTTGCCTGTTGATCAAACATAGCTTAACTGTCAGAAAGAAATCTTGCCGCGAGCATATTTTTCAGATAACCTCCAACTATTGCTTTTACGCATGGAAATACATTCTGAGCATTTATGGTAATCGAGCACATTTGTAACCAGAAGGTTCATACCCAGTTAATTAAGATTTGATCACTTTCTAGTCTAGTGAAATCGACAGGTCCCGTGATCGACTCAAGTTGAAAAACCTTGGAACTGTACATATCTGTCTTGATAGTAAGCTGTCTAATGTATTCTGGAGCGCAGTTCCCATGACCTGAGTTGAGATGCGTGTCTTTTTTCAGCAGGTGCCAAGATGTGCGAGCCTAAAAGACTTGGATTCGACGGTTCTGGGGAATATCTTCATTTCTTATACGCCAGCTAAGTGGTATTTGATCAGAAGTGTTATCTGCCATTACAACAACTCAACTTATAAGCTCCTGGTGATTGATGGATAAGTCTGTGTACTAGGGTCTGGTCTTTGTGGGGCTGCAGCATTTGTGTACTAGGGTCTTTGTGGGGCTGTAGCACATGGTCCTTGTGGCAGTTAGGATAGAGTTCCTGACCATCAAGGACTGTTAGTTAGGATAGCATCTTAGACTAGCATCTTAGACTAGCATCTTAGCAGCATCTCAGCATATGCTTGGCTGGCTAGCAGCCTATAAGTATGTATCCCCAACCCCTCAGGTTGGCATGGCATTGTGTGAGAAATAAACCAACGAAAATTGTCCCAACTCTCCTAGTGTCATCCACAACTATCAATGCTCAGGTTCAAAGGCCTAACAAGTGGTATCAGAGCCTCGTTATCTTGCACCCTGAGCATTTCCTGTGGGCAGCCTAAGTTGGTAGCAGCAGCTGCTCAGTCTGCCTCTAGTTACCTTCCTCCCTCTGGACTGTCGAGCAGCAGTTCATCTTCAACAGCCTCCTCTTCACGCAACAGCCCCCCTGCAGCAAGCCATGTCTGCAGGTCGCTCTCAGCACACGGCTACCTCGAGCATACGGCGCCGGCAGGAGGCCGAGCGCGCCGTGGCAGAGGAGCGTGAGCGGGCAGCTGTAGCAACAGCTGCTGCGGCAGCAAGGGCGTCGAGGCTGGCTGTAGCGGAAATGGCAGCAGCCAGAGCGGAGGTAGAAGCAGCCAGGACGGAGGTAGAAGCAGCAGCAGCAGCTGACGCAGCACGTGAGGCTATGGCAGATGCCAAGGCACTCCGTGGCGGCTCCGGCAGCTCCAATAGCTCCGCGGCTGCGGACGACTGCGCTGACGCGGACCGCGCCAAAGTGGCGCAAGAGCGGACGGCACAGTGGGGAGCCGAGCACGCTCGCGCTCCAGGTGGAGGTGCGCACCGCGACGGCGGCTGCAACGACCAGGACCGCGGCCTCTACGAGGTCCGGACTATGGTCAGGGATGTTGGTCCCAGTGCTGGGTGGCCTACCCTCACTAAAACCAACTATGTTGAGTGGGCCGGGATCATGAAGGTCAGGCTCCAGGTGCGGCGCATGTGGGAGGCAGTCCAGGACAGCAACGTCGACCACCAAGAGGACCGACGGGCGCTGGACGCCCTCATCGCCGCAGTCCCGCCCGAGATGCAGTTCTCGCTTTCCAGGAAGCGGACTGCCAAGGAAGCTTGGGACGCCATCACCGCGGCACGCATCGGCAGCGACCGTGCTCGCAAGTCCACTCTGCAGGCACTCCGCAAGGAGTGGGAGAGCCTGGGTTTTAAGCCAGGTGAGGACGTTGATGACTTTGCTCTCCGTCTCAACACTCTGCTGCAGAAGTTGGTGAAGTTTGGTGATGCCACTTACACCGAGGAGAGAGCTGTCGAGAAGCTCTTTCGGTGCATCCCCGAGAAGTACAAGCAGATGGCTCGATCGATCGAGTCTTTGTTGGACCTCTCCACGATGACAATTGAGGAGGCGATAGGCCGCCTCAAGGTCGTCGATACCGACGAGCCTCAGCCTTCCTCGGGGCCCATCACCACCGGCGGGAAGCTGCTCCTAACTCGGGAACAGTGGGATGCCAGCCTTGGTGACAGGAAGAAGGGGGGCTTCTTCCACGACGGGCGGCCGCAAGCGTGGCAAGCAGCGTAAGACGCGAAGAGGCCTCCCGGGCAGGGCACAAGGACGTGCCGAAGGTGACGCCCGCGGAGGCGCCAAGGACGGCGCCGCTGGCAAGCCCAAGCCGGCACAAGACAACACTTGCCACAACTGTGGCCGGTTTGGCCATTGGGCCAATGAGTGCTGGCAACCACGTCAAGGCTAGGCTCACGTCGCACAGGTGAAGGAGGAGGAGACGGCTTTGTTCATGGCGCATGCAAGCATTGAGCTATCTTCAGCAACACCAGCAGCAAAAGCTCTCATCCATCTCGACGAGCCAAAAGCACACGCTCTTCTCGGCGATGGCTCCGGGAAGGACAAGACTACGGGGTGGTGCCTCGACACCAGCGCCACCCACCACATGACCGGTCGAAGGGACTTCTTCGCCGAGCTCGACTCCGATGCGCGAGGCTCCATCAAGTTTGGGGATGCCTCCGCTGTGGAAATTAAGGGCGTCGGCTCCGTCATCTTCGCCACCAAGACGGGAGAGCACCGGCTGCTCACCGGCGTCTACTACATCCCCGCGCTGAGGAACTCCATCATCAGCTTGGGACAGCTGGATGAGAACGGCTCACGCGTGCTGATTGAGCATGGGGTCCTACGCATCTGGGATCGCCAGGGTCGCCTTCTCGCCAAGGTACCCAGAGGTGAAAATCGACTTTACGTCCTTGATGTGCAGGTGGCACAACCGGTCTGTCTCGCTGTCCGTCGGGACGACGAGACGTGGCAATGGCATGAGCGCTTTGGGCACCTTCATTTTGAGGCCCTGAAGCGTCTAAGTGCCAAGGAGATGGTACGAGGCCTGCCATGCCTCGACCATGTGGAGCAGTTCTGCGACATCTGCGTACTGACGAAGCAGAGACGACTCCCCTTTCCCCAACAGGCGAGTTTTCGGGCCAAGGAGAAGCTGGAACTCGTGCACGGAGACTTGTGCGGCCCGGTGACGCCAGCCACACCCGGAGGTCGACGCTACTTCCTGCTGCTCATCGACGATCTCTCTCGCTACATGTGGGCGATGATTCTCGGCAGCAAGGGAGAAGCGGCGGACGCCATCAGGCGCGCTCAGGTTGGTGTGGAGGCAGAGAGCGGCCGCAAATTGCGCGTGCTGCGCACTGACAACGGCGGCTGAATTCACGTCGTACTACGCGGACGAGGGCATCCAGCGCCACTACTCCGCGCCGTACAACCCGCAGCAAAACGGAGTCGTCGAGCGGCGCAACCAGACGGTTGTGGGGATGGCTCGGGCTCTCCTCAAGAAGAGAGGGATGCCGACTGTTTTCTGGGGAGAGGCGGTGCTGACGGCCGTTTACTGTTGGGGAACATAGCAGAATTCAAAAAAATTCTACGCTTTCACCAAGATCCAACTAAGGAGACATCTAGCAACGAGCAAATAAGAGTGCATCTACATACCGTTATGTAGATCGCGAGCGGAAGCTTTCGAAGAAGCGTGGATGAAGTAGTCGTACTCTTCTCGTTCTTCGTCACTGATGATCTAGCGCCGACGGACGGCACCTCCGCGTTCAACACACGTCCGGTACAGCAACGTCACCTCCTTCTTGATCCAGCAAGGGGGGAGGAGAGGTCGTCGGAGATCCAACAGCACGACGGCGTGGTGGTGGATGCAGTGGAGAATCCTGCAGGGCTTCGCCGGTGCCCTGCGTTAAGGAGACGGAGGTGTGACGGGAGGGGGAGAGGCGCCAGGGGCAAGGGTGCGGCTGCCCTCTCCCCCCCCCCCACATATATATAGGGGGCCAGGGGGTGCGCCGGCCCTGCAGATGCCATCTGCAGGGTGGGGCGACGGCCAGGGGGTGATTCTTGCCCCCCAAGGCAAGGTGGCGCCCCCTCCCCCCTAGGGTTTCAACCCTAGGCCGACGCATGGGGAGGAGGGCCCATGTGGTGCACCAGCCCACTAGGGCTGGCCACTTCCCCCTTGCGGCCTAGGGGCCCCACCGGGATGGGTGGCCCCACCCGGTGGACCCTCGGGACCCCTCCGGTGGTCCCGGGACACTCCCGGTGACCCCCGGAGATCACCCGATAGCCGAAACTGGACTTCCTATATATTATTCTTTACCTCCGGACCATTCCGGAACTCCTCGTGACGTCCGGGATCTCATCCGGGACTCCGAACAACTTTCGGGTTTCCACGTGCATGTATCTCTACGACCCTAGCGTTACCGAACCTTAAGTGTGTAGACCCTACGGGTTCGGGAGACACATAGACATGACCGAGAACACTCTCCGGTCAATAACCAACAGCGGGATCTGGATACCCATGTTGGTTCCCACGTATTCCTCGATGAACTTCATCGGATGAACCACCGTGTCAAGGATTCACTCAATCCCGTATGTCATTCCCTTTGTCCATCGGTACGGTACTTGCCTGAGATTCGATCGTCGGTATTCCCGATACCTTGTTCAATCTCGTCATGGCAAGTCTCTTTACTCGATCCGTAATCCATCATCCCGTGACTAACTACTTAGTCACATTGAGCTCATTATGATGATGTCTTACCGAGTGGGCCCAGAGGTACCTCTCCGTCATACGGAGTGACAACATCCCAGTCTTGGTTCGTACCAACTCAACAGACACTTTCGGTGATACCCGATGCGTACCTTTATAGCCACCCAGTTACGTTGTGACGTTTGGCACACCCAAAGTATTCCTACGGTATCCAGGAGCTGTACAAACTCATGGTCTAAGGAATAAATACTTGACACCGAAAAGCTTATGCATTACGAACTATACGATCTCGTGCTATGCTCAGGATTGGGTCTTGTCCATCACATCATTCTCCTAATGATGTGATCCCGTTATCACTGACATCCTATGTCCATGGTCAGGAAACCGTGACCATCTGTTGATCAACGAACTGGTAACTAGAGGCTTACCAGGGACTCATTGTGGTCTTTGTATTCACACATGTATCGTTGTTTCCGTACAATACAATTCAAACATGAATAACAGACGATTATCATGAAGAAGGAAATATAATAATAATACTTTTATTATTGCCTCTAGGGCATATTTCCAACAGTCTCCCACTTGCACTAGAGTCAATAATCTAGTTACATTGTGATGAATCGAACACCCATAGAGTTCTGGTGTTGATCATGTTTTGCCCGTGGAAGAGGTTTAGTCAATGGGTCTGCAACATTCAGATCCGTATGCACTTTACAAATATCTATGTCTCCATCCTGAACATAATTCCGGATGGAGTTGAAACGGCGCTTGATGTGCTTGGTCTTCTTGTGAAACCTGGGCTCCTTGGTAATGGCAATAGCACCAGTGTTGTCACAGAAGAGAGTCATCGGGCTTGACGCGCTAGGAATGACTCCTAGGTCGGTGATGAACTCCTTCATCCAGACTCCTTCCTGCGCTGCTTCGGAAGCAGCTATGTACTCCGCTTCACATGTAGATGCTGCCACGACGCTTTGCTTGCAACTGCACCAGCTGACTGCCCCTCCGTTCAAAATATACACGTATCCGGTTTGAGACTTAGAGTCATCCAGATCTGTGTCGAAGCTAGCATCGATGTAACCCTTTACGACGAGCTCTTCGTCACCTCCATAAATGAGAAACATATCCTTAGTCCTTTTTAGGTACTTCAGGATGTTTTTGACCGCTGTCCAGTGTTCCACACCGGGATCACTTTGGTACCTCCCTACCAAACTTATGGCAAGGTTCACATCAGGTCTGGTACACAGCATGGCATACATGATAGAACCTATGGCCGAGGCATAGGGAATGACACTCATCTTTTCTCTATCTTCTGCCGTGGTCGGCGACTGAGCCTTGCTCAATCTCATACCTTGCAAAATAGGCAAGAATCCCTTCTTTGACTGATCCATATTAAACTTTTTCAATATCTTGTCAAGGTATGTACTTTGTGAAAGACCAATGAGGCGTCTTGATCTATCTCTATAGATTTTGATGCCTAATATGTAAGCAGCTTCTCCAAGGTCCTTCATTGAAAAACTTTTATTCAAGTAGGCCTTTACATTTTCCAAGAATTATATATCATTTCCCATCAGCAATATGTCATCCACATATAATATGAGAAATGCCACAGAGCTCCCACTCACTTTCTTGTAGATACAGGCTTCTCCATAAGTCTGTATAAAGCCAAACGCTTTGATCACATCATTAAAGCGAATATTCCAACTCCGAGATGCTTGCACCAGTCCGTAAATCGAGCGTTGGAGCTTGCATACCTTGTTAGCGTTCTCTGGATCGACAAAACCTTCCGGCTGCATCATATACAACTCTTCCTTGAGGAAGCCATTAAGGAATGTTGTTTTGACGTCCATTTGCCATATCTCATAATCATAGAATGCGGCAATAGCTAACATGATTCTGACTGACTTCAGCATCGCTACGGGAGAGAAAGTCTCATCGTAGTCAATCCCTTGAACTTGTCGATAACCCCTAGCGACAAGCTGAGCCTTATAGATGGTCACATTACCATCCGCGTATGTCTTCTTCTTAAATATCCATTTGTTTTCTATGGCGTGCCTATCATCAGGCAAGTCCACCAAAGTCCATACTTTGTTTTCATACATGGATTCTATCTCGGATTTCATGGCTCCAAGCCATTTATTGGAATCCGGGCCCGCCATCGCTTCTTCATAGTTCGAAGGTTCACCGTTGTCTAACAACATGATTTCCAGGACAGGGTTGCCGTACCACTCTGGTGCGGAACATGCCCTTGTGGACCTTCGAAGTTCAGTAGTAACTTGATCTGTTTCTGTTGGAAATATGCCCTAGAGGAAATAATAAAAGTATTATTATTATATTTCCTTGTTCATGATAATTGTCTGTTATTCATGCTTGAATTGTATTGTGCGGAAACAGCGATACATGTGTGAATATATAGACCACAATGAGTCCCTGGTAGGCCTCTAGTTGCCAGCTCGTTGATCAACAGATGGTCACGGTTTCCTGACCATGGACATAGGATGTCAGTGATAACGGGGTCACATCATTAGGAGAATGTTGTGATGGACAAGACCCAATCCTGAGCATAGCACGAGATCGTGTAGTTCGTAATGCATAAGCTTTTCGGTGTCAAGTATTTATTCCTTAGACCATGAGGTTGTACAACTCCCGGATGCCGTAGGAATACTTTGGGTGTGCCAAACGTCACAACGTAACTGGGTGTATATAAAGGTACGCATCGGGTATCTCCGAAAGTGTCTGTTGAGTTGGTACGAACCGAGACTGGGATGCTGTCACTTCGTATGACGGAGAGGTACCTCTGGGCCCACTCGGTAACACATCATCATAATGAGCTCAATGTGACTAAGTAGTTAGTCACGGGATGATGGATTACGGATCGAGTAAAGAGACTTGCCATGACGAGATTGAACAAGGTATCGGGAATACCGACGATCGAATCTCGGGCAAGTACCGTACCGATGGACAAAGGGAATAACATACGGGATTGAGTGAATCCTTGACACGGTGGTTCATCCGATGAAGATCATCGAGGAATACGTGGGAACCAACATGGGTATCCAGATCCCGCTGTTGGTTATTGACCGGAGAGTGGTCTCGGTCATGTCTACGTGTCTCCCGAACCCGTAGGGTCTACACACTTAAGGTTCGGTAACGCTAGGGTCGTAGAGATACATGCACGTGGAAACCCGAAAGTTGTTCGGAGTCCCGGATGAGATCCCGGACGTCACGAGGAGTTCCGGAATGGTCCGGAGGTAAAGATTGATATATAGGAAGTCAGGTTTCGACCATCGGGTGATCTCCGGGGGTCACCGGGAGCGTCCCGGGACCACCGGAGGGGCCCCGGGGGTCCATCGGGTGGGGCCACCCATCCCGGTGGGGCCCCTAGGCCGCAAAGGGGAAGTGTCCAGCCCTAATGGGCTGGCGCACCACTTGGGCCCACCTTCCCATGCGCCAAGGGTTGAAACCCTAGGGGGGAGGGGGTGCCACTTGCCTTGGGGGGCAAGGACTCCCCCCTGGCCGCCGCCCCCCCTTGCAGATTGGATCTGCAGGGGCTGGCGCACCCCCCCTGGCCCCCTATATATATGTGGGGGGAGAGGGCAGCCGCACACCTTGCCCTGGCGCCTCTCCCCCTCCCGTCACAACTCCGTCTCCTCAAACACACGGCGCCCGGCGAAGCCCTGCTGCAATCTCCACTGCATCCACCACCACGCCGTTGTGCTGCTGGATCTTTGACGACTTCTCCTCCCCCCTTGCTGGATCAAGAAGGAGGTGACGTATCTATACCGGACGTGTGTTGAACGTGGAGGCGATGTCCGTTCGGCGCTAGATCATCGGTGACGAAGAACGCGAAGAGTACGACTACTTCATCCACGCTTCTTCGAAAGCTTCCACTCGCGATCTACATAATGGTATGTAGATGCACTCTGACTTGCTCATTGCTAGATGTCTCCTTAGTTGGATCTTGGTGAAAGCGTAGAAATTTTTTGAATTCTGCTACGTTCCCCAACAGTGGCATCTGAGCTAGGTCTTATGCGTAGCATCTTGCACGAGTAGAACACAAACAGTTGTGGGCGTTTGAGTTTGTTCAACTTTCTTGCCGTTACTAGTCAATCTTGATTCGGCGGTATTGTGGGATGAAGCGGCCCGGACCGACTTTACACGTACGCTTACGTGAGATTGGTTCCACCGACAGACATGCACTAGATGCATAAGGTGGCTGGCGGGTGTCTGTCTCTCCTACTTTAGTCGGATCGGATTCGATGAAAAGGGTCCTTATGAAGGGTAAATAGAAATTGACAAATCACGTTGTGGTTTTGGCGTAGGTAAGAAACGTCCTTGCTAGAAAACCTATAGAAGCCACGTAAAAATTTGCAGCAACAATTAGAGGACGTCTAACTTGTTTTTGCAGCATGTGCTATGTGACGTGGTATGGCCAAAACGAAGATGTGATGAATGATATATGTGATGTATGAGATTGATCATGTTCTTGTAATAGGGAATCACGACTTGCATGTCGATGAACTTGACAACCGGCAGGAGCCATAGGAGTTGTCTTAATTATTGTATGACCTGTGTGTCACTGAATAACGCCATGTAATTACTTTACTTCATTGCTAAACGTTAGCTATAGTAGTAGAAGTAATAGTTGGCGTGATGACTTCTTCAAGACACGATGATGAAGATCATGATGATGAAGATCATGGTGTCGAGCTGGTGACAAGATGATCATGGTGCCCCGAAGATGGAGATCCAAGGAGCAAGATGATATTGGCCATATCATGTCACTTTAATTGATTGCATGTGATGTTTATCATGTTTATGCATCTTGTTTACTTAGAACAACGGTAGTAAATAAGATGATCTCTCACTAAAAATTTCAAGAATTGTGTTCCCCCTAACTGTGCACCGTTGCTAAAGTTCGTTGCTCCGAAGCACCACGTGATGATCGGGTGTGATAGGTTCTAACGTTCGCATACAACGGGTGTAAGACAGATTTACACACGTGATACACTTAGGGTTCACTTGACGAGCCTAGCATGTACAGACATGGCCTCGGAACACGGAAGACCGAAAGGTCGAACATGAGTCGTATAGAAGATACGATCAACATGAAGATGTTCACCGTTGATGACTAGTCCGTATCACGTGATGATCGGACACGGGCTAGTCGATTCGGATCGTGTATCGCTTAGATGACTAGAGAGATGTCATTTTGAGTGGGAGTTCATTAAAATTTGATTAAGATGAACTTAATTATCATGAACTTAGTCTAAATTCTTTACAATATCTCTTGTAGATCAAATGGCCCACGCTCAAGTTTCCCTCAACTTCAAGGCGTTCCTAGAGAAAACCAAGCTGAAAGACGATGGTAGCAACTATACGGATTGGGTCCGTAACCTGAGGATTATCCTCATAGCTGCCAAGAGAACTTATGTCCTAGAAGCACCGCTAGGTGACGCTCCCGCCCCGGCAAACCAAGACGTTATGAACGCTTGGCAGTCGCGTTGTGATGATTACTCCCTGGTTCAGTGTGGCATGCTTTACAGCTTAGATTCGGCGCTCCAAAAGCGTTTTGAGCACCACGGAGCATATGAGATGTTCGAAGAGCTGAAAATGGTTTTCCAAGCTCATGCCCAAGTCGAGAGATATGATGTCTCCGACGCATTCTACAGCTGTAAGATGGAGGAAGACAGTTCTGTTAGTGAGCACATCCTCAAGATTTCTGGATTGCACAACCGCTTGTCTCAGCTGGGAATGAATCTCCCAGATGAAGCGGTCGTTGACAGAATCCTCCAGTCGCTCCCACCAAGCTTCAAGAGCTTCGTGTTGAACTTCAATATGCAGGGGATGGAGAAGTCCATTCCCGAGGTGTATTCGATGCTGAAATCAACGGAGGTGGACATCAAGAAAGAACATCATGTGTTGATGGTCAATAAAACCACTAAGTTCAAGAAAGGCAAGGGTAAGAAGAACTTCAAGAAGGACGGCAAGGGAGTTGCCGCGCCTGGTAAGCCTGTTACCGGGAAGAAGCCAAAGCATGGACCCAAGCCTGAGACAGAGTGCTTTTATTGCAAGGGAACGGGTCACTGGAAGCGGAACTGCCCCAAATATTTAGCAGACAAGAAGGCCGGCAACGTCAAAGTTATATATGATATACATGTTATTGATGTGTACCTTACCAGCACTCGTAGTAGCTCCTGGGTATTCGATACCGGTGTAGTTGCTCACATTTGTAACTCAAAACAGGAGCTGCGGAATAAGCGGAGACTGGCGAAGGATGAGGTGACGATGCGCGTCGGGAATGGTTCCAAGGTCGATGTGATCGCCGTCGGCACGCTGCCTCTACATCTACCCTCGGGATTAGTTTTAAACCTTAATAATTGTTATTTAGTACCAGCTTTGAGCATGAACATTGTATCTGGATCTCGTCTTATGCGAGATGGCTACTCTTTCAAATCGGAGAATAATGGTTGTTCTATTTATTTGAGAGATATGTTTTATGGTCATGCCCCGCTGGTCAATGTTTTATTTTTGATGAATCTCGAACGTGATGATACACATATTCATAGTGTAGATGCCAAAAGATGTAAAGTTGATAATGATAGTCCCACATACTTGTGGCATTGCCGCCTTGGTCATATTGGTGTCAAACGTATGAAGAAGCTCCATTCAGATGGACTTCTAGAGTCTCTTGCTTATGAATCATTTGACACGTGCGAACCATGCCTCTTGGGCAAGATGACCAAGACTCCGTTCTCTGGAACAATAGAGCGAGCAACCAACTTATTGGAAATCATACATACCGATGTGTGCGGTCCAATGAGTGTTGAGGCTCGCGGAGGCTATCGTTATGTTATCACCCTCACAGATGACTTGAGTAGATATGGGTATATCTATTTGATGAAACGCAAGTCTGAGACCTTTGAAAGGTTCAAGGAATTTCAGAATGAGGTTGAGAATCAACGTGACAGAAAAATAAAGTTCTTGCGATCGGATCGTGGGGGTGAATATTTAAGTCATGAATTTGGCACACACCTTAGGAACTGTGGAATTGTTTCACAATTGACACCGCCCGGAACACCTCAACGTAACGGTGTGTCCGAACGTCGAAATCGTACTCTGTTGGACATGGTGCGATCTATGATGTCCCTCACCGATTTACCGCTATCTTTTTGGGGTTATGCTTTAGAGACTGCCGCATTCACTTTAAATAGGGCTCCGTCGAAATCCGTTGAGACGACTCCGTATGAACTTTGGTTTGGCAAGAAACCGAAGCTGTCGTTTCTAAAAGTTTGGGGTTGCGATGCTTATGTCAAGAAACTTCAACCTGAAAAGCTCGAACCCAAATCGGAAAAATGTGTCTTCATAGGATACCCAAAGGAAACGATTGGGTACACCTTCTACCACAGATCCGAAGGCAAAGTCTTTGTTGCCAAGAATGGATGCTTTCTGGAGAAACACTACAAGAAATATGTCAACTTATGACCTTTTGTTAGTGACCCTGGAAGAATTGGTCATAGGTCTATGACCATTTCAGACCAATTGGCTAAAAGCTGTTCGGGAGGCTCCAAACCCTAAACTATAACGACCATTTTGGTCAGAAAGGTCATAATTTCCTTACACGAAATGGCACAAAGCATATAGCACTGGTTCGCTGCCTTATTTCTAGCTGTTCATGACCAATATAGATGGTCATAACCTTGAAAATTGTGGTGGGTTGCAACGACTAGGCGCCACCTCATCAGTTTTGCCTATGTGTCATGTCCATGTGGCAGTTTTTGCCCTAGGTTGTGAAGCAACCTATATTTCTGTCATTCCCAAAATTCCCCAAAAAATCTCATAAATTCTTTGGGTCATATCTTCGTCAAATATGTAAAAAACCTTCCTTGCCTAGTTCAAAAATAATTCAAAAATATTCATTTTCCTATTCTGTTCAAAAAAAACACTTTGTGAAGGAAGTACCACTTTGGCATGTCCAAATGGTATCCATTTTCTACAGTGATTTCCTATGCCCAAATAACTATCCTCCACCAAATGCCAGCTCAATCCATTCATTATTTTGAGCCCATCTTCAACATTTGTATTTATGTCCAGTGTGGTACTTTGCAAAGCAAGTACCACCTAGACTCCTCCTTTTGAGCTGAAAATTTGTGAATACGGTCTTCTTAGTAACTGATCATCCTCAACCAAAACTCACGCCCATTAGCCATGTGCATTTTCCGTACCGCTAATCAAACACTTGGCTGCTAATTCATGTTTGAGCATCGATCGGTCTTCTCTTGAGAATCTTATGTTGTAATTTTCTTCCTAGCACCTACCTGGGGAGTGGCCAACCCACTAGACATGCCTAGGCCGCCCAGAACACATGGCAACGCCACAGTCACGCGGTGACCACGCAGCGGGCATGCGAGTTTACGCGCTCTAGAGTTGGGGCCCTCGACCACCGTCCAAACCTCGACGTATCGCAACCAAACCATGTATTTATGATTAAATAGGTACTTATGTACCTAGAAATGATTATTGGAAAAAATAAATAGCAAACTATGAGGCAGCCGCAGTTCAAATTTGACCCGCTTCCAGCTGAATCGGCGGAAATTTGTCTTTTTCACGAGAGGTGGATCAAAACTTTTTACACCCAACCATTTTGTCAATTGTGCATTAAATATATCCTAGTATTTTAGAAAATTGATTTGGTCAAATTTTGCAACAATTATTTGGGAGGTCCTTCACAAAAAACCTCCTTTTGGGCACTCGAAAAATGGAAAATGAATTTTTCGTCCAAAGAAAATGAAAACTTCCTTAGGCAACATTGTTTGCCATTCCAAGATGCACCCTTGTGCAAAATATGAGATCATTTGAAAAAACTATGCCATGAATGTGGCCATAGGATTGATCATTTGGCTTGAAAGCCATGAATCTTCACGCATGATAGCTCATTTCTGAGAACACTTTTTTAATAGAATTGCCGTATTACAAGTTTATTATTTTTCCTGGTAACTTGGTCATATATAATGACACAATGCGAAGGTGTTCCAATTTTTTGTTTTTTTTTGAATTTTTTATGCCCGTTTCAGAATGCGGTCAAAACGGCGGGAATGACCGTTCCTAGCTAGTGGTTGAATCTTGGTATTTTTTTGGTGTTTCTCTGATTAAATAGATACTTATGTACCTACAAATGATTTTTGGAAAAAATAAAAAGCAAACTACGAGGTAGCTACAGTTCAAATTTGACCCGCTTCCAACTGAATCGGCGGAAATTTGTCTTTTTCACGAGAGGTGGATCAAAACTTTTTACACCCAACCATTTGGTCAATTGTGCATTAAATATGGCCTAGTATTTTATAAAAATGATTTGGTCCAATTTTGCAACAATTATTTGGGAGGTCCTTCACAAAAAAAAACCTCCTTTTGGGCACTCGAAAAATGGAAAATGAATTTTTCGTCCAAAGAAAATGAAAACTTCCTTAAGCAATATTGTTTGCCATTCCAAGATGCACCCTTGTGCACAATATGAGATCATTTGAACAAACTATGCCATGAATGTGGCCATAGGATTGATCATTTGCCTTGAAAGCCATGAATCTTCACGCATGATAGCTCATTTCTGAGAACACTTTTTAAAAACAATTGCCGTATTACATGTTTATTATTTTTCCTGGTAACTTGGTCATATATAATGACACAATGCGAAGGTTTCCCATTTTTTTGATTTTTTTGAAATTTTTATGCCCGTTTCAAAATGCGGTCAAAACGGCGGGAATGACCGTTCCTAGCTAGTGGTTGAATCTTGGAATTTTTTTGGTGTTTCTCTGATTAAATAGATACTTATGTACCTAGAAATTATTTTTGGAAAAAATAAATAGCAAACTACAAGGCAGCCGCAGTTCAAATTTGACCCGCTTCCAACTGAATCGGCGGAAATTTGTCTTTTTCACGAGAGGTGGATCAAAACTTTTTACACCCAACCATTTTGTCAATTGTGCATTAAATATGTCCTAGTATTTTAGAAAAATGATTTGGTCAAATTTTGCAACAATTATTTGGGAGGTCCTTCACAAAAAAACCTCCTTTTGGGCACTCGAAAAATGGAAAATGATTTTTTCGTCCAAAGAAAATGAAAACTTCCTTAAGCAATATTGTTTGACATTCCAAGATGCACCCTTGTGCACAATATGAGATCATTTGAACAAACTATGCTATGAATATGGCCATAGGATTGATCATTTGGCTTGAAAGCCATGAATCTTCACGCATGATAGCTCATTTCTGAGAACACTTTTTTAAAAGAATTGTTGTATTACAAGTTTATTATTTTTCCTGGTAACTTGGTCATATATAATGACACAATGCGAAGGTTTTCCAATGTTTTGATTTTTTTTTTGATTTTTTATGCCCGTTTCAAAATGCGGTCAAAACGGCGGGAATACCCGTTCCTAGCTAGTGGTTGAATCTTGGTATTTTTTTGGCGTTTCTCTGATTAAATAGATACTTATGTACCTAGAAATGATTTTTGTAAAAAATAAAGAGCTAACTATGAGGCAGCTACAGTTCAAATTTGACCCGCTTCCAGCTGGATCGGCGGAACTTTGTCTTTTTCACGAGAGGTGGATAAAAGCTTGGACACCCAACCATTTTGTCAATTGTGCATTCAATATGGCCTAGTATTTTATAAAAATGATTTGGTACAAATTGGCAACAAATATATGGTAGGTCCTTCACACAAAAACTCATTTCAGGCACTCGAAAAAAAGGATGGAAACATCTTGACATTTTAGTTGATTGTAAATAAATACTGGACTAATATTTTTGAAAAATGATGCGGTCCATCTTTACAACACAGATTTTTTTTGTTTTTCTTTAAAATGTTGGAGAATTGGGTTCAAATTTTATAGATTCTATCGCAAAATAATCGGCCAATGAGAAGCGAGGAACAACAATCACGCGGATCATCTAGTCAGAGACGATCTGAGCCATCCATCACAACACCCATCAACGATGGAGCTTCGCCCGAAAAACCCAAACCCTAACTCACCCACCCACCCACCCTCGTCCTCTCCCATTCCCAGATCCGATCGAGGCATCTCCCTCCCCCGCGCCTCCCCCGTCCCATCTCCCTCCCCCGCGCCTCCCCCGTCCCATCTCCCTCCCAGTCCCATGGCGCGGACCTCGCAACGGCGGCACAAGCGACCACGCCACCGCTTCCCCTTCCCCACCGCCTTTGCCCACCCCGCAAGCTTCCTCCTCCCCTCTCACCCCATGCCACCACCTCTCCAGATCTCCCCAATCCCGCCCCCGCACGTCCAGATCTTGAGGCGGCTCAGGTGAGGCAGCGCAACCCGCTCCGTCCCGGAACCACGTGGACTGTGGTGGTGGCGGCGGCGCCCGACCGGCCGGCGGCGGGATGGCATACATGGACCACGCCTTCTCCATCACCGACAAGGACGACCTGGTGGGCGGCGCGGCGGGGAGATGGCCCTGCAGTACGCTGGTCAACGAGATCGCCTTCGCCGCCGCGCTCCTCGCGTTCGGCGTTCTCGACGTCATCGCCGGCCTCGTCATGGCCGCCAGGCCCGGCCCTGAGGGGGGGCGAGAGGGGCGGCCGCCCCGGGCCCCCCGATGCCAAAGGGCCCCCACCCAGGTATGTGTATGCTCTTTTCTGGTCTTTAGCGCCCTGATCGAAGGCTGAAGTATCGCATGAAAGGATTCGATGATTTCCTTCCTGCTGCGATTGATTCTGAGAGCCTTGTGGCCTACGATTGAGGAGTTGCATGCTATTAATTAGGAGTAGTTATGGAAAATAATCAATCCTGATTTCTGGCAGCCGAAATTTACGGTTTTGCATTGAGACGTGCGCTCAATTTTTGAAGAAGTGCAAATGCCTAGGTCCTTAAAAAGGGACATGCCAAACAGGAAGTTGCGATGATACACGAAGAAGCGTACTGATGGGAGAATAGATGGCCCCCTATGGCAGCAGCAAGACGCTTGTATCCATCTTCTGTGCGTGCGTGGCGACGCCTCTAGTCAAAGAAGCCTGAGTCGGAGGATGGCCAGACCGCCGGTCATAGCCATATCGCTACCTCCCACACGACCAGGCTGACTCGCCGAGAGGCGGCGCACTGTGATGATGCGATTAAAGTTATAGAGAAGATAAGATATTACCTCCGATCTCTATTTATTCTGCAGTATATAGCTAGTGTATGCCGTATGAGATTTTACTAGAATGTTTTATTAAAATTTATAAATGATCATCAAAATTTCCTCTACATTGTTGCAACTGGGCCCTTGATAATCTGAAATGACCTGCTGTTTCTCAAAGATGTCAGTTCATGAACTGGCCGGGAACATTTTTCAGCAACTAGGCACATCATTTTACCACATAGGATTCTTACTTTCTCTTGCTGTTTTTCAGCATCCATGGCCAGTGTGCAATCATCATGTTCGATGTCACCTCCCGACTCACCTACAAGATGGCAGTGTGATGGTCGTGATGTCTGCTTTCCTGCAGGGTCGGCTGAGCGACACAGCGATGAAGGTGGTTAACGAGTTGCTGCCGTCCGGCGCCGGCGGCAACCTGAGCAGCCTCTGCTCCTAGGCGTCGTCAGAAGAATGTGAATAGGGTAGCATCAGATTACTACTATTTGGACTTGGAGCTTCTGCTATTTTTAGTTTGGGTTGAAGTGATTGGTAGGCCTAGTGATTGTGCGATTCTGTGATCCTATCCAGTAAAATTTATATGCACACCTCATATGAATCTGTGATCATATCCAGTAAAATTTATATGCATGTTCCACTCCACTGTCTTCACATTTACTTAGTAATACATCCTTCTTTACTTCTGTTACACTTCTCCCTTTATTTGTATGAGGCGGCCAGAATGCCAATTTTGTTCCAGTCTGCTTCCATAGTGTTTGTATGTAGTCGAGATAATTGTGTTTTCCTCGTCATGAATGCTCAACTGAACTGATAATTGTGTTTTCCTCTTCATGAATGCTCAACTGAACTGCTCTTTCATTATACTTCCAAATACTAAAGTTTTGATATGTATAACATTGCTACATGTGTTTTTGTCTATATAGAGTTGCATTCATTTCCTCTTCTAGACATGAACAAGCTCTTGCATGGAACTGAATCTGATACATTTGTGTAGTAAATGAGTATGTTAGCATTTCACCTGGCTAGTAATCAAATTTTATTACTGCTAATGTACCTCAAGTTTATTTTTCGATGAGATGCATGAGTCTTGGTAGTTCTGGAATCCCTATTAGCTGAAACATGAGCATTACAAAGTTTCATATCTATGATCAGTTTGTTCACAGACCCTCGTCTTGGTAGAATTTCTCTTACTGGCAGATGCTTATTTCTTTAGGTTTTGTTTCATGTTTGTTTAGATGATGCTCATGATGTCACTGTTGTCATTTTTTGTCTCAGGGTCCGGTCGTTCTGATCTCCTACTTCAACAACGACTACCATGTCTTGGAAGTTGCTTAGAGCTGGAGGAGTGGATGCATGCACAAGCGGATCCCTGCTCACCGACGCCAACCTCATCCATATCATCGTTGACGCCATCATTAACTGGTACTAGCCTATCTATTCCTTTCTATTCCTCCATGAAATAGATGTTGTCAGTTGAATGGATGAGAGTGGCAGTAGGATAGTGTTTTTCTTCACGCGATGTGGTGGGATTATTCCACTATTTGCTTGCTGTTGTACCATTGTACCTACAGGTTATTAGTATTGTTGATCCTGACCATGAGCTTGAATGGTTTAGTTAGTAGTAGAAGAGCATCAGTTTAATCCGTAGCAGTGAGGTCACTGATTTTTTTTCTATGGCATGGTACAAATATGATTGGAATGGTAGCCACTTAACATGTTAGAATGTACTCATTGTTTGGGTTGATTACTGGTCTGTATCAGGGGTACAAGTTTGTTACTTTCTATCTGGGTTTTCCTGCTGTTGTTTCCTGTTGTTATTTACCGTCAGGTATCTTAGTCTAGATATAACTCTGCAGTTTTCTTGAATCTGCACTTCCTTCCAAAAGTATATGCAAAGTGTGTGTGTATCCAGTGAGCAAATCTATAGGAAAGTCGTTAATAGTCAGCTGACCTTATGAACTGTATAAGCTATGTTTGATGCTGCCTACAGGTTCTTATTCTTCTTCTTTTTTGCATAGGTGAAGTATGAAATGCGAAGCCGTGAAGCCTATCAGCAAGAGTAGCATATTATGTATTGTAATATCAGCGAGAGTGTAACATTCGTGAGAGTAGCATGTTATGTATTGTAATATTTAGTGTTGTTTTGGATGAATTTCATTTTCTCTATAGTCTATTTGAAATACTGATTGTGTATATAATTTCAATACTATGAAATGGAAACCTGACCAGGGGGTCCCACTTATGAAAATTGTTTGACAAATTTTGAAATTTCTGACGTGTGGGTCCAATTGTGATATCAGCATGACAAGTGGGACCAATCTGACCAGTGGGACCAGCACAAAAATAATATGGCTGAAAATATAAAATTAATAGTAATGGCCCAGAAAATAAAAATGTTGAATTGTTGGGCCTGGCCCATGTGGCTGTCGAGAATTAATAGGGAAAAAATATATAAAAGGCCAAATTATTGGGCTCGGCCCATGTAAAACACCGAGTTGGACCGGGCTGAATCTTGTGCCACATCAGCTTGCCACGCTGGATGCCTACGTGGCCTGGGGAGGCTGCTAGTGACCAAAACACGACAGTAGACATATTTTGGTCATAAACGTCTATGACCTTCTCACAGAGAAGGTCGCTATAGTCAGTTTATGACGGCCAGCTTTTGACCTTATGTTTTTGGTCACAAAAAGGTCACAAATGGAAATTTGTGACCATTCAGTGACCAATAGTGGTGGTCACAAGTTGACATATTTCTTGTAGTGAAAGAGTTTCTCTCGAAAGAAGTGAGTGGGAGGAAAGTAGAACTTGATGAGGTGACGGTCACCCCTCCTGGACTGGAAAGTAGCGCAGCGCAGGAAATTGTTCCTGAGGTGCCTGGACCGACAAGGGAGGAAGCGAATGATGATGATCATGAAGAAACAGATCAAGTTACTACTGAACTTCGAAGGTCCACAAGGGCACGTTCCGCACCAGAGTGGTACGGCAACCCTGTCCTGGAAATCATGTTGTTAGACAACGGTGAACCTTCGAACTATGAAGAAGCAATGGCGGGCCCGGATTCCAATTAATGGCTTGGAGCCATGAAATCCGAGATAGAATCCATGTATGAAAACAAAGTATGGACTTTGGTGGACTTGCCTGATGATAGGCATGCCATAGAAAATAAATGGATATTCAAGAAGAAGACAGACGCGGATGGTAATGTGACCATCTATAAGGCTCGACTTGTCGCTAAGGGTTATCGACAAGTTCAAGGGATTGACTACGACGAGACTTTCTCTCCCGTAGCGATGCTGAAGTCAGTCAAAATCATGTTAGCTATTGCCGCATTATATGATTATGAGATATGGCAAATGGACGTCAAAACAGCATTCCTTAACGGCTTCCTCAAGGAAGAGTTGTATATGATGCAACCGGAAGGTTTTGTCGATCCAGAGAACGCTAACAAGGTATGCAAGCTCCAGCGCTCGATTTACGGGCTGGTGCAAGCATCTCGGAGTTGGAATATTCGCTTTAATGATGTGATCAAAGCGTTTGGATTTATACAGACTTATGGAGAAGCCTGTATTTACAAGAAAGTGAGTGGGAGCTCTGTGGCATTTCTCATATTATATGTGGATGACATATTGCTGATGGGAAATGATATAGAATTCTTGGAAAATGTAAAGGCCTACTTGAATAAAAGTTTTTCAATGAAGGACCTTGGAGAAGCTGCTTACATATTAGGCATCAAAATCTATAGAGATAGATCAAGACGCCGCATTGGTCTTTCACAAAGTACATACCTTGACAAGATATTGAAAAAGTTCAATATGGATCAGTCCAAGAAGGGATTCTTGCCTGTTTTGCAAGGTATGAGATTGAGCAAGGCTCAGTCGCCGACCACGGCAGAAGATAGAGAAAAGATGAGTGTCATTCCCTATGCCTCGGTCATAGGTTCTATCATGTATGCCATGCTGTGTACCAGACCTGATGTGCACCTTGCCATAAGTTTGGTAGGGAGGTACCAAAGTGATCCCGGTACGGAACACTGGACAGCGGTCAAGAATATCCTGAAGTACCTGAAAAGGACTAAGGATATGTTTCTCGTTTATGGAGGTGACGAAGAGCTCGTCGTAAAGGGTTACGTCGATGCTAGCTTCGACACAGATCTGGATGACTCTAAGTCACAAACCGGATACGTGTATATTTTGAATGGTGGGGCAGTCAGCTGGTGCAGTTGCAAGCAGAGCGTCATGGCGCATTCTACATGTGAAGCGGAGTACATAGCTGCTTGCGAAGCAGCACAAGAAGGAGTCTCGATGAAGGAGTTCATCACCGACCTAGGAGTCATTCCAAGCGCGTCAAGCCCGATGACTCTCTTCTGTGACAACACTGGTGCTATTGCCATTACCAAGGAGCCCAGGTTTCACAAGAAGACCAAGCACATCAAGCGTCGTTTCAACTCCATCCGGAAATATGTTCAGGATGGAGACATAGATATTTGTAAAGTGCATACGGATCTGAATGTTGCAGACCCGTTGACTAAACCTCTTCCACAGGCAAAACATGATCAACACCAGAACTCTATGGGTGTTCGATTCATCACAATGTAACTAGATTATTGACTCTAGTGCAAGTGGGAGACTGTTGGAAATATGCCCTGGAGGCAATAATAAAAGTATTATTATTATATTTCCTTGTTCATGATAATTGTCTGTTATTCATGCTTGAATTGTATTGTGCGGAAACAGCGATACATGTGTGAATATATAGACCACAATGAGTCCCTGGTAGGCCTCTAGTTGCCAGCTCGTTGATCAACAGATGGTCACGGTTTCCTGACCATGGACATAGGATGTCAGTGATAACGGGATCACATCATTAGGAGAATGATGTGATGGACAAGACCCAATCCTGAGCATAGCACGAGATCGTATAGTTCGTAATGCATAAGATTTTCGGTGTCAAGTATTTATTCCTTAGACCATGAGGTTGTACAACTCCCGGATGCCGTAGGAATACTTTGGGTGTGCCAAACGTCACAACGTAACTGGCTGGCTATAAAGGTACGCATTGGGTATCTCCGAAAGTGTCTGTTGAGTTGGTACGAACCGAGACTGGGATGTTGTCACTCCGTATGACGGAGAGGTACCTCTGGGCCCACTCGGTAAGACATCATCATAATGAGCTCAATGTGACTAAGTAGTTAGTCACGGGATGATGGATTACGGATCGAGTAAAGAGACTTGCCATGACGAGACTGAACAAGGTATTGGGAATACCGATGATCGAATCTCGGGCAAGTACCGTACCGATGGACAAAGGGAATAACATACGGGATTGAGTGAATCCTTGACACGGTGGTTCATCCGATGAAGATCATCGAGGAACACGTGGGAACCAACATGGGTATCCAGATCCCGCTGTTGGTTATTGACCGGAGAGTGGTCTCGGTCATGTCTACGTGTCTCCCGAACCCGTAGGGTCTACACACTTAAGGTTCGGTAACGCTAGGGTCGTAGAGATACATGCACGTGGAAACCCGAAAGTTGTTCGGAGTCCCGGATGAGATCCCGGACGTCACGAGGAGTTCCGGAATGGTCCGGAGGTAAAGATTGATATATAGGAAGTCAGATTTCGGCCATCGGGTGATCTCCGGGGGTCACCGGGAGCGTCCCGGGACCACCGGAGGGGCCCCGGGGGTCCACCGGGTGGGGCCACCCATCCCGGTCGGGCCCCTAGGCCGCAAAGGGGAAGTGTCCAGCCCTAATGGGCTGGCGCACCACTTGGGCCCACCTCCCCATGCGCCTAGGGTTGAAACCCTAGGGGGGAGGGGGCGCCACTTGCCTTGGGGGGCAAGGACTCCCCCCTGGCCGACGTCCCCCTTGCAGACTGGATCTGCAGGGCTGGTGATGTCTACACGCGCTTCTACTCTTGTAGACTATGTTGGGCCTCCAAGCGCAGAGGTTTGTAGGACAGTAGCAATTTCCCTCAAGTGGATGACCTAAGGTTTATCGAACTCAGGGAAGTAGAGGTTGAAGATGGTCTCTCTCAAGCAACCCTGCAACTAAGATACAAGAAGTCTCTTGTGTCCCCAACACACCTAATACACTTGTTAGATGTATAAGTGCACTAGTTCAGCGAAGAAATGTTAAATGGCAAGTGATATGGATGGCAAAACAAAGTAATATAAATCTGTAATAAAAAGTGCAGCAAGCAAACAAGTGGTAAACGTGAGCACAAATGGTATTGCAATGGTGGAGACAAGGCCTAGGGTTCATACTTTCACTAGTGGCAACTCCCAACAACATTAACATAATCGAATCACATGATATTTCCCATAAAACATGCAAAGGGGATACACTCGGAGGTCATTCCTTCGTGGTCAAGAGAGGACGAGAATTATGTAGGGCTACAAAAGCACACCTCAAAGTTCGTAGTTCTCAATCTAAGGATTTCCCAATGTCACCGCGGCCATCCAAAGAGAGTCCCACAATCACCACAACATATCTAAAGGATAGTCAAAGACAAGCACCAAGAGACTCTCAATCTTCAATCAACACACAAGAGAGGAAATCACTCATGAAAATATTGTTCTAATCCATGTCCAATAGACCGCTGTCACCTTGGTCTCGGGGATTATACTAGATAAAGACAAGTGAGTACATCAATCCAATACATAGAGGAAGGGGAAATATCTTAGATTAACATAGCCTATGATCACAACGAAGATCACATCATGGGAGAGAGAATTGACCACATAGCTACTGGTAAGAACCTCAGCCCCGAGGAGGAACTACTCCCGCATCATGGAGGGAGGAAGCAACATCAATGGAGATGAATCCGGGGGCACTTCCCCGTCCCGGCAGGGTGCCGGCGCAGGAATTCTGGTCCCCCGAAGCTTGATGGCGATGGCGGCGGAGATCGGAATCGCGTCTAGAGAAAAGGGGTCTGGAATCAGGGTTTTCTCGACGGACCTTAAATATATGCCAAAGGGGGTCACCAGGGGAGTCCTAGGGGGCCCAGGCGCCCCCCCCCCCC
>LR738709.1:61069058-61092231 GCA_902687465.1 Secale cereale | reverse complement strand
CCCCCCCCCCCCGGCGCGGCCTTGGGGTGGGCCGCCTGGGCAGGCCGCCTGGAGCCCCTGTGGGTCCCCCCGGCTGTACTTTGGCCGCTCGGTAGCTCCTGGAACGCTGATTTTTTATATATTTTTTCTGGATTTTTCCTGGCAGTTCTCGTAATGTGAAAACCTGAAATACAAAAACAGCCGAAAACAGAAACTGGCACTAGGGTGCACTGAGTTAATAGGTTAGTCCAAATATGATCAAAAGTGTATGGAAGTGTATAAATATCATAGCAATATCACCCAAAAGAGGCATGGAGCAAGCAGAAATTATAGATACGTTTTGGACGTATCAACATCCCCAAGCTTAATTCCTGCTCGTCCTCGAGTAGGTAAATGATAACAAGAATAATTTCTGTGGTGACATGCTATTAACCATATAGGACTTATTCATAGTCATATGACAAAAGCTTACTGAGACAATGAATCTGTAGTAATTAAGTTTCCTCATGAGAAAATCACAAAGAACTGAAAGTTTTACAATATGATGCTGAAACATCAAATAGATTTGCAATGAACATGATGTGCAAATATGATAAAGTGATATCTAGCTTGCCCCCTTTAGTGAAGCAAAACATAAATGCAGGGGCACCTTCAAGGTTTAAGTGATGACTAGATACAATGATTTCAGAATAAACGATATCACAATCATGCAAAAGACAATGCTACTTTGGGACAATGCACATTACACTCAGAATGACAATCATGCTCTCAGTAGTTGGTGCTTTAAAAGAAGGTGGAGACTCAACATAAAAGTAAAAGAATGGCCCTTCGCAGAGGGAAGCAGGGATTACTCATGTGCTAGAGTTTTTTATTTTGAAAACATAGAAGCAATTTTGTCAACGGTAGTAATACTTCATATGTGTTATGCATAAGACATCCTATAAGTTGCAAGCCTCATGCATCGAATACCAATAGTGCTCGCACCTTGTCCTAATTAGCTCGGATTTCCATGGGTTATCATTGCATTACATATGTTTCAACCAAGTGTCACAAAGGGGTACCTCTATGCCACCTGTACAAAGGTCCAAGGAGATAAATCGCATTTGATTTCTCGTTTTTGATAGATCTCAACTTGAGGACATCCATACCGGGACAACATAGAAAATAGATAATGGACTCCTCTTTAAAGCTTAAGCATTCATAAGAGGTTGAGGATTAATGTCCAAGCTAAAACTTCCACCATGATACATGGCTTTGGTTGGCGGCCCAATGTTCTTCTCTAACAATATGCATACTCAAACCATTCAACTCATGGCAAATCACCCTTACTTCGGACAAGACGAACATGCATAGCAACTCACATGATATTCAACAAAAGTGTAACAGTTGATGGCGTCCCCAGAAACATGGATACCGCTCAGCAAGCAACTTATAAGAAATAAGATACATAAGCGACATATTCTTTACCACAATAGTTTTTAAGCTACTTTCCCATGAGCTATGTATTGCAAAAACTGAAGGTTTTAAAGGTAGCACATGTAAATTTACTTGGAGTGGCGGTGAAATACCACATATAGGTAGGTATGGTGGACTCATATGGCATAACTGGTTTAAAAGGATGTGGATGCACAAGCAGTCAATCTGCTTAGTACAGGTGGAGGTTAGCAAAAGACTGGGAGCGACCAACTAAGAGAGCAATGACGGTCATAATCATGCAGAGCGACGAAGCAACATTGAATCAGGCATGGAAGTTATATCGCTACTGAGAAATAAAAGATCATCAAGGCTTGACAGACTTTCTTTACAGTCTTCAATATGCGTGAGCATACGCCAAGTCAATCAAAATAAATTATTGAGGGAAGATATTACTAAACCATACCACATCATAGGTAAACAAATCATGTTGGTACTCCAATAACACATTGGGAACCCCCCAGCTATTTGAGACTAACCATAAGAAAACATGAACTACTAAGCGCCATCATGCACGTAGCATCTTTATCATAGACATATTAACCAATGCAATAGAAGCAAACTCTCTTCATGAGGTGAGCATGGTAATTAAAGATAGTTCAAGCAACCAACTAAACAAAAGCTCTTTGAAAAGATAAGCATGAATGCTAAGAGCAGAGCATGATAGTAGCTATTAAAAGACAAAGAACACACACAGCAAAGATAGTCATGAAAATTCTATGTTATGTTCTAGGTAGAAGTGGAGCGTGTTTCTCTCCCACATAAAGAAAGCTGAGTTCCGACTCGTTATGAAAAGCTAAAGAAAACTTAAAACAAGACGCTCCAAGCATAGCACATAACACATGAAGTGATTAAAATATAGTGGAACGAAAGACGAACTGATAATGTTGATGGAGAAGGGGATGCATGGGGGCATCCCCAAGCTTAGACGCTTGAGTCTCCTTGAATATTTCTTGGGGGTGCACGGGGGCATCCCCAAGCTTGAGCGCTTGACACTCCTGAATCTTTTTATCATCTTCCCTCGCACACTTGAAAACTCCCTTCATACATAACTCATCATAATCTGATTAGCGAGGTTAGTATCCTTAATAAAATATTTTTTCCTTGCTGGAAATAAAGATATTCTTGAAGGTCTACTGTTTCTCAAGATTGCCAAAAGGTTTTTGCAAAGAAAAAGCAAGCTCTTGGTTTGCAAAATGAAGGAAAGGCAAAACAGGACAGAATCTGTGAAAAACAGAACAACAGGTAGTAAATGATTTGTTCGGGGTACTTCTGCAACTCAAATCAAAAAACTCAGAACAGACGCACGAAAGACAATTATATAGAGAACGCTGACGAAAAAATTCAGACCAAAAAGATGATCTGGTGATTTTATACAAATTTTTCTATCCAAGGACAGAATCTGTTTCCTGGACAGCACCTCACAACTTTTGAACTTTCTAGCAATCAGAGGCTATACTTGGCACAAAGCTGAAAAATAAAGATACAATGATGTTGCTACAGTAGTAACAAACATCAAGACCACTAAAACGGAAAGTAAACATAACAAGGGTTGTCTCCCTAGAGCTCTTTCTTTATAGCCATGAAGATAGGCTTAAGACTTTAATGATGCTCTCGTAGGAATAAGAGCTGAAGAACAAAAGAGAGCATCAAGAAGCAAATACCAAACACATTTAAGCCTAACGTGCTTCCTATGCATAGGAATATTGCAATAGAATAATTCACTGAAGCACAAAGCAACTAGCATAGGAAGGCAAAACAAGCATAACTTCAAAATATTCACCATAAAGAGAGGAAACTTCTTATTATTAAGATATTTAGAACCAAGTCTCCCTCTCTCATTATAAATTTCAGTGGCATCATGGATGAACTCAACAATATAAGCATCACGTAAAGCATTGTTACCATGATCCACATGCAAAAAGGTACTCTTACTCTCCACATAAGCATAATATTTCTCATTGGTAATAGTGGGAGTAGGACTATCATAAACAACTTGAACACTATAGATTACTTGTGTATTAGGAGGGTGGTGTTCAACAAGGGAGTAATTCCCTCCATGATTATGACAAGTTTCATAAGGATAATTTCTCCTTATGTCATAGGTACCTTTATAATCACTATAGGTTGGAGTTATGACATCATCATAGTAGAGAAGAGCATTATCATTGCTAGCAACTATATTTGTAATCATGTTGTCTTTATTCTTACTAGCAAAAGAATTATCAATTATCACATCACTAGTGGGTAAAGGATTTGCAATCCTATCATCACTACTAGGAAAAGGGCTATAGATGGAATTGATACTAATGGCGCACCGGACAAGCAGTGCGCCATTAGAATATAGTAATGGCGCACCAGCAACAGATACGCCATTAGAGCTCGAACTACTAATGGCGCACGATGTCCAGAGTGAGCCATTAGTATCAAGAAGTTTTTTTTTTTGAACTAGCGCGCCTGTCCAAACATACTAATGGCGCACCTAGGGAACGTGCGCCATAAGAATCTACATACTTATGGCGCACACAGGTGCAGTGCGCCATTAGTATTCCCCCATCCATATCCCCCCCACCGGCCGCACCCTCCTCTCTCTCCCTCGCCAGATCTCCCCCCTCTCCCCGACGCCTCTCTCTCCCTCCAGCGCCGCGCCGCCAGCCCCGCTGAGCCGAGCGCCACGCCGCCGACGCCCTCGACGCCCGCGCCCCCGACGCCCCGGACGCCCGGAGCTACGCCGCCGCCGCCCGCGCCCCCGACGCCTCGGCCTCGACGCCCGCGCCCCCGACGCCCTGGCATCCCCCAGGTGCGTGGTCATCTCCGGCCGCCTCCTCCAGATCCTCGCCGACCACGGGCCCCTCACCGTCGCCAACACCTGGAACCACGCCAAGGTACGACCCCTAGCGATTGAGCTCCATGTATCGCTGCTGCTTTGTTCGTCCATGGCCGCCCAGTATATTTGATGCAGTAGTGGTATTAAGAGCTCGATGTATTGCAGCTTGGCCTCTGCCTGTAGTTCCTTCATTGATCAGATGATGCTTAGACCAGGAAAGATTGTAGTTTTTGTAGTGCCTTGGATTCTTGCATTTGGGGAGCAAATCAAATAGATAGTTTTCCCCTTCTTGGCGCCTAGCCGTACTCTTGTATATCAATACCAGGTAGTCTGTTACAGACCAGTGTCTTGTGATTAGATGCAATATGGTGTATGTTCAACTCAGTTATCTTAGCATGAGTATTTGGATGCTAGTATGAAATTTTTGCAATTAAGGTTAATACCGGGCATCGTTTAGGCCACCGAACAACCTGAATGTGTAGGCTATGATAGACACCTGGTGAGGTAAACAATTGATTCTCGTTCATGCCACTTTTGTTTTAGATGCTCAATGCCTCAATGTTTGTTACTACATGAGTTTGTTATGTTCTCTATTCAAAGCTAACTTGGGAATGGCCTGCCCTTCTGGACATGCAGTTAGTCTGGGTCTGACTTAGCAGCTAACATGCCTCATCATTCCAACTAACTGCTTGCTCGCTTCATAAAATTTAGGTCACTTGGATCAAAATTTAGGTCACTTCGATCAAAATTTGATTAGCCATGATGAAATGAATTGTTTTACTGAACTATAATTATATTGTTATTTATATGTATGCACAAAGACCAAGCTATACATAGTGGTAATACTGCCAGGCACAATACTGTCTGCTACAATATGATGGCAAAATTGCAACTGGTTACTAGTTCTCTGCACTTTTAAGAAGTTGGTCATCACATGTTACTGTTTCAAGTTTGAAACAACTGAAATATGTCCACATATCCTTGTAAGGGATGGCTAGGCATAGATTAAACTTACTGTATTTCCAAACATTGCTTATTAGATGCCATGCCCTAATTTTTTGGTGGTGTTTTAGGATAAAGATCTTACACTTTTTGAACTCGTTTAAAATGAGTTTATAGAGAGGATAGTAATCAGATTGTGAGGTTCTGCTGAAAGTCACAAGCGCTTCAAGTTTGTGTGTTGTAGCAATGTTGAAACTTAAAAAGCCTAGGATGGTATGTAGCAGAACTAGTGCAAAAGTGTTGACAATGTTAGTCCTAATGAGCCTAGGATGGTGCCACAGCTAGCTTGTCTAGGTACATATTTTTAATTTATAAAGTTTAATCTCTTTGAAACATAGGAAATGTCGTCTTCCGACGACGATAGGATCCCGGAGTGCTCCTGGTGCGGTGACGACTGGGGTCTGTGCGACAGGCCTCACCTGGTAGACGGTCGTTACTTCAGTATTAAGCTCGACGAGACCTTCGGTGTCGAAACGGTACGCAACGACAAGTCTTGTTTCGTAATTAATTAAGCACGATTTCTAGCTACTTCAACATGTAAGTAATTAATTTTCTTCTTTTACATGCAACTAGTTTATCACGTGTCATGCAAGACGTTATGTCTTGGAGAGGATGGGATTTGAAGATCATGAAACTTCGGAGACAAAGCAAATTCAACTAAGGACCATGCATAATGTTGATTTAGAAGTGGATTTGTACAATTCAGATAACGTAACCACTTTTGGTTGCAAGAATTGGGAATCATTTTGCAAGATATATGGTTTTTATGAGGGTATGCTTCTCACCATGGATCTTGGTAATCCGGATTCCATCGTCGAAGACGATTTGGACATTTGGGTCCTTGTTGACCATATGATTCCAATTCTACCGAGAAGTGAGTTTATCAAACATAGTTATTTAGTAATTTATATTGTGTATTTCAAAATAGTTGACAACTTATTTCCATTGATAGGTTATTTTGATTATTCAAATAATGTGAGGATGATGCTAGACAGAACCTACTACACCCCTGGCTCAGAATGTACTTATAAGGACAAAGAGCAGGTCATCTTCTTTTATTCCTTTCTTCTGGATTACATTCAATATCGCAATATTAATCCACAATATAGTCAATACGTCCCACTAGTGCACGTCTTGAACTACGTTAATATCAATGGAGATACCATGGTAAGATTTTTTTACTATTACGACATTCGTGCATGTTTTGCATTAGTTCTTCTCGAACTGAACTACAATGCTAACTACGAAGTCTTACTATGTTTTGCAACAGGTTCTCCCTAGTGACTGTGTGCCTCCTGTCATGTTTCAATCTGGTCAACTACAAGTTTTAAACATTCTGCCAGGTGAACCTACAAATCACACGTGTCCATATCGGATTTCTTCTAAAAATGAAGGAATGAGAATCAAAGAATGGCGAAAAATAACGAAAACTCGTAAGGAGGTACTTGGAAGCAATAGAGTGAGAAGGGCAAGAAATGGAGACAAGATAATCTGCGTTCTCCATAATGGCCCTTTAAATCTAATTGATTTAGAGACAAACGCCATCTTGTTTTATGCCATTTTATCTTAGAAAATTGCTACGTAGTAGAAGTTGTATGGTCGATAATGATGTGTAAGACTTATTATTTAATACCAATGTTGAGTTTTTATTATTATTATGATCGATGATGCATGATGCTAAGTTGTTCTATGAGCTATTATATACTCCCTCTGTTCCGATTTACTCGTCGTGGTTTTAGTTCAAATTTGAACTAAAACCACGACGAGTAAATCGGAACGGAGGGAGTAGATTCTAATAGTTTCGATATGCGTACCATATATGTTGGCTCCACGAGAAATTATATTTATATATATGCATAACCTGTGCAAAAAACAGAAAATTAAAAAAAACCTAATATTCATACTAATGGCGCATCACAGCAGAGTGCGCCATTAGTATGCCAAAGCACCTGGCTACACATGGCCCCTGGGAGGCATACTAATGGCGCACCACTGTGCATACTAATGGCGCATCTGCGGTGCGCCATTAGTATACCAGATACTAATGGCGCACCAGAGGTGCGCCATTAGTAAAGTATACTAATGGCGTGCTAGTAATGGCGCACCCCTAATGCGCCATTAATGGCCAAACTAGGTGCGCCATTAATAGGCCTTTTCCTAGTAGTGCATCCCCAAGCTTAGAGCTTCCCATATCATCACTTTCAGAGTTGGTACCAAAAAAGATTTTCAAGATCATAAGTAGCATTATCATCATTTTCCCAATCACAATAAGTAACATGCATATCATAATCAAAATCATCTTCAATAGTACCTACGGACGTATCATCAAGATGATAATTAAGGCAATAAACTTCACCTTCTTCTTTAAACTTACAATCGTTAGGATAAAAGTTGATGGGAGGAATATGCTCAAGCCAGGTTGATACCCATTCTTCTTCTTTCTTGCTCCTCTTCCTCCTCCTCTTCTTTTTCTTCTTCTTAACCTTAGGATGGAGTGGTTGGAGATGAAGCTTCTCCACATATCCTGGTTTATCATTAGAAACAATAGGGGAAACTTGGGAGAAACTCTCCTTTTTATTAGCAGAAATATAAGAGACATTTTTATACTTTGGTAAAGTTCCCTCCTTTATAATCTTACCTATGTAATCATTTTCATGGCAATTAACAACACAGTAGAGATGGCAATTTTGCAAAGTGTTTTTTATTCCTATGGCATTAACATCTAGTCATGAAGTCTTTTCTGATAACTCTTCACACATCAAAAATAACATAAGCTCATCATAAAGATCAGAGGTGATCATGTTATCACACAACTGGTTAACAGTTATGTTTTGAAAGTTCATGCACCGAAAATTAAAGTGACCCTCTATACGGCAAAGTTCACAAGTAAAAGGATAAAGGTCACACAATTCTCTAGCAATTTCATTTAAATCTCTGACCCAAGTGATTGTTCTTTCATGCTTATGTTGCTTACAATACTTCTTTTCTTCAATCATAGGCTTTTCACAAGGTCTATCCACTCCACAAAAATTAACATGCTTATATAAAACTTCGTTTTTAGGAATTGGATCATGCATGTTGCAATCATCATGAACAATTTCATTTTCTTTGCAAGTCTCTTTAAAAGGTTTATGATACTTGATCCAATCCTCCTTAGGCATATTAAGATGTGCAGCAAAAGATTTGAGGAAGTCAACAAGGAGTTGAGAATCAAGCCCAAACTTAGCACTAAACTTATTAAAACTTGTAGTTTCAACAAAGGACTTAATGCAATCATACTCATAAATTATACCTCACTCTTTACCTTTGTCGATCTCCCAATCTTCAGTGTTGCGTTGAATTCTTTCAAGGAGTTCCCATTTAGCATCAATCTTTTTGTTTGTGAAAGAACCCATAGAGGAAGCGTCGAGCAAATCTTTATCCTGTCGAGAGAGCCTCGCATAGAAGTTAGTAATAATAATATCTTTGGGGAGCCCATGGTTAGGAAATTTTAGCATTAACGTTTTCAGTCTCCCCCAAGCTTGAGCTATGCTCTCTCCGTCATGAGGATAAAAATTATAAACATAATTCCTATTCTCATGGACTTCATGAAGAGGATAAAACTTGGAGTAAAAGAGAGACTGGATCTCTTCCCACTCCAGCAGGTGAGAGTCATTTAGTAGCCTATACCATTCTAATGCTTTTCCTTTCAGTGACAAGGCAAATAATTTCCTCATGACAAACTCCCTCGATACACCTGCAAGCTTAAATAATGAACATAGTTGTGACAGATATAGCAAGTGTTCACCGGGATGTCTGTCTCCTGCATAACGATTAGCCAAAACATAATCGATAATACCAGCCGGTATTTTATAGGGCACAATTTCAGTAGGAGGAGGAGCAACCACCACAGGTGTGGGGTGTCCTCCCGCAAGCAACGATCCAATAGCAAGGTTTTCCATAAACATAACTAGTGAAATAAAAACAAGAAACAAAAAGATTTAATTGCAAGATCTAAAGATATACCTTCAAGCGCTCACCTCCCCGGCAACGGCGCCAGAAATAGCTTGATGTCTACACACGCTTCTACTCTTGTAGACTATGTTGGGCCTCCAAGCGCAGAGGTTTGTAGGACTGTAGCAATTTCCCTCAAGTGGATGACCTAAGGTTTATCGAACTTAGGGAAGTAGAGGTTGAAGATGGTCTCTCTCAAGCAACCCTGCAACTAAGATACAAGAAGTCTCTTGTGTCCCCAACACACCTAATACACTTGTTAGATGTATAGGTGCACTAGTTCGGCGAAGAGATGTTAAATGGCAAGTGATATGGATGGCAAAACAAAGTAATATAAATCTGTAATAAAAAGTGCAGCAAGCAAACAAGTGGTAAACGTGAGCACAATGGTATTGCAATGGTGGAGACAAGGCCTAGGGTTCATACTTTCACTAGTGGCAACTCCCAACAACATTAACATAATCGAATCACATGATATTTCCCATAAAACATGCAAAGGGGACACACTCGGAGGTCATTCCTTCGTGGTCAAGAGAGGACGAGAATTATGTACGGATACAAAAGCACACCTCAAAGTTCGTAGTTCTCAATCTAAGGATTTCCCAATGTCACCGCGGCCATCCAAAGAGAGTCCCACAATCAACACAACATATCTAAAGGATAGTCAAAGACAAGCACCAAGAGACTCTCAATCTTCAATCAACACACAAGAGAGGAAATCACTCATGAAAATATTGTTCTAATCCATGTCCAATAGACTGTTGTCACCTTGGTCTCGGGGATTATACTAGATAAAGACAAGTGAGTACATCAATCCAATACATAGAGGAAGGGGAAATATCTTAGCTTAACATAGCCTATGATCACAACGAAGATCACATCATGGGAGAGAGAATTGACCACATAGCTACTGGTAAGAACCTCAGCCCCGAGGAGGAACTACTCCCGCATCATGGAGGGAGGAAGCAACGTCGATGGAAATGAATCCGGGGGCACTTCCCCGTCCCGGCAGGGTGCCGGCGCAGGAATTCTGGTCCCCCGAAGCTTGATGGCGATGGCGGCGGAGATCGGAATCGCGTCTGGAGAAAAGGGGTCTGGAATCAGGGTTTTCTCGACGGACCTTAAATATATGCCAAAGGGGGTCACCAGGGGAGTCCTGGGGGGCCCAGCCCACCCCCCCCCCCCCCGGCGCGGCCTAGGGGTGGGTCGCCTGGGCAGGCCGCCTGGAGCCCCTGTGGGTCCCCCCCCCGGCTGTACTTTGGCCGCACGGTAGGTCCTGGAACGCTGATTTTTTATATATATTTTATGGATTTTTCCTGGCAGTTCTCATAATGTGAAAACCTGAAATACAAAAACAGCCGAAAACAGAAACTGGCACTGGGGTGCACTGAGTTAATAGGTTAGTCCAAATATTATCAAAAGTGTATGGAAGTGTATAAATATCATAGCAATATCACCCAAAAGAGGCATGGAGCAAGCAGAAATTATAGATACGTTTTGGACGTATCAGCTGGCGCACCGCCCTGGCCCCCTATATATATGTGGGGGGGAGAGGGCAGTCGCACCCCTTGCCTTGGCGCCTCTCCCCCTCCCATCACAACTCCGTCTCCTCAAACGCAGGGCGCCCGGCGAAGCCCTGCTGCAATCTCCACTGCATCCACCACCACGCCGTTGTGCTGCTGGATCTCTGACGACTTCTCCTCCCCCCTTGCTGGATCAAGAAGGAGGTGACTTTGCTGTACCGGACGTGTGTTGAACGCGGAGGCGCTGTCCGTTCGGCGCTAGATCATCGGTGACGAAGAACGCGAAGAGTACGACTACTTCATCCGCGCTTCTTCGAAAGCTTCCGCTCGCGATCTACATAACGGTATGTAGATGCACTCTTACTTGCTCGTTGCTAGATGTCTCCTTAGTTGGATCTTGGTGAAAGCGTAGAAATTTTTTGAATTCTGCTACGTTCCCCAACAGTTTCTTCATGATCATCATCATTAACTTCCTCCCTTGTCGGTGCAGGCACCTCAGGAACAATTTCCTGCGCTGCGCTACTTTCTGGTCCAGGAGGGGTGACTGTCACCTCATCAAGTTCTACTTTCCTCCCACTCACTTCTTTCGAGAGAAACTCTTTCTCCAGAAAGCATCCATTCTTGGCAACAAAGACTTTGCCTTCGGATATTTGGTAGAAGGTGTACCCAATCGTTTCCTTTGGGTATCCTATGAAGACGCATTTTTTCGATTTGGGTTCGAGCTTTTCAGGTTGAAGTTTCTTGACATAAGCATGGCAACCCCAAACTTTTAGAAACGACAACTTCGGTTTCTTGCCAAACCAAAGTTCATACGGAGTCGTCTCAATGGATTTCGACGAAGCCCTATTTAAAGTGAATGCGGCAGTCTCTAAAGCATAACCCCAAAAAGATAGCAGTAAATCGGTGAGGGACATCATAGATCGCACCATGTCCAACAGAGTACGATTTCGACGTTCGGACACACCGTTACGTTGAGGTGTTCCGGGCGGTGTCAATTGTGAAACAATTTCACAGTTCCTAAGGTGTGTGCCAAATTCATGACTTAAATATTCACCCCCACGATCTGATCGTAAGAACTTTATTTTTCTGTCACATTGATTCTCAACCTCATTCTGAAATTCCTTGAACTTTTCAAAGGTCTCAGACTTGTGTTTCATCAAATAGATATACCCGTATCTACTCAAGTCATCTGTGAGGGTGAGAACATAACGATAGCCTCCGCGAGCCTCAACACTCATTGGACCGCACACATCGGTATGTATGATTTCCAACAAGTTGGTTGCTCGCTCCATTGTTCCGGAGAATGGAGCCTTGGTCATCTTGCCCAATAGGCATGGTTCGCACGTGTCAAATGATTCATAATCAAGAGACTCTAGAAGTCCATCTGAATGGAGCTTCTTCATACGTTTGACACCAATATGACCCAGGCGGCAATGCCACAAGTATGTGGGACTATCATTATCAACTTTACATCTTTTGGCATCTACACTATGAATATGTGTATCATCACGTTCGAGATTCATCAAAAATAAACCATTGACCAGCGGGGCATGACCATAAAACATATCTCTCAAATAAATAGAACAACCATTATTCTCCGATTTGAAAGAGTAGCCATCTCGCAGAAGACGAGATCCAGATACAATGTTCATGCTCAAAGCTGGTACTAAATAACAATTATTAAGGTTTAAAACTAATCCCGAGGGTAGATGTAGAGGCAGCGTGCCGACGGCGATCACATCGACCTTGGAACCATTCCCGACGCGCATCGTCACCTCATCCTTCGCCAGTCTCCGCTTATTCCGCAGCTCCTGTTTTGAGTTACAAATGTGAGCAACTGCACCGGTATCGAATACCCAGGAGCTACTACGAGCGCTGGTAAGGTACACATCAATAACAAGTATATCAAATATACATTTGACGTTCCCGACCTTCTTGTCTGCTAAGTATTTGGGGCAACTCCCTTGCCGTCCTTCTTGAAGTTCTTCTTACCCTTGCCTTTCTTGAACTTAGTGGTTTTATTGACCATCAACACTTGATGTTCTTTCTTGATGTCCACCTCCGCTGATTTCAGCATCGAATACACCTCGGGAATGGACTTCTCCATCCCCTGCATATTGAAGTTCAACACGAAGCTCTTGAAGCTTGGTGGGAGCGACTGGAGGATTCTGTCAACGACCGCTTCATCTGGGAGATTCATTCCCAGCTGAGACAAGCGGTTGTGCAATCCAGAAATCTTGAGGATGTGCTCACTAACAGAACTGTTTTCCTCCATCTTACAGCTGTAGAATGCGTCGGAGACATCATATCTCTCGACTCGGACATGAGCTTGGAAAACCATTTTCAGCTCTTCGAACATCTCATATGCTCTGTGGTTCTTGATACGTCCAAAACGTATCTATAATTTATGCTTGCTCCATGCCTCTTTTGGGTGATATTGCTATGATATTTATACACTTCCATACACTTTTGATCATATTTGGACTAACCTATTAACTCAGTGCACCCCAGTGCCAGTTTCTGTTTTCGGCTATTTTTGTATTTCAGGTTTTCCCATTACGAGAACTGCCAGAAAAATCCCGGAAAAATTATATAAAAAATCAGCGTTCCAGAAGCAACCAGACACCCGAAGTACAGCCGGAGGGGGCCACCAGGGCTCCAGGCGCCCTGGTGGCGCCCCCCCCCCCTGGCCACACCGGGGGGCGCCTGGGCCCCCCGAGCCTCGTCTGATGCCCCCCTTTGGCATATATTTATATCGTGTCCCGAAATCCTCGAGACGGGAACCCTTTTTCGCGCTCTCATCTCTGTTCCGCCGCCGCCGCCGCTTCCAAGATCGGGAGCACCAGGAGAACTCTTCCCGGCACCCTGCCTGAGGGGAGGATCACCACCGGGAGCTTCTCCACCACCATGGACGCCTCCCGGATGAGTTGTGAGTAGTCTCCCTTGGACCATGGGTCTATGACCAGTAGCTATGTGATGTTCTCCTCCCGTTCTTGTGCTTCACTAATTAGTCCTCGTGAACTTCCCTACATGATCGAGGCACATATGTAATCCTTATGTTGTTGCTATGATGAGTTTGTTGGGATCCAATGGATTGTGAGATTATGTTCAGATTGTGTTTGAGTAATATATTTGATTCACCTCTTTTATATTTATGTTCGTAAGTAATTCTTGCATGTTCTCTGTTGTTATTTATTGCTTTGGCCAAGTAGTAGGTAGTGACTCCAAGAGGGAACGTTATGCTTGATTGTGGGTTCATGCCCCTCGATGACTAGCTTGAGTGACAGAAACATGAGTCTAGGGGATGTGTTGTTGCCACAAGGGGGAAAACAACGGTGCTTGTGCCCGCGGATGCAAGGATTGTTTACTTTACGCAAAGTTCTTTTAATGCAGTTGTCTGTTGCTTTGAGTTTACACTATGGGTGGGACTCGCAACTTAATACCAGCGAGATGTTCTGGATTGATATCTCAAGGTGGATGATTAGTAGTAGATGCAGATGGATTTCGGTCTACTTGCCTTGGCGTACCGCCCATGCTTTGAACCTCTACCTTTCTTGCAACTTAGTCAGCATTGGTTTGCGCACATGGTCATGTCAATTGCCCAGCTGTAATTCGTTTACCTCACATAGCAGTTTTATCGTCTTTTGGGAGAGAGACATCACTAGTGAACATCATGGGACTCCGATCCATATTACCATCATTGATCACATCCGCTATTTACTTTCCGCTTTTTACTTACTATTGCAGCAATATCTATCACTATTATCACTTGTGTTTGATCCTTTGTAAACGACAAGGCCGGAGGGATTGACAACCTCTCTGTACTCGTTGAGAGCAAAGTTATTTGTATCTGTGTGCAGGTCCACGTTGATTGCTAATATCTGGCGCCGTTAGCAGTTGACACCTTCTTGTTGAAACTGGGAGTCTCACGGGAAATCGATCCTCTGTATCTTTACCAAGGGAAAACTTCCGCTACACTGCATCTCAAACCTTCCACTTGGGGTAACCAACGAGGGGCGAGAAGCCATCAAGCAAAGTTTTCTGGCGCCGTTGCCGGGGACTCCACTCTTCAGGATAGGGGAGTTGCACGCTATCTTTTACCTTTGCTTTTTAGTCTTGTTAGTTTACCTTTCTTTTTTGCTTTAGTATCTTTTATCGAAAATCACAAAAATAGTTATCTCATTCTTTAGTTGTCATTATGTCGGGTCCTTTTGTCTTTGATGAGGCAGAAGTTCTCACCTTTAAACAAAGAGGTGGGGAAAGTTTGAACGATGCTTGGTATAGAATTAATGATTCTCAAAAAAGAGCCACCAAGAAGTAACCTACTACTATCCTGCTTAGAAATTTTTATGTTGGAATTACTTCTTGGAATAGGTTTATTCTAGATACTGCTATCAATGGGAATTTCCTAGAGGCCCCAGTTTGGGAGTCTCTTAGTATTATTGAAAATCTTGTTGGGAATCCCCCTGTTGTTAGCACTCAAGAGGACATCACCCTAGCTCACATTATGAAAAAACTTGAAAATATAGAGCTAGAGATGCCAAACATTAATAAGATAAATGAGTTGGATCGTAAGATCCAAGGGAATTTGAATAGGCTTGATAGCTCCATGCATAAAATTTTCAAAACTTTGGAGACCATCAAATCACATGACTAGGACTCTTCTAGGATAGACAAGATTGAGGAAATCTTTGATACTCTAGGAACTACTTTCTCCTCAATCAAAACCAAAAAGGTAGAAACTCCGGCAAAGAGGGAGCCTAAGTTCGTTCATGTTCCAAAGGCTCCCCATTCTAAAAGTAATCCATCTATTGCCAAAGGGGTTGAAACTGTAAAGACTTTGGAAGAAACACCTCTCTTTGATGAATTTATAAATGAATCTTCCCTTGACTTTTATCCTTTTGGTCTTCTCCCTAGAAGTATCTCTATGAGGCCTTTATTTGAAAGTCCTCTTAAGACTAGTTGTATTATTGAAGAGCTTTTTGATGATCTTGATAATGGTTCAATTGATACAACTTGATCTCTATGCATTATGCCTAGCCTAAAGGCATAAAAGAAAGCGCTTTTGGGAGGCAACCCACATGAATAAAATTTTATTTTGCTTTTGTTGTGTCTTGATGTTGTTAACTACAGTAGCATCATCATTGTATCTTTGCTTTTCAATTTTGTGCCAAGTGTAGCCTCTAATTGCAAGGAAGTTCAAAAGTTGTGACGTGCTGTCCAGGAAACAGATTCTGTCCTTGGATAGAAAAATTCGTATAAAATCACCAGATCATCTTTTTTGTCTGAATTTTTTCGACAGCGTGCTCTATATAATTGTCTTTCGTGTGTCTGTTCTGAGTTTTTTTATTAGAGTTGCAGAAGTGCCCCGAAAAAAATCATTTACTACCTGCTGTTCTGTTTTTCACAGATTCTGTCCTGTTTTGCCTTTCCTTCATTTTGCAAACCTTGAGCTTGCTTTTTCTTTGCAAAAACCTTTTGACAATCTTGAGAAACAGTAGACCTTCAAGAATATCCTTATTTCCAGCAAGGAACAATTATTTTATTAAGGGTACTAACCTCGCTAATCAGATTATGATGAGTTATGTATGAAGAGAGTTTTCAAGTGTGCGAGGGAAGATGATAAAAAGATTCATGAGTGTCAAACGCTCAAGCTTGGGGATGCCCCCGTGCACCCCCAAGAAATATTCAAGGAGACTCAAGCGTCTAAGCTTGGGGATGCCCCTGTGCATCCCCTTCTCCATCAACATTATCAGTTCGTCTTTCGTTCCACTATATTTTTATCACTTCATGTGTTATGTGCTATGCTTGGAGCATCTTGCTTTTAGTTTCCTTTTTAGTTTTCCTTAGCTTTTCATAACGAGTCGGAACTCAGCTTTCTTTATGTGGGAGAGAAACACGCTCCACTTCTACCTAGAACATAACATAGTATTTTTCATGTTTATCTTTGCTGTGTGTGTTCTTTGTTTTTCAATAGCTACTATCATGCTTAGCTCTTAGTTCTCATGCTTATCTTTTTAAAGAGCTTTTGTTTAGTTGGTTGCTTGAACTCTCTTTAGTTATCATGCTTATCTTATTAAGAGAGTTTGCTTCCATTGCATTGGTTGATATGTCTATGATAAAGATGCTACGTGCATAATGGCACTTAGTAGTTCATGTTTTCTTATGGTTAGTCTCAAATAGCTGGGGGATCCCAATGTGTTATTGGAGTACCAACATGATTTGTTTGCCTATGATGTGGTATGGTTTAGTAATATCTTCCTTCGTGAACTTACTATGATTGACTTGGCGTATGCTCACGCATATTTAAGACTGTAAAGAAAGTCGGTCAAGCCTTGATGATCTTTTGTTTCTGAGTAGCGATATAACTTCCATGCCTGATTCAATGTTGCTTTGTCACTCTGCATGATTATGACCGTCATTGCTCTCTTAGTTGGTCGCTCCCAGTCTTTTGCTAACCTCCACCTGTACTAAGCGGACTGACTGCTTGTGCATCCAAATTCTTTTAAACCAGTTATGCCATATGAGTCCACCATACCTTCCTACATGGTATTTACCTGCCATTCCTAACGGAGACTTGCATGTACCATCTCGAAATTATTCAAAAGAAAAGCATTCCTATTTTTTGCCTCTGTTTTAAGTTCATGAGGAAGTAGTAGTTAATTCATGATCTTTTTAAGTTGGACAAGCTTCACCCCGGGATTGCATGTATAATGTGCAAAACCATAATACGAGAAGGAACTGGCATTGAGTGCGCCCGGCTCAAAAATAATATAACAAACAAACCCTCCTTCACGCTTTGTTCATGAGAAATCAGAAAACTTTGGCAGTGATAAACAAAGGAGATTAAGAGGATGTGATCGTCCTCATTCGGGAGCCGTTCCTCGAAACTTGTCCATCTCAAGAAGTGATTGAGTTGTCTGCTAGCATTCGTTGACGGAACATGCATCATCTAAAAAAATATTATTACCTCTGTTTTTAAAACCAAGAGCTCTGGTACATGTTTTTTCTTTGTTTCCGACTACGGGTTTTCAACCTTGCCAACAAAAGCCATGGTTCGAGAGTCTCCACCTTCTTTTAAAAGCACCAACTACTGAGAGCATGATTGTCATTCTGAGTGTAATGTGCATTGTCCCAAAGTAGCATTGTCTTTTGCATGATTGTGATATCATTTATTTTGAAATCATTGTATCTAGTCATCACTTAAACCTTGGAGGTGCCCCTGCATTTATGTTTTGCTTCACTAAAGGGGGCAAGCGAGATATCACTTTATCATATTTGCACACCATGCTCATTACAAATCTATTTGATGTTTCAGTATCATGTTGTAAAACTTTCAGTTCTTTGTGATTTTCTCATGAGGCAACTTAATTACTATAGATTCATTGTCTCGGTAAGCTTTTGTCATGTGACTATGAAAAAGTCCTATATGGTTAATAGCATGTCACCACAGAAATTATTCTTGTTATCATTTACCTACTCGAGGACGAGCAGGAATTAAGCTTGGGGATGTTGATACGTCCAAAACGTATCTATAATTTCTGCTTGCTCCATGCCTCTTTTGGGTGATATTGCTATGATATTTATACACTTCCATACACTTTTGATCATATTTGGACTAACCTATTAACTCAGTGCACCCCAGTGCCAGTTTCTGTTTTCGGCTATTTTTGTATTTCAGGTTTTCCCATTACGAGAACTGCCAGAAAAATCCCGGAAAAATTATATAAAAAATCAGCGTTCCAGAAGCTACCAGGCACCCGAAGTACAGCCGGAGGGGGGCCACCAGGGCTCCAGGCGCCCTGGTGACGCGGCCCCCCTGGCCGCGCCGGGGGGCGCCTGGGCCCCTCGAGCCTCGTCTGATGCCCCCCTTTGGCATATATTTATATCGTGTCCTGAAACCCTCGAGACGGGAACCCTTTTTCGCGATCTCATCTCTGTTCCGCCGCCGCCGCCGCTTCCAAGATCGGGAGCACCAGGAGAACTCTTCCCGGCACCCTGCCGGAGGGGAGGATCACCACCGGGAGCTTCTCCACCACCATGGACGCCTCCCGGATGAGTCGTGAGTAGTCTCCCTTGGACCATGGGTCCATGACCAGTAGCTATGTGATGTTCTCCTCCCGTTCTTGTGCTTCACTAATTAGTCCTCGTGAGTTGCCCTACATGATCGAGGCACATATGTAATCCTTATGTTGTTGCTATGATGAGTTTGCTGGGATCCGATGGATTGTGAGATTATGTCCAGATTGTGTTTGAGTAATATATTTGATTCACCTCTTTTATATTTATGTTCGTAAGTAATTCTTGCATGTTCTCCGTTGTTATTTATTGCTTTGGCCAAGTAGTAGGTAGTGACACCAAGAGGGAACGTTATGCTTGATTGTGGGTTCATGCCCCTCGATGACTAGCTTGAGTGACAGAAACATGAGTCTAGGGGATGTGATGTTGCCACAAGGGGGAAAACAACGGTGCTTGTGCCCGCGGGTCCAAGGATTGTTTACTTTACGCAAAGTTCTTTTAATGCAGTTGTCTGTTGCTTTGAGTTTACACTATGGGTGGGACTCGCAACTTAATACCAGCGAGATGTTCTGGATAGATATCTCAAGGTGGATGATTAGTAGTATATGCAGATGGATTTCGGTCTACTTTCCTTGGCGTACCGCCCATGCTTTGAACCTCTACCTTTCTTGCAACTTAGTCAGCATTGGTTTGCGCACATGGTCCTGTCAATTGCCCAGCTGTAATTCGTTTACCTCACATAGCAGTTTTATCGTCTTTTGGGAGAGAGACATCACTAGTGAACATCATGGGACTCCGGTCCATATTACCATCATTGATCACATCCGCTATTTACTTTCCGCTTTTTACTTACTATTGCAGCAATATCTATCACTATTATCACTTGCGTTTGATCCTTTGTAAACGACAAGGCCGGAGGGATTGACAACCTCTCTGTACTCGTTGGGAGCAAAGTTATTTGTATCTGTGTGCAGGTCCACGTTGATTGCTAATATCTGGCGCCGTTAGCAGTTGACACCTTCTTGTTGAAACTGGGAGTCTCAGGGGAAATCGATCCTTGGTATCTTTGCCAAGGGAAAACTTCCGCTACACTGCATCTCGAACCTTCCACTTGGGGTAACCAACGAGGGGCGAGAAGCCATCAGTTCTCAAAACGTATTTGGAGCCCCGACTCTAAGTTGTAAAGCATGCCGCACTGAACCAGGGAGTAATCATCACTACGCGACTGCCAGACGTTCAAAACGTCTTGGGCCGCATCGGGAGCAGGTGCATCACCTAGCGGTGCTTCAAGGACATATGATCTCTTGGCAGCTATGAGGATAATCCTCAGGTTACGGACCCAATCCATATAGTTGCTACCATCGTCTTTCAGCTTGGTTTTCTCTAGGAACGCGTTGAAGTTGAGGGAAACTGGAGCGTGGGCCATTTGATCTACAAGAGATATTGTAAAGAATTTAGACTAAGTTCATGATAATTAAGTTCATCTTAATCAAATATTAATGAACTCCCACTCAGAATGACATCTCTCTAGTCATCTAAGTGATACACGATCCGAATCGACTAGCCCGTGTCCGATCATCACGTGAGACGGACTAGTCATCAACGGTGAACATCTTCATGTTGATCGTATCTTCTATACGACTCGTGTTCGACCTTTCGGTCTTCCGTGTTCCGAGGCCATGTCTATACATGCTAGGCTCGTCAAGTGAACCCTAAGTGTATCGCGTGTGTAAATCTGGCTTACACCCGTTGTATGCGAACGTTAGAACCTATCACACCCGATCATCACGTGGTGCTTCGGAACAACGAACTTTAGCAACGGTGCACAGTTAGGGGGAACACAATTCTTGAAATTTTAGTGAGAGATCATCTTATTTACTACCGTCGCTCTAAGTAAACAAGATGCATAAACATGATAAACATCACATGCAATCAATTAAAGTGACATGATATGGCCAATATCATCTTGCTCCTCGGATCTCCATCTTCGGGGCACCATCATCATCTTGTCACCGGCTCGACACCATGATCTTCATCATCATGATCTCCATCATCGTGTCTTGAAGAAGTCGTCACGCCAACTATTACTTCTACTACTATGGCTAACGTTTAGCAATAAAGTAAAGTAATTACATAGCGTTTATTCAGTGACACGCAGGTCATACAATAATTAAGACAACTCCTATGGCTCCTGCCGGTTGTCCAGTTCATTGACATGCAAGTCGTGATTCCCTATTACAAGAACATGATCAATCTCATACATCACATATATCATTCATCACATCTTCTTTTGGCCATACCACGTCACATAGCACATGCTGCAAAAACAAGTTAGACGTCCTCTAATTGTTGTTGCAAGTTTTTACGTGGCTTCTATAGGTTTTCTAGCAAGAACGTTTCTTACCTACGCCAAAACCACAACGTGATTTGTCAATTTCTATTTACCCGTCATAAGGACCCTGTTCATCGAATCCGATCCGACTAAAGTAGGAGAGACAGACACCCGCCAGCCACCTTATGCAACTAGTGCATGTCTGTCGGTGGAACCAGTCTCACGTAAGCGTACGTGTAAAGTCGGTCCGGGCCGCTTCATCCCACAATACCGCCGAATCAAGATTGACTAGTAACGGCAAGAAAGTTGAACAAACTCAAACGCCCACAACTGTTTTGTGTTCTACTCGTGCAACATGCTACGCATAAGACCTAGCTTAGATGCCACTGTTGGGGAACGTAGCAGAATTCGAAAAATTTCTACGCTTTCACCAAGATCCAACTAAGGAGACATCTAGCAACGAGCAAATAAGAGTGCATCTACATACCGTTATGTAGATCGCGAGCGGAAGCTTTCGAAGAAGCGTGGATGAAGTAGTCGTACTCTTCTCGTTCTTCGTCACCGATGATCTAGCGCCGAACGGACGGCACCTCCGCGTTCAACACACGTCCGGTACAGCAATGTCACCTCCTTCTTGATCCAGCAAGGGGGAGGAGAGGTCATCGGAGATCCAACCGCACGACGGCGTGGTGGTGGATGCAGTGGAGAATCCTGCAGGGCTTCGTCGGTGCCCTGCGTTAAGGAGACGGAGGTGTGACGGGAGGGGGAGAGGCGCCACGGGCAAGGGTGCGGCTGCCCTCTCACCCCCCCACATATATATAGGGGGCCAGGGGGTGCGCCGGCCCTGCAGATGCCATCTGCAGGGTGGGGCGGCGGCCACGGGGGGATTCTTGCCCCCCAAGGCAAGGTGGCGCCCCCTCCCCCCTAGGGTTTCAACCCTAGGCGCATGGGGAGGAGGGCCCATGTGGTGCGCCAGCCCACTAGGGCTGGCCACTTCCCCCTTGCGGCCTAGGGGCCCCACCGGGATGGGTGGCCCCACCCGGTGGACCCCTCCGGTGGTCCCGGGACACTCCCGGTGACCCCCGGAGATCACCCGATGGCCGAAACTGGACTTCCTATATATTATTCTTTACCTCCGGACCATTCCGGAACTCCTCATGACGTCCGGGATCTCATCCGGGACTCTGAACAACTTTCTGGTTTCCACGTGCATGTATCTCTACGACCCTAGCGTTACCGAACCTTAAGTGTGTAGACCCTACGGGTTCGGGAGACACGTTGACATGACCGAGAACACTCTCCGGTCAATAACCAACAGCGGGATCTGGATACCCATGTTGGTTCCCATGTATTCCTCGATGATCTTCATCGGATGAACCACTGTGTCAAGGATTCACTCAATCCCGTATGTCATTCCCTTTGTCCATCGGTTCGGTACTTGCCCGAGATTCGATCGTCGGTATTCCCGATACCTTGTTCAATCTCGTCATGGCAAGTATCTTTACTCGATCCGTAATCCATCATCCCGTGACTAACTACTTAGTCACATTGAGCTCATTATGATGATGTCTTACCGAGTGGGCCCAGAGGTACCTCTCCATCATACGGAGTGACAACATCCCAGTCTCGGTTCGTACCAACTCAACATACACTTCCGGTGATACCCGATGCGTACCTTTATAGCCACCCAGTTACGTTGTGACGTTTGGCACACTGATACGTCCAAAACGTATCTATAATTTCTGCTTGCTCCATGCCACTTTTGGGTGATATTGCTATGATATTCATACACTTCCATACACTTTTGATCATATTTGGACTAACTTACTAATCCAGTGCACCCCAGTGCCAGTTTCTGTTTTCGGCTGTTTTTGTATTTCAGGTTTTCACATTACGAGAACTGCCAGGAAAAATCCAGAAAAATATATATAAAAAATCAGCGTTCCAGGAGCTACCGTGCGGCCAAAGTACAGCCGGGGGGACCCACAGGGGCTCCAGGCGCCCTGTGGGCGCCCCCCCCCCCCC
>LR738709.1:61025902-61068927 GCA_902687465.1 Secale cereale | reverse complement strand
CCCCCGGGCCGCGCCGAGGGGCGCCTGGGCCCCCCGAGGCACCTCCGATGCCCCCCTTTGGCATATATTTAAAGAGTGTCGAGGAAACCCTGATTCCAGACCCCTTTTCTCCAGACGCGATTCCGATATCCGCCGCCATCGCCATCAAGCTTCGGGAGACCAGAATTCCTGCGCCGGCACCCTGCCGGGACGGGGAAGTGCCCCCGGATTCATCTCCATCGACGTTGCTTCCTCCCTCCATGATGCGGGAGTAGTTCCTCCTCGGGGCTGAGGTTCTTACCAGTAGCTATGTGGTCAATTCTCTCTCCCATGATGTGATCTTCGTTGTGATCATAGGCTATGTTAATCTAGGGTGTTTCCCCTTCCTCTATGTATTGGATTGATGTACTCACTTGTCTCTATCTAGTATAATCCCCGAGACCAAGGTGACAGCGGTCTATTGGACATGGATTAGAACAATATTTTCATGAGTGATTTCCTCTCTTGTGTGTTGATTGAAGATTGAGAGTCTCTTCGTGCTTGTCTTTGACTATCCTTTAGATATGTTATGGTGATTGTGGGACTCCCTTTGGATGGCCGCGGTGACATTGGGAAATCCTTAGATCGAGAACTATGAACTTTGAGGTGTGCTTTTGTAGCCCTACATAATTCTCGTCCTCTCTTGACCACGAAGGAATGATCTCCGAGTGTGTCCCCTTTGCATGTTTTATGGGAAATATCATGTGATTCGATTATGTTAATGTTGTTGGGAGTTGCCACTGGTGAAAGTATGAACCTTAGGCCTTGTTTCCACCATTGCAATACCGTTTGTGCTCACGTTTACTACTTGTTTGCTTGCTGCACTTTTTATTACATATTTGTATTACCTTGTTTTGCCATCCATATCACTTGCCATTTAACATCTCTTCGCCGAACTAGTGCACCTATACATCTGACAAGTGTATTAGGTGTGTTGGGGACACAAGAGACTTCTTGTATCTTAGTTGCAGGGTTGCTTGAGAGAGACCATCTTCAACCTCTACTTCCCTGAGTTCGATAAACCTTAGGTCATTGATGGGCCTCGAACCCCTCGTTGGTTACCCCAAGTGGAAGGTGTAAGATGCAGTAAGTAGAAGTGTTTTCCCCTAGCAAAGATGCCAAGGATCGAATCCCCAGAGACTCCTAGGTTCAACAGGTAGGTGTCAACTGCTAACGGCGCAATTAGCAATCAACGTGGACCTGCACACAGATACAAATAACTTTGCTCCCAACGAGTACAGAGAGGTTGTCAATCTCTCCGGCCTTGTAGTTCACAAAGGGTTAAAAGCAATATGATAGTAGTGATAGATAGTGTTTTGCAATAGTAAATAAAATAGCGGAAAGTAAATAGTGTATGTGATCAATGATGGTAATATGGACCGGAGTCTCATGATGTTCACTAGTGATGTCTCTCTCCCAAAAGACGATAAAACAGCTATGTGAGGTAACAAATTACAGCTGGGCAATTGACAGGACCACGAACGCAAACCAATGCTGACTACATTGCAAGAAAGGTTGAGGTTCAAAGCATGGGCGGTACGCCAAAGTAAGTAGACCGAAATCCATCTGCATCTACTACTAATCATCCACCTTGAGATATCTATCCAGAACATCTCGCTGGTATTAAGTTGCGAGTCCCACCCATAGTGTAAACTCAATGCAACAGACAACTGCATTAAAAGAACTTTGCGTAAAGTAAACAATCCTTGCACCCGCGGGCACAAGCACCGTTGTTTTCCCCCTCGTGGCAACAGCACATCCCCTAGACTCATGTTTCTGTCACTCAAGCTAGTCATCGAGGGGCATGATCCCACAATCGAGCATAACGTTCCCTCTTGGAGTCACTACCTACTACTTGGCCAAAGCAATAAATAACAACGAAGAACATGCAAGAATTACTTATGAACTAAAATATAAAAGAGGTGAATCAAATATATTACTCAAGATCAATCTGAACATAATCTCATAATCCATCGGATCCCAGCAAACTCAACATAGCAACAGCATAAGGATTACATAGGTGCCTCGATCATGTAGGGCAGCTCACGAGGACTAATTAGTGAAGCACAAGAACGGGAGGAGAACATCACATAGCTACTGGTCATGGACTCATGGTCCAAGGGAGACTACTCACAAGTCATCCGGGAGGCGTCCATGGTGGTGGAGAAGCTCCCGGTGGTGATCCTCCCCTCCGGCAGGGTGCCGGGAAGAGTTCTCCTGGTGCTCCCGATCTTGGAAGCGGCGGCGGCGGCGGAACAGAGATGGGATCGCGAAAAGAAGTCATGTTCTGAGGGTTTCGGGGAACCCTTTAAATATATGCCAAAGTAGGGCACCGGGGGAGCCTCGGGGGGCCCAGGCGCCCCCCCGGCGCGGCCCAGGGGGGCGCGCCCACAGGGCGCCTGGAGCCCCTGTGCCCCCCCCCCCCCAGGCTGCCCTTCGGACGCAGTGTTGTTTCCGTATCGCTGATTTTTTATATAATTTTTCTGGATTTTTCTGGGCAGTTCTCGAAACGTGAAAACCTGAAATACAAAAACAGCCGAAAACAGAAACTGGCACCGGGGTGCACTGGATTAGTAAGTTAGTCCAAATATGATCAAAAGTGTATGGAAGTGTATGAATATCATAGCAATATCACCCAAAAGTGGCATGGAGCAAGCAGAAATTATAGATACGTTTTGGACGTATCAGTCATCCACTTGAGGGAAACTGCTACTGTCCTACAAACCTCTGCGCTTGGAGGCCCAACATAGTCTACAAGAGTAGAAGCGTGCGTAGACATCAAGCTATTTCTGGCGCCGTTGCCGGGGAAGTGAGCGCTTGAAGGTATATCTTTAGATCTTGCAATTAAATCTTTTTGTTTCTTGTTTTTTATTTCACTAGTTATGTTTATGGAAAACCGTGTTATTGGATCGTTGCTTGCGGGAGGACGCCCCACACCTGTGGTGGTTGCTCCTCCTCCTACTGAAATTGTGCCCTATAAAATACCACCTGGTATTATCGATTATGTCTTGGCTAATCGTTATGCAGGAGATAGACATCCCGGTGAACACTTGCTATATCTGTCATAATTATGTTCATTATTTAAGCTTGCAGGTGTATCAAGGGAGTTTGTCATGAGGAAATTGTTCGCCGTATCACTTATAGATAAGGCTTCAGATTGGTATAAGCTTCTCGATAACTCGCACTTGCTTGATTGGCAAGAGCTTATGTCTCTCTTTTATACTAAGTTTTATCCTCTTCATCAAGTCCATAAGAATAGGAATTATGTTTATAATTTCTACCCTCATGACGGAGAGAGCATAGCTCAAGCTTGGGGGAGACTGAAAACGTTAATGCTAAAATGTCCTAACCATGGGCTCCCCAGAGATATTATTATTACTAACTTCTATGCGAGGCTCTCTCGACGGGATAAAGATTTGCTCGATGCTTCCTCTATGGGTTCTTTCACAAACAAAAAGATTGATGCTAAATGGGAACTCCTTGAAAGAATTCAACGCAACACTGAAGATTGGGAGATCGACAAAGGTAAAGAGTCAGGTATAATTTATGAGTATGATTGCATTAAGTCCTTTGCTGAAACTACAAGTTTTAATAAGTTTAGTGCTAAGTTTGGGCTTGATTCTCAACTCCTTGTTGATTTCCTCAAATCTTTTGCTTCACATCTTAATATGCCTAAGGAGGATTGGATCAAGTATCATAAACCTTTTAAAGAGACTTGCAAAGAAAATGAAATTGTTCATGATGATTGCAACATGCATGATCCAATTCCTAAAAATGAAGTTTTATATAAGCATGTTAATTTTTGTGGAGTGGATAGACCTTGTGAAAGGCCTATGATTGAAGAAGAGAAGTATTGTAAGCAACATAAGCATGAAAGAACAATCACTTGGGTCAGAGATTTAAATGAAATTGCTAGAGAATTGTGTGACCTTTATCCTTTTACTTGTGAACTTTGCCGTACAGAGGGTCACTTTAATTTTCAATGCATGAACTTTCAAAACATAACTGTTAACCGGTTGTGTGATGACATGATCACCTCTGATCTTTATGGTGAGATTATGTTATTTTTGATGTGTGAAGAGTTATCAGAAAAGACTTCTTGGCTGGATGATAATGCCATAGGAATAAAAAACACTTTGCAAAATTGCCATCTCTATTGTGTTGTTAATTGCCATGAAAATGATTACATAAGTAAGATTAGAAAGGAGGGAACTTTACCAAAGTATAAAAATGTCTCTTATATTTCTGCTAATAAAAAGGAGAGTTTCTCCCAAGTTTCCCCTATTGTTTCTAATGATAAACCAGGATATGTGAAGAAGCTTCATCTCCAACCACCCCCTCCTAAGGTGAAGAAGAAGAAAAAGAAGAGGAGGAGGAGGAGGAGCAAGAAGGAATAAGAATGGGCATCAACCTGGCCTGAGCATATTCCTCCTATCAACTTTTATCCTAACGGTTGTAAGTTTAAAGAAGAAGGTGAAGCTTATTGCCTTAATTATCATCTTGATGATACGTCCGTAGGTACTATTGAAGATGATTTTGATTATGATATGCATGTTACTTATTGTGATTGGGAAAATGATAATGCTACTTATGATCTTGAAAATCTTTTTGTTACCAACTCTGAAAGTGATGATATGGGAAGCTCTAAGCTTGGGGATGATAGGATTGCAAATCCTATCCCCACTACTGATGTGATGATTGATAATTCTCTTGCTAGTAAGAATAAAGACAACATGTTTACAAATATAGTTGCTAGCAATGATAATGCTCTTCTCTACCATGATGATGTTATAACTCCAATCTATAGTGTTCAAGTTGTTTATGATAGTCCTACTCCCACTATTACCAATGAAAAAGATTATGCTTACGTGGGGAGTGAGAGTACCTTTTTGCATGTGGATCATGGTAACAATGCTTTATGTGATGCTTATATTGTTGAGTTCATCCATGATGCCACTGAAATTTATAATGAGAGAGGGAGGCTTGGTTCTAAATATCTTAATAATAAGAAGTTTCCTCTCTTTATGGTGAATATTTTGAAGTTATGCTTGTTTTGCCTTCCTATGCTAGTTGCTTCGTGCTTCAATGAATTATTCTACTGCAATATTCCTATGCATAGGAAGCATGTTAGGCTTAAATGTATTTGGCATTTGCTTCTTGATGCCCTTTTTTGTTCTTCAGCTCTTATTCTTACAAGAGCATCATTAAAGTCCTATGCCTAGCTTAAAGGCATAAAAGAAAGCGCTTTTGGGAGGCAGCCCACATGAATAAATTTTTATATTTTGCTTTTGTTGTGTCTTGATGTTGTTTACTACTGTAGCATCATCATTGTATCTTTGCTTTTCATATTTGTGCCAAGTATAGCCTCTGATTGCTAGAAAGTTCAAAAGTTGTGAGGTGCTGTCCAGGAAACAGATTATGTCCTTGGATAGAAAATTCGTATAAAATCACCAGATCATCTTTTTGGTCTGAATTTTTTCGACAGCGTTATCTATATAATTGTCTTTCATACGTCTGTTCTGAGTTTTTTTTTATTTGAGTTGCAGAAGTATCCCGAACAGATCAATTACTACCTGCTGTTCTGTTTTTCACAGATTCTGTCCTGTTTTGCCTTTCCTTCATTTTGCAAATCAAGAGCTTGCTTTTTCTTTGCAAAAACCTTTTGGCAATCTTGAGAAACAGTAGAACTTCAAGAATATCTTTATTTCCAGCAAGGTATAATTATTTTATTAAGGGTACTAACCTCCCTAATCAGATTATGATGAGTTATGTATGAAGGGAGTTTTCAAGTGTGCGAGGGAAGATGATAAAAAAGATTCAGGAGTGTCAAGCGCTCAAGCTTGGCGATGCCCCCGTGCACCCCCAAAAAATATTCAAGGAGACTCAAGCGTCTAAGCCTGGGGATGCCCCCGTGCATCCCCTTCTCCATCAACATTATCAGTTTGTCTTTCGTTCCACTATATTTTTATCACTTCATGTGTTATGTGCTATGCTTGGAGCGTCTTGCTTCTAGTTTTCTTTTTAGTTTTTCATAACGAGTCGGAACTCAGCATTCTTTATGTGGGAGAGAAACACGCTCCACTTCTACCTAGAACATAACATAGAATTTTCATGTCTATCTATGCTGTGTGTGTTCTTTGTCTTTTAATAGCTACTATCATGCTCTGCTCTTAGTATTCATGCTTATCTTTTCAAAGACCTTTTGTTTAGTTGGTTGCTTGAACTCTCTTTAATTATCATGCTCACCTTATTAAGAGAGTTTGCTTCCGTTGCATTGGTTAATGTGTCTATGATAAAGATGCTACTTGCATAATGGTGCTTAGTAGTTCAGGTTTTCTTATGGTTAATCTCAAATAGCTGGGGGGTTCCCAATGTGTTATTGGAGTACCAACTTGATTTGTTTGCCTATGATGTGGTATGGTTTAGTAATACCTTCCTTCAAGAATTTATTTTGATTGACTTGGCGTATGCTCACGCATATTTAAGACTGTAAAGAAAGTCTGTCAAGCCTTGATGATCTTTTGTTTCTGAGTAGCGATATAACTACCATGCCTGATTCAATGTTGCTTTGTCGCTCTGCATGATTATGACTGTCATTGCTCTCTTAGTTGGTCGCTCCCAGTCTTTTGCTAACCTTCGCCTGTACTAAGCGGACTGACTGCTTGTGCATCCACATTCTTTTAAACCAGTTATGCCATATGAGTCCACCATACCTTCTTACATGGTATTTACCTGCCATTCCTAACGGAGACTTGCATCTACCATCTCGAAATTATTCAAAGAAAAGCATTCCTATTTTGTACCTCTGTTTTAGCTCATGAGGAAGTAGTAGTTAATTCATGATCTTTTTAAGTTGGACAAGCTTCACCCCGGGATTGCATGTATAATGTGCAAACCCATAATACGAGAAGGAACTAGCAATGAGTGCGCCCGGCTCAAAATTAATATAACAAACAAACCCTCCTTCACGCTTTGTTCATGAGAAATCAGAAAACTTTGGCAGTGATAAACAAAGGAGATTAAGAGGATGTGATCGTCCTCATTCGGGAGCCGTTCCTCGAAACTTGTCCATCTCAAGAAGTAATTGAGTTGTCTGCTAGCATTCGTTGACGAAACATGCATATTCAAAAAATAATTATTATTATTATTACCTCTGTTTTTAAAACCAAGAGCTCTGGTACATGTTTTGTCTTTGTTTCCGACTACGGGTTTTCAACTTTGCCAACAAAAGCCACGGTTCGAGAGTCTCCACCTTCTTTTAAAGCACCAACTACTGAGAGCATGATTGTCATTCTGAGTGTAATGTGCATGGTCCCAAAGTAACATTGTCTTTTGCATGATTGTGATATCGTTTATTTTGAAATCATTGTATCTAGTCATCACTTAAACCTTGGAGGTGCCCCTGCATTTATGTTTTGCTTCACTAAAGGGGGCAAGCGAGATATCACTTTATCATATTTGCACACCATGCTCATTACAAATCTATTTGATGTTCCAGTATCATATTGTAAAACTTTCAGTTCTTTGTGATTTTCTCATGAGGCAACTTAATTACTATAGATTTATTGTCTCAGTAAGCTTTTGTCATATGACTATGAAAAAGTCCTATATGGTTAATAGCATGTCACCACATAAATTATTCTTGTTATCATTTACCTACTCGAGGACGAGCAGGAATTAAGCTTGGGGATGTTGATACGTCCAAAACGTATCTATAATTTCTGCTTGCTCCATGCCACTTTTGGCTGATATTGCTATGATATTCATGCACTTCCATACACTTTTGATCATATTTGGACTAACTTACTAATCCAGTGCACCCCAGTGCCAGTTTCTGTTTTCGGCTATTTTTGTATTTCAGGTTTTCACATTACGAGAACTGCCAGGAAAAATCCAGAAAAAATATATAAAAAATCAGCGTTCCAGGAGCTACCGTGCGGCCAAAGTACAGCCGGGGGGGACCCACAGGGGCTCGAGGCGCCCTGTGGGCGCCCCCCCCCCCCCCTGGGCCGCGTCGGGGGGGCGCCTGGGCCCCCCAAGGCACCTCCGATGCCCCCCTTTGGCATATATTTAAAGCGTGTCGAGGAAACCCTGATTCCAGACCCCTTTTCTCCAGACGCGATTCCGATCTCCGCCGCCATCGCCATCAAGCTTCGGGGGACCAGAATTCCTGCGCTGGCACCCTGCCGGGACGGGGAAGTGCCCCCGGATTCATCTCCATCGATGTTGCTTCCTCCCTCCATGATGCGGGAGTAGTTCCTCCTCGGGGCTGAGGTTCTTACCAGTAGCTATGTGGTCAATTCTCTCTCCCATGATGTGATCTTCGTTGTGATCATAGGCTATGTTAATCTAGGGTGTTTCCCCTTCCTCTATGTATTGGATTGATGTACTCACTTGTCTCTATCTAGTATAATCCCCGAGACCAAGGTGACAGCGGTCTATTGGACATGGATTAGAACAATATTTTCATGAGTGATTTCCTCTCTTGTGTGTTGATTGAAGATTGAGAGTCTCTTGGTGCTTGTCTTTGACTATCCTTTAGATATGTTATGGTGATTGTGGGACTCCCTTTGGATGGCCGCGGTGACATTGGGAAATCCTTAGATCGAGAACTACGAACTTTGAGGTGTGCTTTTGTAGCCCTACATAATTCTCGGCCTCTCTTGACCACGAAGGAATGATCTCCGAGTGTGTCCCCTTTGCATGTTTTATGGGAAATATCATGTGATTCGATTATGTTAATGTTGTTGGGAGTTGCCACTAGTGAAAGTATGAACCTTAGGCCTTGTTTCCACCATTGCAATACCGTTTGTGCTCACGTTTACTACTTGTTTGCTCGCTGCACTTTTTATTACATATTTGTATTACCTTGTTTTGCCATCCATATCACTTGCCATTTAACATCTCTTCGCCGAACTAGTGCACCTATACATCTGACAAGTGTATTAGGTGTGTTGGGGACACAAGAGACTTCTTGTATCTTAGTTGCAGGGTTGCTTGAGAGAGACCATCTTCAACCTCTACTTCCCTGAGTTCGATAAACCTTAGGTCATCCACTTGAGGGAAACTGCTACTGTCCTACAAACCTCTGCGCTTGGAGGCCCAACATAGTCTACAAGAGTAGAAGCGTGCGTAGACATCACACACCCAAAGTATTCCTACGGTATCCGGGAGCTGTACAACCTCATGGTCTAAGGAATAAATACTTGACACCGAAAAGCTTATGCATTACGAACTATACTATCTCGTGCTATGCTCAGGATTGGGTCTTGTCCATCACATCATTCTCCTAATGATGTGATCCCGTTATCACTGACATCCTATGTCCATGGTCAGGAAACCGTGACCATCTATTGATCAACGAACTGGTAACTAGAGGCTTACCAGGGACTCATTGTGGTCTATGTATTCACACATGTATCGCTGTTTTCGTACAATACAATTCAAGCATGAATAACAGACGATTATCATGAACAAGGAAATATAATAATAATACTTTTATTATTGCCTCTAGGGCATATTTCCAACATTCACATCCTCAACCGCTCGCCTACTAAGGCACTCGACGGCAGGACACCGTACGAGGCCTGGCATGGGCGGAAGCCGGCAGTCTCCCATTTGCGCGTCTTTGGTTGCCTTGCCTTCGCCAAGGAGCTCGGCCACATCGGCAAGCTCGACGACAGGAGCACTCCCGGAGTCTTCATCGGCTACGCGGAGGGCTCAAAGGCCTACCGCATCCTTGACCCAAAGACGCAGCGTGTGCGCACGGCGCGAGACGTCGTGTTCAACAAAGGGCGAGGGTGGCAATGGGACAAGGCGGTGGACGACGGCTCGACACTGACGTATGACGACTTCATTGTCGAGTATGCCCACTTCAAGGAAGCCGGGGGAGCAAGCAGCTACTCTTCGCCGGGCACGCCTACCCCGGCCCCCAAAACTACATCGACTCCGGTGCCTGCAACACCGACGGCACCACAACTGGCAACGCCGCATACTCCAGCCCCGCCAGTTGCCACTCCGGTTTCGTCTTCATCAGCACCAGCTCACGCAAAGCACAACCCGATGAAGTTTGCTTCCTCGCTCACTCACGACGAGGAGCGTGTCGACGCGTATTATGGAGGCGAACGGTTGCGGTATCGCACGATGGATAATCTACTCGGCGACCAGCCGGTGCCGGGACTGATGCCATGTGACTTGGAGGCGCAGCTACAACTCACGTGTGAGGACGGCGAACCACGGTCCTTTGCAGAGGCCGAGAGAGATGCGGCATGGCGCGCCGCGATGCAGTTGGAGATGGATGCGGTCGAGCAAAACTGCACCTCGGAGCTCGCTGACCTCCCTCGTGGTCACCGCGCAATCACCCTTAAGTGGGTGTTCAAGCTGAAGAGGGATGGAGCCGGCGCCATCATCAAGCACAAGGCTCGCCTGGTGGCGCGAAGCTTCTTGCAGCAAGAAGGAGTCGACTTCGACGACGCCTTCGCTCCCGTGGCACGGATGGAGTCCGTGCGACTTCTCCTTGCGCTAGCTGCCCAGGAGGGCTGGCGTGTCCATCACATGGATGTCAAGTCGGCATTCCTTAACGGCGACTTGAAGGAGGAAGTCTACGGGCATCAGCCACCGGGATTTGGGATTCCCGGCCAGGAGGGCAAGGTACTCCGCCTGCGCAAGGCTCTCTATGGCCTACGGCAGGCACCTAGGGCATGGAACGCCAAGCTGGACTCCACGCTAAAGAAGATGGGCTTCGAGCAAAGTCCGCATGAGGCTGTCGTCTATCGACGGGGCAGTGGAGGAAATGCCCCGCTGGTGGGCGTCTATGTTGACGACCTGGTGATCACCGGCACCAAAGATGCAGAGGTGGCGGCGTTCAAGGAAGACATGAAGGCCACCTTCCAGATGAGTGATCAGGGGCTCCTCTCCTTCTATCTAGGGATTGAGGTGCACCAGGACCACTCCGGGATCGCGCTTCGACAGTCCACCTACGCCAAGCGCATCGTTGAGCTAGCTGGGCTCACCGACTGCCACCCAGCTCTCACTCCGATGGAGGAGAGGCTGAAACTGAGCCGCGACAGCACGACGGAGGAAGTGGATGCTACGCAGTACCGGCGTCTTGTGGGGAGCCTTCGCTATCTCACCCACACACGGCCGGACTTGGCATTCTCCGTCGGCTATGTCAGTCGGTTCATGGAGCGACCGACGTCGGAACACCAGCAGGCAGTGAAGAGGATCGTCCGCTACGTAGCAGGGACCCTCGACCACGGCCTCCACTACCCCAAGTGTCCGGGGGCGGCACACTTCGTCGGGTACAGCGACAGCGACCACGCCGGTGACATCGACACCAGCAAGAGCACGAGCGGGATCCTCTTCTTCCTCGGCAAGTGTCTCGTGAGCTGGCAATCAGTCAAGCAGCAGGTGGTGGCCCTGTCCAGCTGTGAGGCTGAGTACATAGCGGCCTCCATCGCCTGCACTCAGGCGCTCTGGCTTGCTCGACTGCTTGGTGATCTTCTCGTTCAAGACACCAGAACGGTGCAGCTTCTGGTGGACAGCAAGTCCGCCCTGGCTCTGGCAAAGAACCCCGTGTTCCACGAACGGAGCAAGCACATCCGACTGAGGTATCACTTCATCCGCAGCTGTGTGGAAGAAGGGAGCATCGAGGCGAGCTACATCAACACCACGGACCAGCTCGCAGACTTGCTCACCAAGCCTCTTGGGAGGGTCAAGTTCCTCGAACTTTGCTCCAGGATTGGGATGATTCAACTCTCCCACAAGACGACGTACAAGACTTAGGGGGAGAATGATGGATAAGTCTGTGTACTAGGGTCTGGTCTTTGTGGGGCTGCAGCATCTGTGTACTAGGGTCTTTGTGGGGCTGCAGCACATGGTCCTTGTGGCAGTTAGGATAGAGTTCCTGACCATCAAGGACTATCAGTTAGGATAGCATCTTAGACTAGCATCTTAGACTGGCATCTTAGAAGCATCTCAGCATATGCTTGGCTGGCTAGCAGCCTATAAGTATGTATCCCCAACCCCTCAGGTTGGCATGGCATTGTGTGAGAAATAAACTGTAGAAGTGCACGCTCTAGCCAATGCAACCAAAAGACCGATCTAAGAGAGAGGGCCGGACATTATACTCCAACACTCCCCCTCACGTCTATGCTTCATTGGAGCTATATGACGTGGGCAGCGGAAGCGGGGGCGGGCCGCAATTATTTATTGCGTTTACCGGGTTTTGAATCCTAGACCTCTTGGTTGTAAGTTTATGCACCTAACCAATTCATCCATCAGACCGATCTGATGGAAGAGACTAAGCAGCACATTATACGTCAACACTCCCCCTCACGTGTGGCTCCCTCAGGCCTAAACGTGGACCGAAAGTGGGCTGCAAATTTAATTGCGCCAGCCGGGTCTTGAACTTGAGACCTCTTGGCTCTGATACCATGTAGAAGTGCACGCTCTAGCCAATGCACCCAAAAGACCGATCTGAGAGAGAGGGCCGGACATTATACTCCAACATAAACCAACGAAAATTGTCCCAACTCTCCTAGTGTCATCCACAACTATCAATGCTCAGTTTCAAAGGCCTAACAGTGATGACAATATTGTGAAGTAATGATGTGATGTTGTCTGAATATCTCGGTGTTTTGGGCTGAACATAGCGTGCTGGAATCCATCCATGGATCTTTCTTGTTAATTTATGATGTTGATGTTATTAACTGAGCACTGGAACTTGAATGTGTCACTGAAGACGACGTCCAGCAGGAACTAATGTCTGCAGGAGGCTCCACAATTCTTACCAGATTCCTCACGCCACTGTATGAACCCTCCAATCCCTTTGCCTGTGTTCTTCTCTTACAATTCGCAAACCCACCCCATGTGCATTGCTGCTCTTACAATCCAGAACAGAACACTCCTCCTTTGCCTGCACAATGGCAGCAAGGGAGAGGAGCGAGTTATATCCAGCTTCTTCTGTTTCCTTCGTTGCTGAATGATCCTGTATACAAGCCATTAGGAGATCGCCCGAACTTCTTCTTTTTTTAACACAGATCCCGGACCGTTTGTGCGGAAAGCGTGATCCCTGCGAAGAGTGTGATCATGTCAATTTGCTCAATCAAGAATAGGCCCTCTCTCTGTTTTGGGCCGGGAAGTCGAGCTCTGATATTTGGAAAGCCCGCTTCTCTGAAGATCATTGCCCACGGGGAATTCTCTCCTTGTTTAGCAAATCTTTTTCCTCTGTTTTGAAGAAAAAAATGCCCTCGGGCGAACACGTGATGCGTCGCCCCCTAGAGGTTTGCAGTTCTTTACGTCGTCCTGGCGAAACCAGGCCAAAACTACCTGGTCTGCTTCCTCATCAGAACAGCACTTGCACTCCGAGCTGTGTCTATGACAGATTGCCGGTAGTGCAACCATTAGGACTAGTGATCTGTTGGTGCCATGTCAACTGCTGCTATTTGAATTGTTATTTTATTTTATTTTTTGCTCCAGCATTCTTTGAGCAGCCAGAAAACCGTATTCTTCCTTTTCTTTTTATTTACTCCATCCGTCCCAAAATTCTTGTCTTAGATTTTTCTAGATAAGGAAGTATCTAACACTAAAACATGATTAGATACATCCGTATTTAGATAAATCGAAGACAAGAATTTTGTAACGGAAGGAGTATTTATTTATTTACACAGGCTAGTATTAGTAAACGGGAAAAAGTGCATCTCGGGGGAGGATATCTGTCGTTGGATGTACTAGTACAAATGATTGTACCTCTTGGGTCTGTTGCGATCCATCCATGACATCCCGTGGGCGCTCTCGCTGGTCACTGCCGTCCTTTTCAGCCTGCGGTGCGGCTGCAGGGCAGGCACGTCGTCGCTACCGCACCCGCAGCCGCCGCCACCCTAGCATCACTCTCCTCTCGTCACTGGCTTGCCATCATTATTATTAATCTCCCCATCAACGGCATCTATACTCCATGGACCCTGTGAGCACCACCACTAAACAGTGGCCATCAGAGGACAAAAATGAATACGTACGTACGCCGGAGAGGCGCCCAATCCTCCTCGCCTCGTGCTCGCAGAACGTACCAAGTCCACATGACCGACCGGACCAAAAGAAGCCCCGACAATAATGACCCCGCCAGGATTTCCCGCCGGGGCCGGCCGGCCGGGCCGCGTTGCCCTTGCCGACTTGGTCGATAATAATAAAGGCCGCCGCCTGCGAGGTGCGTGGCGCGCGGCGTGCCTCCTGCCTGTCATGCCATGGCATGGCAGCCCCGCCGGATGAGCCGACATTCATGCATCATCACGCACCAACCCACCGCCACCAGCCAAGTTTTGGCCCAGAGAGAAAAGCTCTCCCGCGAGCTCGGCTCAGCATTCACGCGGTTCAGTGTTGTTGACATGTCATTTCGCAGTGATATGTGTAGCACATCACAAGGATGGAAACTGAAAACCAGTACTTCTACCAGAGCGTTGGTCAATAAATTAACACTTGTCTTTTTGGGTGCATTGAGCGGGACACGCGTGCGGCACCTTTGGATGGCCCGTCCATCACCATAGCACGAGTAGAGTACTAGGAGCCTTGGCCTCCCATCCATCCATGAAGAAAAGGAAGGGGAAAAAAGATCCACAAAGTCCACCGACCGACCATGGCTCCCGCTCCATCCTTCCTTCCCATGGAATTACGCGGACAGCGACTCCACACCACACCGCCCGGCACTCCAGCACAGGCACGAAAGCGAAAGCGACGGCTAGTCCGTGCTCTAGCTTGCTTGCACATTCCTAGGCTAGGCCACAATTATCACGTCTCTGAAAATCGACCTACTGCTCCATAGAACTCATGCAGAGATGCAGCAATGGCAATTGATTCAAGCCAGTGTTACGCGTGACGTCGCCGTGGAAGCACCTGAAGTCCGGGTGGATTTGGGCATTTGGCACTTGTCATCTGACGCGGCATTTTAGGGCAACTCCAATTGGGCGATCCATTTTGTCCGTCTACTTCTGTTTGGGTCGGCGCGGATAAAAGTGAAGACCCAACACGCCAACCCAAACCCAAATCTCGTCTGTCTGGCGTCCGCGCCGACACATTTCCGGTCTAAAATTACGTCCGAAATGCGTCGGCGCGGACGCGCCGCACGTCTCCTCGGTGTCCGCCGCGGCCCCATCTGTAGGCCATCCAACTACCGCCCGTCATCTTATTTATGATGACCATCAACAATGGGCCCACTAGTCAGCCAGTGAAAGTTTCATTTCTTAACCACGCGTGCGGCGGGGGCCGGCCTCATCCATCTTCGTCCACATCTGGCCCCTTACCATCCCCTTTGATTCATCACCGGCGACAGCAAACCCTAGCAAGCAAATGGGCCTCTCCGCCAGCAGCAGCGGCAAGGGCAAGGGCACCCCAGGCGCCTCGTTCTCCCGTGCTCCTCCTCCGGCGCCGGCGCGTTTCCGCCCAGGTCGCCGGTGTCTGCTGTGACACCCCGAGACCGATGCACCAGGTGTCTTCCAGTTATTCGTCGTCGTTGCCATGTCATCTGCTTGCGTGTTGCACTTTGCCATGTCATCATGTGCAAGTCATCATCATGTTTTCAAAACTTGCATCCGTCCGTAGTCGCTGAGTCCCCCTCGTCCTTTCTGTTGTCCGTTCGCACCTCCGAATTTTTATTTTATAATGTGGCCGAAAAATATTCTCGGAATGGGGTGAAAGTTGATGTGTGGTCTTGTTATAATGTAGGTAGACCGCCTGTCAAGTTTTGTTCCATTTGGAGGTCGTTTGATGCGTCAACGGATAACCGTGTTAACCACCGGAAGCCCTTTCTCTTTCAGCCCAGCACACCTCCTTAACAGCCCACTAGCCCATCCAAACCCCCCTCATGCTCTTTTTAGTTGCATCACGATCGCGTGGCCGAAAATCGCACCTCATTTAGACTCTCCTAGCTCCCTCTACCTATAAACATATCCCTCCCCTCGAAATTCGCAGTGCAAACCCTAGCATCTTCCTCCTCCGCGCGCCGGACATGTCCACCCCGCCGCCGAACGTGTCAGCCACCACCCCGCAACCACTCCCGTCCCACCACGTGGCACTTCTACGCCCCCGCGCCCACTTCGCCGCGCCGGCCCGCCGGGGCCCAGGCGGGGCCCGCCTGGCCCGCTCGCCGCCGCCAGTCGCGTCCCGCGCCCGCTCCGCATCCGCAGCCTCGCCCCCGCCGCCGACCACCGCGACCCCGCTTCCTCGCGCCTCCCACCGCCGTCGTGCGCCGTCGGTCACCTCCGCCACCGCACGCGCCACCCCCCACGTCCCTCTGCGGCGTTCGGGTGGGCTGGCCTTGCTCCCGTCTTCATCGACCTCACCGGCGATGGTGACGTCAACGACAAAGGCAAGGGTAAGGCCGACGACGTCTAGGGCAGCGTGCGGGCACATATTTTTTTAATGTTTTAATTTGTATTTAATTAGGTTTAAGTTGATTTTGGCCGGCGGTTGACCAGCCATTTATATTTAATTATGTTTATTTCTGCGAGCTGTTTTTTTATACGCCGCACATTTGGGTCCGCCACCGGTTGAGCGGACAAGCCGACCCATTTGAGAATGCGGATGCGCACGTCCGCCTAGCTGACCCAAACAAACAAAAAGCGAACAAAGCGCGCGTCCGTTTGGGTCGCCCCGTTGAAGTTGCTTTTTAATACTCCCTTCGTCTCAAAATAAGTGACTCAAAAATGAGTCAGCTTTGTACTATTTTTAGTACAAAGTTTAGTCACTTTTGAGTCATTTATTTTGAGACGGAGAGAGTACTTATATAGTACTCCCTCTGTAAACAAATATAAGAGCGTTTAGATCACTAAAATTGTGATCTAAACACTCTTATATTTCTTTACTGAGGGAGTACACGGTAATGTGTGTGACTGTGTGCGTGCATTTCATGATCCGGTGGTCGGGGGAGCTCGCTCACTCTCTCTCGTATCTGGTGATGATGTCGGCCAAGCTAGCTGCCACTGCCATCTCACGCCGGTGGCGACGGCGTGGCCGCCATCCATGCATGCATGTGCGAGATGTCCTGGCAGAGATTTTTGGATACGATTGAAAGCGGCCAAATGAGGTACAGCGACCTGTGTTCTCAAAAAAAAAAAGGTACAGGGACCTGCCGCCTGTCCGCCGAGACCAACAGACGCTTCATGGAGGACGTGGACGGGCGCCGCGCGCCAGCCTCGACGGAAACCGACCCCGTGCCGCTCCGTGCGGCTCGACCGCCGGGCCCATACGCAGGCCCGCAGGCGGGGCCCCACGCGGCCCACGAGATGGCGACGTCCACGTAGGCAGCCATCTATTTGTCCATGCTGACTGACGTCGACGATTCCAAACCTCGTGGCACCAGGCTGCCGCTGCTGGTGCCCGCTCATGCACACTCACTGGCCTTTATGCTTTGGGATGATTAGTGGTGTCACTTTGTGTAGGATTACTGGAAGTATTACACGGCATCATTATCCTTTTTGTTAGAGGATTAGTGCTTGGTAGCCAAGCCAAGTTATTAGAGGATCCCCACACGGCTGAATCATGGACGACTTTCGGTTGGTGGCATGAATAATCATGGACGACTTGGAGGCCAAATGTAAGTATAAAGCAGCATATCACCACCACGTACCACCACTATAAGAGAAAAGCAGGGAAGATCGCTCAATAGACTACTACCAGTAGATGTGTATAGATAGATAGATATCTCGTATGGATATATAAGTTTGATTGATGCTTTTCTTGGCGTGCGGTGCGCCAACCATCCAGCTCGGCTTTGTCCTGTCGCCCAAGCATGGCATTGCACACCAAACAAGCCATCCCCTCTTCTTCTTGTGTGATTCTACAGTATGGTATCTGCTTGTCGTGGGTGTCAAAAGGGGTGGATATCCACCACCAAAGATCTCATCAGATCAGTGTGCCACAATCATTTCTTCCTAGCTAGGAGAGTATGTTGGCAAAGATCTGAACAAAAAGAGCAGAAATGAAAAGGATTTTTTTTTTTTTTTGCATGAACAAAAGAAAGGAAGATGATTTTTCAGATGAACGGAAGAGAAGAAAAGAAAAAAGAAATTTGATCGAATGAACCATCTGAAATCTGAATTATTATCACAAAGAGATATGAGGACTCTATTACAGCCCAATGCTACTCTATGTACTCTCTCATCAATACATACATTTTCAAACTAATCTCTTTCGCCAATCACCATTTCAAGAGGAACCGATTGGCCGGTCACCGGGCGTCGCCGGCGGTGCTGCTGAACCCGATGTCGTGGCCGCCCTTGCGCAGCGTGCTGGTGAGCGACGACGAGCTCAGCGAGTCGGACGAGGACTCGTCCGACAGGTTCAGCCCCAGCGCGTTGTAGTCGGACACGCTGTCCTGGAGGCTCAGCAGCAGCTGGTGGTTGGCGCTGAAGCTCATGGACGGCCTGGCCGCCGGCACGAACGGCGGGTCGGCCTCCCCGCTCAGCATCTGCACCACGGCGCGCATCCCCGGCCGCCGCTCCGGCTCCGGGCTCGAGCACGCGAGCCCCACCAGCATCACCCGCCGCATCTCCCCCTCGTCGTACTCGCCGCCGAGCCGCGGGTCGACGGCGTCCAGCACGCGCGCCTCGCCGTGCAGGCTCCACACCCACTCCACCAGGTTGTTGCACCGGCCCTCCGTCCCGATCGGCCGCCGCCCGCACGCCACCTCCAGCACCAGCGCGCCGAAGCTGAACACGTCGGTGGCCTCGGTGGCGCGGCCCGTCAACATGTACTCCGGCGCCAGGTACCCCATCGTGCCGGCGGCGGCCGTGGCGTCCGGGGACGCGCCGTGCTCCGCCTGACGCGCCAGGCCGAAGTCGCCCAGCCGCGCGCGGTACGACTCGTCCAGCATCACGTTGCTCGACTTGACGTCCCGGTGGATGACGCGCCGGTCGCACTCGTGGTGGAGGTAGGCCAGCGCGGAGGCCACGCCGGCGAGGATCTCGTGCCGGTGCCGCCACGGCAGCGCCGGGGACGAGGCGTCGAAGAGCGTCCGGTCCAGGCTGCCGTTGCGCATGTAGTCGTACACCAGCAGGATCTCGCCCTTCTCGTAGCACCAGCCCTGGAGCCGGAGGAGGTTGCGGTGGCGGAGGCCGGCGATGATGGAGAGCTCCGACAGGAACTCGGCCCGCGCCTGCGCGCCGTCGGCGTTGGCGTTGGTGCACCGCTTCACGGCCACCATGGCGCCCGTGTCCGGGACGATGCCCTTGTACACGACGCCGAACGCGCCGTTGCCGATGACCCGGGACGCGTCGAAGCCCCGCGTCGCCGCGCTGAGCTCCTTGTATGAGAACTCCCGCGGCGACCGCGCCATGGCCGCCGCCGACGCCACGTTGTCGCGCTTCGTGGCCACCGCCACGGCGTCGCGCTTCCTGGCCTTGGCGCGGCGAGCGAGCGCCCAGAGCGCGAAGCCCGCGAACGACGCCGCCACGACTGCCCCCGCCGTTGCGGCGCCGGCCACGGCCCCTTGTGGAGGCGGGTGCGGCGTCTTGGCATTCTTCTGGGCGACCGAAATTGCCGGGGCGCTCGCGGCAGTAACTGGGCTGGTCGGCGGTGCCGAAACCGTCGCTGGTGTCGCTGGCGGCGTGATGCCCGGGAGCTGCGGAGTAGAGGGAAGCGTCGGGTCTAGTCCCCTCGCCGGAGCCGGAGGGGGAGCAGCCGAAACGGGCGGCGGCTTGGACGGCGCCGGGGAAGGGGGCGACGGGGTGGAGAAGCTCCACCACTCGATGGCGTGGATCTCCGTGCTGCCCTGCGTGGACGCGGAGAACCCCACGAACGCCTGCTCCTTGACATACTCCGCGAGATCGACCGTCGCCGACAGGACCGGCGCCGCGGGCCGCTTGGACGAGTAGGACACGAAGACGTCCATGGCCTTGGCCGGCGCGTACTCGATCCACGCGTACACGGTCCGCCCGCTGGTGAGCTCGACCCCGGCCAAATCGAGATCAGCGACGGCCGTGGAGACCATGCTGCCGAGATCGACGCCCACGTGGTTCCCGTTGACGTCCCCGAACTGGAGGTCCATGAGCGTGTCGAACTCGACGGCGACGTCGGCGGCGGGGTCGAGCCCGATGAACGCGCCGCCGTCGCCGACGGAGGCCGCGTCGGGGGCGACGACGAAGGCGAGCCCGCCGCCGACGGAGCCGCGGTTGAGCGTGGTGACGGTGAAGGCGAAGCTGGTGGAGAAGCCCGCGAGGAGGCGCACGGGGGCCGCGTAGAGCGCGCGCCCCGCGGCCGAGGTGGGCACCGGCAGGTCCCGCGTGAGGCGGATGGTGTTGTTGTTGAGGTGCGCGTCCCCGAGCAGCTTCAGCGTGGCGAGGGTCAGCGTCGCGTAGTCGAAGCGCACCGCGCCGGCCGTGGCGGCGGCGTCAGCCAGGAGGAAGAGTGTGACGATGAGGAGCGGAGGGAAAGTGGTGAGCGTGGCCATTGCGGGCGGCATTGGAGGTGGCGTGGGGATTGGGAGACATTAGAAGCTAGTTGTACATGGGGAGGGAGAGGGGATGAGGAGCTAGAGTGGCGTGGCGAGTGAGCTGAGGCCGACCGGGAGAGAGTAGGTGAGGTGGGAGATGAGATGGGATTAGCGGGGGCGACACGTGCGCGCGACGGGGTTGGCGTTGTGGCGGGGCAACGGTAGGGAGGGCGGTGCGGTGGCCGGGCCGCGGGTGGCAGAGTCAGAGTGGTGGGGGAGCGCGCGCGTGAGCGGGGCAGAGCAGAAAGGCAGTGACGGGTGACGACGAGGAGGGATCTGCGAGCTTTTGCGGCCGTGGCGTGGCGTTTTCCCTCGTGCGATGCGTTTTTCCAGGTGCGGGTGCGGCGACGCCGACTGCCGCGCCACCGGTCTCCTGTTGCTGTCACGGCGGCCGCGGCGGCGCGGCCCATGCCCGTCGACCAGCAACGGTAGGAAAACGCGGTGCGCGGGCGGGGCCGGAGCAAAGCCGTTCGTCGCGTCGTGGAGCGGCGAGGTGGTGTCACGGGCGCCGTGGGGACACGTATGTGCGTGCATGGATGGGCATGGGCCGCGACTCGGCGAGGTCGACCTGGCTGGATGGATCGGGCACGTGAACAGCTGGATCGAACGATGTCCATGCGCCGGCCACGTAAGCAGACGGTTCGGGTCACCCACGGTCTGAGACTCTGAGAACTCGCACGTACACTGAAGGCCCTGTTTGGTTCATAAGTTTTAGGACTTATTTTAGTCCCAACTTATAAGTCATAAGTCCCTAAAAAGTCCCTACTTGTTTGGTTCATGGGACTTAACATGTACTAGTAGACCATATTACAACTATAAGTCCCTATAAGTCTCTCCTTGAGAGTCTTATTTGATAAGTCCCAAATGCCCACTTTAAGTCCCTATAAGTCCCTCCTGTTTGGTTTAGATGGGACTTATAGGGACTTATTTAAGTCCCTAGACCAATAAGTCCCTGGAAACAAACACCCGCTTCATCCTACCAAAGTTGCACTAAAACAGCGGCAGTTAATTCCCTCAAAGAAAAACAGCGGCAGTTAATATAGACCAAAGTTTGTGTTACTTTTAAAACTTCGTCATTTTTTTAATTTATTTCCTCCCATTGCAGTCTAAACTATACAAGGCTCGCATTAATTGCAGTACCTTTCAGTTTCTCAAAGACGTTGGTAAGGTTATGGAAAATTCTTTTCTGTTCCCGGGCTCATTTGCACCTGTGTTGAATTAATAGATCAAAACAAATACTAATTTAAAAAAAAATCAATTTTTTTCTCATGGTAGAAAATTTGATACGTGAGGTTCGATCCAGTTTTCAAATCAATTCGACAACTGAGCAACTCTTGGAAAAAAAGATAAATTTGGGGGTCTGTAAAACAGTTTACTGCACATGTACTGTTTTGATCCAATTTGTCTTTTTTGCTGAGGGCTACTCAGATATTCAAATGAGCTAAAATTTGGAACGAACCTCACGCAATAAATTGTCTACCATGGAAAGAATTGATTTTTTTTTGTTTATTTGTACTATTGTTTGTGAATTTTGTTATGGCCGGGTACAGACGAGCCTCGGCACCGAATGGCCGCACTAGTAAGTTTATCTACTTTTTGAAACACATTGTTTACTCTTTTATATGGACCCTCATGTCTGGCGAACGTTCGTGACGAGCGGATGGCATTTCAAACGATTTGTGTGGCATTTCAGTTGTATGTGGGTGACAGTTTCTTAAGAGCAAGATGGCATTTTCATGGACGAAGTCTGAAAAACTGTCATCGTCTCAGAAAATATCATCTCGCTCTGAAAACTGTCATCCACAGGCAACTAAAAATGCCATCAAAATCGTTCGGAATGTTATCCGTTCCCGGTGAAGGTTCACCAGATAACATTATCGTATATTTTTTAATTTTCATATGAAAAGGACTAATAAATCAACAAAATGGCTGGGTTTAGGCCCACATTGGTCATGAAAAGAGGCAGGTGACGAGGTTACAGACCTAGGATAAGGTGACAGGGCAGACTAAGGTACCCCACCCAAGGTCGTTACCACAGAAGATCAAAAGACAAAACCTACGACGACGAAGACAGTCGACTGAGACGGCCCAAGAGGACATCCCACTCGACTGGACATCACCTACAAGGCGACTCAACTCTACTCGACCAATCCAAGGCACTCGACCCCCGAAGGTCAAAGGTCCCTTAGGACAATAACGGTCTGGTATTTACTCGCCATAGTGAATGTCTTTATTACTCTTTACTGTAGACGTTATCAGTAACGTCTGCCTTAATGTACATTGAACCCTTGGTAACGTGGAGCATGGCTGGGGTCCTGGCACATTATATAAGCCACCCTCCTCCTCCTGTACAAGGGTTCGCATCCCTGTAACCACACCTATACACACATCAGTCGACCGCCTCCGGGCACCGAGACGTAGGATTGTTACTTCCTCCGAGAAGGGCCTGAACTCGTAAAACACCTCATGTACAACTCCACCATAGCTAGGGCCTTGCCTCCTCATCCTTGCCCCCTACTCGTACTGTCAGGCTTAGAACCACGACAGTTGGCACCCACCTTGGGGCAAGGCGTCTTAGCGACTTCTGGTGAGGTTGCAACCTTTTCCCCGACCTCCTTCATCATGGTGTCAGGCAGCGGTCTGGCGTTGGGCCGCGAGATCCGGCTCGGCGTGCTCGTCTTCATCGCCGACGACTCCGCATGGCTCCAGGAGGCCCCTCTCGACGTCGAGGCTCTACCCGTCCGCGGGGTTGCGCACTTCCGCGCCAGCGCCTGCGGCGTCCTCCTTCAGCAGTCGTCGACTCGGTACTTGTCGATCCCAACATCGTCCCCCATCCCCGCCGGACGTCGTCGCAAGCGATCCGGTCGCTCACGGCTCCAACGGTGGGTGAAACACGCGGTGGCCCGCCAGACGGCCACCCCTCAAGTCGCGGCCATCGAGCCTGACGGTTACCTCTACGGGCCGGTCGATCCGTCGATCGAGCTCGTAGATTCTATTTCCGAGTGCGGGAGCAGCGATCCCACATCGGAGGTCCTCATGGTCGACTCACGCCGTAGCCCGCCGGGTTTTCCTCGTGGTGGTGACGGCGGTAGCGGTGGCGGCTGTTCATACGACAACGATGGATACATTCCTCAACCCCTCACTGCCGAACAGAGGGACGAGCTCTGTCGCCGCAATGAAGACGCGCTCTTCACTCCCAATCGTTGGAGATTCTCCAGAGGCTCTGGCCCTGGAAGCCACGCGCTTGGAAAAAAATCCAGCGCGCACTCGACGAACAGGCCCTCCGACTGGTCCCCGAGTCCAGTCGACGACCGCAGCAATCGCACCCGCGCGAGACTCAGGTGTTCCGCACACCAGTCCAGAACCTCGAAGCCGCGGCTCGCATTGCGGAGTCGATTCAACCATCTTAGTCAGAGGCTGGGAGAGGCCTTCAGCAGATCCGAGCTTTGCTCCGAACGGCTGAAGGGCAAAACGCGGCTGTTTCTCAGTCGCGCAACAGGATCCACAGCAGATCGGTGGCTGCAGACATCGTTTGGTCAACCCACAGTCCAAGATCGCCCCCAAGGCGTGAGGAACGTGGCCTGCGGCAAGACCGGCATCTGGGTCGGAATGACGAGCAACACGACCGTCGACCCGGTCATCATGACCGTCGTCGAGTGCCTACGCCTCCTCCGGGAAGCGGATCGTTCTCGCCCCGGCGGCACGAAGGCAGGCGCCTGCGTGACGACGAGCGGAGGGTTCCCCCAGATCCCCGGAGGCTGGGTTTCGACGCGAGGTCTATCCTTGTGCAGGGACGGGTCGACTGGAACAGGGCATTCAGGGAAGAGCAAGGCAGAGATCAACCGAATGGAAGCCGAGCACCTGTCTCTGGACCCGAGTGTTTCTGCAGTGCCATCAGAGCCGCAGAGATCCCCCCGAACTTCAGGTTGGCGACGGGGGTAAGTAAGTTCACCGGCGAATCTAAACCAGACACCTGGCTAGAAGACTATCGAGTGGCCGTGCAGATCGGAGGCGGCAACGACGACGTAGCCATGAAGCACCTCCCTCTGATGCTGGGTGGTTCGGCTCGGGCGCGGCTCAATCAGTTGGCCCCCGGGAGTATTTACAGCTGGGAGGAGCTGGCTCGAGTGTTCATTCGGACCTTCGAGGGCACCTGCAAGCGACCTGCTGGCCTCGCGGAGCTTCAGCATTGCGCGTAGAAGTCGAATGAAACTTTGAGAGATTACATCCAGCGATGGACCACCTTGCATCACATGGTAGAAAATGTGTCTGAGCACCAGGCAGTTTGCGCCTTCAAGGAGGGCATGCGTAACCAAAAGTTGAATCTGAAGTTTGGTCGAACAGGCGATATGTCCCTGTCTCGGATGATGGAGATTGCCAGTCGGTATACCAACGGCAAAGAGGCCGATCGGCTCCGCAGTGGCAAGAAACCAATCGGGCAGGATGATCAGAATTCCAATCGGGAGAACAAGCGCAAGGCCGAGCCGACTGCTCAGGGTGAAGCTGTAGTGGTCAATCAAGGAAAGGGCAAAGGAAAGCCGAAGGGGCCCTGGGCCCCCAAGAAAGTGAAAGATCAAGCTAGGAATGATGTACTCGACCAGCCGTGTCCCATTCACTCGAAGAAAGATGAAGAGGGAAACTTGGTATATCCCAAGCACACCACTCGACAGTGCCGACTCCTGATCCAGAACTTCCAGAAAGATCAGTCGGCTGAGAAGGAAAAGGAATCAGAGGAGTCCGAAGACAAGGAAGGGGATGGAGGATACCCCCAGATCAACTCCACTTTGGTGATATTCGCATATGTTGAGAGCAAAAGTCGACTGAAAGTCATCAATAGAGAAGTCAACATGGTTGCCCCGGCGACCACCACGTTTTTGAAATGGTCCAAGACCCCCATCTGCTAGGCTTCTTGCCCCTCGTTGGTTACCCCAAGTGGAAGGTGTGAGATGTAGTGTTGCGGAAGTTTTTCCCTTGGCAAAGATACCAAGGATCGAATCCCCAGAGACTCCTAGGTTCAACAAGAAGGTGTCAACTGCTACGGCGCCAGATATTAGCAATCAACGTGGACCTGCACACAGATACAAATAACTTTGCTCCCAACGAGTACAGAGAGGTTGTCAATCCCTCCGGCCTTGTAGTTCACAAAGGATTAAACGCAAATGATAGTAGTGATAGATATAATTGCAATAGTAAATAAAAGAGAAAAGTAAATAGCGGATGTGATCAATGATGGTAATATGGACCGGAGTCTCATGATGTTCACTAGTGATGTCTCTCTCCCAAAAGACGATAAAACAGCTATGTGAGGTAAACGAATTACAACTGGGCAATTGACAGGACCATGTGCGCAAACCAATGCTGACTACATTGCAAGAAAGGTTGAGGTTCAAAGCATGGGCGGTACGCCAAAGTAAGTAGACCGAAATCCATCAATATCTACTACTAATCATCCACCTTGAGATATCTATCCAGAACATCTCGCTGGTATTAAGTTGCGAGTCCCACCCATAGTGTAAACTCAATGCAACAGACAACAGCATTAAAAGAACTTTGCGTAAAGTAAACAATCCTTGCACCCGCGGGCACAAGCACCGTTGTTTTCCCCCTTGTGGCAACATCACATCCCCTAGACTCATGTTTCTGTCACTCAAACTAGTCATCGAGGGGCATGAACCCACAATCAAGCATAACGTTCCCTCTTGGAGTCACTACCTACTACTTGGCCAAAGCAATAAATAACAACGGAGAACATGCAAGAATTACTTACGAACATAAATATAAAAAAGGTAGATCAAATATATTACTCAAGCACAATCTGAACATAATCTCATAATCCATCGGATCCCAGCAAACTCATCATAGCAACAGCATAAGGATTACATATGTGCCTCGATCATGTAGGGCAGCTCACGAGGACTAATTAGTGAAGCACAAGAACGGGAGGAGAACATCACATAGCTACTGGTCATGGACTCATGGTCCAAGGGAGACTACTCACGACTCATCCAGGAGGCGTCCATGGTGGTGGAGAAGCTCCCGGTGGTGATCCTCCCCTCCGGCAGGGTGTCGGGAAGAGTTCTCTTAGTGCTCCCGATCTTGGAAGCGGCGGCGGCGGCGGAACAGAGATGGGATCGCGAAAAGAGTTCCTGTTTCGAGGGTTTCGGGAGACGCTTTAAATATATGCCAAAGGGGGGCATCGGAGGAGCCTCGGGGGGCCCAGGCGCCCCCGGCGCGGCCTAGGGGGGGGGGGCGCCACCAGGGCGCCTGGAGCCCTGGTGGCCCCCCCCGGCTGTCCTTCGGGCGCACGGTAGGTTCTGGAACGCTGATTTTTTATATAATTTTTCTGGATTTTTCCTGGCAGTTCTCGTAACGTGAAAACCTGAAATACAAAACAGCCGAAAACAGAAACTGGCACTGGGGTGCACTGAGTTAATAGGTTAGTCCAAATATGATCAAAAGTGTATGGAAGTGTATAAATATCATAGCAATATCACCCAAAAGAGGCATGGAGCAAGCAGAAATTATAGATACGTTTTGGACGTATCAACATCCCCAAGCTTAATTCCTGCACGTCCTCGAGTAGGTAAATGATAACAAGAATAATTTATGTGGTGACATGCTATTAACCATATAGGACTTTTTCATAGTCATATGACAAAAGCTTACTGAGACAATGAATCTATAGTAATTTAAGTTGCCTCATGAGAAAATCACAAAGGATTGAAAGTTTTACAATATGATACTGAAACATCAAATAGATTTGCAATGAACATGATGTGCAAATATGATAAAGTGATATCTAGCTTGCCCCCTTTAGTGAAGCAAAACATAAATGCAGGGGCACCTCCAAGGTTGAAGTGATGACTAGATACAATGATTTCAGAATAAACGATATCACAATCATGCAAAAGACAATGCTACTTTGGGGCAATGCACATTACACTCAGAATGACAATCATGCTCTCAGTAGTTGGTGCTTTAAAAAGAAGGTGGAGACTCAACATAAAAAGTAAAAGAATGGCCCTTCGCAGAGGGAAGCAGGGATTACTCATGTGCTGGAGCTTTTTATTTTGAAAACATAGAAACAATTTTGTCAACGGTAGTAGTACTTCATATGTGTTATGCATAAGACATCCTATAAGTTGCAAGCCTCATGCCTCGAATACCTATAGTGCTCGCACCTTGTCCTAATTAGCTCGGATTTCCATGGATTGTCATTGCATTACATATGTTTCAACCAAGTGTCACAAAGGGGTACCTCTATGTCACCTGTACAAAGGTCCAAGGAGATAGATCGCATTTGATTTCTCGTTTTTGATAGATCTCAACTTGAGGACATCCATACCGGGACAACATAGAAAATAGATAATGGACTCCTCTTTAATGCTTAAGCATATTCTCATAAGAGATTGAGGATTAATGTCCAAGCTAAAACTTCCACCATGATACATGGCTTTGGTTGGCGGCCCAATGTTCTTATCTAACAATATGCATACTCAAACCATTCAACCCATGGCAAATCACCCTTACTTTAGACAAGACGAACATGCATAGCAACTCACATGATATTCAACAAAAGTGTAACAGTTGATGGCGTCCCCAGAAACATGGTTACCGCTCAGCAAGCAACTTATAAGAAAATAAGATACATAAGCAACATATTCTTTACCACAATAGTTTTTAAGCTACTTTCCCATGAGCTATGTATTGCAAAGACTGAAGGTTTTAAAGGTAGCACATGTAAGTTTACTTGGAGTGGCGGTGAAATACTACATATAGGTAGGTATGGTGGACTCATATGGCATAACTGGTTTAAAAGGATGTGGATGCACAAGCAGTCAGTCCGCTTAGTACATGTGGAGGTTAGCAAAAGACTGGGAGCGACCAACTAAGAGAGCAATGATGGTCATAATCATGCAGAGCGACAAAGCAACATTGAATCAGGCATGGTAGTTATATCGCTACCCAGAAATAAAAGATCATTAAGGCTTGACAGACTTTTTACAGTCTTAATATGTGTGAGCATACGCCAAGTCAATCAAAATAAATTCTTGAAGGAAGATATTACTAAACCATACCACATCATTGGCAAACAAATCATGTTGGTACTCCAATAACACATTGGGAATCCCCCAGCTATTTGAGACTAACCATAAGAAAACCTGAACTACTAAGCGCCATTATGCACGTAGCATCTTTATCATAGACATATCAACCAATGCAACGGAAGCAAACTCTCTTAATAAGATAAGCATGGTAATTAAAGAGAGTTCAAGCAACCAACTAAACAAAAGCTCTTTGAAAAGATAAGCATGAATACTAAGAGCAGAGCAGGATAGTAGCTATTAAAAGACAAAGAACACACACAGCAAAGATAGACATGAAAATTCTATGTTATGTTCTAGGTAGAAGTGGAGCGTGTTTCTCTCCCACATAAAGAACGCTGAGTTCCGACTCGTTATGAAAAACTAAAAAGGAAACTAAAAGCAAGACGCTCCAAGCATAGCACATAACACATGAAGTGATTAAAATATAGTGGAACGAAAGACGAACTGATAATGTTGATGGAGAAGGGGATGCACGGGGGCATCCCCAAGCTTAGACGCTTGAGTCTCCTTGAATATTTCTTGGGGGTGCATGGGGGCATCCCCAAGCTTGAGCGCTTGACACTCCTGAATCTTTTTATCATCTTCCCTCGCACACTTGAAAACTCCCTTCATACATAACTCATCATAATCTGATTAGCGAGGTTAGTACCCATAATAAAATAATTGTACCTTGCTGGAAATAAAGATATTCTTGAAGGTCTACTGGTTCTCAAGATTGCCAAAAGGTTTATGCAAAGAAAAAGCAAGTTCTGGTTTGCAAAATGAAGGAAAAGCAAAACAAGACAGAATCTGTGAAAAACAGAACAGCATGTAGTAATTGATTTGTTCGGGGCGCTTCTGCAACTCTAATAAAAAAACTCAGAACAGACGCACGAAAGATAATTATATAGAGAACGCTGTCGAAAAAATTCAGACCAAAAAGATGATCTGGTGATTTTATACGAATTTTTCTATCCAAGGACAGAATCTGTTTCCTGGACAGCACCTCACAACTTTTGAACTTTCTAGCAATCAGAGGCTACACTTGGCACAAAATTGAAAAGCAAAGATACAATGATGATGCTACAGTAGTAACAAGATCAAGACACAACAAAAACAAAATAAATTTATTCATGTGGGCTGCCTCCCAAAAGCGCTTTCTTTTATGCCTTTAAGCTAGGCATAATGCATATAGATCAAGTTTTATCAAGAGTAAAATAATAGCTAGCCCGTACAACGGACTCAAAAGGTAACTTGATCTTCTTTCGAGGGAAGTGTTCCATCCCTTTCTTGAGAGGAAACTGAAATTTTATATTCCCCTCTTTCATGTCAATGATAGCACCAACGGTGCGCAAAAAAGGACGTCCCAAAATAATTGGACAAGAAGGATCACATTCAATATCCATAATAGTAAAATCAACGGGAACATAATTATCATTGACAACGATAAGAACATCGTCGATCCTCCCCAAAGGTTTCTTTATGGAAGAATCAACGAGACGAACACCAAAAGAACAATAATCAAAAGGTTTCAATTTAAGCATATCATATATTCTTTTGGGCATAACAGAGGTACTAGCTCCAACATCACATAATGCATAGCAAGAGAAGTCATTCAATTTAATTTTTATCATAGGATCCCAACCATCTTCTAGCTTTCTAGGTATGGAGGCTTCTACTCTAAGTTTCTCCTCCCTAGCTTTGATGAGAGCATTAGTGATATGCTCTGTGAAGGCAAGGTTAAGCGTGCTAGTGCGGGGATATCTAGACATCTTGTGAAGGAAATCAATAACTTCGGTAAGAGTGCAATTATCAAAGTCAAGGTCACTAGCATCAAGTAAAGTGGTAGTGGTGTCCTTTAGGTTCACATGTTTGGTAGTTTCTATAGTCATAGCATCACCATTAATAGGTCCAATGGGACCAGGAGTACATTGGGTGCTAAGAGTTTGGATATCCTCAACAACTTGGATAGTAGCAACAGTGTGGTGGGTAGGAAGGCTCTTAATTCTATCCTCTTCCTCCCTTTCTCTAGCCCATCTTTCTTTAAGTTTAGCCATCATCCTAATATTTTCATTAATTTGCACTTGAGTAGCATTAATAGGACTGACCTTCCTCTCCTCAAGAGGAGAAGTTTTAATTTTAAGCAATTCTATCTCATTGGCTAAATGGTCTACCTTCAAAGAGAGATCATCTAGTTTATGTAGTTTTTCTTCTACACTATTATTAAAAGCTTTTTGGGTAGTAATGAAATCTTTAAGCATAATCTCTAGTTCAGTAGTGGAGTTCCTGGTGCTAGGATAAGCATTGTTGTTCCCATAAGAATTAGAGGGGAACGGTCTAGGATTGCTACCAAAGTTACTCCTATAAGCATTGTTATTGAAATTGTTTCTAGAGATAAAGTTCACATCTACTTGTTCTTGAGCAATCAAAGAATTTAAAGGAACATCACGAGGATCAACAGAAGATTGCTTCGAAAGTAGAGACATGATCAAGTCAACTTTTTCATTAAGGGAGGAAATCTCCTCGACAGAGTTTACCTTCCTACCTGTTGGAGCGCGTTCGGTGTGCCATTGGGAATAGTTGGTCATCATCTCATCAAGAAGCTTCGTGGCAGCACCAAGTGTAGTTGACATAAAGGTTCCTCCCGCGGCCGAATCTAACAAGTTCCGCGAGGTAAAGTTCAAGCCTGCATAAAAAGTTTGGATAACCATCCAAGTAGTCAAACCATGAGTAGGGCAGTTCTTAATAAGAGATTTCATACGTTCCCAAGCTTGGGCAACGTGTTCATTATCCAATTGTTTAAAATTCATTATGTTACTTCTCAGTTGGATAATTTTAGCAGGTGGATAGTATTTCCAAATAAAAGCATCTTTGCACTTGTCCCATGAATCTATGCTATTTCTAGGCAAAGACTGAAACCAAATTTTAGCTCCTCCTCTCAAGGAGAAAGGAAAAAGCTTAAGCTTAACAATATTACCATCTATTTCTTGGTACTTTTTCATATCACAAAGTTCAACAAAGTTGTTCAAGTGTAAAGCAGCATCATCTCCAGCACCGGAGAATTGATCTTTCATAACTAAGTTCAGTAAAGCAGGTTTAATTTCATATGAAGGTGCTGAAGTGGCAGGTGTAGTGATAGGTGTGCTGATAAAGTCATCGTTGTTGTGACTAGTGAAGTCACACAACTTGGTGTTCTCGGTGCAACCCATTGTAGCAAGCAAGCAAGATAACTATTTTTGTGATTTTCGATAAAAGATACTAAAGCAGAAACTGAAAGGTAAACTAACAAGACTAAAAGCAAAGGTAAAAGATAGCGTGCAACTCCCTTATCTTGAACAGTGGAGTCCCCGGCAACGGCGCCAGAAAAACTCTTGCTAGGCTTCTCGCCCCTCGTTGGTTACTGATGGGCCTCAAACCTCTCGTTGGATTACCCCAAGTGGAAGGTGTAAGATGCAGTAAGTAGAAGTGTTTTCCCCTAGCAAAGATGCCAATGATCGAATCCCCAGAGACTCCTAGGTTCAACAGGTAGGTGTCAACTGCTAACGGCGCAATTAGCAATCAACGTGGACCTGCACACAGATACAAATAACTTTGCTCCCAACGAGTACAGAGAGGTTGTCAATCTCTCCGGCCTTGTAGTTCACAAAGGGTTAAAAGCAATATGATAGTAGTGATAGATAGTGTTTTGCAATAGTAAATAAAATAGCGAAAAGTAAAATAGTGTATGTGATCAATGATGGTAATAAGGACCGGAGTCACATGATGTTCACTAGTGATGTCTCTCTCCCAAAAGACGATAAAACAGCTATGTGAGGTAACAAATTACAGCTGGGCAATTGACAGGACCACGAACGGAAACCAATGCTGATTACATTGCAAGAAAGGTTGAGGTTCAAAGCATGGGCGGTACGCCAAAATAAGTAGACCGAAATCCATCAATATCTACTACTAATCATCCACCTTGAGATATCTATCCAGAACATCTCGCTGGTATTAAGTTGCGAGTCCCACCCATAGTGTAAACTCAATGCAACAGACAACTGCATTAAAAGAACTTTGCGTAAAGTAAACAATCCTTGCACCCGCGGGCACAAGCACCGTTGTTTTCCCCCTTGTGGCAACAGCACATCCCCTAGACTCATGTTTCTGTCACTCAAGCTAGTCATCGAGGGGCATGAACCCACAATCGAGCATAACGTTCCCTCTTGGAGTCACTACCTACTACTTGGCCAAAGCAATAAATAACAACGGAGAACATGCAAGACTTACTTATGAACTAAAATATAAAAGAGGTGAATCAAATATATTACTCAAGATCAATCTGAACATAATCTCATAATCCATCGGATCCCAGCAAACTCAACATAGCAACAGCATAAGGATTACATAGGTGCCTCGATCATGTAGGGCAGCTCACGAGGACTAATTAGTGAAGCACAAGAACGGGAGGAGAACATCACATAGCTACTGGTCATGGACTCATGGTCCAAGGGAGACTACTCACGAGTCATCCAGGAGGCGTCCATGGTGGTGGAGAAGCTCCCGGTGGTGATCCTCCCCTCCGGCAGGGTGCCGGGAAGAGTTCTCCTGGTGCTCCCGATCTTGGAAGCGGCGGCGGCGGCGGAACAGAGATGGGATCGCGAAAAGAAGTCTTGTTTCAAGGGTTACGGGGGACCCTTTAAATATCTGCCAAAGTAGGGCATCGGGGGGCTCTCGGGGGGGGGCGAGGCGCCCCCCCGGCGCGGCCCGGGGGGGGGGGGCGCCCACAGGGCGCCTGGGGCCCCTGTGGCCCCCCCAGGCTCCCCTTCGGAAGCAGTGTCGTTCCCGGAACGCTGATTTTTTATATATTTTTTCTGTATTTTTCTGGGCAGTTCTCGAAACGTGAAAACCTGAAATACATAAACAGCCGAAAACAGAAACTGGCACTGGGGTGCACTGGATTAGTAAGTTAGTCCAAATATGATCAAAAGTGTATGGAAGTGTATGAATATCATAGCAATATCACCCAAAAGTGGCATGGAGCAAGCAGAAATTATAGATACGTTTTGGACGTATCAACATCCCCAAGCTTAATTCCTGCTCGTCCTCGAGTAGGTAAATGATAACAAGAATAATTTCTGTGGTGACATGCTATTAACCATACTGGACTTTCTCATAGTCATATGACAAAAGCTTACTGAGACAATGATTCTAAGTAACTAAGTTGTCTCAAGAGAAAATCACAAATGACTGAAAGATTTACAATATGAAACTGAAACATCAAAAAGATTTGCAATGAACATGATGTACAAATATGATCAAGTGATATCTAGCTTGCCCCCTTTAGTGATGCAAAACATAAATGCAAGGGCACCTTCAAGGTTTAAGTGATGACTAGATACAATCATTTCAGAATAAACGATATCACAATCATGCAAAAGACAATGCTACTTTGGGACAATGCACATTAAACTCAGAATGACAATCATGCTCTCAGTAGTTGATGCTTGAAGTGCTAGAGCTTTTTATTTTGAAACATGGAAGCAATTGTGTCAACGGTAGTAGTACTTCATATGTGTCATGTATAAAACATCTTATAAGTTGCAAGCCTCATGCATCGAATACCAATAGTGCTCACTCCTTGTCCTAATTAGCTCGGATCCCCATGGGTTATCATTGCATTGCATATGTTTTTACCAAGTGTCACAAAGGGGTACCTCTATGCCACCTGTACAAAGGTCCAAGGAGATAGATCGCATTTGATTTCTCGTTTTTGATAAATCTCAACTTGAGGACATCCATACCGGGACAACATAGAAAATAGATGATGGACTCCTCTTTAATGCATAAGCATATTCTCATGAGAGATTGAGGATTAAGGTCCAAGCTAAAACTTCCACCATGAGGCATGGCTTTGGTTGGCGGCCCAATGTTCTTCTCTAACAATATGCATATTAATTCAACCCACGGTAAATCACCCTTACTTCAGACAAGACGAACATGCATAGCAACTCACATGATATTCAACAAAAGTGTGACAGTTGATGGCGTCCCCAGAAACATGGTTACCGCTCAGCAAGCAACTCATAAGAAATAAGATACATAAGAACATATTCTTTACCACAATAGTTTTTAGGCTACTTTCCCATGAGCTATGTATTGCATGATTAATTTGCTTAGTGCAGGTGGAGGTTAGCAAAAGACTGGGAGCGACCAACTAAGAGAGCAATGACGGTCATAATCATGCAGAGCGACAAAGCAATATTGAATCAGACATGGTAGTTATATCGCTACTTAGAAACAAAAGATCATCAAGGCTTGACAGACTTTCTTTACAGTCTTGAATATGCGTGAGCATACGCCAAGTCAATCAAAATAAATTCTCGAAGGAAGATATTACCAAACCATACCACATCATAGGCAAACAAACCAAGTTGGTACTCCAATGACACATTGGGAACCCCCCAGCTATCTGAGATTAACCATAAGAAAACCTGAACTACTAAGCACCATCATGAAAGTAGCATATTTATCATAGACACATTAACCCATGCAACGGAAGCAAACTCTCTTAATAAGGTGAGCATGGTAATTAAAAAGAGTTCAAGCAACCAACTAAATAAAAGCTCTTTGAAAAGATAAGCATGAATACTAAGAGCAAAGCACGATAGTAGCTATTAAAAGATAAAGAACACACACAGCATAGATAGACATGAGAATTCTATGTAATGTTCTAGGTAGAGGTGGAGCGTGTTTCTCTCCCACATAAAGGAATGCTGGGTTCCGACTCGTTATGAAAAACTAAAAAGAAAACTAAAAGCAAGACGCTCCAAGCATAGCACATAACACATGAAGTGATAAAAATATAGCGGAACGAAAGACGAACTGATAATGTTGATGGAGAAGGGGATGCACGGGGGGCATCCCCAATCTTAGACGCTTGAGTCTCCTTGAATATTTCTTGGGGGTGCACAGGGGCATCCCCAAGCTTGAGCGCTTGACACTCCTGAATCTTTTTATCATCTTTCCTCACACACTTGAAAACTCCCTTCATACATAACTCATTCATAATCTGATTAACGAGGTTAGTACCCTTAATAAAATAATTATACCTTGCTGGAAATAAGGATATTCTTGAATTTCTACTGTTTCTCAAGATTGCCAAAAGGTTTTCGCAAAGAAAAAACAAGTTCTTAATTTGCAAAGTGAAGGTAAGGCAAAACAGGACAGAATCTGTGAAAAACAGAACAGCAGGCAATAATTGACCTGTTCGGGATACTTCTGCAACTCAAATCAAAAAACTCAGAACTGACGCACGAAAGAAAATTATATAGAGAACGCTGTAGAAAAAATTCAGACCAAAAAGATGATCTGGTGATTTTATACGAATTTTTCTATCCAAGGACAGAATCTGTTTCCTGGACAGCACCTCATAACCTTTGAACTTTCTAGCAATCAGAGGCTATACTTGGCACAAATATGAAAAGAAAAGATACAATGATGATGCTACAGTAGTAAACAACATCAAGACACAACAAAAGCAAAAATTTTATTCATGTGGGCTGCCTCCCAAAAGCGCTTTCTTTTATGCCTTTAAGCTAGGCATAATGCAAAGATCAAGTTTTATCAAGAGTAAAAGAATAACTAGCCCGTACAACGGACTCAAAAGGTAACTTGACCTTCTTACGAGGGAAGTGTTCCATCCCTTTCTTGAGAGGAAACTGAAATTTTATATTACCCTCTTTCATGTCAATGACAGCACCAACGGTGCGCAAAAAGGGACGTCCCAAAATAATTGGACATGAAGGATCACATTCAATATCCATAATAGTGAAATCAACGGGCACATAATTATCATTGACAACAATAAGAACATCATCGATCCTCCCCAAAGGTTTCTTTATGGAAGAATCAACGAGAGCATCACCAAAAGAACAAGAATCAAAAGGTTTCAATTTAAGCATATCATATAGTCTTTTGGGCATAATAGAAGTACAAGCTACAATATCACATAAAGCAAAGCATGAGAAGTTATTTATCTTAATTTTAATCATAGAATCCCAACCATCTCCTATCTTTCTAGGTATGGAGGCTTCTACTCTGAGTTTCTCCTCCCTAGCTTTGATGAGAGCATTAGTGATATGCTCTGTGAAGGCAAGATTAAGCGTGCTAGTGTTGGGATCCTTAGCCATTCCTTGTAGGAAGGTGACAACTTCTGAAATACTACAATTATCAAAATTAATTTTATCATTAGTGGGCATAATTGTAGTGTCATCCTCTTTGTTTAATTCGCTCTCTATTATAAGAGTTTGAACATCTTCCCAAGTTTCGGGAAGCTTAGGAGCAATTTTAAACAGAGGCTCATACTTTTTTCCTGGAAGGCCATGCCATGGGCATAACTCTCCGTCATAACTAGTGTAATCACAAGGTTTATCTTTTTTATAAACCCCGTCAGAGATAAGTGGGGCAATGGAAGTAGGGGTGTACCCCTCCCATTTAGTGTTTTTGGTAGAACTCATAGTAGCAAGCAAGCAAGTTAACTATTTTTGTGATTTTCGATAAAAAGAACTAAAGCAAATATGAAAGGTAAACTAACAAGACTAATAAGCAATGGTAAAAGATAGCATGCAACTCCCCTATCCTGAAGAGTGGAGTCCCCGGCAACGGCGCCAGAAAATACTCCTTGATGGGCCTCGAACCCCTCGTTGGATTACCCCAAGTGGAAGGTGTAAGATGCAGTAAGTAGAAGTGTTTTCCCCTAGCAAAGATGCCAAGGATCGAATCCCCAGAGACTCCTAGGTTCAACAGGTAGGTGTCAACTGCTAACGGCGCAATTAGCAATCAACGTGGACCTGCACACAGATACAAATAACTTTGCTCCCAACGAGTACAGAGAGGTTGTCAATCTCTCCGGCCTTGTAGTTCACAAAGGGTTAAAAGCAATATGATAGTAGTGATAGATAGTGTTTTGCAATAGTAAATAAAATAGCGAAAAGTAAAATAGTGTATGTGATCAATGATGGTAATAAGGACCGGAGTCACATGATGTTCACTAGTGATGTCTCTCTCCCAAAAGACGATAAAACAGCTATGTGAGGTAACAAATTACAGCTGGGCAATTGACAGGACCACGAACGCAAACCAATGCTGATTACATTGCAAGAAAGGTGGAGGTTCAAAGCATGGGCGGTACGCCAAAATAAGTAGTCCGAAATCCATCAATATCTACTACTAATCATCCACCTTGAGATATCTATCCAGAACATCTCGCTGGTATTAAGTTGCGAGTCCCACCCATAGTGTAAACTCAATGCAACAGACAACTGCATTAAAAGAACTTTGCGTAAAGTAAACAATCCTTGCACCCGCGGGCACAAGCACCATTGTTTTCCCCCTTGTGGCAACAGCACATCCCCTAGACTCATGTTTCTGTCACTCAAGCTAGTCATCGAGGGGCATGAACCCACAATCGAGCATAACGTTCCCTCTTGGAGTCACTACCTACTACTTGGCCAAAGCAATAAATAACAACGGAGAACATGCAAGAATTACTTATGAACTAAAATATAAAAGAGGTGAATCAAATATATTACTCAAGATCAATCTGAACATAATCACATAATCCATCGGATCCCAGCAAACTCAACATAGCAACAGCATAAGGATTACATAGGTGCCTCGATCATGTAGGGCAGCTCACGAGGACTAATTAGTGAAGCACAAGAACGGGAGGAGAACATCACATAGCTACTGGTCATGGACTCATGGTCCAAGGGAGACTACTCACGAGTCATCCAGGAGGCGTCCATGGTGGTGGAGAAGCTCCCGGTGGTGATCCTCCCCTCCGGCAGGGTGCCGGGAAGAGTTCTCCTGGTGCTCCCGATCTTGGAAGCGGCGGCGGCGGTGGAACAGAGATGGGATCGCGAAAAGAAGTCTTGTTTCAAGGGTTACGGGGGACCCTTTAAATATCTGCCAAAGTAGGGCATCGGGGGGGCTCTCGGGGGGCCGAGGCGCCCCCCCGGCGCGGCCCAGGGGGGGCGCGCCCACAGGGCGCCTGGGGCCCCTGTGGCCCCCCCAGGCTCCCCTTCGGAATCAGTGTCGTTCCCGGAACGCTGATTTTTTATATATTTTTCTGGGCAGTTCTCGAAACGTGAAAACCTGAAATACATAAACAACCGAAAATAGAAACTGGCACTGGGGTGCACTGGATTAGTAAGTTAGTCCAAATATGATCAAAAGTGTATGTAAGTGTATGAATATCATAGCAATATCACCCAAAAGTGGCATGGAGCAAGCAGAAATTATAGATACGTTTTGGACGTATCAGTTACCCCAAGTGGAAGGTGTGAGATGTAGTGTTGCGGAAGTTTTTCCCTTGGCAAAGATACCAAGGTTCGAATCCCCAGAGACTCCTACGTTCAACAAGAAGGTGTCAACTGCTACGGCGCCAAATATTAGCAATCAACGTGGACCTGCACACAGATACAAATAACTTTGCTCCCAACGAGTACAGAGAGGTTGTCAATCCCTTTGGCCTTGTAGTTCACAAAGGATTAAACGCAAGTGATAGTAGTGATAGATATAATTGCAATAGTAAATAAAAGCGAAAAGTAAATAGCGGATGTGATCAATGATGGTAATATGGACCGGAGTCTCATGATGTTCACTAGTGATGTCTCTCTCCCAAAAGACGATAAAATAGCTATGTGAGGTAAACGAATTACAGCTGGGCAATTGACAGGACCATGTGCGCAAACCAATGCTGACTACATTGCAAGAAAGGTTGAGGTTCAAAGCATGGGCGGTACGCCAAAGTAAGTAGACCGAAGTTCATCAATATCTACTACTAATCATCCACCTTGAGATATCTATCCAGAACATCTCGCTGGTATTAAGTTGTGAGTCCCACCCATAGTGTAAACTCAATGCAACAGACAACTGCATTAAAAGAACTTTGCGTAAAGTAAACAATCCTTGCACCCACGGGCACAAGCACCGTTGTTTTCCCCCTTGTGGCAACAGCACATCCCCTAGACTCATGTTTCTGTCACTCAAACTAGTCATCGAGGGGCATGAACCCACAATCAAGCATAACGTTCCCTCTTGGAGTCACTACCTACTACTTGGCCAAAGCAATAAATAACAACGGAGAACATGCAAGAATTACTTACGAACATAAATATAAAAGAGGTAGATCAAATATATTACTCAAGCACAATCTGAACATAATCTCATAATCCATCGGATCCCAGCAAACTCATCATAGCAACAACATAAGGATTACATATGTGCCTCAATCATGTAGGGCAGCTCACGAGGACTAATTAGTGAAGCACAAGAACGGGAGGAGAACATCACATAGCTACTGGTCATGGACTCATGGTCCAAGGGAGACTACTCACGACTCATCCGGGAGGCGTCCATGGTGGTGGAGAAGCTCCCGGTGGTGATCCTCCCCTCCGGCAGGGTGCCGGGAAGAGTTCTCCTGGTGCTCCCGATCTTGGATGCGGCAGCGGCGGCGGAACAAAGATGGGATCGCGAAAAGAGTTCCTGTTTCGAGGGTTTCGGGAGACGCTTTAAAAATATGCCAAAGGGGGGGCATCTGAGGAGCCTCGGGGGGCCCAGGCGCCCCCCCGGCGCGGCCCAGGGGGGGGGGCGCCGCCTAGGCGCCTGGAGCCCTGGTGGCCCCCCCGGCTGTCCTACGGGCACACGGTAGGTTCTGGAACGCTGATTTTTTATATAATTTTTCTGGATTTTTCCTGGCAGTTCTCGTAACGTGAAAACCTGAAATACAAAAACAGCCGAAAACAGAAACTGGCACTGGGGTGCACTGAGTTAATAGGTTAGTCCAAATATGATAAAAAGTGTATGGAAGTGTATAAATATCATAGCAATATCACCCAAAAGAGGCATGGAGCAAGCAGAAATTATAGATACGTTTTGGACGTATCACCATCACATTCGACCAGTCTGATCACCCTGCGCACATTGCCACCCTCGGGCGGCACGCACTGGTGGTCGACCCAGTGGTCGCGGGCACGCGTCTGACTAGAGTCCTGATGGATGGAGGTAGTGGCTTGAATATTTTGTATGCAGCAACCCTCCAGGATATAGGCAATCCAATGTCCAAGCTGAGCGAAAGTAACATGAGGTTCCACGGGGTCATCCCCGGGAAGAAGGCCGACTCACTTGGCCAAATCACTCTTGATGTGGTCTTTGGCGAGTCGAAGAATTATCGCAAAGAAAAGCTGACGTTCGAAGTGGTGAACTTCAACAACGCTTATCACACCATTCTGGGTAGGCTCGCCTACGCCAGTTTCATGGCTCGACCGTGTTATGTTTACCTCAAGCTGAAGACGCCGGGACCCAACGGCGTTATAATCGTCACTAGGAACCGTCAGAAAGCGGAAGAGTGCTTCCAGAAAGGCTCGAAGATCGTTGACGAGCAGATGGCAGCAGTAGAGATGGAGGAGTACCAGAAGAGCGTGGATCCGAGTGATCTGCTGAGGGCAAAGAAGCCGGCTTCTGAGTCAGCTTTCCAGTCGGCCGGGGAGACGAAACCCGTACACATCCACCCCACCAACCCCAATGCAGCACCGACCCACATTTTCACTACACTCGACAACAAATAGGAAGAAGCGCTCATCCAGTTCATCCGTGAGAACTGGGACATCTTCGCATGGAAACCATCAGACATGCCAGGTGTGCCCAGGGGACTGGCTGAGCACCATTTGCGAGTCGACCCAAAAGTGAAGCTTGTGAAGGAACATCTCCGTCGGTCCGCTGCGGAGAAGAGAAAGGCAATTGTCGAGGAAGTGGCTCGGCTCCTGGCAGCTGAGTTTATTCGCGAGATCTACCACTCCGAGTGGCTCGCCAATGTCGTGATGTTCCCCAAGAAGGACAAGTCTCTCCGCATGTGCACCGATTTCAAGCACATCAATCGGGCCTGCCCGAAAGATCATTTTCCTCTCCCCCACATCGATCAGATAGTTGACTCGACTGCGGGGTGCGAGCGTTTGTCCTTTCTGGACGCGTATTCCGGGTACCATTAGATCCGTCTGTTCGGACCCGATGAAATCAAGACAACTTTCATCACCCCCTTCGGGTGTTTCTGTTATGTCACCATGCCTTTCGGTCTCAAAAATGCCGGCGCTACCTTCTATTGGAAATATGCCCTAGAGGCAATAATAAATGGTTATTATTATATTTCCTTGTTCGTGATAATTGTCTGTTATTCATGCTTGAATTGTATTGTACGAAAACAGTGATACATGTGTGAATACATAGACCACAACGTGTCCCTGGTAAAGCCTCTAGTTACTAGCTCGTTGATCAACAGATGGTCACGGTTTCCTGACCATGGACATTGGATGTCATTGATAACGGGTTCACATCATTAGAAGAATGATGTGATGGACAAGACCCAACCCTAAGCCTAGCACAAGATCGTGTAGTTCGTAATGCTAAAGCTTTTCCAATGTCAAGTATCTTTTCCTTAGACCATGAGGTTGTGCAACTCCCGGATACCGTAGAAATACTTTGGGTGTGCCAAACGTCACAACGTAACTGGGTGGCTATAAAGGTATGCAACGGGTATCTCCGAAAGTATCTGTTGGGTTGGCACGAACCGAGAGTGGGATTTGTCACTCTGTATGACGGAGAGGTATCTCTGGGCCCACTCGGTAAGACATCATCATAATGAGCTCAATGTGACTAAGGAGTTAGTCACGGGATGATGTATTACGGAACGAGTAAAGAGACTTGCCATGACGAGATTGAACAAGGCATCGGTATACCGACGAGCGAATCTCGGGCAAGTACTATACCAATAGACAAAGGGAATTGCATACGGGATTAAGTGAATCCTTGACATCGTGGTTCATCCGATGAGATCATCGAGGAACACGTAGGAACCAACATGGGTATCCAGATCCCGCTGTTGGTTATTGACCGGAGAGCCGTCTCGGTCATGTCTACGTGTCTCCAGAACCCGTAGGGTCTACACACTTAAGGTTCGGTGACGCTAGGGTTTTAGAGATATATGCACACGGTAACCTGAATGTTGTTCGGAGTCCCGGATGAGATCCCGGACGTCACGAGGAGTTCCGGAATGGTCCGGAGGTAGAGAATTATATATAGGAAGTCCAGTTTCGGCCATCGGGAGAGTTCCGAGGGTCACCGGTAGTGTACCGGGACCACCAGAAGGGTCCCGGGGGTCCACCGGGTGGGGCCACCCATCCCGGAGGGCCCCATGGGCCGTAGGGGGAGGGGAACCAGCCCATAGTGGGATGGCGCACCTCCCTTGGGCCTCCCCATGTGCCTAGGGTTGGGAACCCTAGGGGTGGGGGGCGCCCCCCTTGCCTTGGGGGGCAAGCCTCCCCCTTGGCCGCCGCTCCCCTAAGAGATTGCATCTCCTAGGGCCGGCGCCCCCTGGCCCCTATATATAGTGGGGGGGGGGGGGG
>LR738709.1:61014061-61025827 GCA_902687465.1 Secale cereale | reverse complement strand
GGGGGAGAGAGAGGGCAGCCGCACCCTTGTCGCTGGCGCCTCCCTCCCCCCCGTTACACCTCTCCCTCCTCCCGCAGGTGTTTGGCGAAGCCCTGTAGAATTTTCGTTGCATCCACCACCACGCCGTCGTGCTGCTGGATCTCCATCAACCTCTCCTCCTCCCTTGCTGGATCAAGAAGGAGGAGACGTCGCTGCACCATACGTGTGTTGAACGTGGAGGTGCCGTCCGTTCGGCGCTGGGATCATCGGTGATTTGGATCACGACGAGTACGACTCCATCATCCACGTTCTCTTGAACACTTCCACTCGTGATCTACAAAGGGTATGTAGATGCACTCCTTTCTCCTCGTTGCTAGATGACTCCTTAGATTGATCTTGGTGAAGCGTAGGAAATTGTTTGAATTTTGCTACGTTCCCCAAAAGTGGCATCTGAGCTAGGTCTTTGCGTAGCATCTTGCACGAGTAGAACACAAACAAGTTGTGGGCGTAAATTTGTTCAATTCTCTTGCCGCTACTAGTCTAATCTTGATTCGGCGGCATCGTGGGATGAAAGCGGCCCGGACCGACCTTACACGTACGCTTACGTGAGACTGGTTCCACCGACTGACATGCACTAGTTGCATAAGGTGGCTAGCGGGTGTCTGTCTCTCCCACTTTAGTCGGATCGGATTCGATGAAAAGGGTCCTTATGAAGGGTAAATAGAAATTGACATATCACGTTGTGGTTTTGGCGTAGGTAAGAAACGTTCTTGCTAGAAACCTATAGCAGCCACGTAAAACTTGCAACAACAATTAGAGGACGTCTACCTTGTTCTTGCAGCATGTGCTATGTGATGTGATATGGCCAAAAGATGTGATGAATGATATATATGTGATGTATGAGATTGATCATGTTCTTGTAATAGGAATCACGACTTGCATGTCGATGAGAATGACAACCGGCAGGAGCCATAGGAGTTGTCTTATTTATTGTATGACCTGCGTGTCACTGAATAATGCCATGTAATTACTTTACTTTATTGCTAAACGTTAGCCATAGTAGTAGAAGTAATATTTGGCGAGACGACTTCATGAAGACACGATGATGGAGATCATGATGATGGAGATCATGGTGTCATGCCGGTAACAAAGATGATCATGGTGCCCCGGAGATGAAGATCAAAGGAGCAAAATGATGTTGGCCATATCATGTCACTTTATTTGATTGCATGTGATGTTTATCATGTTTATGCATCTTATTTGCTTAGAACGACGGTAGTAAATAAGATGATCTCTCACTAAAATTTCAAGAATTGTGTTTCCCCTAACTGTGCACCGTTGCTAAGGATCGTTGTTCCGAAGCACCACGTGATGATCGGGTGTGATAGGCTCTAACGTTCACATACAACGGATGTAAGCCAGATTTACACACGCAATACACACAGGGTTCACTTGACGATCCTAGCATGTACAAACATGGCCTCGGAACACGGAAGACCGAAAGGTCGAACATGAGTCGTATAAAAGATACGATCAACATGAAGATGTTCACCGTTGATGACTAGTCCGTCTCACGTGATGACCGGACACGGCTTAGTCGATTCGGATCATGTTTCACTTAGATGACTAGAGAGATGTCTATATGAGTGGGAGTTCATTAAGTTTGATTAGATGAACTTAATTGTCATGAACTTAGTCTAAATTCTTTACAATATGTCTTGTAGATCAAATGGCCCACGCTCATGTCACCCTCAACTTCAACGCGTTTCTAGAGAAATCCAAGCTGAAAGACGATCGTAGCAACTATACGGATTGGGTCCATAACCTGAGGATCATCCTCATAGCTGCCAAGAAAACTTATGTCCTAGAAGCACCGCTAGGTGACGCTCCCGCCTCGGCAAACCTAGATGTTATGAACGCTTGGCAGTCGCGTTGTGATGATTACTCCCTGGTTCAGTGCGGCATGCTCTACAGCTTAGAATCAGGGCTCCAAAAGCGTTTTGAGCACCACGGAGCATATGAGATGTTCCAAGAGCTGAAAATGGTTTTCCAAGCTCATGCCCGAGTTGAGAGATATGACGTCTCCAACGCATTCTACAGTTGTAAGATGGAGGAGAATAGTTCTGTCAGCAAGCACATACTCAAATTGTCTGGGTTGCACAATCGCTTGTCTCGGTTGGGAATGAATCTCCCAGTCGAAGCGGTCGTTGACAGAATCCTTCAGTCGCTCCCACCTAGATACAAGAGCTTCGTGTTAAACTTCAATATGCAAGGGATGGATAAGTCCATTCCCGAAGTGTATTCAATGCTGAAATCAGCGGAGGTGGAGATCAAGAAAGAGCATCAAATGTTGATGGTGAATAAAACCATTAAGTTCAAGAAAGGCAAGGGTAAGAAGAACTTCAAGAAGGACGGCAAAGGAGTTGGCGCACCCGGCAAGCCAGTTGCCGGGAAGAAGCCAAAGAATGGACCCAAGCCTGAGACTGAGTGCTTTTATTGCAAGGGAATGGTTCACTGGAAGCGGAACTGCCCCAAATACTTAGCAGATAAGAAGGCCGGCAACATCAAAGGTATATATGATATACATGTTATTGATGTGTACCTTACCAGCGCTCATAGTAGCTCCTGGGTATTTGATACCGGTGCAGTTGCTCACATTTGTAACTCAAAGCAGGAGCTGCGGAATAAGCGAAGACTGGCGAAGGACGAGGTGACGATGCGCGTCGGGAATGGTTCCAAGGTCGATGTGATCGCCGTCGGCACGCTGCCTTTACATCTACCCTCAGGATTAGTTTTAAACCTTAATAATTGTTATTTAGTACCAACTTTGAGCATGAACATTGTATCTGGATCTCGTTTAATGCGAGATGGCTACTCATTTAAATCCGAGAATAATGGTTGTTCTATTTATATGAGAAATATGTTTTATGGTCATGCCCCGCTGGTCAATGGTTTATTCTTGATGAATCTCAAACGTGATGTTACACATATTCATAGTGTGAATGCCAAAAGATGTAAAGTTGATAATGATAGTCCCACATACTTGTGGCATTGCCGCCTTGGTCATATTGGTGTCAAACGTATGAAGAAGCTCCATGCAGATGGACTTTTGGAGTCTCTTGATTATGAATCATTTGACACATGCGAACCATGCCTCTTGGGCAAGATGACCAAGACTCCGTTCTCCGGAACAATGGAGCGAGCGACCAACTTATTGGAAATCATACATACCAATGTGTGCGGTCCAATGAGTGTTGAAGCTCGCGGAGGTTATCGTTATGTTCTCACGCTCACAGATGACTTGAGTAGATATGGGTATGTCTACTTAACGAAGCACAAGTCTGAGACCTTTGAAAAGTTCAAGGAATTTCAGAATGAGGTTGCAACGTGACAGAAAAATAAAGTTCTTACGATCGGATCGTGGGGGTGAATATTTAAGTCATGAATTTGGCACATACCTAAGGAACTGTGGAATTATTTCACAATTGACACCGCCCGAAACACCTCAGCGTAATGGTGTGTCCGAATGTCGAAATCGTACTCTGTTGGACATGGTGCGATCTATGATGTCTCTCACCAACTTACCGCTATCTTTTTGGGGTTATGCTTTAGAGACTGCCGCATTCACTTTAAATAGGGCTCCGTCAAAATCCGTTGAGATGACACCGTATGAACTTTGGTTTGGCAAGAAACCTAAGCTGTCGTTTCTGAAAGTTTGGGGTTGCGATGCTTATGTCAAGAAACTTCAACCTGAAAAGCTCGAACCCAAATCGAAAAAATGCGTCTTCATAGGATACCCAAAGGAAACGATTGGGTACAACTTCTACCTCAAATCCAAAGGCAAGGTCTTCGTTGCCAAGAATGGATCCTTTCTGGAGAAAGAGTTTCTCTCGAAAGAAGTGAGTGGGAGGAAAGTAGACCTTGATGAGGTGACAGTCACCCCTTCCGAACCGGAAAGTAGCGCAGCGCGGGAAATTGTTCCTGAGGTGCCTGCACCGACTGGGGAGGAAGTTAATGATGATGATCATGAAGATTTATATCAAGTTACTACTGACTTCGAAGGTTCACAAGGACACGTTCCGCACCAGAGTGGTATAGCAACCCTGTCATGGAAATCATGTTGTTAGACAACGGTGAACCTTCGAACTATGAAGAAGCGATGGCGGGCCGGATTCCAACAAATGGCTTGAAGCCATGAAATCCGAGATAGGATCCATGTATGAAAACAAAGTATGGACTTTGGTGGACTTGCCCGATGATCGGCACGCCATAGAAAATAAATGGATATTTAAGAAGAAGACTGACGCGGATGGTAATGTGACCATCTATAAGGCTCGGCTTGTCGCTAAAGGTTATCGACAAGTTCAAGGGATTGACTACGACGAGACTTTCTCTCCCGTAGCGATGCTGAAGTCCGTCCGAATCATGTTAGCAATTGCCGCATTCTATGATTATGAGATATGGCAAATGGACGTCAAAACGGCATTCCTTAATGGCTTCCTCAAGGAAGAGCTGTATATGATGCAGCCGGAAGGTTTTGTCGATCCTGAGAATGCTAATAAGGTATGCAAGCTCCAGCGCTCGATCTATGGGCTGGTGCAAGCATCTCGGAGTTGGAATATTCGCTTTAATGATGTGATCAAAGCGTTTGGGTTATACAGACTTGGAGAGAAGCCTGTATTTACAAGAAAGTGAGTGGGAGCTCTGTAGCATTTCTCATATTATATGTGGATGACATATTGCTGATGGGAAATGATGTAGAATTCTTGGAGAGCATAAAGGCCTACTTGAATAAGAGTTTTTCAATGAAGGACCTTGGAGAAGCTGCTTACATATTAGGCATCAAGATCTATAGAGATAGATCGAGACGCCTCATTGGTCTTTCACAAAGCACATACCTTGATAAGATATTGAAGAAGTTCAATATGGATCAGTCCAAGAAAGGGTTCTTGCCTGTATTGCAGGGTATGAGATTGAGCACGGCATAATCCCCGACCACGGCAGAAGATACAGAAAAGATGAGTGTTATCCCCTATGCCCCAGCCATAGGTTCTATTATGTATGCCATGCTGTGTACCAGACCTGATGTGAACCTTGCCATTAGTTTGGTAGGGAGGTACCAAAGTGATCCCGGTATGGAACACTGGACAACAGTCAAGAACATCCTGAAGTACCTGAAAAGGACTAAGGATATGTTTCTCGTTTATGGAGGTGATGAAGAGCTCGTCGTAAAGGGTTACGTCGATGCTAGCTTCGACACAGATCTGTATGACTCCAAGTCACAAACTGGATACGTGTATATTTTGAATGGTGGAGCAGTCAGCTAGTGCAGTTGCAAGCAGAGCGTTGTGGCGCATTCTACATGTGAAGCGGAGTACATAGCTGCTTGCGAAGCAGCGCAAGAAGGAGTCTGGATGAAGGAGTTCATCACCGATCTAGGAGTCATTCCAAGCGCGTCAAGCCCGATGACTCTCTTCTGTGATAACACTGGAGCTATTGCCATTGCCAAGGAGCCCAGGTTTCACAAGAAGACCAAGCACATCAAGCGCCGTTTCAACTCCATCCGATATTATGTTCAAGATGGAGACATAGATATTTGTAAAGTGCATATGGATCTGAATGTCGCAGATCCGTTGACTAAACCTCTTCCACGAGCAAAACATGATCAACACCAGAACTCTATGGGTGTTCGATTCATCACAATGTAACTAGATTATTGACTCTAGTGCAAGTGGGAGACTGTTGGAAATATGCCCTAGAGGCAATAATAAATGGTTATTATTATATTTCCTTGTTCGTGATAATTGTCTGTTATTCATGCTTGAATTGTATTGTACGGAAACATTGATACATGTGTGAATACATAGACCACAACGTGTCCCTGGTAAAGCCTCTAGTTGCTAGCTCGTTGATCAACAGATGGTCACGGTTTCCTGACCAGGGACATTGGATGTCATTGATAACGGGATCACATCATTAGAAGAATGATGTGATGGACAAGACCCAATCCTAAGCCTAGCACAAGATCGTGTAGTTCGTAATGCTAAAGCTTTTCCAATGTCAAGTATCTTTTCCTTAGACCATGAGGTTGTGCAACTCCCGGATACCGTAGGAATACTTTGGGTGTGCCAAATGTCACAACATAACTGGGTGGCTATAAAGGTACGCAACGGGTATCTCCGAAAGTATCTGTTGGGTTGGCACGAACCGAGACCGGGATTTGTCACTCCGTATGACGGAGAGGTATCTCTGGGCCCACTCGGTAAGACATCATCATAATGAGCTCAATGTGACTAAGGAGTTAGTCACGGGATGATGTATTACGGAACGAGTAAAGAGACTTGCCATGACGAGATTGAACAAGGTATCGGTATACCGACGATCGAATCTCGCGCAAGTACTATACCGATAGACAAAGGGAATTGCATACGGGATTAAGTGAATCCTTGATATCGTGGTTCATCCGATGAGATCATCGAGGAACACGTAGGAACCAACATGGGTATCCAGATCCCGCTGTTGGTTATTGACCGGAGAGCCGTCTCGGTCATGTTTATGTGTCTCCCGAACCCGTAGGGTCTACACACTTAAGGTTCGGTGCCGCTAGGGTTGTAGAGATATATGCACACGGTAACCCGAATGTTGTTAGGAGTCCCGGATGAGATCCCGGACATCACGAGGAGTTCCGAAATGGTCTGAAGGTAAAGAATTATATATAGGAAGTCCAGTTTCGGCCATCGGGAGAGTTCTGGGGGTCACCGGTAGTGTACCGGGACCACCGAAAGGGTCCCGGGGGTCCACCGGGTGGGGCCACCCATCCCGGAGGGCCCCATGGGCCGTAGGGGGAGGGGAACCAGCCCATAGTGGGCTGGCGCACCCCCCTTGGGCCTCCCCCCACGCCTAGGGTTGGGAACCCTAGGGGTGGGGGGGCGCTCCCCTTGCCTTGGGGGGCAAGCCTCCCCCTTGGCCGCCGCCCCCCAGGAGATTGCATATCCTAGGGCCGGAGCCCCCCTGGCCCCTATATATAGTGGGGGGGGGAAGAGGGCAGCCGCACCCTTGTCCCTGGCGCCTCCCTCCCCCCGTTACACCTCTCACTCCTCCCGCAGGTGCTTGGCAAAACCCTGCAGAATTTCCGTTGCATCCACCACCACGCCGTCGTGCTGCTGGATCTCCATCAACCTCTCCTCCTCCCTTGCTAGATTAAGAAGGAGGAGACATCGCTGCACCGTACGTGTGTTGAACGCGGAGGTGCCGTCCGTTCGGTGCTGGGATCATCGAGGATTTGGATCACGACGAGTATGACTCCATCATCCACATTCTCTTGAACGCTTCCGCTCGGGATCTACAAAGGGTATGTAGATGCACTCCTTTCTCCTCGTTGCTAGATGACTCCTTAAATTGATCTTGGTGAAGTGTAGAATTTTTTTTGAATTCTGCTACGTTCCCCAAGTGTTGTGGTTCTAAGTCTGACAGTAAGGGTAGGGGGTACGAATGGAGAGGCAAGCCCTAGCTAAGGTGATGTTGTACACAAGGTGTTTGCGAGTTCAGGCCCTTCTCGGAAGAAGTAATAGCCCTACGTCTCGGTGCTTGGAGGCTTAGTCGACTGGTGTGTGTATATGTGTGTTACAGAGGTGCGAACCCTTGATCTGGAGGAGGGGGTGGCTTATATAGTGCGCCAGGACCCCAGCCACGCTCCACGTTACCAAGGATTCTATGTACATTAAGGCAGGCGTAACTGGTAACGCCTACAGTAAAGAGTAATTAAGGTGTTTACTACGGTGAGTAAATACAGGACCGTTGCTGTCTCAAGTGACGCTTGACCTTCGGGGGTCGAGTGCCTTGGATTGGTCGAGTGGGGTTGAGTCGTCTTGCGGATGAGGCTCAGTCGAGTGGAGTGTCTTCTTGGACTGTCTCAGTCGACTGCCTCCACTTTCATAAGTTTTGTCTTTTGATCTTCTAGGGTAGTGACCTTGGGTGGGGTACCTTGGTCGGGCCTGTGACCCTACCCTAGGTCTGTAACCTCGTCACCAACACCTTCGTGCGCATGATCCAGAAGTGCTTGATAAAGCAAATCAGTCAGAACGTCGAGGCATACATGGATGACATTGTGGTCAAGTCACGGAAAGGTTCTGACCTGCTGACCAACCTTGCTGAGACATTCGCAAACTTAAGAAGCTATGATATCAAGCTCAATCCGTCGAAGTGTACATTTGGAGTTCCTGGCGGCAAGTTGCTCGGTTTTCTCGTTTCCGAACGGGGAATCGACGCCAATCCAGAGAAGGTCAGCACCATCCTCCGAATGAAACGCCCCGAGCGTATACACGACATCCAGAAGCTTACTGGTTGCTTGGCCGCATTGAGTCGATTCATTTCTCGTCTCGGTGAGAAGGCATTGCCTCTCTACCGACTCATGAAGAAATCAGACAAGTTCGAGTGGAATTCCGAAGCCGAAGCAGCGTTTGAAGAGCTCAAAGCCCTACTGTCCACCCAGCCGGTGCTTGCTGCCCCAGTCAGCGAAGAGCCTCTCCTACTATACATTGCAGCCACCGGACAAGTTGTCAGCACTGTACTCACGGTCGAGCGGGAAGAAGAGGGAAAGGCATACAAGGTCCAGCGCCCGATCTACTACATATCCGAAGTTTTGACTCCCTCCAAGCAAAGGTACCCGCATTACCAGAAGCTCGTGTACGGGATTTACTTGACTGCAAAAAAGGTTGCCCATTACTTATCGGACCATACAATCTCTGTCGTCAGCGACGCCCCACTGTCAGAGATCCCGAACAACTGAGACGCAATCGGTCGAGTGGCAAAATGGGTGATTGAACTTCTTCCGTTAGATATCAAGTTTGAAGCGAAGAAAGCCATCAAGTCTCAGGCTATAGCAGATTTGTGGCCGAGTGGATAGAACAAGAGCTGCCGACTCAAGTTTAGTCGGATCACTGGACTATGTTCTTCGATGGATCCAAGATGCTGAACGGATCCGGCGCAGGCGTGGTCCTGGTATCTCCCAGGGGTGACAAGCTCAGTTACGTCCTTCAGATCCACTTTGACTCATCGAACAACGAAGCTGAGTACGAAGCACTTTTGTACGGGTTGCGCATGGCCATCTCACTCGGCGTCCGTCGCCTGATGGTTTATGGCGACTCAGACTTAGTGGTGAACCAAGTGATGAAGGAATGGGACGTCAGGAGCCCGGCAATGACCAGTTATTGTAGTGCAGTACGGAAGCTTGAAAAGAAGTTTGAAGGTTTAGAGCTCCATCATGTGCCCAGAGCCAAGAATCAGCTTGCCGATGACCTCGCAAAAATTGGGTCGACTTGGAAGCCTATACCCAAGAATGTGTTTCTGGAGCATCTGCACACCCCTTCTGTCAAAGAAGACCCCTTCACGGAAAAACCCCCGCAGCCAGTCAGTGCGTCAGATCCGACTGAAGTCGAAGTGCCTGCAGTGGTCGACCTGATCATGGAGGTTTTAGTGATTACGTCGGACTGGACTGTGCCATACATATCATATCTGCTCAGGCAAGAACTCCCGGAAGATGAGGAAGAAGCGCGCCAGGTCGTCCGTCGATCCAAGGCGTTCGCTGTCATTCAGGGTCGACTCTATAGAGAAAGCGTCACCGGAGTCGCTCAGCGCCGCATCACCCCAGAGGAAGGTCGATTAATCCTGGATGAGATTCACTCGGGAACTTGTGGGCACCACGCTTCCTCTCGGACTATAGTGGCCAAAGCGTACTGAGCCGGGATTTATTGGCCCCGTGCCAACGAGATGGCCAAAGATATTGTGGACAAGTGCGCAGGTTGCCAGTTCTACTCCAACATGTCCCACAAGCCGGCGTCTGCTTTGAAGACCATTCCACTAGTCAGGACCTTTGCCGTTTGGGGCTTGGACATGGTCGGGCCCTTCAGAATGGGCAGAAGCGGATTCACTCACCTTCTCATGGCAGTCAATAAATTCACCAAATGGATTGAGGCCAAGCCCATCAAGAACCTCGAGTCGAGCACCACCATCAGCTTCATCAGGGAATTGATACTCAGATATGGAGTTCCCCATAGCATCATCACGGACAACGGCTCCAACTTTGACTCGGATGAATTCAGAGCTTTCTGTGCTTCTCAAGGAACACGAGTCGACTACGCCTCCGTGGAACATCCATAGTCGAATGGACAGGCAGAAAGAGAAAATGGTTTGATTCTCCAAGGCCTAAAGCCACGGCTCATGCGTGATATTAAGCATGCCGCTGGGGCTTGGGTAACCGAACTACCGTCTGTCCTATGGGGTCTGAGGACAACTCCAAACCGGTCGACTGGCCGTACCCCTTTCTTCATGGTCTATGGAGCTGAAGCTGTGTTGCCAAGCGACTTATTGCATAACGCCCCCAGAGTGGAACTTTTCTCTGAAGCCGAGGTAGAGCAGGCTCGTCAGGATGACGTCGACCTTTTGGAGGAGGAACGAGAGATGGCCTTGATCTGGTCGACCATCTATCAGCAAGACCTGCGTCGGTTCCATGCTCGCAACGTCCGAAGCCGAGCATTTCGGGAAGGAGACCTGGTCCTTCGTGTGCATCAGAAACGACCGCACAAGCTTGCCCCGGCCTGGGAAGGCACATTCATCATCACCAAGGTGCTGCACAACGGAGCGTACCACCTTTACAACGTCGCCAAGAAGAAACACGAACCTCGTTCGTGGAACGCGGACCTGCTCCGCCGCTTCTACAGTTGAGACACTCGACAGTCGAGTTGTAATAAAGATTTTACGATTTATTTCAAAGATAAGTTTGCACCGATCCTTTAATGATTGTTGTTTTCTAAAAATGCCGGTCTTCAAAATCCCCCAGTGGGTGCTTAGCCGCGAACCCGATTCGCCTAAGTTTAAAAAATTACTGCGAGTGAAGAGCAACCCTCTCACTCGGAGGATTAGCTGCGAACCCGATTCGCCTAAGTTACAAAAATTACTCCGAGTGAAGAGCAACCCTCTCACTCGGAGGCTTAGCCCCGAACCCGATTCGCCTAAGTTACAAAAACCACTCCGAGTGAAGAGCAATCCTCTCACTCGGGGGCTTAGCTGCGACCCTGTGATTCGCCTAAGTTACAAAAACCACTCCAAGTGAAGAGCGATCCTCTCACTCGGGGGCTTAGCTGCGGTCCTCCGAGCTGCGTCATAAGTATAATGTGGCTCTGTCTTCCGAGCTCCGCCACAAATACAACGTAGCTTGGAATCGCCTAAGTTACAAAAAACCACTCCGAGTGAAGAGCGATCCTCTCACTCGCCGACTTAGCTGCGGTCCTCCGAGCTGCATCATAAGTATAATGTGGCTTTGTCTTTCGAGCTCCGCCACAAATACAACGTAGCTTAGAATTGCCTAAGTTACAAACAACGGCTCCGAGTGAAGGGCGATCCTCTCACTCGGGGACTTAGCAGTGACCTCGTGACTCGCCTAAGTTACAAAAACCACTCCGAGTGAAGAGCAATCCTCTCACTCGGGGGCTTAGCTGCGGTCCTCCAAGCTGTGTCATAAGTATAATGTGGCTCTGTCTTTCGAGCTTCGCCATAAATACAACATAGCTTGGAATCGTCTAAGTTACAAAAACCACTCCGAGTGAAGAGCAATCCTCTCACTCGGGGGCTTAGCTGCTGTCCTCCGAGCTGCGTCATAAGTATAATGTGGCTCTGTCTTCCGAGCTCCGCCACAAATACAACATAGCTTGGAATCGCCTAAGTTACAAAAACCACTCCGAGTGAAGAGCAATCCTTTCACTCGGGGGCTTAGCTGCGGTCCTCTGAGCT
>LR738709.1:60998406-61013607 GCA_902687465.1 Secale cereale | reverse complement strand
AGTTACAAAAACCACTCCGAGTGAAGAGCAATCCTCTCACTCGGGGGCTTAGCTGCGGTCCTCCTAGCTCCGTCATAAGTATAATGTGGATATGTCTTCCGAGCTCCGCCACAAATACAACGTAGCTTGGAATGGCCTAAGTTACAAAAACCACTCCGAGTGAAGAGCAATCCTCTCACTTGGGGGCTTAGCTACGGTCCTCCGAGCTGCGTCGTAAGTATAATGTGGCTCTGTCTTCCGAGCTCCGCCACAAATACAACGTAGCTTGGAATCGCCTAAGTTACAAAAACTACCCCGAGTGAAGAGCAATCCTCTCACTCGGGGGCTTAGCTGCGACCCCGTGACTCGCCTAAGTTACAAACACCACTCCGAGTGAAGTGCGATCCTCTCACTCGGGGGCTCAGCCGCGGTCCTCAGAGCTCTGCCACAAGCACAACGTCACCATCAAGGCGTCGACTCAAAATCCAAGCGATCAAAAAGAGTCACAAGCAAAAGAATCAAATCCAGATAAGGTCCCGCAAGATTCGGGCAAGAGTACCTGGGCCACGGGCCCACCAGAGTTTAACGATTACAATATCACTCGGCATTCCGAGGCAAATTGAATTAAAGTGTCAAAGTTCACTCACTCCTCAGGAGGAGGCGGGCTCGCAGGTGCAACAAACTGGTCCAGGTCGATCCCATCGGCGATGCGGGTGGCGGCTTCCAAGAAAGTCTCCATGAACGACTGGAACTGGAGCTCCTTCGTATTGGCGACCTTGAGCGCTGTGAGCCTTCTCTCCTTCACCTCCTTGCAGTGCACACGGACCAAGGATAGCGCCATGTCAGCTCCACAATGGGCAGACGACTTCTTCCACTCCTGCACTCGGCTGGGGATCTCATTGAGTCGAGTCATCAGAGACTCGAGGTTGTTCTCCTGCATGACCCCCCTCCAGAGCGCAGTGTCGATCTGGGCCATCACCGCCTTCAGCCGACCCAGGTAGCCCTTGGCAGCGGTAAGACGAGACTCCAACCTCAAGATGTTCATGGCAGCTTCGTCCTTGACAATGGAGTTGGCCGGGTCCAGACCAGGTTCGACCCGCCCAGTCTCTTCATCGAAGTCGCGGCAGAACTCTACACCACAAGAAGCACGTCGAGTCAACAAGCAAGATGCGAGTCGACCGGTCCAACTTAGTCTGAGCCAAAGAGACATACCTTCGAGCACGAGATACCACTTCTTGGTAAGGTCGCTCAGAGAAGCCTCAAGGTCAATCCTCTTCTGGAAGAGGGCCTCGTATTTGTCATTCAGAGCACTCTTAGCATTCTTCAGCCGAGTCACTTCTTGGTTAGCCACGTCGAGTGAACCCTTCAGCCTACTGATCTCCGCCTCAAGCGTGCCTACGGAAGCCAACTTCTGCTCTGCCAGCTCTGTTTTCTCTTGAGCCTGTTGCTGCGCCGCCGCCAGGTCAAGGTCTTTTTGCTCCAAGGCCGCTTTTAGTTGACCTGCAAAAGACATCACTCGACAGATGAACATGAGGAGACACAAAGCATGTTGGGGAACGTAGTATTTTAAAATTTTCCTACGATCACGCAAGATCTATCTATCAGATGTATAGCAACGAGAGGGGAGAGTGTGTCTACGTACCCTCGTAGACCGGGAGCGGAAGCGTCAAGTGACGCGGTTGATGTTGTCGAACTTCTTCGCGATCCAACCGATCAAGCACCGAACGTACGGCACCTCCGCGTTCAGCACACGTTCAGCTTGATGACGTCCCACGAGCTCTTGATCCAGTTGAGCTTCATGGGAGAGTTTCGTCAGCACGACGGCGTGGTGACGGATATGATGTGTTCACCGGCGCAGGGCTTCGCCTAAGCTCCGCGACGGTATGACCGAGGTGTGATTCTGTGGAGGGGGGCACCGCACACGGCTAAAACAATTCAACTTGTGTGTCTTTGGGTGCCCCCCTGCCCCCGTATATAAAGGAGCAAGGGAGGAGGGGCCGGCCAACTCTCCTGGTGCGGCTAGGGAAGGGATTCCTACTAGGAATAGGATTGCAATCCTATTCCTAGTAGGATTCACCGAAAGGAAGAAGGGGGAAAGGAATAGGAGAGGTGGCGCCCCCCCAATCCTAGTCCAACTAGGATTCCTAGGTGGGGTCGCCAGCCAGCCCTATGGGCTGCCTCTCTCTCACCCTTTAGGCCCACTATGGACCATCCCCTCTCGTAGGGGGTTCCGGTAACCCCCTCCGGCATTCCCGATAAATCCGAAACTTTTCCGGTATACTTCCGGTGTCCGAATATAGCCGTCCAATATATCAATCTTTATGTCTCGGACATTCCGAGACTCCTAGTCATGTCCGTGATCTCATCCGGGACTCCGAACTACCTTCGGTACATCAATACTCAAAAACTCATAATACCGATCGTCATCAAACGTTAAGCGTGCGGACCCTACGGGTTCGAGAACTATGTAGACATGACCGAGACTCATCTCCGGTCAATAACCAATAGCGGAACCTGGATGTTCATATTGGCTCCTACATATTCTACGAAGATCTTTTATCGGTCAGAACCGCATAACAACATACGTTGTTCCTTTTGTCAAACGGTATGTTACTTGCCCGAGATTCGATCGTCGGTATTTCTATACCTAGTTCAATCTCGTTACCGGCAAGTCTCTTTACTCGTTCCGTAACACATCATCTCGTGACTAACTCATTAGTCTTTTGCTTGCAAGGCTTATTGTGATGTGTGTTACCGAGAGGGCCCAGAGATACCTCTCCGACACTCGGAGTGACAAATCCTAATCTTGATCTATGCCAACACCACGAATACTTTAGGAGACACCTGTAGAGCATCTTTATGATCACCCAGTTACATTGTGACGTTTGATAGCACACAAGGTGTTCCTACGGTATTCGGGAGTTGCATAATCTCATAGTCATAGGAACATGTATAAGTCATGAAGAAAGCAATAGCAGTTAAACTAAACGATCACAGTGCTATGCTAACGGATGGGTCTTGTCCATCACATCATTCTCCTAATGATGTGATCCCGTTGATCAAATGACAACTCATGTCTATGGCTAGGAAACATAACCATCTTTGATCAATGAGCTAGTCTAGTAGAGGCATACTAGGGACATACTGTTTTGTCTATGTATCCACACATGTATTAAGTTTCCGGTTAATACAATTCTAGCATGAATAAAAGACATTTATCATGATATAAGGAAATACAAATAACATCTTTATTATTGCCTCTAGGGCATATTTCCTTCAGTCTCCCACTTGAACTAGAGTCAATAATCTAGATTACAAAGTAATGATCCTCACACCCATGGAGTCTTGGTGCTGATCATGTTTTGCCCGTGGAAGAGGCTTAGTCAATGGGTCTGCAACATTCAGATCCGTATGTATTTTGCAAATCTCTATGTCTCCCTCCTTGACTAGATCGCGGATGGAATTGAAGCGTCTTTTGATGTGCTTTGTTCTCTTGTGAAACCTGGATTCCTTCGCCAAGGCTATGGCTCCAGTGTTGTCACAAAAGATTTTCATTGGACCCGATGCACTAGGTACTACACCTAGATCGGATATGAACTCCTTCATCCAGACTCCTTCATTTGCTGCTTCTGAAGCAGCTATGTATTCCGCTTCACACGTAGATCCCGCCACGACGCTCTGCTTGGAACTGCACCAGCTGACAGCTCCACCGTTCAATAAAAATACATATCCGGTTTGTGACTTTGAGTCATCCGGATCAGTGTCAAAGCTAGAATAGACGTAACCGTTTACGACGAGCTCTTTGTCACCTCCATATACGAGAAACATATCCTTTGTTCTTTTCAGATACTTTAGGATGTTTTTGACCGCTGTCCAGTGATCCACTCCTGGATTACTTTGGTACCTCCCTGCTAGACTTATAGCAAGGCACACATCAGGTCTGGTACACAGCATTGCATACATGATAGATCCTATGGCTGAGGCATAGGGAATGACTTTCATTTTCTCTCTATCTTCTGCAGTGGTCGGGCATTGAGTCTTACTCAACTTCATACCTTGTAAAACAGGCAAGAATCCTTTCTTTGACTGATCCATTTTGAACCTTTTCAAAATCTTATCAAGGTATGTGCTTTGTGAAAGTCCAATTAAGCGTCTTGATCTATCTCTATAGATCTTGATGCCTAATATGTAAGCAGCTTCTCCGAGGTCTTTCATTGAAAAACTTTTATTCAAGTATCCTTTTATGCTATTCAGAAATTCTATATCATTTCCAATTAACAATATGTCATCTACATATAATATTAGAAATGCTACAGAGCTCCCACTCACTTTCTTGTAAATACAGGCTTCTCCAAAAGTCTGTATAAAACCATATGCTTTGATCACCTCATCAAAGCGTATATTCCAACTCCGAGATGCTTGCACCAGTCCATAGATGGATCGCTGGAGTTTCATACTTTGTTAGCACCTTTTGGATCGACAAAACCTTATGGTTGCATCATATACAACTCTTCTTTGAGATATCCATTTAGGAATGCAGTTTTGACATCCATTTGCCAGATTTCATAATCATAAAATGCGGCAATTGCTAACATGATTCGGACAGACTTAAGCATCGCTACAGGTGAGAAAGTCTCATCGTAGTCAACTCCTTGAACTTGTCGAAAACCTTTCGCAACAAGTCGAGCTTTGTAAACAGTAATATTACCGTCTGCGTCGGTCTTCCTCTTGAAGATCCATTTTATTTTCGATGGCCTGCCGATCATCGGGCAAGTCAACCAAAGTCCATACTTTGTTCTCATACATGGATCCCATCTCAGATTTCATGGCTTCAAGCCATTTTGCGGAATCTGGGCTCATCATCGCTTCCTCATAGTTCGTAGGTTCATCATGGTCCAGTAACATGATTTCCAGAACTGGGTTGCCGTACCACTCTGGTGCGGAACGTACTCTGGTTGATCTACGACGTTCAGTAGAAACTTGATCCAAAGTTTCATGATCATTATCATCAACTTCCTCACTAATTGGTGTAGGAATCACTGGAACAATTTCCTGTGATGTACTACTTTCCAATATGGGAGAAGGTATAATTACCTCATCAAGTTCTACTTTCCTCCCACTCACTTCTTTCGAGAGAAACTCTTTTTCTAGAAAGGATCCGTTCTTAGCAACGAATATTTTGCCTTCGGATCTGTGATAGAAGGTGTACCCAACAGTCTCTTTTGGGTATCCTATGAAGACACATTTTTCCGACTTGGGATCGAGCTTATCAGGTTGAAGTGTTTTCACATAAGCATCGCAGCCCCAAATTTTAAGAAACGACAACTTTGGTTTCTTGCCAAACCATAGTTCATAAGGCGTCGTATCAACGGATTTAGATGGTGCCCTATTTAACGTGAATGCAGCTGTCTCTAAAGCATAACCCCAAAACGATAGTGGTAAATCGGTAAGAGACATCATAGAACGCACCATATCCAATAAAGTACGGTTACGACGTTCGGACACACCATTACGTTGTGGTGTTCCAGGTGGCGTGAGTTGTGAAACTATTCCACATTGTTTCAAATGAAGACCAAACTCGTAACTCAAATATTCTCCTCCACGATCAGATCGTAGGAACTTTATTTTCTTGTTACGATGATTCTCTACTTCACTCTGAAATTCTTTGAACTTTTCAAATGTTTCAGACTTGTGTTTCATTAAGTAGATATACCCATATCTGCTCAAATCATCAGTGAAGGTCAGAAAATAACGATACCCGCCGCGAGCATCAACGCTCATTGGTCCACATACATCAGTATGTATGATTTCCAACAAATCTGTTGCTCGCTCCATAGTTCCGGAGAACGGAGTTTTAGTCATCTTGCCCATGAGGCATGGTTCGCAAGCACCAAGTGATTCATAATCAAGTGATTCCAAAAGTCCATCTTTATGGAGTTTCTTCATGCGTTTTACACCAATATGACCTAAACGGCAGTGCCACAAATAAGTTGCACTATCATTATTAACCTTGCATCTTTTGGTTTCAATATTATGAATATGTGTATCACTACAATCAAGATCCAGTAAGAATAGACCACTCTTTAAGGGTGCATGACCGTAAAAGATATTATTCGTCAAAATGGAACAACCATTATTCTCTGATTTAAATGAATAACCGTCTCGCAATAAACAAGATCCAGATATAATGTTCATGCTCAACGCTGGCACCAAATAACAATTATTTAGGTCTAAAACTAATCCCGAAGGTAGATGTAGAGGTAGCGTGCCGACGGCGATCACATCGACTTTGGAACCGTTTCCCACGCGCATCGTCACCTTGTCCTTAGCTAATCTTCGTTTAATCCATAGTCCCTGTTTCGAGTTACAAATATTAGCAACCGAACCGGTATCAAATACCCAGGTACTACTACGAGCATTAGTAAGGTACACATCAATAACATGTATATCACATATACCTTTCTTCATCTTGCCATCCTTCTTATCCGCCAAATACTTGGGGCAGTTCCGCTTCCAGTGTCCAGTCCCCTTGCAGTAGAAGCACTCAGTTTCAGGCTTGGCTCCAGATTTGGGTTTCTTCGTTGAAGTAGCAACTGACTTGCTATTCTTTTTGAAGTTCCCTTTCTTTCCCTTGCCCTTTTTCTTGAAACTAGTGGTCTTGTTAACCATCAACACTTGATGCTCCTTTTTGATTTCTACCTCCGCAGCTTTGAGCATAGCGAAGAGCTCGGGAATTGACTTTTGCATCCCTTGCATGTTATAGTTCATCACGAAGCCTTTATAGCTTGGTGGCAGTGATTGAAGAACTCTATCAATGACACCATCCTCGTCAACTTTGCAACCAAGTTGAGTCATATGATTGTAGTACCCAGACATTCTGAGCAAGTGTTGACTGATAGAACTATTCTCCTCCATTTTGCAGCTGTAGAACTTATTGGAAATCTCATATTTCTCAATTCGGGCATTTGCTTGAAATATTAAATTCAACTCCTGGAACATTTCATATGCTCCATGACGTTCAAAACGTCGTTGAAGTCCCGGTTCTAAGCCGTAAAGCATGGCACACTGAACTATCGTGTAGTCATCAGACCGCGACTGCCAGACGTTCAAAGCGTCTGCATCAGCGGAAGGGGGCTTGTCACCTAGCGGTGCTTCAAGGACATAATTCTTCTGTGCAGCAACGAGGATAATCCTCAGGTTACGGACCCAGTCCGTGTAATTTCTACCATCATCTTTCAACTTAGCTTTCTCTAGGAATGTATTAAAATTCAAAGGAACGGTAGCACGGGCCATTGATCTACAACGACATAGATATGCAAAACTATCAGGACTAAGTTCATGATAAATTAAAGTTCAATTTAATCATATTAATATAAAGAACTCCCACTTAGATAGACATCCCTCTGGTCATCTAAATGATCACGTGATCCAAATCAACTAAACCATGTCCGATCATCACGTGAGATGGAGTAGTTTTCAATGGTGAACATCTTATGTTGATCATATCTACTATATGATTCACGCTCGACCTTTCGGTCTCCAGTGTTCCGAGGCCATATCTGTATATGCTAGGCTCGTCAAGTTTAACCCGAGTATTCTGCTTGTGCAAAACTGGCTTACACCCATTGTATTTGAACGTAGAGCTTATCACACCCGATCATCACGTGGTGTCTCAGCACGACGAACTTTCGCAACGGTGCATACTCAGGGAGAACACTTATACCTTGAAATTTAGTAAGGGATCATCTTATAATGCTACCGTCGTTCTAAGCAAAATAAGAAGCATAATAAGATAAACATCACATGCAATCAAAATATGTGACATGATATGACCATCATCATCTTGTGCTTTTGATCTCCATCTTCAAAGCACCGTCATGATCACCTTCGTCACCGGCTTGACACCTTGATCTTCATCGTAGCATCGTTGTCGTATCGCCAACTATTGCTTCCACGACTATCGCCACCGCTTAGTGATAAAGTAAAGCAATTACATGGCGATTGCATTTCATACAATAAAGCGACAACCATATGGCTCCTGCCAGTTGCCGATAACTTTACAAAACATGATCATCTCATACAAAACCGTATAACTCATCATGTCTTGACCATATCACATCACAACATGCCCTGCAAAAACAAGTTAGACGTCCTCTACTTTGTTTGTTGCAAGTTTTACGTGGCTGCTACGGGCTTAGCAAGAACCGTTCTTACCTACGCATACAAAACCACAATGATGTTTCGTCAAGTATGTGCTGTTTTAACCTTCACAAGGACCGGGCGTAGTCACACTTGATTCAGCTAAAGTGAGAGAGACAGACACCCGCCAGTCACCTTTAAGCAACGAGTGCTCGTAACGGTGAAACCAGTCTCGCGTAAGCGTACGCGTAATGTCGGTCCGGGCCGCTTCATCTCACAATACCGCCGAAGCAAAGTATGACATGCTGGTAAGCAGTATGACTAGTATCGTCCACAATCTCATGGTGTTCTACTCGTGCATATCATCTACGCATAGACCTGGCTCATGATGCCACTGTTGGGGAACGTAGTATTTTAAAATTTTCCTACGATCACGCAAGATTTATCTATCAGATGTATAGCAACGAGAGGGGAGAGTGTGTCTACGTACCCTCGTAGACCGGGAGCGGAAGCGTCACGTGACGCGGTTGATGTTGTCGAACTTCTTCGCGATCCAACCGATCAAGCACCGAACGTACGGCACCTCCGCGTTCAGCACACGTTCAGCTTGATGACGTCCCACGAGCTCTTGATCCAGTTGAGCTTCACGGGAGAGTTTCGTCAGCACGACGGCGTGGTGACGGATATGATGTGTTCACCGGCGCAGGGCTTCGCCTAAGCTCCGCGACGGTATGACCGAGGTGTGATTCTGTGGAGGGGGGCACCGCACACGGCTAAAACAATTCAACTTGTGTGTCTTTGGGTGCCCCCCTGCCCCCGTATATAAAGGAGCAAGGGAGGAGGGGCCGGCCAACTCTCCTGGTGCGGCTAGGGAAGGGATTCCTACTAGGAATAGGATTGCAATCCTATTCCTAGTAGGATTCACCGAAAGGAAGAAGGGGGAAAGGAATAGGAGAGGTGGCGCCCCCCCAATCCTAGTCCAACTAGGATTCCTAGGTGGGGGCGCCGTCCAGCCCTATGGGCTGCCTCTCTCTCACCCTTTAGGCCCACTATGGACCATCCCCTCTCGTAGGGGGTTCCGGTAACCCCCTCCGGCATTCCCGATAAATCCGAAACTTTTCCGGTATACTTCCGGTGTCCGAATATAGCCGTCCAATATATCAATCTTTATGTCTCGGACATTCCGAGACTCCTCGTCATGTCCGTGATCTCATCCGGTACTCCGAACTACCTTCGGTACATCAATACTCAAAAACTCATAATACCGATCGTCATCAAACGTTAAGCGTGCGGACCCTACGGGTTCGAGAACTATGTAGACATGACCGAGACTCATCTCTGGTCAATAACCAATAGCGGAACCTGGATGTTCATATTGGCTCCTACATATTCTACGAAGATCTTTTATCGGTCAGAACCGCATAACAACATACGTTGTTCCTTTTGTCAAACGGTATGTTACTTGCCCGAGATTCGATCGTCGGTATTTCTATACCTAGTTCAATCTCGTTACCGGCAAGTCTCTTTACTCGTTCCGTAACACATCATCTCGTGACTAACTCATTAGTCTTTTGCTTGCAAGGCTTATTGTGATGTGTGTTACCGAGAGGGCCCAGAGATACCTCTCCGACACTCGGAGTGACAAATCCTAATCTTGATCTATGCCAACACCACGAATACTTTCGGAGACACCTGTAGAGCATCTTTATGATCACCCAGTTACGTTGTGACGTTTGATAGCACACAAGGTGTTCCTACGGTATTCGGGAGTTGCATAATCTCATAGTCATAGGAACATGTATAAGTCATGAAGAAAGCAATAGCAGTTAAACTAAACGATCACAGTGCTATGCTAACGGATGGGTCTTGTCCATCACATCATTCTCCTAATGATGTGATCCCGTTGATCAAATGACAACTCATGTCTATGGCTGGGAAACATAACCATCTTTGATCAATGAGCTAGTCTAGTAGAGGCATACTAGGGACATACTGTTTTGTCTATGTATCCACACATGTATTAAGTTTCCGGTTAATACAATTCTAGCATGAATAAAATACATTTATCATGATATAAGGAAATACAAATAACATCTTTATTATTGCCTCTAGGGCATATTTCCTTCAAAGCATATTTATCAAAAGTCAGTCGACGAATGGTTAGCGTCAGTTACCGGCTGCGTCGTCCTGCGTCTTCTTTAGGTGGTCCCGAGCCAGCTGCTAGTCGAGATTGAGCTGGATCTGCTTCTTCTCAAGGTCAGCAAATTTGGCTCCAAACTCGCAAGATCTATGCATCAACACAACAAAACAAGATTCTAAGACTACAGTCGAATCAAACACTCAGCCGCAGTCTCGGGACTACACCCAGTGGGTGCACTGAGCGTGCCCCCACTGGTTCTCACTCGGACAAGATCAGTCTGGATCGAGCTCAAATAAAACAAGGAGGAAAGTTCTATCATCAGACCATGGCCGACTACCAGCAGTCGACCAAGGTCTCGGGGACTACACCCAGTGGCTGCACTAAGCGTGCCCCCACTGGTTCTCACTCGGCCAAGATCAGTCTAGATCGAGCTAAAAAAAGCAAACGCTGGAAGACTACACATCAAGACTCTCACCCAGTGGGTGTGGCATCATCTTACGAACAAAGCAGTAGATTTTTTCAAACCGAAGATTATTCCAGTGCAGCAAGCCAATCAGTTGGAGAAAACAAACCTGGACGTTGGTCCGAAGGGCAGAGCTAGCGTCGTAAGCAGCCATGCTGGCCTCGTACGCCGCCTTCGTCTTCTCCATCATCAACCCCGCCTGGCGAACGACTTCTTGAGCTGTGCCCATGGGATCCTCCGGGAGGCGGTAGGAGGAGAAGAGAACGGACGACGGAGCAGGCGCTGGGTCGACGACCGGAGCGGGCGCTGGGTCGACGGCCGGAGCGGGCGTTGGGTCGATAGCTAGGGCAGGCGCTGGATCGACGGCCCCTCCAGCTGACGAAGCAAGGCGTTCGGTCGACACGGGGACGGCGAAGGAGACCGTGGCTCGGACCGCGTCTTCCTGTTGCTGGGCCTCCGGGCCAGAAGGCACCTTCCGGCCCTTCTTCCCCGTGCGTCGTCGAGCCCCTCCCAAGCGCTCCTCATTGACATCATCATCGTCTGGGAGCTCTATGATGTGGCGCATCACTTCAAAACAAGCAATTGTGAGGTTCAGTCGACCGTCAACCCTAACCGACGAAAAGTAAGACACGATCTACAACTCGCACCTGCACGGGATGTTGCGACATCTGCGGTCTCCTCGTCGTCCCAGCCCTTGTCGATGTCCATCGAGGTCGTGGAGGCAGCAACACTGAAGAATTTCCTTGAAGATGAGTCGACGAAGACATAGTCGACCTCCGAAAGGCAGAAAAGAACAAAGCGGAATAGCACTTACGTGGAGGCGATGGGAACATCCACCTTAATCTTGGGCAGGGCCTTCCGAGGCTTGGCGGTGATAACCTTGGGGGTGCTTGGGCGCCTTCTCAGATGGATCAGGAGTGGCCGTGCGAGCTCGCTTGGGCGTTTGGGAGCTGGAGGGACCCGTCCGAGGGCGCATAGCCCCTGGGTCGTGCTTCCCCTTGGACCGCTTCTCATCATGGGGAGGTGACTCGACCTCCTCCCCGCTGCTGTAGTCCTCGCTCTCCTCTTCGGTCTCCTCCTCCGACTTCCACTCGGAGACGTCGCCCACGCCCTCTTCGCCTGGACCCGATCCCCGTTGGGCAGCGAGTACATTTTAGAATAGATCTGCAGAAAAGGAAGATTGGCCAAACGTCAGTTGGACTCGTCAGGACAATTACAAGCCAACAACAAGAACACCACTCGGGAGCCGAGGACAAACCTTGTCAGGCAGATGGCCAACATCGAATGGGAGGACCCTCCCGGACCCCCTAGGGTTGTCTTTGTTCCCCGTGACGCACTTCAGGCACTGCGCCACGTACTTCACGTCGGCCGCCTCCGGGTGGACTCGCGACGAGTCGTCGGTGCCGGAGTACAACCACATCAGATGGTCCCGAGCCTGGAGCGGCTGGATCCTCCGCATGAGGTACACCTCAAGCAGGTCCAACCCTGTTACAGTGTTACTCCCTCGCGGACCAACTAGATGACCCGTTCCACCAACATGTTCACTTCAGCCCTCTCGGCTCGACCCACGATCATTGAAGGAGGCTGGCTGGCTCGACCAAGAGAGAAAGGGGGGAGTCCGGTCGACTGACCAGGAGTCGGAATGTCCTTGTAATAGAACCAAGTCGACTGCCAGCCCCGAATCGACTCTGGAAGGATCATAGGGGGAAAAGCGCTCCTATTCCTAAGCTGGATGTCGAGCCCGCCGCACGCCTGGAGGACGTGCGTCTTCTCGTCACTCGGGTTTGCCTTCTTGACGGTTTGCGAGCGACAGGTAAAGATGTGTTTGAACAAACCCTAGTGCGGCCGGCAGCCGAGGAAGTTCTCGCACATGGAGACGAACGCGGCAAGGAAAGCGATGGAATTGGGCGTGAAGTAATGCAGCTGGGCGCCAAAGAATATCAAGAAAGCACGAAAGAAAGGGTGCGGAGGCATGGAGAAACCTCGGTCGACGTGGGTCGCGAGAAGGACACACTCGCCCTCCCGCGGCCGGGGCTCGAGCTCGCCCTCCGGCACCCGCCTGGAGCCGTGAGGGACCAGTCCCTCCTCCTCCAACTCCTCCAAATTCTCTGCCGTGATGGTGGACCGGATCCAATCCCCCTGGATCCAACCAGGAGGGAGCCCGGACCTCGACGACGATCCACTACGGACGGACCGCCTCCGCTTCCCCGTCGCCGCCTTCTTCGAACGCTCCATCGCCGCGGTCTTGTCCTTGCCCATGGCACGCAAGCCGACGGTTGCTGTGGAGAAAGCAAGAAGGAGCAGAGGCACGACAGAGAGGCAGGGGCGAAAGAGCAGGGAATGGGAGCACAGTGCCCCCGCTTCGGGCTCGGCACACACTTATAGCACCCCGGTCGAGTGGCTGACCGGTGGCCCGAGCGATCTTATCAAATCCCACAACAGGCGCGGATGCAATACGTGGCGAAAAAGGTGATGCGAGGATCGAGGTGTCCCGAGCATATCCGTCCGATTGCTGCGGCACGTCCCGCCTCGCGCGCTTCCCCAAATTTTGAAACCCCGTGGAATCCGGTGACCAAAGAGCAACCAACCCCGCCGAAAACTGTGCATGCCAACGACACCCGACGCCTAGCGCAAAGTTCAGTCGACGGAAGACGCAACCAACGCACTCGACGGTTCCAGAATCGATCAAGGCGACCAAGACAAGATTGAGGAGGACAGCCTAATCCGCGAGCTCAGAGAAGACTACCCCAAGGGCGTCGTGCCAGAACCGGAGCTTTCCTCAGCACTCTCTCATGCTCAAGCCTCGATCCATTCGGGGGCTACTGACGAGGTTACAGACCTAGGGTAGGGTCACAAGCCTGACCAAGGTACCCCACCCAAGGTCGCTACCCCAGAAGATCAAAAGACAAAACCTACGCCGACGAAGACAGTCGACTGAGACGGCCCAAGAGGACATCCCACTCGACTAGACATCACCCAGAAGACGACTCAACTCTACTCGACCTATCCAAGGCACTCGACCCCCGAAGGTCAAAGGTCCCTTAGGACAATAACGGTCTGGTATTTACTCGCCATAGTGAATGCCTTTATTACTCTTTACTGTTGACGTTATCAATAACGTCTGCCTTAATGTACATTGAACCCTTGGTAACTTGGAGCATGGCTGGGGTCCTGGCACACTATATAAGCCACCCCCTCCTCCTGTACAAGGGTTCGCATCCCTGTAACTCACACCTATACACACATCAGTCGACCGCCTCCGGACACCGAGACGTAGGGCTGTTACTTCCTCCGAGAAGGGCCCGAACTCGTAAAACACCTCGTGTACAACTCCACCATAGCTAGAGCCTTGCCTCCTCATCCTTACCCCCTACTCATACTGCCAGGCTTAGAATCACGACAACAGGTCACACTTTATAAATGTGAGGATGTCCACACAAGCATGTTTGGCTCTTAGGTGTATGTACACCCTATTTATAGAAGCAATGTTAAAAAAGCGGAAAATCTAAGCAAAGCGGGAGGCCAAAACTTAGAGCAATGGATGCTTAAGCGGAAGGCCACAACTTAACCGCCCATAAGTTTTTTTTAAAAAATTTGGCTATAATGTGATGGATTTTGAATAATATACACGGGGAAATAGAAAACATGGCACATGGGTAATTGAATAGCATCTAAAATACAATTCACACCATAGCAAATGAACATCAGGTTCACATTGAAGCAAGATGACAAATAAAATACAGTTCAATTCAATTAGTCATAACCTAATAGAGATCATGTGGCCATAATATGAAGAAACTAGTTCCTGAACATGGCATATTATTGCCAAGCAGGCAAGCAAAAATAGTTCAAAAACAGCAAAATTCTGGCCTTTAAAAAATATTTAATCTACCGCTTAGCGCAAGAGCGAAGGGGTTTTCCATCGCTCAACACTTAAGTATGCTTAAGCATAGTTTAAAAACACCATCTTGAACTATGTATAAAAGTAACAATTAAAAACATTATTTAAATAAACTTGGCCTTTTATTGTACTCATATGAAAAGTCTGGCCTAGGAATATTTTTTATGGTATTCTTTGTGGGGAAAAACAAAATCAACACTATATATAAGTTAATATTCACACTTTTAGTCCTTGAAATACATATTTTCCCTGAACTCGACGGGAGATTTTTGTTCGCGAAACTTTTTATATGAGTACAAAAGAAGGCCAAGTTTATTTTTTAAAGTTTATAATTTTTTCAATATTTTTGCAATTACAAAAAAAATGTCGTAAGTATGAGCCTGTTTGAAACTGCTCTGCTCCTTAAAATTCATCTCCGCTCCGGAAAACACAAGCCAAACGGGGTAACTCCACGATATGCCGCTCCGCAAGAAAACTAGAATCTGGGGTACAACTCCCAGATTTTTATGAAGCTCTTCAGGGGGTGCTCCAAAAAACTCTAGAAGCTGGAGTTGGGGGGGGGGGGGGGAATTACCCACC
>LR738709.1:60960351-60998290 GCA_902687465.1 Secale cereale | reverse complement strand
ATTACCCACCACTCCCACCAGTAAGTGGATACCTCTTTGTTTCTCCCCACGTCAACCAATCAAATAGATCCTTTCCATCAAATTTTCAATTCTTGAAGCTGGAGCTGCATGGAAGCCTAACATTCTCTTCAGTAGTGCTACAACTTCTGTATGAAACTGCTCCAAAGTCGATTTGATAGAGTGAAGCTGATTTTGGTGAAGCGGAGCAGTCCCAAACAAGCCCTATATACACCCGAAAACCATAGGGGTATTCTGGAGGATGCCCCCTCCTATCAGACAAGTTTTTTGGGCAAGGGCCTGAAAGCCAAAGTGTATTTCTCAAGGATGTCCCCTCCTATTAGACTAGGTTTTTGGGTGAGGGTGGAGTACCTCTTGTAACCATATTAAACAATGAGAAACGTCAAAAAGACAAATAGGTTGCCTTCTTTGTTACATGATTGATTCTCATATACCCGTCGAACCAGATGATAAGAGCAGAACTGGCTCTGCCCTTGTCATCTGGTTTCCTTCTTTTTTTGCGAGAAATTTCTAATCTATTCATCTTTAATTATGGTAGTACAAAGAACAACAAAGGTAATAAAAATTACAACCATGTTTGTGGATCATCTAGCGACGACAACAAGCACTGGAGCGAGTCGAAGGCGCGCCGCCGTCATCGTCCCTCCCTCATCGGAGCTGAGCAAATCTTGTTATAGTAGACAGTCGGGAAGTCGTCGTACTAAGACACCATAGGACTAGCACACCAGAGTAGCAACCATCGCCGATGAAGAAAGTCGTAGATCAGAAGGATCAAACCTGTAAACACTAAAATGAAGACGAACAAAGACCAGATCCAAATAGACCCACTGAAGACCAGCACTGACCGAATCCCGCAATATCCGGCGGAGAAAAACCTCCACACGCCCTCCGACGATGCTAGACGCATCATCGGGACGGGGATAGAACTCGTGAGACATTATTCCTACCAAGGGGCATCGCCGCCGCCACACAACCCCAGCCAAGATGCTGACTCTAACAAAAAGAGAATGGGGTCCCTCCCGCCGGCGGAGGGGGGGGGGGGGGGCGAGATGCTCCACACCTCCATGGCCTAGAGGCCATCAGAGATGGGACGGGCCGGCGGCGGGGCCGACAGAAGGAGAAGGACCTTTTTTGTGGAGAAGGAAAGATATCCGATGGCCAACGCGTCCTACATCATCTGGTTTTCTTCCGAAACAACCTTTGTCCTTGTGGTCTTAGACTGCGCCGACGACGGGAGGTGCAAGCACGATTTCCTTCTCGGAAAATGTTGTTTTAGAAGCCGTTTTCATTCTTTAAAACGTTGTTTTGGAAAAAGGCGATTTAGTTGCTGATGATTATTTCATATCTTATCATGATAATGCCATTGTTGTCCGTTGATAATTTTGACCAGTTATCTTGCATAAACTTTAGCAGCGCCGTATAATTGTGCAACCATGGATGCTGACGCGAGATGTTTAATCTTCTGTTTCTCGGGGAACCAAAATGTACGGGGCTACTACGGTCAGCTAGCCATTACCGCCATGTCTCCGTGACGTACCTGCAAATACAGTGCCAGCCAAGTACACAACTTAGCTGGTACTACGAGAGACAATCACGTGGGGGATGGATTGATGTAGCTGTATTGCTACGACTTTAGTAGTCCACGCCATACAAGTAGTACTGTAGTATATACCGTACAGACTGGAGGTTTGGGTTGTGAGATCCGCGGCGCGCGGGGGCGTATGGCATGCATGGTTGCGTGAACTGCACTTGAAATTGTAAGTTAGGAAAGAACGGGCTGCTGATCGCATGCCTCGTCCCTCTCATATTCATGTATATATAGAGTACAGAGATACAATCAGGTTACAAACAGTTTCCATGTACATAAGATATCATGCCATCTATATGAGGCTTGGCGTTCACGCCAAGATGAGCAGCAGCGGACGTGACTGCTGCGGAAGAATCGGAACGGCCGGATACGGCCGTCCGTTCATGCTCTAGCACGCCCCCGCAGTCTGAACCCGGGAGAGCAGCGACGTGAAGACTGGTCCGAAAGTCATGAAATAATGTTGTCGGTAGTCCTTTTGTAAAAATGTCCGCAAATTGAGAGGACGAGGGGACGTGAAGAACACGAACGGCACCCAGAGCAACCTTCTCACGAACAAAGTGAATGTCCAACTCGATATGCTTCGTGCGACGATGTTGAACCGGGTTGGCAGAAAGATAAACTGCACTGACGTTATCGCAATAGACAATGGTAGCACTATCAATAGGTCGATGAAGTTCATGTAGTAATTGGCGGACCCAACAAGATTCAGCCACTGCCGTTGCAACAGCTCTGTACTCCGCCTCGGCGCTGGAGCGTGACACCGTTGTTTGGCGGCGCGAGGACCAAGAGATAAGATTATCACCGAGGAACATGCAAAACCCCGATGTGGAACGTCTGGTGTCCGGGCATCCAGCCCAATCGGCATCCGAATAGGCAGTGAGAGAATGGGACGAAGAAGAGTGTATGAGAAGACCATGATGGAGAGTACCTTTGAGGTACCGAAGAATGCGTTTAATTAGATGGAAGTGAGGCTCTTTAGGATCATGCATATGAAGGCAAACTTGTTGAACAGCATAGGCTATTTCGGGACGAGTGAGAGTGGCGTACTGAAGAGCTCCGGCAAGACTCCGGTAGAGGGAGGGATCGGTGACGGGAGTGCCAACCGAACTGGATAATTTGGCCTTGGTATCGATAGGAGTTTGGACAGGATGACAGTCGCGCATACCTGCACGAGAGAGGATGTCGAGAATATATTGGCGTTGAGATAGATGAAGACCGGAGGCGGTGCGAGTTACAGAAATACCAAGGAAGTGGTGGAGGGTGCCGAGATCCTTCATGGCGAATTCGGTGCTAAGGGACTGGATGATAGACTGTAGGAGTGTGTGAGTAGAAGCCGTGAGAATGATGTCGTCGACATAAAGGAGAAGATAGGCTAGCTTATTGTTGCGATGAAGGATAAATAGAGAGGCATCGGACTTGGACTCGGTAAATCCCATTGTGCGAGCAAAGGTTGCGAAACGCTGAAACCATGCGCGGGGTGCCTGTTTGAGGCCATAGAGGGATTTGAGAAGACGACAGACATGAGTGGGATGTTGAGGATCCACGAAGCCGGATGGTTGTTGGCTGTAGACTACTTCATCAAGATGACCATGAAGAAAGGCGTTTTTAACGTCTAGTTGATGGATCGGCCAGGAGTGGGATGTAGCTAAAGACAGAACAATACGAATGGTCGTAGGTTTGACAACGGGGCTAAAAGTCTCGTCAAAATCAACCCCATGTTGCTGAGAGAAACCTCGAACAACCCACCGAGCTTTATGGCGAGAGAGAGAACCATCAGGATTGTATTTGTGACGAAAGACCCATTTGCCGCTAACAATATTAGCACCTAAAGGGGGAGGAACTAATTGCCAAGTTTTATTGAGTGTGAGAGCATCGAATTCTTCCTGCATAGCGTGTCGCCAAGAGGTATCACGTAGGGCTGTGAGATAGTTGTGAGGGATGGGAGAGGTTGTGATGGCTGATAAATTAAGGCGATCAATTGGTGGTGGAAGCCGGCCGGTGACTGAGCGTGTACGATGAAGTGGTGGCGCTGGGTGTGGAGCTGATTCAGACGAAGGTGTAGCAGATTGGGTTTGAGACAGAGAACTTACAAAAGGTGGTTCAGCTGGAGATGAAGGTCGGCCTGAAGATGTAGGACCTTCTGGTGGTGGAGATGCGGGAGGAGGTGAGCTAGGTGTGGCTGTTTGGATGCTATGGGAACTGTGGCCAGGAAAACCATGCATAATGGGTGCATGCATAGTGGGTTGGGCAGCTGGTACATGGAGAGAGGAATTGAGTGTAGTAGTTGGTGTTGGAGCATGAGCTACTGGGTGGTGCACGTATTGTGTGGCTGGTGGTGGATCGAATATGGCAGGGGGTGGTGGTGGTGGTGTAGGAGAGGATTCGGGTGCGTACGGAAATGTGGTCTCGTCAAAGATAACATGACGTGAGATAATGATGCGCCGGGTTGTGAGATCAAGACAGCGGTACCCACGATGACGTGTAGGATAACCAAGAAAAACACATTTAGTTGATCGGGCACTAAGTTTATTAGGAGAAGTGGAGGATGTGTTAGGGTAGCAAAGGCAACCGAATACTCGAAGGTCATTGTAATACGGAGAGAGGCCGAACAGCAGGGTATAAGGTGTGGAAAATTTCCGTGCGGCTGTAGGCCGAATGTTTATGAGGTAGGTGGCGGTATGGAGGGCTTCGGCCCAAAGAGATGGTGGCATGGATGCTTGAAAGAGAAGTGTGCGAATGACGTCATTAGTAGTACGGATTGCTCGCTCGGCAGTACCATTTTGCTGGGAGGTGTAAGGACAAGATAGGCGAAAAAGAATGCCATGGGTGGTGCAGAAGCTATTTAGTTTAGAGTTTTCAAATTCTCGGCCATTGTCACATTGGAGTGCAGAAATAGACAGATTAAATTGGGTACGAGCATAGGCGTGAAAGGCAGTGAAGGTGGCGTAAACATCAGACTTTTTGCGTAGGGGAAAGCTCCAAAAATAATGTGTATAATCATCGACGATGATAAGATAATAACAAAAACCGGAAGTGCTAGGGACCGGTGATGTCCATAAATCACAATGAATTATTTCAAACGGGCGAGTAGTAGAAGTTTGAGAAGCATAAAATGGTAGCCTAACATGTTTGCCTAACTGACATGCATGACAGAGGGGAGGCCCTCCTTTATTGAAAGAAATATGCTGGGAGCTATGAAGACGTGACATGGTGTGGTTGCCGGGGTGTCCAAGTCGACGATGCCAAAGCGAGGTGGAGGCGATGATGGCATGAGCTTCGGCAAGTGCTGGTTGGTGGAGAGGGTAGAGTGGTCCGGAGCTATTGCATCGAAGAATCACGGTCCTAGATGGAAGAGCCTTCACAGAAAAACCGAAGGGATCAAATTCAATAGAACAATAATTATCAATGGTAAATTGACGAACAGATACGAGATTTTTGATAATGTTGGGAACAACAAGAATATTGCGAAGATAGAGAGGTTTAGAGAGAGATGCAAGTGTTTGGGAGCCAATATGAGTGATGGGAAGAGATGCGCCATTACCAACGGTTACTGTATGAGCGGAGGAGGGTGTGAGAGATTGAAGTTTACCCGGATCGGATGCCATATGGGAGGAAGCGCCGGAATCCATATACCATTCGTTGTTGGGGAAGTGCATGTTGTTCAGGGCGGTGACAAGCGCGGGGTCGAGCTGTTGTTGCTGCTGCTGGAAATTCAGAGGAGGTGCCGCCTGGTGGAGCTGCGTGTTGGTATACCCAGCTGCTGGAGCATATGCTGCATATGCATGAGAAGTGCTTGTAGGACGAGGACCAAGGAGGCCTGGAGCTGGAGCACGCCATGCACGTGGCTGCTGCCATGGTTGAGGCTGGGACGGCGCCGGGTGTTGGGCGTGGCCTGCACGAGTTGGCAGCCCTGTCCACGGATTGAACATCCATGGTTCACTGCGTCCACGGCCGCGTCCGCCGCGGCCACGTCCGCGGCCGCCACTGCCTCCGCCGCCGCGGTAGCCTTGGCCGTTGCTGTTGAAGGAGATTGAGCTGCCTCGTGCTGTGCCGCCGGAAGGCGCGCGCTCGCCACCGGCGCTTGGAAGAATGCTGTTGCCGCTAGCCCAGAGAGCCGTGGCAGTAGCGTTCTTGGCGTCCGTCTTCTTCTGTGCCTCCTCAAGAACTAGTGCTGATCTGGTCTGCAAGAAGAAAGGGAACGGCGCCTGAAACGGAAGAAAAGTACGCAAGTGTGCATACTGCTCGTTGAGGCCACGTAACAGGGTGAGGACGAGGGTCTCGTCAGAGACAGTCTGCCCCACATCGGCGAGGGCATCAGAAAGATTCTTCAGCTTGGCGCAGTACTCGGAGATCGTCATGTCGCCTTGGGGAGTGTTGCGGAATTCAGCATCGAGAGCAAGGGCGCGACTCTTCTTGTTGTCGTGGAACAGATTGGCGATGGCGTCCCATATTTGTCGAGCGGAGGATCCTGGCGCCATGATGATGCCGAACAACTCGAGAGAGATCGAGCCATAGATCCATGAGAGCACGGTGTAGTCATCGCGCCCCCAATCAGAGGTAGGCGAAGTGTCGGAGGGTGTGGCGGCAGCATCGCCGATGACGTGGTTGGAGAGGCCATAGCGTCCAAGGGCGACGAGGAACAGCTCACGCCACTTGACGTAGTTGGAGTCTTGAAGATCGAGAGTGATGGGGACATAGGTCTTGATGGAGGCGGCGTAGGAGGAGGGTGCAGGAGAGGGGATGAGGACAGTTTTTCCCTTCTCCTCATCAAGGCGCTTGAGTGATTCTTCGCGAGCCTGCACGATGGACTCGCGGTTCTTGAGCTCCTCTTCAAGCTTTTTCAGATCATCGGCGTTCATGGTGATCGGGAGGGTGGGGGTTGAGGGAAGCGGCCGTGCTGAGGAGGATTAGGTTTGCGATCGAGTTAAAGGACCGATCGGCCTGATACCATGTAAGTTAGGAAAGAACGGGCTGCTGATCGCATGCCTCGTCCCTCTCATATTCATGTATATATAGAGTACAGAGATACAATCAGGTTACAAACAGTTTCCATGTACATAAGATATCATGCCATCTATATGAGGCTTGGCGTTCACGCCAAGATGAGCAGCAGCGGACGTGACTGCTGCGGAAGAATCGGAACGGCCGGATACGGCCGTCCGTTCATGCTCTAGCAGAAATCATTGGGATAACATACAAATATACTCTCTACTCCGGCGGGCGACTGAATAATCTACTCCCGTAGAGTACACGAGACACCCTTGGATTGGCAAAGATAGATATATATATATATCCTCCCCTGGTTAGCTTGGCTGGCTCTGATTACCAGGCCACACGTTACCATCACACCACTAAGGCACTAACGACGACGACACTTTCCGCACAAATCCATCATGGATCCGTGCAGTGTTATATGCCAGCTTTATACGTTTTCTACCACACAGCCTTCAAATCCAGACGGATACGCACAGGGCACAGGCTAGGGCAGACGGCAGCCATCACACTTGTAAAGATAATAAACCCATCTTACCTCATTTGTCTCAAAAATCAACAAGGCTACAAAGGCCAGAAGTAGAATGATTATGGCCCTGTTTGGTTCATAAGTCCTAGGACTTATTTTAGTCCCAACTTATAAGTCATAAGTCCCTAAAAAGTCTCTACCCGTTTGGTTCATGGGACTTAACATGTACTAGTAGACCATATTACAACTATAAGTCCCTATAAGTCCCTCCTTGAGAGTCTTATTTGATAAGTCCCAAATGCCCACTTTAAGTCCCTATAAATCCCTCCCGTTTGGTTTAGATGGGACTTATAGGGACTTATTTAAGTCCCTAGACCAATAAGTCCCTTAAAACAAACACCCTCTATACTCCATAAATAAGGCTAGATAATACTGTACTACGTACTGTACTCCGGTAGGGGATGTTCCAAGTGGCACTCTCCATGTCTGGATATAGTACTACTGTATTTTTTAGTACTAGAGCACTTGATTACTCTTCGATCTTAAGCAAGTGTGCTTGTTTAACCAGCTAGGGGTAGCTTGGTACGTTGGCAGTACTCCGTAATCCCGGTCCGTATATCGGCTGCAGCGAAGCGAACCACCTACAGTAGCCTATCATTATTTGCCTTTTCCGAGGAGCGAGATCACGAGAGCGCAATCAGCAAGTAGTAGCTGACTAAATTAATCTTCCCGAGATCAAATCTTGAGCACCGCAGGCACGGGCGAGCTTGCTACCACCGGCAGGTGATTTTTTATTTACTTGCTGTCAAACAGCGGCAGGTAACTTTAAACTGTAATTAAACATTTTCGAGGGCTGTAGCAGTATGCGGTAAGCAAGCAATGGGCGATGCACTGATGCACACATGCCAGCCAGCCAGCCAGACGGCGTCAGAATAATAGAACATCATACCCGCCGCAGGGTTGGCATTTTCTTGAGAGCTGGAGTAATTAGCAGGAATCATCAGCAAGAAGCCGAGTATATAGTACTGAGATAATGTGATGTCGGGTGTCTTTACGCTGCATCTCGATGGCGCCTTGCGGGACACACATGCTTGTTGTTATTAACCATATACTCAATTCGTTCGAAAATACTTGTCATTCATTAAAATGAATAAAAAAATAAATCTAGAACTAAAATATATTTAGATACATCTACTTTTATTCATTTTGATGACAAGTATTTTCGGACGTAGGGGTATTCAGTTTTTCCTTTGTCAAAAACTATATATTGCCCTAACAAAACTGTATATCAATTTATATGGCTTATTGGCCCTGCATACGGCACGTGGCACACTTGATTTATGAGGCACATGCTTAGCTTTTTTCAATAAATGGCATTTCATTTTATTGATTTATTAAGGTGATACAACCGCATCTAAAGAATGCTCGGCCTCTGCATAACATGGTGCCCACGGCCAACAAGTCCAAACGCCGAAAAATAAACATTGTTTTGCAGCAAAAATAAATCAATCCAGACTAGGGCGGCGCAGAACCTATACGGAGATTAGACATGTTTTACTACCTCGGCGCTTATGTCGTGCCAGATTATCTCTAGTTAAGATGACCCATCTGCTTAAAAATAAGAGGAATATCTTCACTCTTTGAGGTATTTTTAGCTTCCACAATTTTTTGTTATCAATGGGAACATTAATATGAGTCATCGCATCGTACAAGGACTTGACTGAGAAGCTACAGTTTTGATGCAGTTTTTATCAAAACTTGTCAGGCTCGCTTGTGAGTTGAATGTCCTCCAGACGAGAGAGTAACTCATTCCATACTGCCAGACGAGGGCCAAAGATGTCCCTACGAAAAGAAACATCGGGGTTTTCTTGTCCCAGAACTTGTTTGATCGTGACAAATTTAGGCCTGACAATTTTGTACAAGTTAGGGTACTGCACCATAAGTGGGTTGGCGCCTGGCCAAGTATCTTCCCAGAATCGAACCTGAGAACCATCCCCAACTGAGAAAGTACCAAATTGGAAAAAGAATTCCTTGGCCTTTATGACACCACACCAAAAATGTGAATTATCAGATTTCCAATGAACTTGAGAAATGGCTTTGGACCCCACGTATTCGCTATGAATGATTTCCTGCCACACTCCATTCTTAACGAGTAATTTGTAAACCTATTTACTCATAAGAGCGATCTTTTTAATCTCAAGATCTTGAAAGGGTGGCATAATACAGTCCACCTAGCCAACCGATATTTCTTGGATTCATTATCACATTGCCAAAATCTGGGTCTAAAGTAATTCAGACACTGAAGAACCTCTTTCGCTAAGTGGAAGAATGACAACATGTATAGAACCATATTGCTGAGGACAGGATCGATCAAAATCAATCGTCCGCCATATGACAAGAGTAGCTTTCCAACTGGCTAGTCGTTTCTCAGGTCTCTCTTCCACACAACGATAGTTAAGCGCCGATAGTGAATAGGAATACCGAGATACCTAATCGGGAACTGCCCAGTTGGCAGCCAAAAATATCAGCATACTCAGCTACGGACTATGTAGCATCACCAAAGCAGAAAAGCTCACTCTTATGAATATTAATTTTAAGACCATAGAGCTCCTCAAATGCACATAAAGGCAGCTTGAGGTTTCTTGCTTTCTCTAGATCATTATCCATAAATAGTATAGTGTCATCCGCGTATTGTAAAATAGACAGACTTTCTTCTACTAAATGGGGAATAACACCGCTAATCTGACCGACCACCTTAGCCCTCTAAACAAGGATAGCTAACATATCGGCCATGGTGTTGAACAAAATAGGAGATATGGGGTCTCCTTGACGAAGAGCCTTCGTAGTCTGAAAATAGTTGCCAACATCATTGTTGACTTTGATAGCCACACTACCTCGAAAAACAAAACTCTCAACCCAATGGCACCATTTTGGTGGAAAACCCTTCATGCGTAAAGTTTGCAACAGAAAGGACCATTTTACTTTATCATATGCCTTTTCCAAGTCAATTTTGAAAATGATTTCGCTCAACTATTTACGGTGAACCTCATGTAGCATTTCATGAAGCATAACCACTCCATCTAGTACGTTGCGTCCTTGCATAAATGTTGTTTGAGTGGATTTGATGACATGGTCATCCACCCCGTTCAACCAATTTGTTGCAACCTTCGTAAAGATTTTAAAGCTGACGTTTAGAAGGCAAATCGGTCGATATTGTTGAATACGACTAGCCTCCTTAGTCTTGGGCAGTATAATATTTCCCCCAAAGTTTAAACGGTCAATGTCAAGGTTTTCAGTATGTAGTTGGTTAAGCAACTAAACCAAGTCCATCTTAATCATATCCCAAAAACATTGATAAAACTCAGCCGGAAAGCCGTCTGGACCAAGGGCCTTGTTGTGTTTGTCATCTTAATCATTGTTAATTATACAAGACAAAGATCGACCGCCACAGTGAGTGAACCTTTAGCGCACAATCAAATAGAAAGGATACCAATCTTTTATTTCACATCTTACGATGAACCGATATGAAGAGGAAGTTCGATAATTTTTTCTTTCATTTGATATACCATGAATTGCATTTATATGCTTCCATTTTGGATTGGACGATGGCCTCTGGCGGGAAATAAGGCATGTGAAAGAACGCGCGGAGATGGCAAACGGGCTCGCCGGTGGTCATGTAGCGGTTTCAGGTGGGAAATGCACATGTGGGTCTAGAATGACCTAACTAGGTGAGCGGCGGTAGCCGGAAGAGAAGGAGCTCGAGATGTTGGGTCTCCTATTCCTTGTTGACAACATGGGAAAATGATAGCCAACACATTGGATGGATGTTTCATATGAGTCTCCCCTCCGTTATTGAAGACGTGGCAACGAATGAGACTCACATAAGAGGAGATGGGTCAAAGGAGGTGCAAATGAGGTGAAAACCTGGCGGCAACTTGCTCTAACGACGCATAAGGCTTGTGCCCAATTTATTTGCAATCGTTAGTGGCACGACCACATTTTTTTAAAAAGTGGCGAGCATCAAATATCAAGTTGGATAGTGACCAGACCTAATTTCCCAATAGAAAAAGAGTTGAACCCAACTGCAAAGGAATAACTCAAGGGCACACTTCAAATCTACATCATCATTCATTCATCTTAAGGGCGAATTAGAAATTACTCACCCAACGACCATATGATTTTTGGAGAGGACAACACAAGTGAAATGGGGCCAATGGAAAATAGAAGAATGTATTGAGCTGACCGTAGCCACCACACATTGTTTTTTACTAGGATTAGTTAGCAGGTGAGTGACGTGTATGCTAGTGCAAACACGGAAGGAAAACACATTAATGTTTATTGCTACGGTGAGAAACGACAAACACTACCACATATACTAGCAGTACAGATACAATAACATATGTACACTGTCTAGATGAAGAATTAGCGAATGCAACTTGTGAAACAAAGTTCATGAAATTCCCAGAAAGATAAACATATGAAACACAATGAACCTTTGTTGATATCTTATTGAGATGACCATATATGGAAACATCAAAGTTCTACACGCTCAGTGATGTCTTTATTTTACTCCATGAGGTAGTTCTGACATTAGGTCATGCCCTCTGAAGATGAATCTTCTCCGCCCTTAGGAAAACTATGGAAGATACTTTGACTGAATTTGGGAGCGAATACCCCCAGCTCCTCTTCCCTACTAAATTTGAGGCTTCGAGCTTCTGTCCTAGAGATGCCGTATGCATTGGCGATGACATCAACGGGCAAGGCGCCGAGGATTGAGTTCTTTCCCGCGATGTGACTAACCATGGAATTTGCATTAGTCTTGAATTCAATGTACTTGCTTCCATCACGTTGTGCCTTCTTCAGAACGACATAGTTTTGTGGTATGATTAATAGTTGCCCTGGGCTCAGAAGGCCATTGAACACATTTCGACCATGGTCATTGACAACCTGAACCCATATATGTCCTTGGACCATGTACATCACACTATGAGCATTAATGTTCCATAATGGTGAAATAATGGCATTCTGCGATCACAAATTATGTAAGGTATAATGTTAGAATTGCATTGTGAAGCTTTGAACATAAAAGAGTATGAAAAAACACAGTATCATAATTACCTGGTAGAGATGTACTCTTGTAGCACTCATTTGCACGATGTTAAGGATGGGGAACGTTTGGCTGTTGAGATGTGTTATCGTACCGGCACGCGGGTTGTATATGTCAGCACGACTGGGATCGTCGATGTTCACACTTAGCTTATGATCACAAAAGTTCTCCTCCAAACCATTCCAACCACCATAAGTTGACTGCGATGGATGAGGTTGACATCCCAGATATGGCCTTGCCTGCGATTGTTCTTCTTGAGATCGCCCTCCCTCCCCTTCTTCAGGCTGGTCTCCCTGAGAGTGCTTTACCTGAGACTGCCTCGTTTGAGGTTGCTCTCCCAGAGTGTGCTTTGCCTGACAACCCGTTTGAGGTTGCTTTCCCTGAGACTGCCCCATTTGAGGTTGCTCTTCCCGAGAGTGCTTTGCCTGAGATTGCCGTTCCTCAGTGTGTGGGTAGAATTCTTGCTCTTGCTCTTGTGTTAAAATAGGCTTCAGAAACTTAAGGGTATGATTCAAATGAATTATGTCATCATTTTGATTTTGAAGACTTTGCGCTATCTTTCCACTTGTAGCCAAGGCCTCACCAAGCAACCTAACATCAAAACCACTGAATATGTTTTTTCTAGAGGGAAGTTGCGAACTCCTATAGTTGCCGGCCAACAAAAATTCCTACAAGTTTGATCAAGAAGAGAAATTGAAAAATATGCCACTTTGTAAACTACATTAAATATAGCAGGTTAGTTGAATAGACTTATTGACCCCACATAGATTTGTCTCAAAGATCATTTGTTACCTTATGCCTAGGTTCAAGTTGATTAGCATTGTTGTTTACGTCGAAAACATAGATAGTCACAATTGGCGCATCACCGTCATTGTAGAACCAATGTACAATGCCTGTTGGTAGTGCAATGACATCTCCTTGTCTAAAACGGTGCACTTTTTGGTGCTCATCTTTGAACTTTTGGCTTTGGCTTTGACCCTGTACGGATTGTGCTTGCCCATATTTTTGAAACTGTTTTTGGAATGTCTCTGGGCATCCAGGGAAAGACAATCCGGCAAAACCACTTCCTGAGTGACAACATATGTGCATGTTAGTATTAGAAACTTATTGATAAATATAATACCATAAATATTAACCTTGTTCACAAGAAACTGTTAGTAATATGAAATGGTAACTACATTAATTGAATTGCTACACAAACCTTGGATGATGTAGACTAATCCATGAGTGTTGTGGTATCGCGGTAACAAATAACCATGAGGTTCGATTACACGACGGATGACAAATACACCAATACAACGAAATTGCTCATTTTCCTCATCAAAATACTCGGTCAGGCCTGCTTGTGACCTCACTTGACGAAGTGGTGTAGATGCTTGTAGCCTATTGAATGCACACTCTCCGGAAATTCCTTGGCGAGAGCTTTGCCATGGGTTAAAGCTCATGCCAAACAGTTGTGCCATGGAGCCATGGCACAAGAGCAAAATGCAAAAGTAAAAAAAGAGCGATATGAGACTAGTGTCTGCCATAGTTGTTTGAACACGAGAGAAAAGTTTGGTTGATGCCAGCTTTGTGAGATGTGTGTGGCTTTTATAGACAACAAAAGTAACCTAGAGCTTATGTACAGACAAAATTTGTTAAGATAAATGTGTAGAGACAGATGATCATTTCGACCTAACTGGAAAGTTGAGTGGCTATAACCAACTCTCATAAGCTAAGAGTTATACATGACTGCAAGCAAACATGGGAAATGCTTGCCTTGTCTTTAATGATCCTCTATATCATAATTTATAGAAAAGGTTTTGCTACACGTTGGTTAAGTGTTTCTTTTCAAGTAACTTGCAAACTTCTCAAACATATCTGTACCAACTCCTGCCTAGTGCTCGCTTTTATGCTTGTTTCTTTGTTGCACCGCTAACTGAAAACATCACTTTAGTTGCTGCATAACAATACATTTGGATACTCCTGCACTTGTGTGATGATGAGATTTTGCTTCGCCAAAGTAGTGTATATTGGATGACACACATCCACGTAGGCACACACTTAGTGCGTATCAGGATAAGAAAAAAAAAAGAAGTTTTCTACGATGATGCATTATCCATCTGGATACAAGGAGTGTAGATATGAAAAGTTCATTATAAGAAGAAGAAAAATCACTTGTTAGAGCAAACTAATCAGACCTTTTTTTGAGGGAAAAATTCACACTGGAGACCAATGAGAATTCAAACTGATCATCTTCATGCACTTCATTGGTTTGAGACCAACGAGAATTGTTGGAGCCAATACCCATAGTTGATATATATATGTGTCATCATTAAAATTACAAAGTATGATAAAAGAAAACTAACCAAGCTGTTCGTATGTATACATTTATAAATAACAACAAAAAGGGGGGGGGGGGATCATACCTTGTGGGCATTCATCAAAGACCTTATGCGCATCGGCTGCCGGCGTAACAAATTGCGAGCTATCCGACGCTTCAGGCGGCGGAGGTGCGGCCAGACGCGCTGCAGGATTCTTCTTCGGGCGCCTAGAAGCGACGTCCACTTTCTTCTTCTTTCAGGACGCCATCGCCGTCGTCGCCGCCGCATTCGATCGCTTGGAGACGGAGGTCCGTGGCTTCACGACGGGCGACAACACGACGCCACCCTGCGAGGTTGTCTGGGGCGCCATAAAAAGGCCGTGCGCGAGACCGATGCTTGGAGGAGGAGGGACGCCGGCGATGAAGCCGAAGGTCAACCCCGCCCTAGGGTTTGCGGCGGCGGTGGAGGGGTCGCGGGTGTAGGGAGGGGTTGGGAGGATGTCGGCGCGGCCTTCCATCGGTGGAATTTCGCCGGCGGCGGCGCAGGGCGAGGCGAAGGCCGGAGAAGTCATATCAGGGCGGCAGTTGGTCGCTCGCGCGCAAATCTACACTGTTCAGCGCGCGGGAGTTGGCGCACAGAATACATAGCCCACGGTTTTCCACCGCGCGTTGAACCAACTTTACTGCACGCATGATTTTAGCTCGGCTGCTGGAGCGTCAGTTTCGATCCCGCGCGCACAATATAGTCATTTTTCCCAGCGCGCGGCTAATGTAGCGTGTCCGTTGGAGATGCTCTAAGAGAGAAGAAGAATCTCCACACAAATGAGGCCGTATTAGCAATAGGTCCAGTCTTAAGTATCTTATGGGCTGTTAACCCAACATTTCTACACTGATGGAGTGGCCCTATTAAGAGTAAGATTGGCTGGCTTGAAAATTGAACCCGACACGAAAAGGGGTGCGCGTTTATACCTCGCCTGACGTGAGACAGAAACTCCCCTCTGCTACAAGGAGCGTCTGGTTGGCCGACCCAAGTAGCCTACTGCAGGTTACTTCAGTTTTATTTGATTTTTCACTCGATTTGATTTTCTTTTGCTCATATTTTCTTATATTCAAAAAATTATATTTATTAAGAAATTTACAAAATCAAGAATTCAAAAAATGTTAATGCAATGTACAAAATTTGATAGCGTAAATTTTAGAAAATGTTGATAGCATTCAAAGAAAATATTGGTAACATTTGAAAAATGTTCACCTGCTTCATAAAATGTACAGGGAATTTTCCAAAAATATTTAGAAAATTTAAATATTTTTAAGTGAACATTGAAACTAATGGTTCATATCATTCAAACAAATATAGGTAACATTTTAAAAAACGTTCACATGTTTCCAAAAAACGTTGCAAACATTAGAAAAATATTTAACATTAATTATTTTTTATAAATTTAGGAAAATGCACACATATGTTTCATAAACATTGCAACATTTAACAGAAAAATGTTAACATGCTCAAAATAATATTGAAAACATGTTTGGAAAAAATGTTAATCACGTATTAAAAAATGTTAATATGTATATAAAAACCCACCAAGATATGTAATTTTAAAGACTTTAATCTTGTATTTTAAGAAATTTAAAGATGTATAAAAAATAGTACTGATATATATGAAAAGCGTTCAATGTGCATAAAAAAATGTTCCATGCGTACACTAAAAATATTCATGTGTACGGAAAAAAAGGTGTGTTGGAAAAAGAAAAAAACAGTGCAAAGACAAATAAAAACAAAAAGAAAACCACAGAAAAAAAACTAATTCGTAACTGGCAAACACGGTGAAAAATAAGAGGAAACAAAGAAACCCGCTAAAAACAAAGAATGAAATACAGAAAACCGAAGAAAAAAGAAATGAAAAGGAAAAAAAGAAGAAGAAAACAGATAAAGAAAAAACATCGACATAAACCCACACAGAAAACGCACTGGAAAAGCCATACTAAAAACCCTCTGTACAGTAATGCCGCATCCGGCTGGCCTAACACTGTAGCTACGTGAAAACCCTTCATGCTTGGTAGCTTCTATCTCGCTATAAGAGCGTCTACATTAGGACTTGGCAAATCCGGCCCCTCAAAAGCCCGCGCGTCCATGGGCACTGATCGGGCACCCCTCAAATAGTATCGTTCACATTCGGACACCTGAGTTACCATATCTGAAATCCATACAAACTCATGCAACTGCATTGATGCACACACATCGTCGGGCTACTCCATCACTACAAACTAAACATGCCATCGGACTACAAAATTTGGCATATTTGGCTATGGTAGTGTTCATCCACGACTGCCCTTGCCCTTCCCGCCGCCCTTGCCATCCTTCTCACGGAAGTACCAGTCGAAGACGTAGTACGGATCAAGCCGGATCTGCTTGTCGACGGAGTTGTCCTCGTCGTCGATGTCTTCCTTCTACTCCTTCGGTGGCAATCCGGCCATGGCACGGACCGCCCGATTCTGCTCTTGGGTGAGGGCGCGTGTGTTCCCCCGCTGCCGTTTCTTCACAATGCGGGCGCAGACGGCCTCCTCCTCTACGGTAGCACGTGCTGCCGCATCAGCCGCCTATGCCGCCGCCATTTGCGCCTTGATACGGGCCTGGGCGGCCCTTTTCCTCTCATTCCCACAGCGGGCCGCCCATTCCGAGTGGGACTCATACTCTGCCCGACCGGTGATGGGTAAGGAGAGGTGTTCCGGTCGAGACCGTGAGGATCCAGCACCAGCGGACCTGAGCGCCCGGTGAGGCCACGCTATGGTGTCGCGGCGGATGGATCCGTCCGTCGGCCAGGCGATGTCCTCCCGAGAGCGGCAGTGTGCCATGCGGATTGCCATTGCCTACTCCAACCCGCACGAGATGACACCCTAGTTGACGGATCTGGAGTGCTCGGAGTGCGATCTGCTTCCTGCCATGCTGGAGATGGCCGGAACTCGCCGGATATGAGCTCGGTGGCGGAGGGGAGTGGAGTGGAGTGGAGTGAAGAGGCTTTGATTTTCTCCGGTGAGTGGATGAGGACGAATATATGTGGGGTCGAGTGGGCCAGCATGGGCTGGGTCCGACGTGGCGGGCGTGCCCGGGCGCTGCTACCTCTTGAGCTTTCGTTGTATTCCCTCGAAGAGGAAAGGGAGATGCAGCACAGTAGCGTAAGTATTTCCCTCAGTTTTTGAGAACCAAGGTATCAATCCAGAAGGAGACCACACGTCAGTCCCTCGCACCTGCACAAACAAATAAGAACTTCCCAGCCAACACGATAAGGGGTTGTCAATCCCTTTACGGTCACTTACGATAGTGAGATATGATTGAGATGATAATTATATTTTTGGTATTTTTGGTATAGAAACAGAAAGTAAAGAAAGCAAATAAACAACGGCAACAGAAATTGACTAGTTGACGGGAAAGTAATATGATAAAGATAGACCCCGGGGCCATAGTTTTCTCTAGTGGCTTCTCTCATGATAGCGGTATTCTACGGCGGGTAAACAAATTACTATCGAGCAATTGATAGAAAAGTGAATAATTATGAGATTATCTAGGCATGATCATTGTATATAGGCATCACGTCCGAGACAAGTAGACCGAAACAATTCTGCATCTACTACTACTACTCCACACATCGACCGCTATCCAGCATGCATCTAGTGTATTGAGTTCATACGGACAGAGTAACGCCTTAAGCAAGATGACATGATGTAGAGGGATAAACTCAAGCAATATGATGAAAACCCCATCTTTTTATCCTCGATGGCAACAATACAATACGTGCCTTGCCGCCCCTACTGTCACTGGGAAAGGACACCGCAAGATTGAACACGAAGCCAAGCACTTCTCCAATTGCAAGAACTATAGATCTAGTAGGCCAAATGTGACGCCCCGAGACCGATGCGCCATGTGTCAGCCAGTTATTCGTCACCGTTGCCATGTCATTTGCAAGTGTGTTGCATCTTGCCATGTCATCATGTGTGTTGCATCATCATGTTTTCAAAACTTGCATTCGTTCGGGTTCCCCAGTTCTCTCCGTTGCCCGTTCTGAGCCCAGACACACTCGCACGCGCCCGCGGCACCTCCGAATATTTATTTTATAAGTGGCCGGAAAATGTTCTCGGAATGGGATGAAACTTGGCGTGTGGTCTTATTATAGTGTAGACAGACCGCCTGTCAAATTTCGTCGCATTCGGTGTTCGTTTGATAGCCCAACCGTTAAACTTATAGCGGCACTATAGCCGGTTTAAACGTCGGACGTTTCAGTGCTCTGAGACCTGTTGCCGGGCTGCCATCTCTCTCCCTCTCTTCTCAGCCTCACATTCTACACATCCCATTTACCCCTTGACTGCACGTCCGAACTTGCCCGGACCTGGTCCGGGCTGTTGTTACCGTTGGGTCCGGATCATCCCCAAACATCCCTAAAATATCTCCTTTTTCTTATTTGGACTCCCTAGCTATTTGTATCTCGACCGTCCGATTACGATCGGAGGGATGACATACCCCTAACCTAAACCCACTTGCTATATAACTACTCCAACCCTAATTTTTAGGAGATATGTCCCATCCTCCCATTCCCTCCGCCGCCACTCCTCATGTATTCTTCAACCTCGGGATCCTCCCAGATCCCTTCCCAACCAACCAGCTCCTCCCCTCGATCCACCCAATCCCCAACTTCCTCTCGATCTCCACCCAACCAGTGCCGCCACCCACTCTCCCTCTTCTTTCCCTTGAGCAAACCGTCTCCCGCGCCCCCCACAAAGCCGCAGCCGAGCCTCATGGCACCCGTGCTGGCCTCCTTCGAGCGCCGCGCCCCCGTTTTCCTTCCTCCGTCCTCTCTGTCTCTCTCTCTCACGAGCTGCCTCTTCTCCTCTGTTTTGCTCACAGGAGACCGCCATGGCCTCGATGCTCCGCCGCCGGTGCCTCCCCGAGCTCCATCCGCCGCCGTTCCCGAGTCCCCTACTGCCAGGAGCTCCGGCCTCCTCTGCTCTGAACCCCCCTGCATCCTTCGACCGTCTGGGATGCCAGTCTCCAAGTCCCACGTCGCCCTGCTGCTCGCCTCAAGGTCGCCGCCGGGTCCCGCCAAGCCATCGACAGCGCCTCGCTCGTTGACCGCTCACCAAGCCTGGAGCCCCGATCCGGGATCGGGCGAGAGGAGCCAGCGCCGCAGCCCGCTCGCCCGCGTTGACCCGATCCCCTGCCTCGGCCGCCCCTACTTGCTCGATCGGGCCGGCCTGGGAGGTCCAGCGCGCCAGCCCTCTGCTACCTCTCCACAGATCTGGGCCGAGCCCGTGGTGAGCAGCCCAACACCCAGCCAGTTCAGCCCGCTTTGTTTTTTTTTCCGTCTAGCGTTTTATCTTTTATCTGCAGAAAACAGCTTTGCACTTTAGCCCTCATATTCTATGCATATAATAACTTTCAAACCGTGCATCGGATCAAAATGTTGTAAATATGTAAAATGCTTAGAATTTTGTGTAGAATCATAATATGCCACTTTCACCCCTGTTTAAAATGTTTAACTTGCTGTTTTCATTAATTTGTGTAAATAACTTGCTTAAATGTTTTTTTTTCATAACTAAATAACCGTAGCTCCAAATTTAATAAACTTTATATGTAAATGGGGTGGAAAAATGTGTAGAATAACATGATGCACTTTGTTTTGCTGTTTGACAACTTTAAAATGGTGCAATAGGCAGAACAGTACCAAATTCATAATATGCACATGGGGATTTTCCGGAATTGTTGTTTGTTGTTCCGGCCTCATTTAAACTTGTCTAAATAGTTAGTTTACTTTTGCTTCACCCCTTGCATCCATGTAGACTTGTCTTGCATACTACATGGTTGAGCATATTCACATGTTGCTTGTGTTGTTTTTCTATGCTTCCTACCTTGCCATGTTGTGCTTCCTGTATAGACATGCCGTGCATCATACCTTGCCATGTATTGCATCATATAGACTTGATGTCGGTGTACTAAAGTAGGGGTACCTTAGTATCCCGACTTGTGCACGGGCTGTAGCAGCGCCCCGTGGTCTGGCTCACCACGCGCCCGCCAAAGCCCACTCTGGCCCCTTTTGAAGCCATTCAAGAACAAAGTATACAAGTCAGAAGATCAAGGCCCCGGCAAGAGGAGCTTGCCGGGAAGGCTGCTCCAAGCCCAAGACCACCCTATTCTCACAAGACCCTGGCAAGAGGAGCTTGCCAGGAAGGCCAAAGAATAACGCTTCAGAAGATATATCGTGGCGAATCGTGCGCCCCGGCAGGACCCGGAGAGCGACAAGCTTCCGGGCCCGGCAAGATAGCAGCCCCGGCAAGGTGCTTGCCGGGGATAGCCTACACTGTGTGCCTGCGCTCCAGCTCATTTGGCCACGCGTCGCCCTGGGTCCCTTCCAGGGGCACGTGGCAGATGGCTGTGTAGCCTGGGGTACACGGTGGCAAGCCGCGATGACGAGACTATCGCCGTGGCGAACGGAGACGCATGGACGGGCGCTTTTGGGGCGACGGCGACGGGCATTCAATGCCCTTGTACCCCACCGTCAGAGTTAGGCGAAGGCCACTGTTCGTACACTGTTCATACACTGTTCATACACTGTTCCATCTACCACCAAATTTACACTTTTACCCTCCTCTACATTGACACCTGTCGGGAACCCCTTTGAGCTATAAAAGGAGGCCCATGCACAACGTAGAGGAGGTTCGATCCCAGAAACTCGATCACTCCTACGCTCGGTGTAGCTAGCACTGTAGATCTTCAAGCTCCCGAACCCGAGAACTCAATACAACCAAGGCAGGTGTAGGGTTTTACGCGTCCGCGCGGCCCGAACCTGGGTAAACTGCCCGCGTGTGCCCCTCGATCCGCTCTTCGTGCTCCCTCCGCTCCCTTGCCATACCGTAGAAAGGGGCTCCGGTCCCATAGGTGTTCGTGGGAGGTCAGTTTCCCCGACATCTTTGGCGCGCCAGGTAGGGGGCGTCGAGGTTGTGCGAACCTGATCCGGCGCTCGCGCGGGCGCAGTCTTCATCAACCGCTCTAGTTTCATCAACCTCATCGACTACGTCAATATGCCTCCGAAGAAGAAGGCTTCGGAGGTCGGAGGCCCGTCTGCGTCGATCCCACCACCACCAGAACCAACGGTTGGTGGGGTAGACGCTGGCGGAAGGGTGGACGCCGGCGAGGACACTCGCGGCGCCGCCAAGTCCAAAGACAAGACGGACGATCGGGCGAACTCCAAGACCTCGGCGTCCGTACACGCTCCACGTCCCTCTCAGGAAGTGCCGGACCAGCAGCGACGTGGTACCGGGGGTACCATACGCTTGCTGGGACGAGGACAAGCCGGCGGGTCGCGGGATGCTCAAGGCCAGCGCGCTGGTACGAGCAAGGCGCGGTCGCCGGGGCGAGACCCTGCTCCTTCTAACCCTGTTAGAAGTCCGAGCATATCTCGCTCCTCGCACCGTTCGCCACCGCTTCCCTCCTCTCCAGCAGAAGCTCTAGCCAGAGCTCAACTGCTTCTCGACTTCCCTCCAGCGGCGGACAAGGCCGAAGACTGGAGGGCGACGATCCAGAGCCTCATCGCCTTCGCCAACAAGGACACACCGCAGCAGCCAGCGACATCACGGCCGCGGCAAGTCGACCAAGCGAAGGCCGATGGAGACAAGACCGCCGGGGGTGCAACTACCGTGCACTCCCCGCCGCGGAAGCAGAAATCGCCACCCCGTCGGATCAACGTCGACGACGACTCCACATCGTCATCGGATCCGCAGGCTCGCCGCGATCAGCGCCAAGTCCTAGACGACAGGCGACAAGAGGACGCTCGAACTCGTATCGAGCGTCGACGAGAAGCCCGAAGACAGTCTGATCAGCGCGCTGGGACCGCTGTCGACATGCACGCGCCCGGTGAACCAGGCGACTTGCCGTACGCGGCACGCTGCCCTGCGTTCACCCGAGAGCTGCGGCAAGTCCAGTGGCCCAGCATGAAGAACTTTAAGCCCGACGTACCCGAGAAGTACGACGGCAAGACACACCCCTCCGAGTTCCTCAGCATCTACACCATTGCGGTGCAGGCTGCCGGGGGGCGCGACGAGAAGATCTTAGCGAACTACTTCCCGCTCGTGCTTAAGCCAAACGTCAGGTCTTGGCTTATGCACTTGCCGGAGAACTCCATCTCCTCTTGGGCAGATCTGTGCCATCAGTTTGTCGGCGCCTTCACAGGCGGCCACAAACCTCACGGCCAGGAGAGCGATCTCCACATTCTTGCCCAGAAGGAGGGAGAGTCCCTGCGCAAGTACATCCAAAGGTTCAGCCGCGTTCAGCACAACATTCCCGATGTCCACCCTGCCGCGGTTATCAACGCGTTCCACCAGAACGTGCGTAATCGCCGGATGAGGGAGGAGATGGCGATGACCAAGATCCGGGACGTCAGCGAGCTTTACGCTCTGGCTGACAAGTGTGCGCGTGCTGAAGAGGGGAGGAGGCTCCCCGGAGAGGATACTGGAGCAGGAGGAACGGATAGCGAGGATGCCGCCCCGGCAAGGAAAAGCCGGCGGCGGAACAACAACAACAAGAAGAAGAACAAGGAGGTACTAGTTGTCGAGCAGTCCGGCAAGGAGGCTGCCGCCAAGAAGACACAGGCTGGTGGCTCTGGCAAGGAGGCCGCCCCTGTAGAGGCTGCCGACAAGCAGGACGGCTCCGACAAGCAGTACTGTAAGATCCACCGCACCAAGGGCCACGATCTCCAGAACTGCAAAAGGGTAGAGTATCTCGTTGAACAGCAGAAGGCTGAATACGAGCGTCGCGACAAGGAGAAGGCCCAAGGAGGCGAGGGAGAGCCCAGCAAGAAGCGGCCGTTCAATGGCCGGGGAGGACGCCGCGGCAAGGCCAAGCAGCGGCAAGGAGACAGACCTCCCCGGGGCCGCGACAAGGATGAAGACGAAGACGATGACGTGGACATGGATGAAGAAGACAACAGCGAGCAGGAGTTCCAGAAGGCAACAGAAGTTCTGTGCGTCGATGGGGGTGCTTCTCTGCACACTTCCCACCACCAACTCAAGCAATGGGTGCGGGAAGTGAATGCAGCTGAGCCACCCGTCGAATCGCGCAGGCTGCTGAAATGGTCCGGCACGCCCATCATCTTCGACCTTGAGGACCACCCTGACCGCACAACTGCGGCCGGGTGCTTGCCGATGTTGGTTTCACCAACTATCCGCAACCTCAGGGTCACCAAGATGTTGGTTGACGGCGGGGCCGGCCTCAACTTGATCTCCTCCGCTGTGATCAAGAAACTGCAAATCCCCGACAGCGAGCTCGAGGAAACCGGGACGTTCCAAGGGATCAACCCGGGAAGGAGCAAGCCGAAGGGGAAGATCACGCTGCCGGTGACCTTTGGCGGAGAGCTTAATTTCAGGACGGAGAGGATCACCTTCGACGTCGCCGATATCCCGTTGCCATACAATGGGATACTTGGCTGTCCTGCGCTCGCCAAGTTCATGGCGGCCTCCCACTATGCTTACAACATGCTCAAGATGCCGGGGCCAATAAGCGTCATCTCTGTCCCCGGCGACAAGAAGGACGTGCTTATTTGCGCCGACAAGATTTACCGGGACGCAGCAGCCGCGGCAGACAGCAACACACTTGCCGCTGAAGCTCCCGGGGGGAAGACCAAGATCAAGTCCGGCAAGAGCTCTGGGGCCCATTCCGGCAAACGCACCTCTTCGGAGTGCTGCGCTGCCATCGAGGACGCACCATCGAGCTCCACCGGCAAGTGCAAGAAAGGAATGGCAGCTCCACCGGCAACCAAGAAGGTGTCCGCCAAGGAGGACGGCACTGGTGGTACTTTCACCATCAGTGCTACGCTCGACCCCAAATAGGAAAGCGCGCTCGTTGCCTTCCTGCGGGCGAATGTCGATGTGTTTGCATGGCAACCATCTGACATCCCCGGCGTTCCCAGGAAGGTAATTTAGCACAAGCTTGCTGTTTGTCCACACGCGCGGCCCGTCAAACAGAAGGTCAGGAAGCAAGCGGTGGAGCGCCAAGAATTCATAGCCGAAGAAATCAAGAAGTTGGAAGCAGCAGGCCTTGTTAGAGGTGTACTACATCCCACGTGGTTGGCTAATCCAGTTGTCGTGCGTAAGGCTAATGGGAAATGGAGACTTTGTATAGACTTCACCGATGTGAATAAAGCTTGTCCCAAGGACCCATTTCCTTTGCCGCGCATTGACCAGATCGTTGACTCCATGGCCGGGTGTGAGTTGCTTTCATTTCTTGATGCATACTCCGGATACCACCATATATTCATGGTTGAGGAAGATGAAGAGAAGGCCGCATTTATTACTCCATGTGGCACATATTGCTTTATACGCATGCCCTTTGGATTGAAGAATGCGGGCTCAACATTTGCAAGGGTGGTCCACACTGCTTTTGAACCATAGATACACAAGAATGTAGAAGCCTGCATGGATGATATAGTGGTCAAGAGCAAGAGTAAGGATACCCTGGTTCAAGATCTAGAAGAAACCTTTGAGAATATGCGCAAGATACAGCTCAAGTTGAACCCCGAGAAGTGCGTCTTCGGAGTCCCCTCCGGCAAGCTCCTCGGATTCTTTGTGTCCCAGAGGGGGATTGAAGCCAATCCCGACAAGATTAAAGCCATCGAGCAGATCGATGCCCCGAAGCGCGTCAAGGATGTACGGAGGCTCGCGGGTTGTGTGGCTGCTCTCAGCAGGTTCATCTCAAAGTCTGCAGAACGCACCCTGCCTTTCTTCAAAATCTTGAAAAAGGCAGGTCCTATGAAATGGACTCCGGAAGCGGAGGCAGCGCTGCGTGACTTGAAATGGTACCTATCCTCCACTCCGATACTTGTCGCACCTAGGCCACAAGAGAAGTTGCTGCTGTACCTAGCGGCAACCAATCAAGTGGTTAGTGATGCGTTAGTAGCGGAGAGGGAGGCAGATGAGGAAACCACATCCCCGGCAAGCGCATCCAGCGACAAGCAGGGGGCTTCCCCGACAAGCTCTGGCCCCGACAAGGACAAGCCTGCGCAGGAACAAGGAGAAGTGCGGAAGAATATGGTACAGCGCCCAGTGTATTTTGTAAGCCCCCTCTTGCAGGGGGCTAGGTCAAGATACTCTGGGGTGCAGAAGTTGCTTTTCGGCCTCCTCATGGCCTCAAGGAAGCTGCGCCATTACTTCCAGGCGCACGAGATAACAGTGGTCACTCGCTTTCCGTTAAAGAGGATACTGCAAAATCCAGAAGCAACAGGCAGGATCGTCGAGTGGGCACTAGAGCTGTCAAGCTTTGGTCTCAAGTTTGAGAGTACCTCAACTATCCAGAGCAGAGCTTTAGTGGAATTCATAGCAGAATGGACTCCAACACCAGATGAAGAAGTTCCAGAGACAAGCATCCCCGTCCAAGAAGCGAACAAAGAGTGGATAATGTACTTTGATGGTGCCTTCTCGCTGCAAGGCGCCGGCGCCGGCGTGTTACTCATAGCGCCCACCGGAGAGCACCTCAAGTACGTTGTTCAAATGCACTTTCCCAAGGAGCAAGCAACAAACAATACTGCTGAGTATGAAGGTTTGCTTGCCGGTCTCAGAATTGCGGCCGAACTTGGGATCAAGAAGCTGATTGTGCGGGGAGATTCGCAATTAGTAGTCCGACAAGTAAACAAGAGTTACCAGAGCCCTTTGATGGAAGCTTATGTCGATGAAGTGAGGAAGCTTGAAGAACACTTTGAAGGCCTACAAATGGAGCACGTTCCAAGAGCTCAAAATGATATCGCAGATGGCCTCTCAAAGTGTGCTGGAATGAAGTTACCTGTGGAACCAGGGACCTTCATGCTCAAGATAACTCAACCATCCGTTACACCGTCAGTCGGGCTAAGCAAGAAGAGGAAGTTGGTCTCCGGCGACTACTTGCCGGCGGATCTTCCTGAAGCCGCCGCCAAGGTCCCCAAGATCAACGACCAAGTTGCTGAGGAACGGTCTGCTCCTGCGGACCCCAGGGTTCGTACAGTTGAAGCAGGCGTTCCCGACAAGTCTTGCCCCGGCAGGCTTGCCGGGGAACACTCAGCTCCGGCAGAGCCACAGGTTCTTATCGTAGAAGCTGAGGTTCCCGCACCAGCCCTGATGCCTTTAGTCCTTGTTGTTGAGCCTCAGGCTCCAGCATGGGTGCAGCAAATCGTCCGTTTTCTTCAAACTGGAGAACTTCCCAAAGAACCAGAAGAGATAGAGAGGATTACCAGGCAGTCAAGTATGTACCAGTTCGTCGGCAATGAACTGTACAGAAGAAGACTCAATGGTGTCAGATTGAAGTGCATTTCCCGGGAAGATGGACAGAAGCTGTTGGCAGAGATACACGGAGGCATATGTGGCCACCACATTGGCGCAAGAGCACTTGCCGGGAAGGCGTTCCGACAAGGTTTCTTTTGGCCAGAAGCCCTCCAAGATGCAACTGCACAAGTAACCAAGTGTGAAGCGTGCCAGTTCCACGCCAAGCAGATTCACCAACCAGCTCAAGCTCTCCAGACGATCCCTTTGTCCTGGCCCTTCTCGGTCTGGGGGCTCGACATCCTCGGCCCCTTTCCCCGCGCAGTCGGGGGCTTTGAGTACTTGTACGTTGCAATCGACAAGTTCACAAAGTGGCCAGAAGTGGAACCAGTAAGAAAGGTGACAGCACAGTCAGCAGTGAAGTTCTTCAGGTCAATCGTTTGCCGTTTCGGAATCCCTAACAGGATCATCACCGACAACGGCACATAGTTCACAAGTCGCACCTTCATGCAGTACGTCCAAGACCTTGGTGCTAAGGTCTGCTTTGCTTCTGTTGCTCACCCGAGGAGTAACGGTCAAGCGGAGAGGGCCAATGCTAAAGTGCTGCGCGGGCTCAAGACAAGAACCTTCGACAGGCTGCATAAGTGCGGAAGAAACTGGATAGAAGAGTTGCCGGCGGCTCTTTGGTCAATCAGAACGACACCAAATCGAGCCACCGGACAGACACCCTTTGCTCTTGTCTATGGAGCAGAGGCAGTTCTCCCCACGGAACTCGTATACGGGTCTCCTCGAGTGCTCGCTTACGACGAGCTCGAGCAAGAGCAACTTCGGCAAGATGATGCATTGCTCCTCGAGGAGGACCGTCTCCAGGCTGCTGTACGAGCTGCTCGATACCAGCAAGCCTTGCGTCGCTATCATAGCCGCAAGGTCAAGGCCAGGAGTCTCGAGGAAGGCGACCTTGTTCTTCGGCGCGTTCAGTCCGCCAAGAATTCCAACAAGTTGACGCCGAAGTGGGAAGGCCCTTATCGGGTGAGACAAGTCACAAGGCCTGGCGCTGTCCGCCTTGAGACCGAAGAAGGCTTACCGGTGAGCAACTCCTGGAACATCGAGCATCTTCGCAAGTTTCACCCGTGAGGCGCGGTTGCCGTGATCCGCTCCGGCAACCACCTTTTGTACAAGTCTTGCCGCTGTTGCATGTAAACCTTTGTACAAAGCCGGGCGCAGACCCCGTGCATCAGTAAAACTTTTGTGCTCCGCACCATTTGTCATTTCATGCTTTTCTTTTTACTTGCATGTATCATCTGACATTTTGTGCAGCACACATCCCAGGTAAGCAGCAACAAGCCGCAAAGCTCCATACTTGTGTTTTCTCCTCCTTTCCTTTCTCTCTTAAACAGAAGAAGTGTTCCTCATGCACAAGTTTGCCGGGGGGAAGGAGATGGTGGTATGGGCCAAGTGCTGTTCAAGGAAGGAAAGCCTTGCCGCCAAGTGCTGTTCAAGGAAGGAAAGCCTTGCCGAGAAGCAAACAGAACACAAAAGATAAGTCACCAAAGTTTGAGCAATTTAAAAAATTTCAAATTCTTAGTTGTCTTCCTTGAACAACCACACTTTGTATGGAAAACCTGTGCGCGGAGGAACCTACCCGTGGCTAGCCGCACCCTTACTTTGTTTTGAGCACGCTCAACGGCTTAAGTGCGCTGCGACAAGTGTCGCGCCCTTACTTCGTTTTCGAGTTCGCTCAACAATCTAAGCGTGCTGCGACTAGCTGCGGCAAGGTTTCTTGCCGGCAAGGGCATTGCTAGCAGGCTGCTAAGAGTCCCGCACTCAGCGCTCGCGGCAAGGGTCCCTTTGCCGGCAAGTTCCCTAAAAGCGTAGGGTGGAGAGCATACAAAGTGAAGGGACTAAACAAGGGAGATAACACTGCGTTGAGTACCCAAAATAAAGTTATATTACAAGATAACTTGCCGCTGATTCTAACCAACTACTACCTATGACTTAATTGACAGTGGCAAGGGAAGTGGAAAGAAAGAAGCCTAGTCCCTACGGTCTCCATCGACCCTCTGGATCCTGCCCGCCTTCGCCACGATGTGGGCAACTTGTGCCTTCAGGGCCTCCTGGTCAGCTTCGGGCGGCAGGGTCCGGAGGACGTTGACGAGGTTGATCTCGGGGTTGCGGTAGACGATCTTCGACAACACCCGCTCCATAGTACCCATACAAAGCCGGCGCGCCTCGTCGGCCAGCTGCGTGGGGATCCTCTCCCGTAGCCGCGCGAGAGCCGGCGCCACTCCTCTGAAGAATAAGCTCAGCTTGGCGCTGTGGGGGGAGGCTCTCGTCGGGGGAGTACACGAGGTGCTCCGCCCTCAACGCCACCATCTCCCTGTCGATGTTGGCGGCGGAGGCGACGAGCTCTTCGGTCCACTGCTCCACCGTCCGCTGGAAGTTGTTTTGCGAGATGGCGGCGCTTTCCAGCAAGGCCCTCTCAGACCGGAGGTATTCCTTCAGCTTCGTTTCGCGGCCCCGGGCGGCGTCTAGCGAGTCGGTGAGAGTGGAAACTTTCAGCTCCAAGTCGGCGATGGAGTCCTTGGCGTCGTTGAGCTCTTTGCCCTTCTAGGAGAGGCGGACTTGCAGCTCCGAGTTGGTGTGGGCGTCCTTCTCCCGCGCCACATTGAGCGCAGCGACCCTGTCCTCACTCGCCTTCAAGTCCGACTCCTTCTGCGCCACCCTGGCCTCCAGATCCCTCTTGGCGGTCTCTGCAGCAGCGGCGGCATCCCTCGCCTCCTACAGAGCCCCGCCAATGGCCTGCTCACGAGCGGTGAGGTCGTCCTCGTGGCTGTCGAGGTCGACCTTTCGCTGGTTGAGTGCTCCCTCCCGCCGAGACAGTTCCTTGGCGGCTAGTCGTTGCTGCTCTTCCACCTCGGCCTTCTCGAGGAGGAACGCTTGATGTGCTCCGGCAAGCTCTTCGCGCTCCTCCGCCAAGTTTCGGAGGGCCGCCTGGTTGGCGGCACGGAGCTCCACGGCACGCTTCTTCAGATCAGCACCGTCCTTGGCAGCCAGAGCCTCTCCAGCTTGGCTTGCCTGGCCTGGTACAAACCCAGGAGTCGACGCAGGAGTCGCTCCTCTTCGGGCTCGTCGCTGCTGCCGGGCGCGTCGACAACCTTCAACCCGGCGGAGGCGAGAACTTCTCCATCGAAGGTCTCCCCCTCCGCAGGTGCCCTTGATGAGGACGCCCACGGGACTTGGATAAAGACCCCGTTGGCGGCCTCCAGATAGACCCCCGACCCAGCCGCATGGGCGGAAGAGTCGGCGGCCGGCGTAGCGTCCGGCGCTCCTGCAGCCTCAGGGCCAGCAGTACGGTCGCCGGACTCTTCCCCAGCTGCCGCGTCAGCGGTCGGGGCACTCTCCTCGGCGGCTGGCTCGTCGGCGCCGGCCATTCCTTCCGCAGCAGTGCCGTCGCCAGCGTCGCCGCGCACCTCCTCCTCGGCGATGGTTTCCGTCTCCATCAGCTCCGGGGCGGGCGGGTCTGACAACAGAAGAAATAGAAAGGAAAAATCATCAAGCAAATATCCAAAAAGAGATGAATCCAAGAAGAAGAAATTACAAGAGTTACCTTCGCGGGCCTCTTCAACAACGGGGTCCCTCGCCGGGGAGTCCTCCCTTGGCGGCGTAGAAGAAGCCCCCGCCGGCGGAGGGCCGCTGGCGCCTTCCCTTGGCGGGGAGTCCACCCTTGTCGGGGTGCTCGCCCTTGGCGGGGTACTCGCCCTTGGCGGAGTACCCATCCTTGGCGGAGCACTGTCCCTTGCCGGGGAGCTCATCCTTGGCGGGGAGGGTGGAACAAGCGGTTCGTCGGGGGCGACCTCTTGGTGCTCCTGCGGCTGCGGCTCCACTTCTGCGCAAGACAACAAAACATTAGCAAGAATAACTACCTCAAGAGCGCCCTACAAACAGAAAAGTGAACAAGGGACTTACGCTGGGGGCTGCGCTGGGGGCAGCGCTGGGGGCTGCTCTCCGGAGCAACGGGCTGGTCCGGCAAGTTTGTCGCTGGCGCATCCCCCGTCGCCGCGGCAGGCTCGTCGTCCTCGAGGTCAACCACAGGAATCTTGGCCCTCTTCGCCATCCTTTGGGTCAAGGTCCTGGAAGACAAACAAGATCAGAGTTAGGCGGAAAGAAATCAGGACAAAAGCAACAAAAATCAAGGAAATTAAAATTACAAGTACTTACTCTTCCTCCTCTTCATCGGAGCTGAGAGCGGAGAAGTCAAACTGCGCCTCACGTGCTCCGGCGCGAGGAGCTGGAGGAGAAGGCTCCCTCGGGCGTTTGGCGGGCTCCGGAGCTGTGGGTTGTGAAGACCCCGCGCCGGTCGTCGCTGAAGACCGAGGGGCGGAAGGAACCCCAGAGCCACTCCGAGAAGATCCCCCTCCGCTTGTTGCTCGGGCACGGGGCGCCTCCTTGACGACCTTGCTCGTCGTGGTGGCGCGCGTCGCCCGGCGCTTCGGCTGCTGTCGGGGCGCCTGTGGCCTCACCGTCTCAGCGGCCTTGCGGAGGCGCTTCTTCTGTTGTGGCGGGGGACTTGGTGTTGACGGAGAATTCTCTGAGGACGAGGAGGTGTCGTCGTCTAGGTTCAGTGACCCGCCCGAGTCTTCGTCGGAATCGCCCGATTCGGCGTCCTCCTCGGCGGGCTCACTGGACTCGGGGCCTTGCCCGGCAGCCTCGCTCGTCCCGGCAGGCTCCCCGGCGGGCTCCCGGGCAAACTCCTCGGGCGCAATCCTCAGCAGCTTGAGGATTTCTTCCTCCTCGGCCTGGCTCACTGCGTCCGCTGCCTCTGCTTCATCCACAGTGTACCCAAATTCACCTGCGGCCGCAGCCGCGGCGGCCTCTTCCATCCTGCTGGCTATGTATGCCAAATCCCGTTCGGTGGTCTCCCGGGTGAGGCCCTTTTTCTCCTCGGGGTTGCGTGGCCGTTCAACCAGGCTGTCGAAGAAGGCCTGGACGGTCTCCTCTGAAGGCATCAGCCAAGTGGGAACAACCCCGTGGGAATCACACTCAGGCATCACCGGTCGGATGGCACTAAGGGCAGTATTGTTGCACAACGGAACTACTCCCCGGGACGGGGTGAACCACTCCTTGTGCTTGGGGTCATGTTTAAACAGCCCCCGGACCATCCCCTTCAGTTCCAAGACGGTGAAGTTATAGTTCAGCCCGGGGCGCAGCCTCATGCGGTCTGCCGCGTTGCCGAACTCCCAAGCAGGTCTCTTCCTTTCCTGCAGAGGGGCAATGCGGCGGCGGAGGAAATCAGCCCCAACTTCACCCACAGTCAGGTTGGCAGCCCGGAGGCGAAGGATCCTAGTAAGGGCGATCTGCAGCTTGTCATCCTCCGGGGCCAAATCGCTCCAATCCTTGCCGCGCACTATTGCAGTCTGGCGCGGCGAGGTAAACTGCTCGGGTGCATCTTCCAGAACCCAGCACCAATCAGCTCTCCACTCTTCCCACTTGCCGCGTAGCTCTCCAATCAAATACACCTCCTTCTTGTTGATCCTGAAGATCCAGGAGATGCCGCCGGAGAGTGGAGATCCGGACTTTACTCTAGGCGTGAAGAAGTGGCGGAAGAGAGCTACATTTGGGTGGACCCCGACGTAGTTCTCGCACAGATGTGCGAAAACGGCCAAAGTGAGGACGGCGTTCGGGGTAAAATCTAAGAGGTGGAATCCATATGTGTTCATCACATCGCAGAAAAATTCTGAATACGGAGGACAGAGACCGCAATGGAAGAATGAGGCGAAGTAGTAGTAACCTCCCGGGAACATGTCGACGGCTACGGCGGGGAGGACTCTGGTGCGGGGATGATCCTTCGTCTCCCTCGCCCAGAACAAGTAATACTTGTCCCGCAGCTCCCTCGCGCCAAGCCTCAGCGGGAAGACCACCATTCTCCTCCGCATGGATGCCAGCTTCGCCGCCTTGTCGGACTTCTCCTTCTTTGCCTGGTCGCTCTTCGCCTTGTCGCTCTTCGGGGCCATGGTGGGGACGGCGGGGGAGGTCGACGGCGCTGCGGATGTTGAAGACGACGGAGGAGATGGTGAACCTCAGCTCTCTGTCGACCTTTGCAGGGGCGGAGAACGGCGGGGGTTTCTGAAGATTGAAGACGCAATGAAGGCAATGGAGGGAAACTGCCCCTGCTTCCTCTGCTTTTAAGGGGGAAGTGGGGGATGTTTCGCATTTTTTCATTAAAGAAGCAGGCCACGATCTCTCCCACGACGCCGCAATCGACGCGTGCTGTTAGGGAGAGATGCGGCAGATGCGGAGTGGGAAACGGCGCGCCGTGGGCCGCGTGTGCCCGTGCACTGTTTTGGGCCTGGCCCAACAGCGCTCGGCACCGTGTATGGACCAGGCCCGGGGGCTCCTGTCGGTGTACTAAAGTAGGGGTGCCTTAGTATCCCGACTTGTGCACGGGCAGTAGCAGCGCCCCATGGTCTGGCTCACCACGCGCCCGCCAAAGCCCACTCTGGCCCCTTTTGAAGCCATTCAAGAACAAAGTATACAAGTCAGAAGATCAAGGCCCCGGCAAGAGGAGCTTGCCGGGAAGGCTGCTCCAAGCCCAAGACCACCCTATTCTCACAAGACCCTGGCAAGAGGAGCTTGCCAGGAAGGCCAAAGAATAATGCTTCAGAAGATATATCGCGGCGCATCGTGCGCCCCGGCAGGACCCGGAGAGCGACAAGCTTCCGGGCCCGGCAAGATAGCAGCCCCGGCAAGGTGCTTGCCGGGGATAGCCTACACTGTGTGCCTGCGCTCCAGGTCATTTGGCCACGCATCGCCCTGGGGCCCTTCCAGGGGCACGTGGCAGATGGCTGTGTAGCCTGGGGTACACGGTGGCAAGCCGCGGTGACGAGACTATCGCCGTGGCGAACGGAGATGCATGGACGTGCGCTTTTGGGGCGACGGCGACGGGCATTCAATGCCCTTGTCCCCCACCGTCAGAGTTAGGTGAAGGCCACTGTTCATACACTGTTCATACACTGTTCCATCTACCACCAAATTTACACTTTTACCCTCCTCTACGTTGACACCTGTCGGGAACCCCTTTGAGCTATAAAAGGAGGCCCATGCACAACGTAGAGGAGGTTCGATCCCGGAAACTCGATCACTCCTACGCTCGGTGTAGCTAGCACTGTAGATCTTCAAGCTCCCGAGCCCGAGAACTCAATACAATCAAGGCAGGAGTAGGGTTTTACGCGTCCGCGCGGCCCGAACCTGGGTAAACTGCCCGCGTGTGCCCCTCGATCCGCTCTTCATGCTCCCTCAGCTCCCTTGCCGTACCGTAGAAAGGGGCTCCGGTCCCATAGGTGTTCGTGGGAGGTCAGTTTCCCCGACACTTGAGTTGTTTTCTGTGCTTCCTACCTTGCCATGTTTTGCTTCCTGTATAGGCTTGTTGTGCATCCTGTGTAGAACTGTCTTGCATCATACTTGGTTGAGCATATTGTCGTGTCTCGTGTGGTGTGTTTACCGTGTTGCTTGTTTCTTTCCGGTTAGCTTCCCTCGTTAGCTTCGGGTTCGTTCCGGAGTTGTGAGGTTCTGTTCAACTATTTCATGGATCTGTTCTTCTTCCTTGCGGGATCTCAGGCATGATGATCATACCCTTGGATACCTTTACTACCATTGCCATGCTTAGTCGTCTCGATGCTATCGTTACATGTCGCGCTACCCATTTTTATGTCAGCCTCTCCTTGTTGCCATGAAACCTCTAACCTTTTGACTCCTTCCTAGCAAAACCACTGTTTGGCTATGTTACCCGCTTGCTCAGCCCCTCTTATAGCGTTGTTAGTTGCAGGTGAAGATGAAGATCGTTCCAGGAGGGAACTTGTTGTTGGAATATCACAATATCTATTATTATTATTATTAACACACCTATATACTGGGCATGGGTGGAAGGCTTGGACTTTTGCTCGGTGTTTTGTTCCACTCATGCCACCTTAGGTGCCGATAAACCGACATTATGTTCCTTGATTTTGCATTCCTTACACGATGGGTATATGGGACCCCTTGACAGTTCGTCCTTGAATAAAACTTCTCCAGCAAGGCCCAACTTTGGTTTTAATTTGCCTCATAATAACAACTTAATTAATTAATTAAATTTGCATAGGGGGTCGCGCCCTCGGGATTCTTTTCTACATAGCAGGGGGGGGGCCAGTGCTGATGGTGTTGGTCCCAAATAGAGTCGTGTGCGGCGCCCCCCCTTAGAAACTTGGGGTTTGGCTGCTGTACGCTGTGCTCATCCGGTCGTGGCCTGAGACGAGATACGCGCGACTACTATCAGGGTGTCGGCACGCCGGGAGGTCTTGCTAGACTTGTTTTACCATTGTCGAAATGTCTTGTGCACCGGGATGCCGAGCTTGATCGGATTTCCCTAAGATAAGGGGTGATGATATTATATTTATCACTTCAGCTAATCGTGAGAGCTAGTGATGGGCTAAGTTGGGACACCCCTGCAGGGTTATAATCTTTCGAAAGCCGTGCCCGCGGTTATGTGGCAGATTGGAATTTGTTAATGTCCGGTTGTAGACAACTTGATAGAGGATCCGAAGTAAAACACACAACTGTGTGAGTAACCGTGACTGTCTCTTTTCACTTTCAGAAGAGAACACGGTGGGGTTATGTTTGACTCGTAGGTAGTTCATGATCTTTAGCGATCACTACTAGTTGAGACCGTTTGCGTAGATGCTCATCTTATTCTTGTACTCGTAAGCTAGCCACCATATTATGCTTAGCCGCTGCTGCAACCTCACCACTTTACCTCTTCCTACCCATAAAGCTTTGCTAGTCTTGATACCCATGGTTATGGGATTGCTGAGTCCTCATGGCTCACAGATACTACAACACCAGATGCAGGTTCAGTCGAGAATGATGCAGGAGCTAGTTCAAGTACTTCACTGGGAGCTCGATGAAGAGTTTGGCCGTATGCGTGTGACGTTTTCGACGATCAGTAGTGGTTTCTACTAGGGGCGATTCGGACCTGTGGCCTTTATGTTTTTGGTATCTTTCTTTTGGACCTTCACCCGTAGTCGGGTTGTGATGTTTTGAATGATGTTTTGCTTATGTAATGTATTGTGTGACGTGGCGAGTGTAAGCCAACTATCCTTTTGCAATTTCATCCCTATTTTTACATGAGTCGTGCAAAGATACCAAACTTGAGATCATTCCAGAACGGGCTTATACCTTTAAGTCGTGCCTCGACACGTAGGAGGTATAGTCCCATCCTGGGCATTACACCAAACCAAACCAATAATTCAAAGAGACTTGCAAGGATATTATGAGCACACATAAAAGTTCAGAGAAGAACCAAATATCTTTCATAGATAACCTTGATCATAAACTCACAATTCATCGGATCTCGACAAACACACCGGAAAAAGAGATTACATCGAATAGATCTCCTTGAATACCGAGGAGAACTTTGTATTGAGATCCAGAGAGAGAGAAGAAGCCATCTAGATACTATCTATGGACACGAAGGTCTGAGGTAAACTACTCACAACTCATGGTGAGGGCGATGATGATGATGAAGGCCTCCGTGATGGATCCCCCTCCCAGAACAGGCTCCAAGATGGGATCTCCACGGGAACAGCAGCTACGGTGGTGGAATTAGGGTTTTCTCTCTGTGTATGGAGTTTCTGGGGTACGTAGGTACATATAGGAAGAAGGGGGGCACCGGGGGCCACAGGGTTGCCCTCGAGGCAGGGGGGCGCGCCCCCCACCCTCGAGGGTGGCCCTTCTGTCTCCTGGCTTGGCCCCGAAGTCTTTCGTGCGTGATTTCCTCTTAAAATATATCTCGCGAAGGTTTAATTCCATTTGGACTCCGTTTGATATTCCTTTTTTGCAAAACCCTGAAACAGGCAAAAAACAGCAATCTGGACTGGGCCTTTGGGTTAGTAGGTTAGTCCCAAAAATGATATAAAAGTGAATGATAAAGCCCATTAAACATCCATGACTTCATAAATAATAACATGGAATAATAAAAAATTATAGATACGTTGGAGACGTATCAAGCATCCCCAAGCTTAATTCCTGCTCGTCCTCGAGTAGGTAAATGATAAAGAAAGAATTTTTGATGTGGAATGCTAACCATTATAGTTTTTCAATGTAATTCTCTTAATTGTGGCATGAATGTTCAGATCCGAAAGATTCTAGACAAAAGTATATATTGACATAAGAAATAACAATACTTCAAGCAATACTAACAAAGCAATAATGTCTTCTCAAAATACTATGGCTAAAGAAATTTATCCCTACAAAATCATATAGTGTTGGCTATGCTCCCTTATTATCACACTAAATATTCATATCATGCACAACCCCGATTTCAGCCAAGCATTTGTTTTCATGCTCTATCTTTTCAAACCTTTCAACTTTCACGCAATACATGAGCGTGAGCCATGGACATAGCACTATGGGTGGAATAGAGGTGGTTGTGGAGAAGACAAAAAGAGGGAGATAGTCTCACATCGACTAGGCGTATCAACGGGCTATGGAGATGCCCATCAATAGATATCTATGTGAGTGAGTAGGGATTGCCATGCAACGGATGCACTAGAGCTAAATATGAATGAAAGCTCAACAAAGAAACTAGTGGGTGTGCATCCAACTTGCTTGCTCACGAAGACCTAGGGCATTTGAGGAAGCCCATCGTTGGAATATACAAGCCAAGTTCTATGACGAAAATTCCCACTAGTATATGAAAGTGACTAAGCATGAGACTCTCTACAATGAAGAACATGGTGCTACTTTGAAGCACAAGTGTGGAAAAAGATAGTAGCAATTGTCCTTTTTTCTTTTTTTCTCCTTTTTTGGGCCTTTCTGTTTTTTTCTTTGGCCTTTCTCCTTTTTTTGCGGAGGGGCTTTATAGATTCAACCTTTCCTCCCATGGGACAATGCTCTAAAAATGATGATCATCACACTTTCATTACAACACGATGTTACAACTCGATACTACAACAACAAAGTATGACTCTATATGAATGCCTCCGGCGGTGTACCGGTATGTGTAATGAAACAAGAGTGACATGTATGATAAATTATGCATGGTGGCCTTGCCACAAATACGATGTCAACCCTGTCTACGGCGGCCGGGCTGGGAGGGGGGCGTGGGCAGGAGGCCGTCGCCCCTGTCTCTCCTGTGGCGAGCTCGTCTACGGTGGGAGGACC
>LR738709.1:60944340-60960209 GCA_902687465.1 Secale cereale | reverse complement strand
CCCGGGGCCCCCGTGGCGCCCCTGGGATCCGGACAGAGGCAGCAGCCGCGGGAGGCCTCGGTGCGTTCGACGACTCTCAGAGGTACCTCTGCTGCTTCTGTTCAGTTGGGCTCTGTTGGGGGTTGGGCAGGAGGCCACACGAGATCATTGCTTTTGGAGGGATCCCGGATCCTGTTTCTGAAGGACGAAGGATGAGTAGTCGATTCTAGGATAAGCCGGATGTTGATGACATGCAGCTAAGGTGCGCTATGAGGGCGGCCAAGCTTCGTGACATGGAGGTCACTACTGGTATGTCGGTCAATACATCCAGTTCTATTCTGCATTTTTCCAATGATGAGATTGTTCACAATGCAAATCAACTAGGAGTTTCACTAGGTAATAATGATAGTGAAATTACTAGATCAGTCAATGATATCCTGGATCTCGAAGCGGACCGCGCTTTAGACATGATTCATAACTTAGCAGCCGTTAAACACATGAACGATTCCGACATAGATGCGTTGGGAGTCAGGGCTCTTGATAGTCTATGTGCGGATCTTGCCCCTTCATCCCATGAGACAGTAGAGGAAGAGGGATGCAGTTCCCCAAGGGAATCTACCCTTGCAGATGCTCCGGATGTGAGGATCACTGAGTCCGGTTATGAGGACAGGATGGCGGAGCTAAATAAGCCTAAGCGGAAGTGGAAACAGAAGATTTATCCAGTTTCGGCTGTGCGTAGAAGCGCTAGGATCTGTACCTCTAAAAAAATTTCATGATGAGATATGAGAGGAATTTTTTGGAATAGCAGAGGTCTTAAAGACTTGGCTAAAAGAAGGTTTCTAGCGGAAGCGTCCATTGAACACCAATTGGATTTTATTGCTCTTTCAGAAACTGGAAGGGACAATTTCACCACACAGTTCCTTTCCACTTTAGCTGGAGGTATCAATTTTGACTGGCATTGCCTACCTCCAAGAGGGAGGTCCGGTGGGATCTTACTTGGGGTTAAATGCGCTTCTTTGGAAGTCCGAAGTGTGGTCATGGGAGATTTTGCAGTAAAGTTTCGGGTCAGATCAAAGGAAGATGGGTTTGATTGGGCATTGGTGGCAGTGTATGGTGCCGCGCAGCCAGAACTCAAACCAGATTTTTTGGCTGATCTTGTCCGTATCTATGGTAGTGAGCAGCTCCCAATCCTGGTAGGGGGTGACTTTAATATTATTAGGAGGCGGGAGGAAAAGAATAATGACAATTTTGATGGCAGATGGTTGTTTATGTTCAACACCATTATCGAAAGCCTAGATCTTAGAGAGATAGAGCTTTCTTGTAGGAAGTTCACTTGGGCGAATACGTTGCCAAACCCGACATTTGAGAAGCTAGATCGAGTTCTCGCTAGCATCGAATGGGAGCAGAAGTTTCCCCTAGTAACAGTCCAAGCGCTATCACACGCAATCTCGAACCACACACCGTTGCTCGTTGATTCTGGCAAGGCTACTCATGTGGGGAATAAGAACACTTTTTCTTTCGAATTAGCGTGGTTTTAAAGAGAAGGGTTCATGGATCTGATAGCAAAGGAATGGGCTAAAGATTCAGGAAGGGGATCCCCTGTGGAGAGATGGCAGAATTGAAGGAAATATGCCCTAGAGGCAATAATAAAGATGATTATTTGTATTTCCTTATATCATGATAAATGTCTTTTATTCATGCTAGAATTGTATTAACCGGAAACTTAGTACATGTGTGAATACATAGACAAAACAGTATGTCCCTAGTATGCCTCTACTAGACTAGCTCATTAATCAAAGATGGTTATGTTTCCTAGCCATAGACATGAGTTGTCATTTGATCAACGGGATCACATCATTAGGAGAATGATGTGATGGACAAGACCCATCCGTTAGCATAGCACTATGATCGTTTAGTTTTACTGCTATTGCTTTCTTCATGACTTATACATGTTCCTATGACTATGAGATTATGCAACTCCCGAATACCGTAGGAACACCTTGTGTGCTATCAAACGTCACAACGTAACTGGGTGATCATAAAGATGCTCTACAGGTGTCTCCGAAAGTATTCGTGGTGTTGGCATAGATCAAGATTAGGATTTGTCACTCCGAGTGTCGGAGAAGTATCTCTGGGCCCTCTCGGTAACACACATCATAATAAGCCTTGCAAGCAAAAGACTAATGAGTTAGTCACGAGATAATGTGTTACGAAACGAGTAAAGAGACTTGCCGGTAACGAGATTGAACTAGGTATAGAGATATCGACGATCGAATCTCGGGCAAGTAACATACCGATGACAAAAGGAACAACATATGTTGTTATGCGGTTTGACCGATAAAGATCTTCGTAGAATATGTAGGAACCAATATGAGCATCCAGGTTCCGCTATTGGTTATTGACCGGAGATGAGTCTCGGTCATGTCTACATAGTTCTCGAAGCCGTAGGGTCCGCACGCTTAACGTTTGATGACGATCGGTATTATGAGTTTATGAGTTTTGATGTACCGAAGGAGTTCGGAGTCCCGGATGAGACCGGGGACATGACGAGGAGTCTCGAAATGGTCGAGACGTAAAGATCGATATATTGGACGACTATATTCGGACATCGGAAAGGTTCCGAGTGATTCGGGTATTTTTCGGAGTATATGGGCCTTATTGGGCCATACGGGAATAGAGGAGAAAGGCCAAAAGGAAGGAGGCGCGTGCCCCCCCTCTGGTCCGAATTGGACAAGGGGTGCAACCCCCTTTTCCTTCCCCCTCTCCACCTCTTTCCTTCTCTCCTACTCCGAAAAGGAAAGGGGAATCCTACTAGGACTTGGGAGTCCTAGTAGGACTCCCCACACTTGGCGCGCCCCCTCTAGGGCCGGCCTCTCCCTTTCTCCTTTATATACGGGAGCAGGGGGCACCCTAGGACACACAAGTTGAATTGTTCCAGCCGTGTGCGGTGCCCCCCTCCACAGAAACACACCTCGGTCATACCGTCGCAGTGCTTAGGCGAAGCCCTGCGCCGGTAGATACATCATATCCGTCACCACGCCGTCGTGCTGACGAAACTCTCCCGTGAAGCTCAACTGGATCAAGAGCTCGTGGGACGTCATCAAGCTGAACGTGTGCTGAACGCGGAGGTGCCGTACGTTCGGTGCTTGATCGGTTGAATCGCGAAGAAGTTCGACTACATCAACCGCGTCACTTGACGCTTCCGCTTCCGGTCTACGAGGGTACGTAGACACACTCTTCCCTCTCGTTGCTATGCATCTGGTAGATAGATCTTGCGTGATCGTAGGAAAATTTTAAAATACTACGTTCCCCAACAGTGGCATCATGAGCCAGGTCTATGCGTAGATGATATGCACGAGTAGAACACAATGAGTTGTGGGCGATACTGGTCATACTGCTTACCAGCATGTCATACTTTGCTTCGGCGGTATTGTGAGATGAAGCGGCCCGGACCGACATTATGCGTACGCTTACGCGAGACTGGTTTCACCGTTACGAGCACTCGTTGCTTAAAGTAGACTGGCGGGTGTCTGTCTCTCTCACTTTAGCTGAATCAAGTGTGGCTACGCCCGGTCCTTGTGAAGGTTAAAACATCACATACTTGACGAAACATCGTTGTGGTTTTGTATGCGTAGGTAAGACCGGTTCTTGCTAAGCCCGTAGCAGCCATGTAAAATTTGCAACAACAAAGTAGAGGACGTCTAACTTGTTTTTGCAGGGCATGTTGTGATGTGATATGGTCAAGACATGATGAGTTATACGGTTTTGTATGAGATGATCATGTTTTGTAATGTTATCGGCAACTGGCAGGAGCCATATGGTTGTCGCTTTATTGTATGAAATGCAATCGCCATGTAATTGCTTTACTTTATCACTAAGTGGTAGCGATAGTCGTAGAAGCAATAGTTGGCGAAACGACAACGATGCTACGATGGAGATCAAGGTGTCGCGCCGGTGACGAAGGTGATCATGACGGTGCTTTGGAGATGGAGATCAAAAGCACAAGATGATGATGGCCATATCATGTCACATATTTTGATTGCATGTGATGTTTATCTTATTATGCTTCTTATTTTGCTTAGAACAACGGTAGCATTATAAGATGATCCCTTACTAAATTTCAAGGTATAAGTGTTCTCCCTGAGTATGCACCGTTGCGAAAGTTCGTCCTGCCGAGACACCACGTGATGATCGGGTGTGATAAGCTCTACGTTCAAATACAACGGGTGTAAGCCAGTTTTGCACATGCAGAATACTCGGGTTAAACTTGACGAGCCTAGCATATGCAGATATGGCCTCGGAACACTGGAGACCGAAAGGTCGAGCGTGAATCATATAGTAGATATGATCAACATAAGATGTTCACCATTGAAACTACTCCATCTCACATGATGATCGGACATGGTTTAGTTGATTTGGATCACGTGATCATTTAGATGACCGGAGGGATGTCTATCTAAGTGGGAGTTCTTAAGTAATATGATTAATTGGACTTTAATTTATCATGAACTTAGTCCTGGTAGTATTAGCATATCTATGTTGTAGATCAATAGCTCGCGATGTTGCTCCACGTTTATTTTTTATATGCTCCTAGAGAAAACCAAGTTGAAAGATGTTAGTAGCAATGATGCGGAATTGTTCCGTGATCTGAGGATTATCCTCATTGCTGCACAGAAGAATTATGTCCTTGATGCACCGCTAGGTGACAGACCTTTTACAGGAGCAGATGTAGACGTTATGAACGTTTTGACAAAAGCTCGATATGATGACTACTTGATAGTTTAGTGCACCATGCTTTACTGCTTATAACCGGGACTTCAAAAATGTTTTGAAACGCCACGGAGCATATGAGATGTTCCAAGAGTTGAAATTAGTATTTCATACTCATGCCCGTGTCGAGAGGTATAAGACCTCTGACAGTACTTTGCCTACTAGATGGAGGAGAATAGCTCAGCCAGTGAGCATGTGCTCAGATTGTCTGGGTAGTACAATTGCTTGAATCAAGTGGGAGTTAATCTTCCAGATAAGATAGTAATTGACAAAGTTCTCTAGACACTATCACCAAGTTAGTAGAACTTCGTGATGAACTATAATATGCAAGGGATGACGAAAGTAATTCCCGAGCTCTTCACGATGCTGAAATCGGCGAAGGTAGAAATCAAGAAAGAGCATCAAGTGTTGATGGTTAACCAGACCACTTGTTTCAAGTAAAGGGCAAAGGGATAGAAAGGGAACTTCAAGAAGAATGACAAGCAAGTTGTCACTCCCGTGAAGAAACCCAAAGCTAAACTCAAGCCTGAAACTAAGTGCTTCTACTGCAAAGGAAATGGTCACTAGAAGTGGAACTGCCCTAGATATTTGGCGGATAAGAAGGATGGCAAAGTGAACAAAGGTATATTTGATATACAAATTATTGATGTGTATTTTACTAGTGTTCATAGCAACCCCTCGGTATTTGATATTGGTTCAGTTGCTAAAGAGTAGTAACTCGAAATGGGAGTTGCATAATGAACAGAAACTAGTTAAAGGATGAAGTGACGATGTGTATTGGAAGTAGTTCCAAGATTGATATGATCATCATCGCACACTCCCTATACTTTAGGGATTAGTGTTGAACCTAAATAAGTGTTATTTGGTGTTTGTGTTGAGCATGAATATGATTTGATCATGTTTATTGCAATACGGTTATTCATGTAAGTTAGAGAATAATTGTTGTTCTGTTTACATGAATAAAACCTTCTATGGTCATACACCCAATGAAAATGGTTTGTTGGATCTCGATCGTGTGATACACATATTCATAATATTGAAGCCAAAATATGCAAGGTTAATAATGATAGTGCAACTTATTTGTGGCGCTGCCGTTTAGGTCATATTGGTGTAAAGCGCATGAAGAAACTCCATAGTGATGGACTTTTGGAATCACTTGATTATGAATCACTTGGTGCTTGCGAACCATGCCTCATGGGCAAGATGACTAAAACTCCGTTCTCCGGAACCGTGGAGCGAGCAACAGAGTTGTTGGAAATCATACATACTGATGTATGCGGACCAATGAGTGTTGAAGCTCGCGGCAGGTATCATTATTTTCTGACCTTCACTGATGATTTGAGCAGATATGGGTATATCTACTTAATGAAGCACAAGTCTGAAACATTTGAAAAGTTCAAAGAATTTCAGAGTGAAGTGGAGAATCATCGTAACAAGAAAATAAGAGTTTCTACGATATGATCGTAGAGGTAAAATATTTGAGTTAGCGAGTTTGGCCTTCAATAAAAACAATGTGAAATAGTTTCACTACTCACGCCACCTGGAACACCACAGTGTAATGGTGTGTCCGAACGTCATAACCATACTTTATTAGATATGGTGCGATCGATGATGTCTCTTACCGATCTACCACTATCGCTTTTGGGGTTACGCATTAGAGACAGCTACATTCACGTTAAATAGGGCACCATCTAAATCCGTGGAGATGACACCGTATGAGCTGTGGTTTGACGAGAAACCTAAGCTGTCATTTCTTTAAGTTTGGGACTGCGATGCTTATGTGAAAAAGTTTCAACATGATAAGCTCGAACCCAAATCGGAGAAGTAAATCTTCATAGGATACCCAAAAAGAAACTGTTGGGTACACCTTCTATCACAGATCCTAAGGCAAGGTCTTTGTTGCTAAGAGTGGATCCTTTCTAGAGAAGGAGTTTCTCTCGAAATAAGTGAGTGGGAGGAAAGTAGAACTTGATGAGGTAATTGTACCTTCTCCCGAATTGGAAGGTAGTACATCACAGAAACTCATTCCAGTGATTCCTACACCAATTAGCGAGGAAGCTAATGATGATGATCATGAAACGTCAGATCAAGTTTCTGCTGAACTTCGTAGATCAACCAGAGTTCGTTCCGCACCAGAGTGGTACGGCAACCCAGATCTGGAAGTCATGTTACTAGACCATGATGAACCTACGAACTATGAGGAAGCGATGATGAGCCCAGATTCCGCAAAATGGCTTGAGACCATGAAATCTGAGATGGGATCCATGTATTTGAACAAAGTATGGACTTTGGTTGACTTGCCCGATGATCGGCAAGCCATCGAAAATAAATGGATCTTCAAGAGGAAGACCGACGCAAACGGTAATGTTACTGTTTACAAAGCTCGACTTGTTGCGAAAGGGTTTCGACAAGTTCAAGGAGTTGACTACGATGAGACTTTCTCACCCGTAGCGATGCTTAAGTCTGTCCGAATCATGTTAGTAATTGCCGTATTTTGTGAAATCTGGCAAATGGATAACAAAACTGCATTCTTTAATGGATTTATTAAAGAAGACTTGTATATGATGCAACCAGAAGGTTTTGTCAATCCTAAAGGTGCTAACAAAATGTGCAAGCTCCAGCGATCCATCTATGGACTGGTGCAAGCATCTCGGAGTTGGAATATACGCTTTGATAAGTTGATCAAAGCATATAGATTTATACAGACTTGCGGTGAAGCCTGTATTTACAAGAAGTGAGAGGGAGTACTACAACCTTTCTGATAAGTATATGTGAATGACATATTGTCGATCGGAAATGATGTAGAATTTTCTGGAAAGCATAAAGGAGTGTTTGAAAGGAGTTTTTCAAAGAAAGACCTTGGTGAAGCTGCTTACATATTGGGCATCAAGATCTATAGAGATAGATCAAGACGCTTGATAAGACTTTCGATGAGTACATACCTTGATAAGATTTTGAAGTAGTTCAAAATGGATCAGTCAAAGAAGGAGTTCTTTCCTGACTTGTAAGGTGTGAAGTTGAGTAAGACTCAAAGCCAGACCACGGCAGAAAAATATAGAGAGAATGAAAGTCATTCCCTATGCCTCAGCCATAGGTTCTATAAAGTATGCCATGCTGTGTACAAAACACGTTGTGTACCTTGCCATGAGTTTGACAGGGAGGTACAATAGTGATCCAGGAGTAGATCACTGTACAGCGGTCAAAATTATCCTTAGTAATTGGATGACTAAAGAAAATATTTCTCGATTATGGAGGTGATAAAGAGTTCGTCGTAAAGGGTTACGCCGATGCAAGCTTTGACACTAAATCCAGATGACTCTAAGTATCAATCTGGATGCGTATTGAAAGTGGGAGCAATTAGCTAGAGTAGCTCCATGCAGAGCATTGTAGACATAGAAATTTGCGAAATACATACGGATCTGAATGTGACAGACCCGTTGACTAAACTTCTCTCACAAGCAAAACATGATCACACCTTATTACTCTTGGGTATTAATCACATAGCGATGTGAACTAGATTATTGACTCTAGTAAACCCTTTGGGTGTTGGTCACATGGTGATGTGAACTATGGGTGTTATTCACATAACGATGTGAACTATCGGTATTAAATCACATGGCGATGTGAGCTAGATTATTGACTCTAGTGCAAGTGGGAGACTGAAGGAAATATGCCCTAGAGGCAATAATAAAGACGATTATTTGTATTTCCTTATATCATGATAAATGTCTTTTATTCATGCTAGAATTGTATTAACCGGAAACTTAGTACATGTGTGAATACATAGACAAAACAGTATGTCCCTAGTATGCCTCTACTAGACTAGCTCATTGATCAAAGATGGTTATGTTTCCTAGCCATAGACATGAGTTGTCATTTGATCAACGGGATCACATCATTAGGAGAATGATGTGATGGACAAGACCCATCCGTTAGCATAGCACTATGATCGTTTAGTTTTACTGCTATTGCTTTCTTCATGACTTATACATGTTCCTATGACTATGAGATTATGCAACTCCCGAATACCGTAGGAACACCTTGTGTGCTATCAAACGTCACAACATAACTGGGTGATCATAAAGATGCTCTACAGGTGTCTCCGAAAGTATTCGTGGTGTTGGCATAGATCAAGATTAGGATTTGTCACTCCGAGTGTCGGAGAAGTATCTCTGGGCCCTCTCGGTAACACACATCATAATAAGCCTTGCAAGCAAAAGACTAATGAGTTAGTCACGAGATAATGTGTTACGAAACGAGTAAAGAGACTTGCCGGTAACGAGATTGAACTAGGTATAGAGATACCAACGATCGAATCTCGGGCAAGTAACATACCGATGACAAAAGGAACAACGTATGTTGTTATGCGGTTTGACCGATAAAGATCTTCGTAGAATATGTAGGAACCAATATGAGCATCCAGGTTCCGCTATTGGTTATTGACCGGAGATGAGTCTCGGTCATGTCTACATAGTTCTCGAACCCGTAGGGTCCGCACCCTTAACGTTTGATGACGATCGGTATTATGAGTTTATGAGTTTTGATGTACCGAAGGAGTTCGGAGTCCCGGATGAGACCGGGGACATGACGAGGAGTCTCGACATGGTCGAGACGTAAAGATCGATATATTGGACGACTATATTCGGACATCGGAAAGGTTCCGAGTGATTCGGGTATTTTTCGGAGTATATGGGCCTTATTGGGCCATACGGGAATAGAGGAGAAAGGCCAAAAGGAAGGAGGCGCGTGCCCCCCCCTCTGGTCCGAATTGGACAAGGGGTGCAGCCCCCTTTTCCTTCCCCCTCTCCACCTCTTTCCTTCTCTCCTACTCCTAAAAGGAAAGGGGAATCCTACTAGGACTTGGGAGTCCTAGTAGGACTCCCCACACTTGGCGCGCCCCCTCTAGGGCCGGCCTCTCCCTTGCTCATTTATATACGGGGGCAGGGGGCACCCTAGGACACACAAGTTGAATTGTTCCAGCCGTGTGCGGTGCCCCCCTCCACAGAAACACACCTCGGTCATACCGTCGCAGTGCTTAGGCGAAGCCCTGCGCCGGTAGATACATCATATCCGTCACCACGCTGTCGTGCTGACGAAACTCTCCTGTGAAGCTCAACTGGATCAAGAGCTCGTGGGACGTCATCAAGCTGAACGTGTGCTGAACGCGGAGGTGCCGTACGTTCGGTGCTTGATCGGTTGAATCGCGAAGAAGTTCGACTACATCAACCGCGTCACTTGACGCTTCCGCTTCCGGTCTACGAGGGTACGTAGACACACTCTTCCCTCTCGTTGCTATGCATCTGGTAGATAGATCTTGCGTGATCGTAGGAAAATTTTAAAATACTACGTTCCCCAACAAGAATAAGATTAGGCATCTACGTATATTTCTTCGTGGATGGGCTAAGCATATGCATGGGATGTATAAGGTTGAAAAGGAAAGGCTCCTTGTACTTATTCAATCCCTAGACTTAAAAGCCGAGTCCACTATTTTAGATACCAGTGAGCTGGAAGTTAAAGTGGAGGCGGAGACAAGACTGAAAGAGCTTCTTCGAGAGGAGGAATTGAAGTGGGCTTTGTAGGCCAAAATTCGCAAAATAGTCCAAGGGGACGACAACACTCAATTCTTTCATTTGATTGCTAATGGCAAGCACAGAAAGAAGAGGATATTTTAGCTTGAGCAGGATGAGGGGACGATTGTAGGACAAGAAAACCTTAAGGTTTATATAACCAATTATTATAAATAGCTGTTTGGGCCTCCGGAGGATAACTTTGTATCCTTGGATGAGTCCCGGGTTGAGGATGTCCCTCAATTCTCGGCGGATGAGAATGATATTTTGACCGCCCCATTTTCGGAGAAAGAGGTGTTTGAAGCCATTTCACAAATGAAGAACAATAAGGCTCCAGGTCCGGATGGTTTTCTGGCGGAGTTTTATAAAAGATGCTGGCATATTGTTAAAGGGGATTTGTTACCGATGTTCCATGATCTTTTCTCTGGACAGCTTCAGTTGTTTCAGTTAAATTTTGGAATGATCACTTTGCTCCCTAAGAAAACAGAGGCCGTTCGTATTGAGCAGTTCAGACCTATTTGTCTTCTTAATGTAAGCTTCAAAATTTTCACCAAGGTTGGGACTAATAGGCTCACGCAAATTGCGCACACTGTGGTGCAGCCGTCCCAAACTGCTTTCATGCCAGACAGAAACATCCTAGAAGGGGTTGTCGTCCTGCATGAAACGCTCCATGAAATCCACACGAAAAAACTGGACGGAGTTGTTTTCAAGGTGGACATTGAGAAAGCGTACGATAAGGTCAAATGGCCTTTCCTTCAACAGGCTTTGCGTATGAAAGGTTTTGATCAGGCCTGGAGACACCAGGTAGACTCTTTCACGCAAAAAGGAAGCGTTGTAATTAAAGTGAATGATGACATAGGTCACTACTTCCAAACACACAAAGGTCTCATGATACGTCCAAAACGTATCTATAATTTCTGCTTGCTCCATGCTTCTTTTATGTGATGTTGCTATGATATTGATGCACTTCCATACACTTTTGATCATATTTGGACTAACCTATTAACTCAGTGCACCACAGTGCCAGTTCCTGTTTTCTGCTGTTTTTCTATTTCAGGTTTCCCCCATATTAAAAGTGCTCTAAAAATTCCGGGAAAAATACAGGAAAAATCAGCGTACAGGAAGCTTCGAGAAAAACCAAAGCGGGGCCAGAGGGGAGCCAGGGGTGGCCCAGGCGGCCACCTGGCACGGCCCCACCCCTAGCCGCGCCAGGGGGGCGCCTGGGGCCCCAACTCTGCCTCTGGTTGCCCCCCTTCGCATATATATTCCTCGCGTCGAGGAAACCCTGATTCCAAAACCCTTTTCTCCAGAAGCAATTCCGATCTCCGCCGCCATCGCCACCAAGTTTCGGGGGACCAGAATTCTTGTGCCGGCATCCTGCCGGGACGGGGAAGTGCCCCCGGATTCATCTCCATCGACGTTGCTTCCTCCCTCCATGATGCAGGAGTAGTTCCTCCTCGGGGCTGAGGTTTCTACCAGTAGCTATGTGGTCAATTCTCTCTCCCATGATGTGATCTTCGTTGTGATCATAGGCTATGTTAATCCAGGGTGATCCCATGATATTTCCCCTTCCTCTATGTATTGGATTGATGTACTCGCTTGTCTTTATCTAGTATAATCCTCGAGACCAAGGTGACAGCGGTCTATTGGACATGGATTAGAAGAATATTTTCATGAGTGATTTCCTCTTTTGTGTGTTGATTGAAGATTGAGAGTCTCTTGGTGCTTGTCTTTGACTATCCTTGAGATATGTTGTGGTGATTGTGGTACTCTCTTTGGATGGCCGCGGTGACATTGGGAAATCCATAGATTGAGAACTACGAACTTTGAGGTGTGCTTATGTAGCCCTACATAATTCTCGTCCTCTCTTGACCACAAAGGAATGACCTCCGAGTGCGTCTCCATTGCATGTTTTATGGGAAATATCAGGTGATTAGATTATGTTAATGTTGTTGGGAGTTGCCACTAGTGAAAGTATGAAGCCTAGGCCTTGTTTCCACCGTTGCAATACCATTTGTGCTCACGTTTACCACTTGTTTGCTTGCTGCACTTTTTATTACAGATTTATATTACTTTGCTTTGCCACTCCTATCATCCATATTTTACCATCTCTTCGCCGAACTAGTGCACCTATACAACTCCTAGTTGTATTAGGTGTGTTGGGGACACAAGAGACTTCTTGTATCTTAGTTGCAGGGTTGCTTGAGAGAGACCATCTTCAACCTCTACTTCCCTGAGTTCGATAAACCTTAGGTCATCCACTTGAGGGAAATTGCTGCTGTCCTACAAACCTCTGTGCTTGGAGGCCCAACATAGTCTACAAGAATAGAAGCGTGTGTAGACATCAAGCTATTTCTAGCGCCGTTGCCGGGGAAGTAAGTGTTTGAAGGTATATCTTTAGATCTTGCAATTAAATCTTTTCGTTTCTTGTTTTTAGTTTCACTAGTTATGTTTATGGAAAACCGCACTCTTAGTTCGCTGCTTGGGGAAGGCCGCTTTACCACACCCGTGGTAGAGAAGTCTCCTCCACCTACTGAATGTATCCCGTTCCAAATACCACTTGGGATAATTGAAATGATTAGGAATGATTGTTATGATGGGACAGTCAATCCTAGTATTCATTTGTTGAAACTTACAGAACTTTGTGAGTTGTTTAAGGTTTCAGGTTTGACAAGAGATGGAGTCATGAGGAAATTATTTGCCTTGTCACTGAAAGGAAAAGCATTGGAATGGTATAGGCTACTAGATGACTCTCACCTGCTGGATTGGGAAGAGATCCAGTCTCTCTTTTACTCCAAGTTTTATCCTCTTCATGAAGTCTATGAGAATAGGAATTATGTTTATAATTTCTATCCTCATGACGGAGAGAGCATAGCTCAAGCTTGGGGGAGACTGAAAACGTTAATGCTAAAGTTTCCTAACCATGGGCTCCCCAAAGATATGATTATTACTAATTTCTATGCGAGGCTCTCTCGACAGGATAAAGATTTGCTCGATGCTTCCTCTATGGGTTCTTTCACAAACGAAAAGATTGATGCTAAATGGGAACTGTCAGGGATACGGTTAGTAAGTATAAACCGGATGTTGTAAACCGGTTTAGTTATGTTGTACTTGGTTCATTATTTTAGTAGAGATTACGGCCTATGAGATTTCAAGGCCCATGTATAGAAATACGGTTGTAAACCGCCAAGGAGATATAACTTGGGAGATAAGAAAGAAAGGACAGAGACCGAGGCGGACACGATTATGAGCCGGCCTCGGGATTCTGTAAACCGGACCAGGCGTCACCTCTATATAAAAGGGACGGCCCGGCACCGGTTCAAGGACAAGCAACAATCGATACGTCGAGACGCAGGCAAGCGATTCCGCTCCCTGTAAACCGACGCCCAAGCAATACCAAACCAACTAGACGTAGGCTTTTACCTTCTCAAAGGGGCCGAACTAGTATAAAATCTTCTGTGTCCTTTGTGCGCCATGAACCCTTTCAAGCTAACCCGTGCGATGGTTCCATCATCAAGTCCGTTAAACCGGACATCTGCCGTGTTAATTCCACGACAGTTGGCGCCCACCGTGGGGCTCGCGCACGATGGTTTCGAGTTCTTGAAAGGCGGCTTCGAAGGGTTAAAGGGCTACGCGGTCGGCCGGATGACCAAGAGTCGTCGCGGCCGGATCTACATCGACGACGCGGGTTGGGGACCGGAGGCCGATTCAATCGAATACGGGTACCGGGTCCCCTTCGGCAGCATCCAAGTCTTCATCGGAAAAATTGGCGAACCGGGACCTGAGCCGGACACCCTCCCCAGCATCGTCGAGCCGGCTCAGCGGGCGAGATCGCCCCGGATCCAATCTGCTATGAGGCATGTGTTTGTGGGGGCAATCCACGAAGGTCGGACCGAGGACGGTTCGGAATCTGATGGGGCAACAGTCATCTACTCAGATGGCGAATCTTCATCCGGGGAAACTGAATCTCTGTATCAGTTGCGGGACGGCCGGTCTGAGGGCGAGTCCGATGGGAACAGTATTCCGGACCCCTTTGACCCGCCAAACCGGGTGGCGGTCTTCATGGCCGGTTCACAACCCCCGGTGAACGGAACAACAGCGGAAACCGGCGCAGGGGGAAGCGGTTCAAATCCCCCCCCTCACGGAAGTTCTATCCACCTTGATCGAAGAGCTCGCAGCTAAAGCGGTAGAGGTCGTGGCTCCAGCAGACAAGGTGCAGCATGATGCAGTGCTTCTTCAGTTAACGGCCCGGATCAATCAATTGAAGGAGGATTTAAAGGCAGAAGGAGAGATGTTAGCTATCAGGCAAGCGGAATTGGATGATCAAGCTTTTCACTTGAGGATGGAGCAAGCTTCGGTGGAGGCAGTCAGGGGGAGAAAGTATCGATCCCGCCTACCGCCGGGTTACGAATCTGCGAATTTGTTTAGAACCCCGGGAACGGGGGCTAGCAATGATCCGGCTTTAAACCGGAGGAGTCCGCCGGTTCAGGAGGAGCCGGTTCTGCAGCCCATTGCCGAACGAGAGCGGCGGGTTGCATCGGTGCCTTATGTGCCTGTCCCTCCGGGTCATTATTCAAACCCTGTGGATAATATTGCTGCTGCGGCCGCACGGTTGGCCGCTTTACCCGCAGAAGGAACATCTCCGGTGGCGATAGAGGCGCGCAGGGTCCAGAAGCTGCTTAATACGGCATTAATACAGCATCAAGCATATTCTCATAGCAGGGAGAGGTTGCATTCAACACCACGTCCCAATCGAAGTTACACCAGACATTGGGAAGAACCTGAAGTTTCTAGCAGTGAACGGAGGAGGCAACAGCGTATGCAGAATAATCCGGCGGGGGCAGAGATACCGACCCCGGATCAAAACCGGCCTAGATCGGAGGCCCGAGAGGAGATCCGCCAGTCGACGCCGGCTTACGCCGGCTTACGCCTATGTGGAAGCCATCAACGAAGAATCAAGGCAAGATAGTTTGGATCGGTTGGATGAAGAACGTGACATAGCTGCAGCACGGTCGGCGATTTATCAGCAAGACCTGCGCAGATATCACAGCCGCCGGATCAGAACAAGGACATTCCAGGAGGGTGACTTGGTGCTCCGGCTTATCCAAGATCAAACGGACATGCACAAACTATCCCCGCCATGGGAAGGGCCCTTTGTCATCAGCAAAAATTTACACAACGGATCATACTATTTGGTGGACATTCGAGAGCACAAAGATTCACGGACATCAGAAGAGGAGACAAAAAGGCCATGGAACATTGCTCATCTACGGCCATATTACACTTAAGCCATAGGCTCCCATGTATCCTATATATATATATTATGGAATAATGAATAAACCGGCACCCTCGGAAAACCGGGGGCCCAGCCCTTTTTTCCACATATATCGAATTTGCAGCACATATCTATATCAGATTGTTATCAAAGAATCGTATCTCAATGTTGGCTGGTTTTTAGAAATTAACCTTTGCAGGGTGTATGAAGGAGCGGCAGAATTCACCGGAATATGAGCTCTTATCCGGTTCAAGGAAGGGAAAACTTCACAACAAAAA
>LR738709.1:60874458-60939116 GCA_902687465.1 Secale cereale | reverse complement strand
GATGTTGTAAACCGGTTTAGTTATGTTGTACTTGGTTCATTATTTTAGTAGAGATTACGGCCTATGAGATTTCAAGGCCCATGTATAGAAATACGGTTGTAAACCGCCAAGGAGATATAACTTGGGAGATAAGAAAGAAAGGACAGAGACCGAGGCGGACACGATTATGAGCCGGCCTCGGGATTCTGTAAACCGGACCAGGCGTCACCTCTATATAAAAGGGACGGCCCGGCACCGGTTCAAGGACAAGCAACAATCGATACGTCGAGACGCAGGCAAGCGATTCCGCTCCCTGTAAACCGACGCCCAAGCAATACCAAACCAACTAGACGTAGGCTTTTACCTTCTCAAAGGGGCCGAACTAGTATAAAATCTTCTGTGTCCTTTGTGCGCCATGAACCCTTTCAAGCTAACCCGTGCGATGGTTCCATCATCAAGTCCGTTAAACCGGACATCTGCCGTGTTAATTCCACGACAGGAACTCCTTGAAAGAATTCAACGCAACACTGAAGATTGGGAGATCGACAAAGGTAAAGAGTCAGGTATAATTTATGAGTATGATTGCATTAAGGCATTTGTTGAAACTACAAGTTTTAATAAGTTTAGTGCTAAGTTTGGGCTTGATTCTCAACTCCTTGTTGATTTCCTCAAATCTTTTGCTTCACATCTTAATATGCCTAAGGAGGATTGAATCAAGCATCATGAACCTTTTAAAGAGATTTGCAAAGAAAATGAAATTGTTCATGATGATTGCAACATGCATGATCCAATTCCTAAAAATGAAGTTTTATATAAGCATGTTAATTTTTGTGGAGTGGATAGACCTTGTGAAAGGCCTATGATTGAAGAAGAGAAGTATTGTAAGCAACATAAGCATGAAAGAACAATCACTTGGGTCAAAGATTTAAATGAAATTTCTAGAGAATTGTGTGACCTTTATCCTTTTACTTGTGAACTTTGCTGTATAGAGGGTTACTTTAATTTTCAATGCATGCACTTTCAAAACATAACTGTTAACCAGTTGTGTGATAACATGATCACCCCTGATATTTATGATGAGCTTATGTTATTTTTTATGTGTGAAGAGTTATCAGAAAAGACTTCTTGGCTAGATGTTAATGCCATAGGAATAAAAAACACTTTGCAAAATTGCCATCTCTATTGTGTTGTTAATTGCCATAAAAATGATTACATAAGTAAGATTAGAAAGGAGGGAACTTTACCAAAGTATAAAAATGTCTCTTATATTTCTGCTAATAAAAAGGAGAGTTTCTCCCAAGTTTCCCCTATTGTTTCTAATGATAAACCAGGATATGTGGAGAAGCTTCATCTCCAACCACTCCCTCCTAAGGTGAAGAAGAAGAAAAAGAAGAGGAGGAGGAAGAGGAGCAAGAAGGAAGAAGAATGGGTATCAACCTGGCCTGAGCATATTCCTCCCATCAACTTTTATCCTAACGGTTGTAAGTTTAAAGAAGAAGGTGAAGTTTATTGCCTTAATTATCATCTTGATGATACGTCCGTAGGTACTATTGAAGATGATTTTGATTATGATATGCATTTTACTTATTGTGATTGGGAAAATGATGATAATGCTACTTATGATCTTGAAAATCTTTTTGGTGCCAACTCTGAAAGTGATGATATGGAAAGCTCTAAGCTTGGGGATGATAGGATTGCAAATCCTTTACCCACTAGTGATGTGATAATCGATAATTCTTTTGCTAGTAAGAATAAAGACAACATGTTTACAAATATAGTTGCTAGCAATGATAATGCTCTTCTCTACTATGATGATGTTATAACTCCAATCTATAGTGATTATAAAGGTACCTATGACATAAGGAGAAATTATCCTTATGAAACTTGTCATAATCATGGAGGGAATTACTCCCTTGTTGAACACCATCTTCCTAATACACAATTAATCTATAGTGTTCAAGTTGTTTATGATAGTCCTACTCCCACTATTACCAATGAGAAAGATTATGCTTATGTGGAGAGTAAGAGTACCTTTTTGCATGTGGATCATGGTAACAATGCTTTATGTGATGCTTATATTGTTGAGTTTATTCATGATCCCACTGAAAATTATTATGAGAAGGGAACATATGCTTATAGATATTTCAATAATATCAAGTTCCCTCTCTTTATGTTGAAGGTTTTGAAGCTGCACTTGTTTTGTCTTCCTATGCTTATTGCTTTGTGCTTCAATGAATTATTCTATTGCAATATTCCTATGCGTAGAAAGCATGTTAGGCTTAAATGTGTTTGGTATTTTCTTCTTGATGCTCTCTTTTGTTCTTCAACTCTTATTCCTACGAGAGCATCATTAAAGTCTTAAGCCTATCTTTATGGCTATAAAGAAAGAGCTCTAGGGAGACAACCCTTGTTATCTTTGCTTTCAGTTTGTTCTTTCAGTTTTTAGTGGTCTTGATGTTTGTTACTACAGTAGCATCATCATTGTATCTTTTCTTTTCAGCTTTGTGCCAAGTTTAGCCTCCGATTGCAAGAAAGTTCAAAAGTTGTGACGTGCTGTCCAGGAAACAGATTCTGTCCTTGGACAGAAAAATTTGAATAAAATCACCAGATCATCTTTTTGATCTGAATGTTTTTGACAGAGTGCTCTATACAATTGGCTTTCGAGCGTCTATTCTGAGTTTTTTGATTTGAGTTGCAGAAGTGCCCCGAAAAAATTATTTACTACCTGCTGGTCTGTTTTTCACAGATTCTGTCCTGTTTTGCCTTTTCTTCGTTTTGCAAACCTTGAGCTTGCTTTTTCTTTGCAAAAACCTTTTGGTAATCTTGAGAAACAGTAGCTCTTCAAGATTATCCTTATTTCCAGTAGGGAAAAGTTATTTTATTGTGGGTACTAACCTCGCTAATCAGATTATGATGAGTTATGTATGAAGGGAGTTTTCAAGTGTGCGAGGGAAGATGATAAAAGAAGGTTCAGGAGGGTCAAACGCTCAAGCTTGGGGATGCCCCCGTGCACCCCCAAGAAATATTCAAGAAGACTCAAGCATCTAAGCTTGGGGATGCCCCCACGCATCCCCTTCTCCATCAACAATTATCAGTTCATCTTTCGTTCCACTATATTTTAATCACTTCATGCGTTATGTGCTATGCTTGGAGCGTCTTGCTCTTAGTTTCCTTTTTAGTTTTCTTTAGCTTTGCTTGCTGTTCATAACAAGTTAGAACCCAGCTTTCTTTGTGTGGGAGAGAAACACGCTCCACTTCAACCTAGAACACAACATAGGATTTTCATGCTTATCTTTGCTGTGTGTGTTCTTTGTCTTTCCATAGCTGCTGTCATGTTTAGCTCTTAGTTTTCATGCTTTTCTTTTTAAAAGAGCTTTTGTTTAGTTGGTTGCTGAACTCTCTTGAGTTTTCATGTTTATCTTGTTAAGAGAGTTTGCCTGTTGCATTGAGTTGTGTGTCTTAACTTAAAGTAGGTAATTGAGGTTGCTATTTAATTTTAGTAGTAACTTGCAATAGTTTTGAGGTATTGCCATGAGTAATGTCTGAACTTTTGGTGTCAAGAGCTTTAGCCTATTAGTGATAGATGTCGTATTTTGGGCAATCCGTGTTTATTTTCGAAAACCTACAAAATAGTTGAGAACTTTAGCTACTAAATGGATCACTAATCTTTGGAGGGATCGAATATTAGAGTACACTCACGTACCATGAGCCGAGGATGCGCAAGGATAACCAAACCCCCATACACTCCTCCTCGGGGTACTAGTCTCTTTGTGAACCTCCTAATTAGATTGAGAGTTACCGATAATAAGTGCATGAGTTCTTCGGACTAATGTGAGTATTCGAAAGTTGATACTTCCACCTAGCCATATTTTTCTAGCCTCTTCGGTACCGTGCATTGCCCTTTCTCACCTCGAGAGTTGGCGCATACTTCGCCGGTGCATCCAAATCCTTGGCATGATACGCTCTGTCATCATAAGCCTCATTATATCCTTCCTCAAAACAGCCACCATACCTACCTATCAAGGCATTTCCATAGCCTTTCCGAGATACATTGCCATGCAACATCCATCTTCTCATGACTTGATCTTCATGTCATACATGCTTTTTGCTTGATCGATGAGCCGCATGCTAGTTGGGCCTTGCCCTAATCATTGCTACATGATGCGCTAGTATCATTGCATATCCTGCTACACTGGCAGAGGCATACATTTGCATACATCATGATAGTTTGATTTTCTTTATGTTGAGTACTTTTGTAAAGTGTGAAAGATCTTCTATACTTCTTGTAATACATAGAGTGTTGCCCCTAAAGTGAGGAAAAGATCCCAAAGAGGACAAAATCAAAAGATCCCAAAGAGGACAAATGAGAGTTAAATAGAAAGAGCCTTGAGGCCACAAAAAAATAAAAATAAAAATAGAAAAAAAGAAAAAGAAATAAAAAGAGAGAAGGGGGCACACTACTATTTCTTTTGAGAGATCCACACTCGTACTCCATCTTATACCTTGTACTCCATAGAGATTATCATTCATGCATATAGCTATGTGGGGACCTTCACACTATAGAACTTGGCTTGTATATTCCAATGATGAGCCTCCTCAAAAGAGCTCTAGGTCTTCTTGAGCAAGCAAGTTGGATGCACCCCCACTAGTTCCATTGGAGAGCTTACCTTAGCTCATATGTGCATCCGTTGCATGGCAATCCCTACTCCTCACATCATATCTATCATTTGGCTTTCTCTCGCCTATGATTGTCCTCATTGATGTGAGCCTTTCACACCTTTTTTGTCTTCCCCATTCATCATTTTTCTCTCTTGGCCATCCTAAGTGTTAACTTTCTTGCTTACGCTCATCCATTGCATGAGTGCTCAAACTATCGAAAGGGAGTGGATCATTTTGACTTGTACCTGACTGTTGGTCTGGGGATGAGTCAAGATAAGATTCCAAAGAAGACCAAGTGTGAAACTTTAGTAGATTAAGTTCTCAACAATAAAAAAACTATGTTTTACTCTCTCGTATATCCCTATCCCCTTTCTTGCACGCAAACACCATTTGGAGACATTCGAGTCACGGACAGCGAGAGCTCTTGCACCTCTATGTTCTTATGTTGCTTGTTACAATGCTAATATAGACTCTTGCTTGTTATGACTTGAATTGAATTACGTGCCTTGATTGCTTTACTTAAAAGTTCTTATATGGTTGATAGCATGTCACCACAGAAATTATGCTTGTTATCATTTACCTACTCGAGGACGAGCAGGAATTAAGCTTGGGGATGTTGATACGTCCAAAACGTATCTATAATTTCTGCTTGCTCCATGCTTCTTTTATGTGATATTGCTATGATATTGATGCACTTCCATACACTTTTGATCATATTCGGACTAACCTATCAACTCAGTGCACCACAGTGCCAGTTCCTGTTTTCTGCTATTTTTCTATTTCAGGTTTCCCCCATATTAAAAGTGCTCTAAAAATTCCGGGAAAAATACAGGAAAAATCAGCGTACAGGAAGCTTCGAGAAAAACCAAAGCGGGGCCAGAGGGGAGCCAGGGGTGGCCCAGGTGGCCACCTGGCGCGGCCCCACCCCTGGCCGCGCCAGGGGGGCGCCTGGGGCCCCAACTGCGCCTTTGGTTGCCCCCCTTCGCATATATATTCCTCGCGTCGCGGAAACCCTGATTCCAGAACCCTTTTATCCAGAAGCAATTCCGATCTCCGCCGCCATCGCCACCAAGTTTCAGGGGACCAGAATTCTTGTGCCGGCATCCTGCCGGGACGGGGAAGTGCCCCCGGATGCATCTCCATCGACGTTGCTTCCTCCCTCCATGATGCGGGAGTAGTTCCTCCTCGGGGATGAGGTTTCTACCAGTAGCTATGTGGTCAATTCTCTCTCCCATGATGTGATCTTCGTTGTGATCATAGACTATGTTAATCCAGGGTGATCCCATGATATTTCCCCTTCCTCTATGTATTGGATTGATGTACTCGCTTGTCTTTATCTAGTATAATCCCCGAGACCAAGGTGACAGCGGTCTATTGGACATGGATTAGAAGAATATTTTCATGAGTGATTTCCTCTTTTGTGTGTTGATTAAAGATTGAGAGTCTCTTGGTGCTACTATCCTTGAGATATGTTGTGGTGATTTTGGTACTCTATTTGGATGGCCGCGGTGACATTGGGAGATCCATAGATTGAGAACTACGAACTTTGAGGTGTGCTTATGTAGCCCTACATAATTCTCGTCCTCTCTTGACCACAAAGGAATGACCTCTGAGTGCGTCTCCATTGCATGTTTTATGGGAAATATCATGTGATTAGATTATGTTAATGTTGTTGGGAGTTTCCACTAGTGAAAGTATGAAGCCTAGGCCTTGTTTCCACCGTTGCAATACCATTTGTGCTCACGTTTACCACTTGTTTGCTTGCTGCACTTTTTATTACAGATTTATATTACTTTGCTTTGCCACTCCTATCATCCATATTTTACCATCTCTTCGCCGAACTAGTGCACCTATACAACTCCTAGTTGTGTTAGGTGTGTTGGGGACACAAGAGACTTCTTGTATCTTAGTTGCAGGGTTGCTTGAGAGAGACCATCTTCAACCTCTACTTCCCTGAGTTTGATAAACCTTAGGTCATCCACTTGAGGGAAATTGCTGCTGTCCTACAAACCTCTACGCTTGGAGGCCCAACAAAGTCTACAAGAATAGAAGCGTGTGTAGACATCATCTCAGACAAGGAGATCCGATGTCACCTATTTTATTCAACATTGTTGTCGACATGTTGACGATTGTAATAGGAAGGGCTAAGGATACGGGTCAGATAGGTGGCCTCGTTCCACACTTAGTTGATGGAGGTGTGTCTATCCTTCAGTACGCGGATGATACTATCATCTTCATGGAGCATGACTTGGCAAAAGCGCGAAATATGAAGCTTGTGTTATGCTTATTCAAACAATTGTCAGGGTTAAAGACTAACTTTGACAAAAGTGAACTGTTTTGTTTTGGAAGAGCTAAGGATGATCAAGATGCATACAGACAACTGTTTGGCTGCGAATTGGGGGCTTTACCATTCATGTATTTAGGTATACCAATCCACCACCGCAAACTGACAAACAATGAATGGAAGTGCATTGAGGATCGATTTGAGAAGAAACTAAGCTGCTGGAAGGGCAAGCTGATGTCATACGGAGGCCGGCTTATTCTTATTAACTCGGTTCTCACGAGTATGCCCATGTTTCTTCTCTCCTTTTTCGAGGTACCAGTTGGAGTCCGAAAAAGGCTGGACTTTTATCGATCACGTTTCTTCTGGCAGAATGACGAACGAAAACGAAAATACAGACTCGCTAAATGGGATATCATTTGTAGGCCGAAAGACCAAGGGGGTCTAGGCATTGAAAATCTTGAGGTGAAGAACAAATGTCTTCTCAGCAAGTGGCTGTTTAGGCTATCTGAAGAGACGGAGGCCACATGGGCTCAGATCTTGCGTAATAAGTACCTTCACTCTAAAACTTTGTCCCAGGTGACAGTGAGGCCAACTGATTCACCTTTTTGGAAAGGATTGATGAGAGTCAAGTCACTTTTTTTCAATAGGACAAAGTTCATAGTTGGCAACGGTGACACCCCTCGCACTCCAATATCCCTCTCTGTATAGTATTGTTCAACGAAGAGACGCTTATGTTGCAACTGTACTGCAGTCCAATCCTCTCAATATTCAATTTAGGAGAACGCTAGCGGGAAACCGTTGGGAAGCCTGGCTCAATCTTGTGAGGAGATTGATGGATGTCCAGCTGTCCCAACAGCCCGATCAGGTGCACTGGAAACTAACCAAGAATGTAAAGTTTTCGGTTAAATCCATGTATGTGGATGTCATCAACTCTAGCACTATTCCTATGTCGAAACATGTTTGGAAAGTCAAAGTCCCTTTGAAAATCAAAGTGTTTATGTGGTTTGTGCATAAACAAGTCATTCTGACTAAGGATAATTTGACAAAACGAAATTGGATAGGATCTACAAGATGTAGTTTTTGTGATCAAAATGAGACAATCAAACACCTCTTTCTTGATTGCCCTCTAGCAAAATTTTTGTGGCGGTCGGTCCATATAGCGTTTAATTTTACTCCACCCAGTTCTATCAACACATTATTTGGGACGTGGCTAGATGGGATAGATTCCGAAACAGTGAGACACATTCGTGTAGGAGTATGTGACGCCCGAGACCGACGTCCCAGAAGATACCAGAAGATTCCAGAAGGTTCCAGATGTTCCGGGGTGCCCGTGTGTTTCTTTTGCTTGTGTTATTTAATTTTTGCATTGCATCATGTCATCATGCCATCATGTCATATGTTTTTGCATCTCAACCTAATAAATTGTGTGGACCTTCGGTCCATTTAAATCGAGGGAAGATGTCTTCTCTTTATAACATATAAAGCCTCCTAATAATTATGGAGCTATATTAATAATTATTCCATGCGTTGGAATTCATCGTAACACACTTGCATTTTTCTTCATGCCTTTTTCACCTCAAGTTCTCCAACTAAACCTTCCCTTTCTGTTGGAACTATTTTTGTAAGGTGGGAATTAATCCGTAAAGCCTTATAAAAATGTCCATCTTTTTATTCTGTTCGTTGACTCTTTTCTTTTATTTTGGCTCTCTCCTTTTTGTTTTATTTTCTGTCTAAGAGTTAAAACAGAGAGCGCAGCGCCCTCTTGGGCCTCTCTCTAGCTTCCCTGGCCCGTCTCCTCCTCCCCTCAACCTCTTCCAGCCACTCAGGCCCAACTACTCCCTACCGAACCCTAGGCGCAGCCATCGCTCGCTCTCATCGAACCCAACTCCCAGTCGCCGCCGCCACATCCTCTCGCTCGCCCCGCAGCCCTCGATCGAAACCTCACCCGAGCGCTCGCCTTCTGTCCCGCAGACCTCCCTCCGTTTCTCCCTCGCTCTCTTCCCCGAGTCCTCCTACCGCGCCTCCAGCGGCCCTCCGCCGTGGTCGCCCCGCAGGCCGACCCCCTCCTCCACGGCGCCCCAGGCCGAGGTCCCGCGGCCCTCCTTCTCCGTCGCCAGGCCCGGGCGCCCCCATGCCTCGTCCTTCCGCGCCTCGGCAGGTGCCCGGCCGGCCAGGGCAGCAGCGCCCCACGAGCAGGTTCTCCTCCTCGCCCCGTTCGTCGGCCGCGGATCCCGCCTCCGCCCGGGAGCAGCCCGCGCCCTGCGGCTCCCTCGCCTCTCCTCCGGCCGGCCAGAAGCGAGGACCCCGAGCGACCTCCTCCTGCGGCTCCCTCCGTTCTCTGCGCCGAGCCGCGTCCAGCCTCCTCGCCTGGCCTCTGCCTCGCCTCGCGCGACGAGACCTCGCAGGCCCCAGCCTCCGGGAACCGCTGCTCCTCCTTTCCAGCAAGCCCCGTCCGCCACCAAGGCAGCCACCGGAGTCCGGCGTCCCCGTTCTGCTGCAGCGCCGAGGCCCCTGTCTCTGTTTCCGGCGCTGCCTAGCCTCGTGCTACCCTTGTTTTAGTTGCTGTAGTTGTTTTTGTTTTGTTTTGTTTTGTTTTGTGCCTGCTGTAATTTTGGACAGATGACCGTGTACGAGTCCGAGGATCCGTGAACATCTACAAAACGCCCGAGTTCGTCTACCGACGCCCGGAAAACAACAAGTACCCCTACATCCGTGTACGACACGTGTACCTCGACGACCGAACGGCTACGAGCTCGAGAACGACTACTCGGAGACCCAAGTACCACTACCGTCGCCCGAACGTCTACCGTCGCCGAGTACCACTACTTCCCTCTACGGCCGTGTACAACTACTTCCTCTACTTCCACTACGTCCCTCGACGACTCGTTTCCGCCCCGAAACGAGAGTTTCGAAGGTATAACCCCGTGGATGACCCGTGAATGCTTGCTTGTGTTGTATGAAATGTTTCCCGTGTGAGCACCGTGTCCGTTTCGTCCCTTTTGTTGTCCCTCGGTTGCCTCGTCACCGACTCGTGGGAACCCGGCAACGGGATCCACCCACTTTCATCTTGTTCAACTCGTTCACTCCACCTTTTGTTTTGCACCGGCCCCTCACCGAGTTACCGGTACCGAATTGTTGCGTTGCATCATTTCGGATCGTTGCCGTGGCACCCCTTTCGTTCCACCACGGTGACAAATGCTTCTTATCTTGTTATTGTCAACCTTTTAATAAAACTTGCATAAACTTGAACATGTCATCCGCATCATGTTAACAACATTATAATGTTTAATTGTTGTTTGCTTATAATTAATAAACATGCTCATGGGGATTTTCCGGATATGTTGTTGTTATTCTCCGGCCTCATTTAAAATGTCTAGTTGTGTAGTTTTATTATGCTTCACCTCTTGCCATGCTAAAAACAATTAATCTTGTCTTGGTAATAATGAGAGTCAACTAAATAATTAAATGTGGTGTTTCGTCAATATGCAACCCGTTGCATATTGATCTCCACTTAACTTGTAGTTTTGTTTGTGCACTTTGCCATGCCATGCATAATTAAACCGGACATGCATCATGCTTGCTTGTGCATCGTATGCCATGTTTTGATATGTGTGTTTACCGTGTTGTTTGTTTCTTTCCGGTTTGCTTCTCTTGATAGCTTCGGTTTCGTTCCGGAGTTGTGAGGATCCGCTCGACTGTTGCTCCGTCTTCTTCTTGGATCCGTTCTTCTCCCTTGTGGAATCCCAGGCAAGATGACCGAACCCGGATACCATTACTATCTTTGCCTATTGCTAGTAGTCTCGATCTATAGCTTTGCCTCGATGCCCATGTCTTTCTTGTCAGCCTCCTACTTGTAACCAATTGCCATGTTTAACCACCCTACCTATGCAAACCGTTGCTTGGCTAAGTACGCTTCGCTCAGCCCCTTTTATAGCATTATTAGTTGCAGGTGAAGGTCGAAGATGCTTGCTTCATGATGAAGTTTGGTTGGGTTATATCACACTATAAAAATGCTTAAAAATGAAATCATCTATATACTGGCAAGGGTGGAAGGCTAAGCCTTTTGCTTGGTGTTTTGTTCCACTCATGCCGTTAGGAACCGTATAAACCGGTGTTATGTTCCTTGATTTTGCGTTCCTAACACGGTTGGGGTGTATGGGACCCCCTTGATAAACCGCTAAGTGCTAAGTCTTTTCCAGCAAGTCCCAACATTGGTACTATTTGCCTAATAACAACTAATAAAACTTGCATAAGGGCCTTGCAAACCCTCTTTTATTCTTAATTCTACAACCCCGGGCCAGTGCTCCACATGAGTGTTGGTCCGAAACGGGGGTTACGCGGGGCCACCTCGAGGAAACTCAAGGTTTGGTAAAAACCTGTGGGATCACCCATCCGGTCGTGGCCTGAGACGAGATACGCGCGGCTACTATCAGGGTGTCGGCACGCCGGGAGGATTTGCTGGATTAGCCTTACCTTAGTTCGGTTTAACTTGAGCACGGGATTCCGAGGATACTCGGGTCTTCCCAAATATGGAGTTGCGACTCCGCGGATCGTGGGCTTGTGATGGGCCAAGTTGGAACACCCCTGCAGGGTTTTGAACTTTCGAAAGCCGTGCCCGCGGTTATGTGGCAGATGGGAGCTTGTTAATTCCGGTTGTAGATAACTTGACACAATGTTTCAATACACTACCAGCGTGTGTACCGTGACTGTCAATTTCCGAATAGGGATTCGGGAGTTGAACACGGTGGGGTTATGTTTGACCGGCTTTAGTTAGGATCACTTCGTGATCTTCTTTCGACCGATGCTCTTCTCTTCTCGCTCTCTTTTGCGTAAGTTAGTGCTAGTTGCTGCTGCAGACTCTTGTTTGTTCCTTCACCTCTCGTTCTTTCTTCAGCCTTGTCCTCACCCAAGGCTTATATAGTCTTGTTACCCGGGAACGGGATTGCTGAGTCCTCTGTGGCTCACAGTTACTTCACCACACCAGATGCAGGTTCAGCCGAGTTTGATGCAGGAGTTGGATCAGTTCTTCATCGGGAGCTCGATGCAGAGTGTGGCCGTTTGCTTGCGACGTTTCGATAGTCAGTAGTGGTTTCTACTAGGATTCGATCCTGACCTGTGGTTTTATGTTGTTTTGGTATCTTTCTTTTGGTTCTTCACCCGTAGTCGGGCTGTGATGTTCTGTATGATGATTGTTTATGTAATGTATTGTGTGAAGTGGCGAGTGTAAGCCAACTATCTCCTTTTGCATTTTAATCCCTCTTTTACATGAGTCGTGCAAAGATACCAAACTTGAGATCATTCTAGGATGGATTTATGCCTTTAAGTCGTGCCTCGACACGTAGGAGGTATAACTCCATCCTGGGCATTACAGAGTATGTGCTTTATTATGGGCAGTCTGGAACTACAGAAATGATTTGGTCTTTAACATAAAAACAAATATTCATTTTATGCAGGTTATCTATCGAGCCACTGTGTTGATCCGTATGTGGTCGCTACTCACACCGACGGAGGCCATGGAGCGTTTGGTTACTAGATCTACCCATTGGGAGATGGTAGCTTGGGTTATCTTCAACCAGTTTGGATGGCGGTCATGTAATAGGATAGGCCTTTCGTGATCCTATCTTTTGTTGCCAGTCGGTTGTGGCTTTTCTATTACTTTTTAGCTCGTTGAGAGCCTTTGTTTCTAATATTTGTTCACGACTTGAGAACTTCTGTTGAACCTACTGCTTTTTAATAATATATCGCCGTATGCATCGTTCTGATGCAGAGGCTGGGGACCCCCCCTTTTCGAAAAAAAACAATGTTAACTACATGATCATGCATGGCAATATGACAATATGATGCGTGTCATATAAACGGAACGGTGGAAAGTTGCATGGCAATATATCTCGGAATGGCTATGGAAATGCCATGATAGGTAGGTATGGTGGCTGTTTTGAGGAACAATATGGTGGCTGTTTTGAGGAAGGATATATAGTGGGTTTATGGCACCGGCGAAAGTTGCGCGGTACAAGAGAGGCTAGCAATGGTGGAAGGGTGAGAGTGCGTATAATCCATGGACTCAACATTAGTCATAAGAACTCATATACTTATTGCAAAAATATACGAGTCATCAAAACAAAGCAATCAACGCATGCCCCTAGGAGGGAGGTTGGTAGGAGTTAACCATCGCGCACCCCGACCTCCACACAAAGGTTGACACTCTACAAATACCTCATGCTTTAACTTAGTCACATAACAGTTCACCATACGTGCATGCTATGGGAATCACTAACCTTAACACAAGTATTTCTCAATTTCATAATCACTCCACTAGCATGACTCTAATATCACTATCCTCATGTCTCAAAACAATTATCAAGCATCCAACATCTCTTTCTATTCAATGCACTTGGTGTGAAAATTTTACTACATTGACATTGGATGTTTATCATGTGAAGACTAGTTTCTTTAGCCTAAATACTTTACCATGCTGTTTTAATAGACTCTCAAATAGATCTAAGTGAAGCATGAGAGTTCAACAATTTCTACAAAATATTACCACCACCATGCTCTAAAAGATATAAGTGAAGCACTAGAGCAAAAACTATTCAACTCAAAAGATATAAGTGAAGCACATAGAGTGTTCTAACTATTTCTAGTCCATATTTAACTCTCTCAAATAGGTGTGTACAACAAGGATTATTGTGGCAAACTAACAAGCAAAGACTCAAATTATACAAGACGCTCCAAGCAAAACACGTAGCATGTTGCGAACAAAAATATAGCTCCACGGATAGTTACCGATGGATGAAGACGAAAGAGGGGATGCCTTCCCGGGGCATCCCCAAGCTTAGGCTTTTGGATTATCTTGAATTTACTTGGGGTGCCATGGGCATCCCCAAGCTTAGGCCTTTTCTACTCCTTGTTCCATAGTCCATCAAAGCAATACTCAAAACTTGAAAACTTCACAACACAAAACTTAGACAAAAATTCTCGTGAGCTCCGTTAGTAAGAGAAAGCAAACCACCACTCAAAGGTACAACAAGGAATTCATTCTTTGTTTATATTGGTGTTAAACCTACTGTACTCCAAGTTCTCTATGGTTCATATTATAATGCCCAGGATGGAGTTATACCTCCTACGTGTCGAGGCACGACTTAAAGGCATAAGTCCATCCTAGAATGATCTCAAGTTTGGTAATCTTTGCACATCTCATGTAAAAGAGGGGATTGGTAAACATAAATAGTTGGCTTACACTCGCCATGTCACACCAATACAATACATGTCTCAAACATCATACATTAAGAATATCACAACCCTCTAAGGGCAAAATCCAAATGTCAAGATACCAAACTTAGATAAATAAACCACAGGCGGATCGAATCCTAGTAGGAGTCTCCACTACTGATCATCCGAATATCGAACATAGTACCGACTACGCTCCTCGTTGTACTCGCAGTCTAGCTCGGTGCCATCACCTGGATAGCTCACAACTGGACCTGCATCTGGTGTGGTGAAGTAACTGTGAGCCACAGAGGACTCAGCAATCCCGTTCCCGGGTAACAAGACTATTTAAGCCTTGGGAGAGGATAAGGCTGAAGAAAAGAGTAAGTGTCTGCAGCAGCAACTAGCAACTAGCTTACGTGAGTGAGAGCGAGAAGAGAAAGCCTCGGTCGAGAAGTGATCACGAAGTGATCCTAGCTACAAGCTCCACAAACATAACCCCTCCGTGTTCAACTCCCGAATCCCTATTCAGAAATTGACGGTCACGGAACGCACGCTGGTAGTGTATTAGAAACATTGTGTCAAGTTATCTACAACCGGATATTAACAAGCTCCCATCTGCCACATAACCGCGGGCACGGCTTTCGAAAGTTCATAACCCTGCAGGGGTGTTCCAACTTGACCCATTACAAGCCCACGATCCGCGGAGTCGCAACTCCAAAGTGGGAAGACCCGAGTATTCTCAGAATCCCGTGCTCAAGATATACCGAACTAAGGTAAGGCTAATCCAGCAAATCCTCCCGGCGTGTCGACACCCTGATAGTAGCCGCGCGTATCTAAGTCTCAGGACACGACCGGATGGGTGAAGCTACGGGTTTTTACCAGACCTTGAGTTTCCTCGAGGTGGCCCCGCAGGCTCCCCGTTTCGGACCAACACTCATGTGGAGCACTGGCCCGGGGTTGTTGATTAAGAAAAAGGGTTTATAACTCCCTATGCAAGTTTAGTTTGTTATTAGGAAAATAGTACCAATGTTGGGACTTGCTGGAAAAGACTTAGCACTTAGCGGTTTATCGAGGGGGTCCCATACACCCCAACCGTGTTAGGAACGCATAATCAAGGAACATAACACCGGTTTATACGGTTCCTAACGGCATGAGTGGAACAAATCACCAAGCAAAAGGCTTAGCCTTCCACCCTTGCCAATATATAGATGATTTCATTTAGCAATTATATAGTGTGATATAACCCAACCAAACTTCAACATGAAGCAAGCATCTTCGATCTTCACCTGCAACTAGCAACGCTATAAGAAGGGCTGAGCGAAGCGTACTTAGCCAAGCAACGGTTTGCATAGGTAGGTTGGTTAACCATGGCAATGGTTACAAGTAGGAGGCTGGCAAGAAGATCATGGGCATCGAGGCAAAACTATAGAGCGGAACTACTAGCAATAGGCAAAGATAGTAATGTTATCGGGGTTCGGTCATCTTGCCTGAAGAGAAGTCGTTCGGATCGTAAGAAGGGTCCTCGTGCTCAACCTCGTTGGAAACCTCGTGCTCGTACTCGAACTCGGTCTCAGCTTCCGGCTCTAAACAAAACAATCACACCAAGCACAAATCAACAAGATGCAATGCGCACTCGAAAATGATGGATGCATGATGGATGCACTAAGAATGCACACGGAGCATGGAAAAATAGCACTCAAGCAAAACACCTCAAAACATGATAACAATCTGATATTATGAATCTACACAGAAAATCAATCAAGTTTCATATAAGATTCGCTGAAATCGGAGTTACGGGCTAAAAGTTATGCCCGAAACAAGAAATGAGCGAAAGCTGAAAATTACAGCAACATAGCATCTTCGGAGCACAAAATAATTAAGCTACAGCACTTAAACAACATGGCAAAGGTCATGAACACAAACTAGACATATACTACAGCAATTAAGTCCAAAGGTGCACCCCCAAAGGAGCCACGGATCAATAGCAATGAGCTCGGACATATTGAACTTGACAATAAAATTCTGGCAGCAGAATTTTATTGAAACTTTGGAGCAAAAGATAAACATGCTACAGCCACTTAAACATGCATGTGAGAACATGGATGGAAAGACAACAATATATACTACAAGGAACAATCAAGATCCACTCCAAAACTATCATGCTTTGTCCTAGAACATCACACGAACATGGCATCGGAACGTTGCAGATTTCAGACTTAGTGAAAATCCACTAAGTCCTAAAACAGCAATTTCATCATGGCATCTAAAAGAGCATGTTTAAATCACCTCGAAACTAAACATGTCAAGTGGTAATCACCTCATCAAAGTACACATGAAGGTGATTCCGAAACACACAAGCATGCTTCATGGAGATAAACACAACGATAGCAACGAGCTCAACAAGATGGCATTTCATAACAAGTGAAACAACATCACAGCCACATGGCACTTTGCAACGATGATAAGTATGGCAAGAATAATCTATCATGCAACCTATCACATACAACATGTAGAGCATGGCAAGACGAACACGTGGACATGTCATTTGCATCATTCGGACAAACGAGCTAAAAGATATCACGTGACAAAGATGACATAAAAACATCACATAGCAGCAATTTTTATCACGATGCACTCTTGTAACAGCAAAACAAGCACCTAGATGATCTCTAACATGCATGACACTAAAAGATGAAACGTAGTGCTAATCACCACGAACGTCTGGACATGCTATTTGCGCGAAACGGACAAACACACTAAAAGATAGAGCAGTTCTAAGATAGCATCACAGATTAATACACCAGGGACTTAGGAGGAAAAAGAGGTCAACCTAGATCTCAGATCTGCAGAAAAAAAACAAGGGCCCGGGGCTTCGGTGGATCCGGCCCGACTGGTGGAAGGCGGCGGGAGTCTGGCCCGGGTCTGGAGGGAACCGGCCCGCGAGGTGGAAGCCCAGCGGCGCTGCGGGCGCTGGAGCCTGGCTCGACGGAGAGGCGGGAAGCGGCTGGGCCTTCGGGCCTGGCGAAGCGATGGCCCGAAGGAGCGGCCTGGTGGGGCGAGCAGTGATGTGGTCCACGCTCGGCTGCGGTCGAGCGGAGACGGGCTGCTGCGGTCGAGCGTACGGCCTGGAGGGCGCGTGCGGCGCGGGAGGCGAGCCCAGCCTGGACGCTGGCTCGGTGGAGTCAGGCGGTCGAGCGAGTGGAAGAAGGCCGAGGCCTCAGGCGACGAAGGTCCACGCGGGGGCGTACGGCCTGCGGGGGAAGTGGTCCACGCGGCCGATCGGGCTTGGAGCTGTGCGACGCGGGATGGCCGAGGGGATCCAGCGATCGCTGGGGGAGGCGCGGGCGTTGACCTGGCTGCCTGTGGATCGATCGAAGGGGCTGGTCGAGCGCCCGATCCCAGGAGATCTCTGCGGGATGAGCTCCCAAGTGGCTGGGGTGAGGCTAGATCTGAGAAAAAAAATGAGGGGGAGAGGGTGGAGAAGAAGCTAGGGATGCCAAAATAGACTAGGGTCTATTATATAGCAGAATTTAGGGTTTGGGGGGATTTAGGTGTGCTAGGAGCCCTCCGATCGCGATCCGACGGATCCGATCGCGGGGGGAGTCTAGATGGGCCTAGGAGAAGGTAGTGGCTGCTGTAGGGGTGTTTCGGGCCACAAAGCGAAGGCACTTTGGACCCACACGAATAACTGTTGGGATAGCAACGGAGTCCAAACGCGACGAGATTTGAGAGGCGGGTTGCACACAACAAAACAACAACACACACAACAACCTCGCGACACACCGGTAACGTTACACGCCCAAACAACAAAGTAGGCCTACGGGACGACACGGACACGTGAGGAAGCTCCGGAACGCGAAACGGACAACGGGAAGGAACGCGTGGAACCGGATGCAACCGACAACACAAATGCAATGCGATGCACCTGTCTACATGATATGAATGAATACCACACACTCACAACAAAATGACGAAAACCCGAAAGACAAAGAACCCGGAATGGAAATAGATGAAGCCGGAGATATATTATATACCCAAAAGGGAAAGTATTACATCCGGGGCATTACAAACTCTCCTCTACTACAAAAAAGATCTCGTCCCGAGATCTAGGACTGGAAAAAGGAAGGGTACTCGAAACGAAGATGATCTTCTCGTTCCCAGGTAGCTTCTCGGTCGGTGTGATGTGACCACTTGACTTTCAGAAATTTGATGGACTTGTTGCGGGTCTTGCGTTCGGTTTCTTCGAGAATAGCAACTGGATGCTCTCGGTAGGACAGGTCTTGTTGAAGATCAATCTCTTCAAACGGAATCATGCGCTCAGGTGCCTTGAAGCATTTGCGGAGTTGAGACACATGGAAGACATCATGAACATTGGCGAAGTTTGAAGGGAGCTCAAGTTGATAGGCTAGATCGCCTCTTTTGCCAAGAATCTTGAAAGGCCCGACGTATCTAGGAGCAAGCTTTCCTTTGATACCGAATCTTTGGGTGCCTTTCATCGGAGACACACGGAGATAGACATGATCATCAATGTCGAATGCCAAATCACGATGCTTGCCGTCATAGTAGCTCTTCTGGCGCGACTGAGCGGCCTTGAGATTCTCACGTATGACTTTGCACATTTCTTCGGCTTCTGAGATCAAGTCATTGCCAAGAAGTTGACGTTCGCCTGTTTCAGACAAGTTGAGAGGGGTACGGCACTTTCTGCCATAGAGGATTTCAAACGGAGCTTTGCCTGCACTTGCTTGAAAGCTGTTGTTGTAAGAGAACTCGGCAAATGGAAGGCAGTCTTCCCATTTCATGCCAAAAGAGATGACACATGCTCTGAGCATATCTTCTAGAATCCGATTCACGCGCTCGACTTGACCACTAGTCTGAGGGTGAAAAGCTGTGCTGAACCTGATCTTAGTGCCCATGGTGGACTGAAAGGAGTCCCAGAACCTTGATGTGAACAAGCTTCCACAGTCTGAGGAGATAACTTGAGGAATGCCATGTAAAGACACAATTCTGGAAGTGTACAGCTCTGCCAATTGAGCTGCATTGATTGATTCTTTGACTGGCAGGAAGTGATCGACTTTGGTAAGCTTGTCAATCACCACAAAGATAGCATCATTTCCTCGCTTGGATTTAGGAAAACCAGTGACGAAGTCCATTTCAATGTGGTCGAACTTCCACTCAGGAATAGGAAGAGGTTGGAGAAGACCGGCTGGACGTTGATGTTCTGCTTTCACTCTTCTGCAAACATCACATTCATTCACGAATTGGGCAATCTCCCTTTTCATGCGTGTCCACCAGTAAGACTGCTTGAGATCTTGATACATCTTGGAACTGCCAGGATGAATGGAAAGGAGAGAATCATGTGCTTCTTCCATTATGAGCTTCCTGAGATCACCTTTGGGAACAACGAGTCTGTCCTCGAAGAACAAGGTATCTCTCTCATCAACACGGAAGCACTTGTATTTCGGAATGCCCTTAGCAATAGCATGTTTCACCTTCTTCACCATGGTATCACTGAGTTGGGCCTCACGGACTTGATCTTCCAAGGTAGGAGCAACTTGAAGATTTGCAAGAAAACCCTGCGGAACAACTTGAAGGTTGAGCTTCCTGAAAGCTTCACAAAGCTCAGGCTGGTACGGCTTGATAAGAAGGCTGTTGCAATATGCCTTTCTGCTCAAAGCATCTGCAATCACATTTGCCTTGCCAGGAGTGTATTCAATGCTGGGATTATACTCTTGGATCATTTCAACCCAACGAGTCTGACGGAGGTTCAGATGCGGCTGTGTGAAGATGTACTTCAAGCTCTTGTGATCAGTGAAGATGTCGACCTTTCTGCCCAACAACAGATGTCTCCACGTAATCAAAGCATGTACCACAGCTGCTAGCTCGAGATCATGTGTGGGATAGTTCTTCTCACTTGGCTTCAGCTGCCGAGAAGTGTATGCCACAATTCTCTTATCTTGCATAAGCACACCACCAAGACCTTGAAGAGAAGCATCACAGAATACTTCATAGGGCTTGGATTCATCTGGAGGAGTCAGAACTGGAGCAGAGACGAGCTTTTCTTTGAGAGTTTTGAATGCCACTTCACACTCTGGAGACCAAAAGTATTTGACATTCTTCTGAAGCAAGTTGGAAAGAGGCTTGGCAATCTTGGAGAAGTTCTCAACGAACCTTCTGCAATAGCTGGCAAGACCCAGAAAACTGCGGAGCTGCTTGACGTTCTGAGGAGCTTCCCAGTTGACAATTGCTTCAACTTTCTTGGGATTAACCGCAATACCGTCAGCTGAGATGATGTGGCCCAGGTACAAAACCTTATCGAGCCAAAACTCGCACTTGGAGAACTTGGCATAGAATTTATGCTCTCGGAGTCGATCAAGAACCAGACGTAAGTGCTTTTCGTGATCTTCTTCATTCTTGGAAAACACCAGAATATCATCCAGATACACAAGCACAAACTCGCCAGTATAGGGGTTGAAGATGTAATGCATCATCCTCGAAAAGGTAGGAGGAGCATTGGCGAGACCAAAAGACATGACGGTATACTCGTATGAACCGTAGCTCGTTCTGAAGGCCGTCTTGGGAATGTCTTCCTCGCGAATGCGAATTTGATGATAGCCCATTCGGAGGTCGAGCTTAGAGAACACTTTAGCTCCTTTGAGCTGCTCGAAGAGTTCGTTGATGTTGGGGAGCGGATATTTGTTCTTAATCGTCTTCTTGTTCAATGGCCGGTAATCAACGCATAGACGCTCCGTGCCATCTTTCTTCCTGACAAATAAGACACCACAGCCCCACAGAGACGTACTAGGCCTGATGAGACCCATACTCTCCTGCTTATCAAGCTGTTTCTTCAATTCCTTCAATTCGTCCGGAGAGAGCTTGTACGGACGCCGGCATGCTGGCTCAATACCCGGCTCGAGTTCAATAACGAATTCCACCTGACGGTGTGGAGGCATGCCTGGAAGTTCTTCAGGAAAGACGTCTTGATATTCGTTCACCACCGGAATTTGAGATATGGCGTTAATTTCACCCTTATCATTGAGAGAGAAAAGCCTGATAGTGTTATCCCTGGAGGCGAAGATAATCACATCTTCATCAGAATGAGTCATCTTGACTTCCTTTTGAGCACAATCAATGTGAGCATCATGCTGAGAAAGCCAATCCATTCCGAGGATGAGGTCAATGTCAGAATTGCCAAGAACCACCGGAGAAGCCAAAAATCGATAATCACCCATGCGAATAGAAACATCCGGAGCAAATATGTTGGAAGACATACGTCTCCCCGGAGAAATAACTTGCAACTTCTGAGGCAGACTTTGGATGTCAACATTATGCTTGGATGCAAATGGTTGAGACATGAAAGAACATGAAGCACCCGAATCAAACAAAACTTTAGCAGGGATAGAGTTCACTGGAAGGTTACCCAAAATGACATCAGAAGAATTCTCCGCTTGTGCTGCATTCATCAGATTGACCCTTGCTGCCTTTGGATCATGCCTGACAATAGCTGAACTCACAGGTGGAGGAGGTGGAAGACGCTTCGGGTTCGGACATCTGTTGGCATAGTGACCTTTCTGAGTGCATTTGTTGCAAGTCACTTCTGAGAGAGGACGGAAATGAGAGCCACTGGACTTGGAGCCTTGAGACTGAAACTGCTTCTTCGACTGGTTGCTCGGGTTGGGTGGGTGGGAGAAACCACGTCCACTAGAGTTCTTGTTGTTGGAGTTGTTGGAGTTGTTGTATGGAGCTCGAATCACTGGAGGAGGAGGAAGCCAGAATTTCTGTTGTTTCGCAGCCAACTGAGACGATGAGGAAGAGTGAACGGCATCTCGAATTCTCTTCTTAGAAGCCTCCATCTTAAGCTGAGGTGCTTCTTGTTTCAAAGCCATGTTATAGAACTTGTCGAATTCATCCGGCTCGAACAAAGTGAGAGCAAGCTGAAGTTCATCTTTGAGACCTCCACGGAACTGGTAGATTTTACTCTTGGCATCAGGAATGTCTTGCTTAGCATAGCGGGCGAGGTTTTGGAACTTGACATTATACTGATAGACTGTCATGGAGCCCTGCTTCAGGTTGCGGCATTGCTCACGCATACCCTCGATGACACTTGTAGGAATGTGATGAGAGCGAAAATCCTTGCAGAAATTCTCCCAAGAGATCACTTGACCTGGCCTGGAGTCTTTGTACTGCTGCCACCAATCAGCTGCTTGATCTTTCAGTTGGAAGGCTGCAAACTTCACATAATCATCTTCCTTCACGTTACTGCACTCAAAATGCTTCTTTATGTCGGTTAACCAATCTTCAGCATCAAGAGGGTCGACACAGTAACTGAAAGCTTTTGGATTATTGGCCAAGAACTGGTTGAGAGTAGCATGGTGCTGCTGGTTGAAGAAGTTGCCTTGGTTCCCTGGAACACCCTGATTAGCTTGATTAGCTTGCATCTGTTGCATCATCTGCATCAACATCTGGGTGTTCTGAGCTGTAGTCTGCATAATCGCTCTCCAAGCCTCAGGCGGAGGAGGAGGGGAAGGAGGACGATCTGGGACCTCTTCCACCTCTGGGTTAGTGTTGGGAACTTTTTTCGGAGCCATCCTGTAAGAGATGACCACGAATCAGCAATTGATTGACAAAAGGTATAAGCTGAATCAATGGAATGAATTGCAACAAGTCTTCACAATAATCATTCGAACAATAAGAACGAATGAAATCATTCGAACAAGAGGAACGAATGAAATTCTCAGTTAAATGATAACATCAATCTTCATGAGAAGCCACATAGGGGACAAAATGAAAATAAGAAAACAACAAGGTACGAACGGGAACAAACACAAGAGAGGAGTTTCGTTCTAACATCTTTGTGCTGAAAGCATATGAACGCGTTACGAAAAGGTTTTGCAATCCCCGGATCAGCATAGCCAAGGACCCTTTAAGATGCAACTCCTGATAGTAACATCGGTCATAAACCCCTTCACTCAATGTAGAACCCCGAACTCACTAACCTGCATTCGTTGGAAGAATGCCTACGATCTACTGGATAAAACCCACCTATAAATTTCCGAAAGATTCCAGTTATGCAATCAGGTGTTGGGGATACACGGGAAGCACCGCGCAATCAACTCTAAACCTACATCCAGGTGTATCCATCCTTCAACACATAACCAGTCTTTCTCGGAAACTGTGTACCTCGGACCTTCGAAAAGCATCCACTATAACAAGCTATGGCAATACTCCCGAACTACCTCCCCAGTACTGGGTGATGTCGGGGTTATCTTGCCACTGGCCGTATAGGAGAGATTTTCGATGTCGGCCGTCTTAAGTATTTAGTACTGCCGCGATATGCTTGTGACGACAATACCCCGAAGCTCAACTCCCCGGGACACTGCCACAACCCCTAATGTCAGGAGGCATCGAGAACAATATCCTCGTCACAAGAACATCGAAACAATCCCAGAATACTCGCGAGATTCCTAAAAATTTTTTTGTGCAATTTTGAAGATAGGAGAGACAAGAGTAGTCGTCAGGAGTCCTCACCAAAGAGAAAGGGGATGAGAAGCAAAGAAATCCTACTCTCCGATATAATATAGGACTCAAAATATTTTCAGTGTGTGCCTAGACTCGACCGTCAACGATTCGATCAAACAGTGGGGGCTCCTAGGTCGGAGAAGGCTCTGAATACCAACTTGTAATGCCCAGGATGGAGTTATACCTCCTACGTGTCGAGGCATGACTTAAAGGCATAAGTCCATCCTAGAATGATCTCAAGCTTGGTAATCTTTGCACATCTCATGTAAAAGAGGGGATTGGTAAACATAAATAGTTGGCTTACACTCGCCACGTCACACCAATACAATACATGTCTCAAACATCATACATTAAGAATATCACAACCCTCTAAGGGCAAAATCCAAACGTCAAGATACCAAACTTAGATAAATAAACCACATGCGGATCGAATCCTAGTAGGAGTCTCCACTACTGACCATCCGGATATCGAACATAGTACCGACTACGCTCCTCGTCGTACTCCCAGTCTAGCTCGGTGCCATCACCTGGATAGCTCACAACTGGACCTGCATCTGGTGTGGTGAAGTAACTGTGAGCCACAGAGGACTCAGCAATCCCGTTCCCGGGTAACAAGACTATTTAAGCCTTGGGAGAGGATAAGGCTGAAGAAAAGAGTAAGTGTCTGCAGCAGCAACTAGCAACTAGCTTACGTGAGTGAGAGCGAGAAGAGAAAGCCTCGGTCGAGAAGTGATCACGAAGTGATCCTAGCTACAAGCTCCACAAACATAACCCCTCCGTGTTCAACTCCCGAATCCCTATTCGGAAATTGACGGTCACGGAACGCACGCTGGTAGTGTATTAGAAACATTGTGTCAAGTTATCTACAACTGGATATTAACAAGCTCCCATCTGCCACATAACCGCGGGCACGGCTTTCGAAAGTTCATAACCCTGCAGGGGTGTTCCAACTTGACCCATTACAAGCCCACGATCCGCGGAGTCGCAATTCCAAAGTGGGAAGACCCGAGTATTCTCAGAATCCCGTGCTCAAGATATACCGAACTAAGGTAAGACTAATCCAGCAAATCCTCCCGGCGTGTCGACACCCTGATAGTAGCCGCGCGTATCTAAGTCTCAGGACACGACCGGATGGGTGAAGCTACGGGTTTTTACCAGACCTTGAGTTTCCTCGAGGTGGCCCCGCAGGCTCCCCGTTTCGGACCAACACTCATGTGGAGCACTGGCCCGGGGTTGTTGATTAAGAAAAAGGGTTTATAACTCCCTATGCAAGTTTAGTTTGTTATTAGGCAAATAGTACCAATGTTGGGACTTGCTGGAAAATACTTAGCACTTAGCGGTTTATCGAGGGGGTCCCATACACCCCAACCGTGTTAGGAACGCATAATCAAGGAACATAACACCGGTTTATACGGTTCCTAACGGCATGAGTGGAACAAATCACCAAGCAAAAGGCTTAGCCTTCCACCCTTGCCAATATATAGATGATTTCATTTAGCAATTATATAGTGTGATATAACCCAACCAAACTTCAACATGAAGCAAGCATCTTCGATCTTCACCTGCAACTAGCAACGCTATAAGAAGGGCTGAGCGAAGCGTACTTAGCCAAGCAACGGTTTGCATAGGTAGGTTGGTTAAGCATGGCAATGGTTACAAGTAGGAGGCTGACAAGAAGATCATGGGCATCGAGGCAAAACTATAGAGCGGAACTACTAGCAACAGGCAAAGATAGTAATGTTATCGGGGTTCGGTCATCTTGCCTGAAGAGAAGTCGTTCGGATCGTAAGAAGGGTCCTCGTGCTCAACCTCGTTGGAAACCTCGTGCTCGTACTCGAACTCGGTCTCAGCTTCCGGCTCTAAACAAAACAATCACACCAAGCACAAATCAACAAGATGCAATGCGCACTCGAAAATGATGGATGCATGATGGATGCACTAAGAATGCACACGGAGCACGGAAAAATAGCACTCAAGCAAAACACCTCAAAACATGATAACAATATGATATTATGAATCTACACAGAAAATCAATCAAGTTTCATATAATATTCGCTGAAATCGGAGTTACGGGCTAAAAGTTATGCCCGAAACAAGAAATGAGCGAAAGCTGAAAATTACAGCAACATAGCATCTTCGGAGCACAAAATAATTAAGCTACAGCACTCAAACAACATGGCAAAGGACATGAACACAAACTAGACATATACTACAGCAATTAAGTCCAAAGGTGCACCCCCAAAGGAGCCACTGATCAATAGCAATGAGCTCGGACATATTGAACTTGACAATAAAATTCTGGCAGCAGAATTTTATTGAAACTTTGGAGCAAAAGATAAACATGCTACAGCCACTTAAATAGGCATGTGAGAACATGGATGGAAAGACAACAATATATACTACAAGGAACAATCAAGATCCACTCCAAAACTATCATGCTTTGTCCTAGAACATCACACGAACATGGCATCGGAACGCTGCAGATTTCAGACTTAGTGAAAATCCACTAAGTCCTAAAACAGCAATTTCATCATGGCATCTAAAAGAGCATGTTTAAGTCACCTCGAAACTAAACATGGCAAGTGGTAATCACCTCATCAAAGTACACATGAAGGTGATTCCGAAACACACAAGCATGCTTCATGGAGATAAACACAACGATAACAACGAGCTCAACAAGATGGCATTTCATAACAAGTGAAACAACATCACAGCCACATGGCACTTTGCAACGATGATAAGCATGGCAAGAATAATCTATCATGCAACCTATCACATACAACATGTAGAGTATGGCAAGACGAACACGTGGACATGTCATTTGCATCATTCGGACAAACGAGCTAAAAGATATCACATGGCAAAGATGACATAAAAACATCACATAGCAGCAGTTTTTATCACGATGCACTCTTGTAACAGCAAAAAAAGCACCTAGATGATCTCTAACATGCATGACACTAAAAGATGAAACGTAGTGCTAATCACCACGAACGTCTGGACATGCTATTTGCGCGAAACGGACAAACACACTAAAAGATAGAGCAGTTCTAAGATAGCATCACAGATTAATACACCAGGGACTTAGGAGGAAAAAGAGGTCAACCTAGATCTCAGATCTGCAGAAAAAAAACAAGGGCCCGGGGCTTCGGTGGATCCGGCCCGACTGGTGGAAGGCGGCGGGAGTCCGGCCCGGGTCTGGAGGGAACCGGCCCGCGAGGTGGAAGCCCAGCGGCGCTGCGGGCGCTGGAGCCTGGCTCGACGGAGAGGCGGGAAGCGGCTGGGCCTTCGGGCCTGGCGAAGCGACGGCCCGGAGGAGCGGCCTGGTGGGGCGAGCGGTGATGTGGTCCACGCTCGGCTGCGGTCGAGCGGAGACGGGCCGCTGCGGTCGAGCGTACGGCCTGGAGGACGCGTGCGGCGCGGGAGGCGAGCCCAGCCTGGACGCTGGCTCGGTGGAGTCAGGCGGTCGGGCGAGTGGAAGAAGGCCGAGGCCTCAGGCGACAAAGGTCCACGCGGGGGCGTACGGCCTGCGGGGGAAGTGGTCCACGCGGCCGATCGGGCTTGGCGCTGTGCGACGCGGGATGGCCGAGGGGATCCAGCGATCGCTGGGGGAGGCGCGGGCGTTGACCTGGCTGCCTGTGGATCGATCGAAGGGGCTGGTCGAGCGCCCGATCCCAGGAGATCTCTGCAGGATGAGCTGCCAAGTGGCTGGGGTGAGGCCAGATCTGAGAAAAAAAATGAGGGGGAGAGGGTGGAGAAGAAGCTAGGGATGCCAAAATAGATTAGGGTCTATTATATAGCAGAATTTAGGGTTTGGGGGGATTTAGGTGTGCTAGGAGCCCTCCGATCGCGATCCGACCTAGGAGAAGGTAGTGGCTGCTGTAGGGGTGTTTCGGGCCACAAAGCGAAGGCACTTTGGACCCACACGAATAACTGTTGGGATAGCAACGGAGTCCAAACGCGACGAGATTTGAGAGGCGGGTTGCACACAACAAAACAACAACACACACAACAACCTCGCGACACACCGGTAACGTTACACGCCCAAACAACAAAGTAGGCCTACGGGACGACACAGACACGTGAGGAAGCTCCGGAACGCGAAACGGACAACGGGAAGGAACGCGTGGAACCGGATGCAACCGACAACACAAATGCAATGCGATGCACCTATCTACATGATATGAATGAATGCCACACACTCACAACAAAACGACGAAAACCCGAAAGACAAAGAACCCGGAATGGAAATAGATGAAGCCGGAGATATATTATATACCCAAAAGGGAAAGTATTACATCCGGGGCATTACACATATCCTCCAATATTACTCATAGATGCATCGGAATAAGCAAACTACACACGAAAAACAGAATCTGTAAAAAACAGAAGAGTCTGTAGTAATCTGCTGGGTTCGCCTACTTCTGGAACTCCAAAAAATTCAAACTAAATTTGTAAATTTGTGCAATTTGTCTACCAATCAGCAGCAATAAGAATCAACTAAAAATCACGCTCCAGTAAAATCTAAAGACTACTTTAGCGTGCACTAACGATTCTGTTTTTCACAGCAAGATCAAAGAAACTTCACACAAGTCTTACCAAAGGTTCTACTTGGCACAAACACTAAACAAAACAAGAAAACACATCTAATCAGAGGCTAGATGCAATATTTATTGCCTAATAGCAACAAAAACAAAAAACATAAAATTGGGTTGCCTCCCAACAGGCGCTACCGTTTTATGCCCCTAGCTAGGCACGATACAAGATAAATCTAGGTATTGCCATCCTTGGAAGGCAATTCATAAGTGGCTCTCATGATTGATTCATATGGTAATTTCATTTTCTTTCTAGGAAAGTGTTCCATGCCTTTCCTTAATGGAAATTGGAATCTAATATTTCCTTCCTTCATATCAATGATTGCACCAATCATTCTAAGGAAAGGTCTACCAAGAATAATATGACATGAAGGATTGCAATCTATCTCAAGAACAATGAAATCTATGGGCACATAATTCCTATTGGCAATAATAAGAACATCATTAAGTCTCCCCATAGGTTTCTTAATAGTGGAATCCGCAAGATGCAAATTTAAAGAACAATCATCAAGCTCATGGAACCCTAGCAAATCACACAAAGTTTTTGGGATAGTGGAGACACTAGCACCCAAATCACACAAAGCATAGCATTCATGATCTTTTATTTTTATTTTGATAGTAGGTTCCCATTCATCATAAAGCTTTCTAGGTATAGAAACTTCCAACTCAAGTTTTTCTTCATAGGATTGCATCAAAGCATCAACTATATGCTTAGTGAAAGCTTTATTTTGACTATAAGGATGCAGAGAATTTAGCACAGATTGCAACAAGGAAATACAATCAACCAAAGAGCAATTGTCATAATTGAATCCCTTGAAATCCAAAGTAGTGGATTCATCACTATGCAAAGTTTTAATCTCTTCAATCCCGCTTTTAGCAATTTTAGCATCAAGATCTAAAAACTCCGAATCATTGGGACACCTTAAAGCAGCATCATCTCCAACCCTATTCTCATCAAGATTGATACTATAAAACAAGGATCTAATAGGAGACACATCAATAACTTTCAAATCTTCATCTTTATTTTCACGATAACTAGGAGAACACGATTTAATATAGTCTTCTCTTTTAGAACGCATTCTACCAGTTCTTTCTTTGCATTCATCAATGGAAATTCTCATGGATTTGAGAGACTCATTGATATCATGCTTAGGTGGGATAGATCTAAGTTTCAAAGATTCAACATCAAGAGTAATTCTATCCACACTTCTAGCCAATTCATCAACCTTAAGCAATTTCTCTTTAAGCATATCATTGAAATTCTTTTGCGAGATCATAAACTCCTTAACACTAGTTTCAAATTCAGAAGGCATCTTTCCATACGAGTTGTTGTAGGAATTACCAAAATTATTAGAGGAATTACTAGGAAAAGACCTAGGATTAAAATTACCTCTATAAGCATTGTTACCAAAATTATTCCTACCAACAAAATTCACGTCCGAAGACTCATTGTTATTCTCAATCAAAGTGGACAGATGCATATCATTAGGATCAGAAGAAGCATTTTTAGCAGCAAACAATTTCATAAGTTCATCCATCTTTCCACTCAAAACACTAATTTCTTCGATAGCATGCACTTTTTTACTAGTAGATCTTTCGGTGTGCCATTGAGAATAATTAACCATAATGTTTTCTAAGAGTTTGGTAGCTTCTCCTAAGGTAGTTTCGATGAAAGTGCCTCCGGCGGCCGAATCTAAAAGATTTCTAGAAGCAAAATTTAAGCCAGCATAAAAGTTCTGAATAATCATCCATAGATTCAAACCATGTGTAGGGCAATTACGTATCATTTCATTCTCTCCCAAGCTGGTGCAACATGCTCATGATCTAGTTGCTTAAAATTCATAATATCATTTCTAAGAGAGATGATCTTAGCAGGAGGGAAATACTTAGAGATAAAAGCATCTTTGCACTTATTCCACGAATCAATACTATTTCTAGGCAAAGAGGAAAAACAAGTTTTAGCACGATCTCTAAGTGAAAACGGAAATAACTTCAATTTAACAATATCGTTATCCGTATCCCTTTTCTTTTGCATATCACACAAATCAACAAAGTTGTTTAGATGGGTACCGGCATCTTCACTAGGAAGGCCGGAGAAATGATCTTTCATGACAAGATTCAACAAAGCAGCATTGATCTCACAAGATTCAGCATCGTTAATAGGAGCAATCGGAGTGCTAATAAAATCATTGTTGTTGGTATTGGAGAAGTCACACAATTTGTTATTGTTCTGAGCCATAGTGACAAGCAAGCAATCCAACACACACAAGCAAACAAGAAGTAAGCGAACAAGAAACACACGGCGGAAGAAGGGCGAATAAAACGGCAAATGTGAAGTGGGGGAGAGGAAAACGAGAGGCAAATAAATGTAATGCGAAAGATAAGGGTTTGTGATAGGAACTTGGTATATGACTTTTGCGTAAGCCTCCCCGGCAACGGCGCCAGAAATTCTTCTTGCTACCTCTTGAGCTTGCGTTGTATTCCCTCGAAGAGGAAAGGGAGATGCAACACAGTAGCGTAAGTATTTCCCTCAGTTTTTGAGAACCAAGTTATCAATCCAGTAGGAGACCACGCGCCAGTCCCTCGCACCTGCACAAACAAATAAAAACTTTGCAGCCAACGCGATAAGGGGTTGCCAATCCCTTTACGGTCACTTACGATAGTGAGATCTGATAGAGATGATAATTATATTTTTGGTATTTTTTGTATAGAAATAGAAAGTAAAGAAAGAAAATAAACAACGACAACATAAATTGGCTAGTTGACGGGAAAGTAATATGATAAAGATAGACCCGGGGGCCATAGTTTTCCCTAGTGGCTTCTCTCATGATAGTGGTATTCTACGGCGGGTAAACAAATTACTGTCGAGCAATTGATAGAAAAGCGAATAATTATGAGATTATCTAGGGATGATCATTGTATATAGGCATCACGTCCAAGACAAGTAGACTGAAACGATTCTGCATCTACTACTACTACTCCACACATCGACCGCTATCCAGCATGCATCTAGTGTATTGAGTTCATACGAATAGAGTAACGCGTTAAGCAAGATGACATGATGTAGAGGGATAAACTCAAGCAAAATGATGAAAACTCCATCTTTTTATCCTCGATGGCAACAAGACAATACATGCCTTGCTGCCCCTACTGTCACTGGGAAAGGACACCACAAGATTGAACCCAAAGCCAGGCACTTCTCCCATTGCAAGAACTATAGATCAAGTAGGACAAACCAAACCAATAATTCGAAGAGACTTGCAAGGAAATTATGAGCACACATAAAAAGTTCAGAGAAGAACCAAATATCTTTCATAGATAACCTTGATCATAAACTCACAATTCATCGGACTTCGACAAACACACCGCAAAAAGAGATTACATCGAATAGATCTCCTCGAAGACCGAGGAGAACTTTGTATTGAGATCCAGAGAGAGAGAAGAAGCCATCTAGATACTAGCTATGGACCCGAAGGTCTGAGGTAAACTACTCACAACTCATGGTGAGGGCGATGATGATGATGATGAAGGCCTCCGTGATGGATCCCCCTCCCGGAACAGGCTCCAAGATGGGATCTCCACGGGAACAGCAGCTACGGCGGTGGAATTAGGGTTTTCTCTCTGCATATGGAGTTTCTGGGGTACGTAGGTATATATAGGAAGAAGGGGGGCACCGGGGGCCACAGGGGCTGCCCTCGAGGCAGGGGGCGCGCCCTGGGAAGGGGGGCGCGCCCCCACCCTCGAGGGTGGCCCTTCTGTCTCCTGGCTTGGCCCCGAAGTCTTTCGTGCGTGATTTCCTCCAAAAATATCTCCCGCGAAGGTTTCATTCCGTTTGGACTCCGTTTGATATTCCTTTTCTGCAAAACCCCGAAACAGGGAAAAAACAACAATCTGGACTGGGTCTTTGGGTTAGTAGGTTAGTCCCAAAAATGATATAAAAGTGAATGATAAAGCCCATTAAACATCCAAGACTTGATAAATAATAGCATGGAACAATAAAAAATTATAGATACGTTGGAGACGTATCAGGCGCCCCCAAACCTGCCTCATATTTTGGACTGGATATGAGGGGTGCTGGTCAGCCTGGGTGTTTGAGGGCCATTTGAGGCGTCCGTGTGGGTCGAAAAAATGTGACTGGATAGTGGCCGGGCGGTCCGCCTAGGCATATGAGGCAGGTTTGAGGCGCCCTGCTACCTCTTGAGCTTGCGTTGGTTTTTCCCTTGAAGATGAAAGGGTGATGCAGCAAAGTAGAGTAAGTATGTCCGTCAGTTTGAGAACCAAGGTATCAATGCAGTAGGAGACAACGCGCAGATCGTCAAACAACTGCACAAACAATCAAACAACTTGCACCCAACGCAATAAAGGGGTTGTCAATCTGATACGTCCAAAACGTATCTATAATTTCTGCTTGCTCCATGCTTCTTTTGTGTGATATTTCTATGATATTGATGCACTTCCATACACTTTTGATCATATTTGGACTAACCTATTAACTCAGTGCACCACAGTGCCAGTTCCTGTTTTCTGCTGTTTTTCTATTTCAGGTTTCCCCCATATTAAAAGTGCTCCAAAAATTCCAGGAAAAATATAGGAAAAATCAGCGTACAGGAAGCTTCGCGAAGAACCAAAGATGGGCCAGAGGGGAGCCAGGGGAGGCCCAGGCGGCCACCTGGCGCGGCCCCACCCTTGGCCGCGCCAGGGGGGCGCCTGGGGCCCCTGCTCCGCCTCTGGCTGCCCCCCTTCGCATATATATCCCTCTCGTCCCGAAACCCTCGAGGACAGAACCCTTTTTCGCGATCTCGCCTTTGTTCCGCCGCCGCAGCGCTTCTAAGATCGGGAGCATCAGGAGAACTCTTCGCGGCACCCTGCCGGAGGGGAGAACCACCACCGGGAGCTTCTCCACCACCATGGACGCTTCCCGGATAAGTCGTGAGTAGTCCACCTTGGACCATGGGTCCATGATCAGTAGCTATGTGATGTTCTCCTCCCCTCTTTGCTCTTCATGGTTTAGACCTCGTGAGCTGCCCTACATGATCGAGGCACATATGTAATCTTTCTGCTGTTGCTTTGCTGAGTTTGCTGGGATCTGATGGATTATGAGACTATGTTCAGATTGTGTTTGAGTAATATATTTGATTGACCTCTTTTATATCTTTGTTCCTGAGTAATTCTTGCATGTTCTCCGTTGCTGTTTATTGCTTTGGCCGAGTAGTAGGTAGTAACTCCAAGAGGGAGCGTTATGCTTGATTGTGGGTTCATGCCCCCTGATGACTAGCTTGAGTGACAGAAACATGAGTCTAGGGGATGTGCTGTTGCCACAAGGGAGAAAACAACGGTGCTTGTACTTGCGGGTGCAAGGATTGTTTACTTTACGCAAAGTTCTTTTAATGCAGTTGTCTGTTGCTTTGAGTTTACACTTTGGGTGGGATTCGCAACTTAATACCAACGAGATGTTCTGGATAGATATCTCAAGGTGGATGATTAGTAGTAGATGCAGATGGATTTCGGTCTACTTGCCTTGGCGTACCGCCCATGCTTTTGAGCCTCTACCTTTCTTTGCAGCATAGTTAGCATTGGTTTGCGCACATAACCCTGTCAATTGCCTAGCTGTAATTTGTTTACCTCGCTTTGCTGTTTTATCGTCTTTTGGGAGAGAGACATCACTAGTGAACATCATGGGACCCCGGTTCATATTACCACCGCTGATCACACCTTTTATTTACTTCCTGTTTTTATTTCCTAGTTGCAGTCATAGCTATCATTATTATCTCTTGTGTTTGATCCTTTGTAAACAACAAGGCCGGAGGGATTGACAACCTCTCTGTACTCGTTGGGAGCAAAGTTATCTGTATCTGTGTGCAGGTCCCGTCAACCGCTAAGTTTCTGGCGCCGTTGACACCTACTTGTCGACCCTCGGAGTCTCACGGGATTCGATCCTTGGTATCTTTGCCAAGGGAAATTTGCCGCTACGCTACATCTCAACCTTCCACTTGGGGTAACCAACGAGGGGCGAGAAGCCATCAAGCATGTTTCTGGGGCCGTTGCCGGGGACTCCACTCTTCAAGATAGGGGAGTTGCACGCTATCTTTTATCTTTGCTTTTTAGTCTTGTTAGTTTACCTTTTAGTTTTTGCTTTAGTGTCCCTTACCAAAAATCACAAAAATAGTTATCTTGCTTGCTGCTGCTATGGGTTCCACCAAAAACACTAAGTGGGAGGAGTACACCCCTTCTTCCATCACGCCAATCACCACTGTCGGGATCTACAAAAGTAATAAACCTTGTGATTATGTTAGTTTTAATGGAGAGTTATGCCCATGGCATGGTCTTCCAGGAAAAAAGTATGAGCCTCTGTTTAAAGTTGCTCCCACACTTCCCCAAACTTGGGGAGACGTCCAAACTCTTATATTAGAGAGCAATTCAAACAAAGAAGATGACACTACAATTCTGCTCAATAATGATAAAATTGATTTTGATAATTGTAGTCTCTCAGAAGTTGTCACCTTTTTACAAAGAATGGCTAAAGACCCCCACACTAGCACACTTAACCTTGCCTTCACAGAGCATATCACTAATGCTCTTATCAAAGCTAGGGAGGAGAAGATTAGGGTAGAAGCCTCCATACCTAGAAAGCTAGAAGATAGTTGGGATCCTATGATTAAAATTAAGTTGAATAACTTCTCTTGCTATGCTTTATGTGATGTTGGAGCTAGTACCTCCGTTATGCCCAAAAGAATGTATGATATGTTTGAATTGAAACGTTTTGATCCTTGTTCTTTTGGTGTTCATCTTGTTGATTCTTCCATAAAGAAACCTTTGGGGAAGATCGACGATGTTCTTATCATTGTCAATGACAATTATGTTCCCGTTGATTTTACTATTATGGATATTGAATGTGAACCTTCATGTCCAATTATTTTGGGACGTCCTTTTCTTTGCACCGTTGGTGCTATCATTGACATGAAAGAGGGGAATATAAAATTCCAATTCCCTCTCCAGAAAGGGATGGAACACTTCCCTATAAAGAAGATTAAGTTGCCTTTTGAGTCCATTACACGGGCTAGCTATTCTCTTACTCTTGATAAAACTTGATCTTCTCTTTTTGCATCATGCCTAGCTTAAAGGCATAAAAGAAAGCGCTTTTGGGAGGCAGCCCACAACGAATTAGGTTTTATTTTGCTTTTGTTGTGTCTTGATGTTTGTTACTACAGTAGCATCATCATTGTATCTTTTCTTTTCAGCTTTGTGCCAAGTTTAGCCTCCGATTGCAAGAAAGTTCAAAAGTTGTGACGTGCTGTCCAGAAAACAGATTCTGTCCTTGGACAGAAAAATTCGAATAAAATCACCTGATCATTTTTTTGATCTGAATTTTTTTGACAGCGTGCTCTATACAATTGGCTTTCGAGCGTCTGTTCTGAGTTTTTTTATTTGAGTTGCAGAAGTGCCCCGAAAAAATTATTTACAACCTGCTGGTCTATTTTTCACAGATTCTGTCCTGTTTTGCCTTTTTTCGTTTTGCAAACCTTGAGCTTGCTTTTTCTGGCAATCTTGAGAAACAGTAGCTCTTCAAGATTATCTTTATTTCCACTAGGGAAAGATTATTTTATTGTGGGTACTAACCTCGCTAATCAGATTATGATGAGTTATGTATGAAGGGAGTTTTCAAGTGTGCGAGGGAAGATGATAAAAGAAGATTCAGGAGGGTCAAACGCTCAAGCTTGGGGATGCCCCCGTGCACCCCCAAGAAATATTCAAGAAGACTCAAGCGTCTAAGCTTGGGGATGCCCCCATGCATCCCCTTCTCCATCAACAATTATCAGTTCGTCTTTCGTTCCACTTTATTTATCACTTCATGCGTTATGTGCTATGCTTGGAGCGTCTTGCTCTTAGTTTCTTTTTTTAGTTTTCTTTAGCTTTGCTTGCTGTTCATAACAAGTTAGAACCCAACTTTCTTTGTGTGGGAGTGAAACACGCTCCACTTCAACCTAGAACACAACATAGGATTTTCATGCTTATCTTTGCTGTGTGTGTTCTTTGTCTTTCCATAGCTGCTGTCATGTTTAGCTCTTAGTTTTCATGCTTTTCTTTTTAAAGAGCTTTTGTTTAGTTGGTTGCTGAACTCTCTTGAGTTTTCATGTTTATCTTGTTAAGAGAGTTTGCCTGTTGCACTGAGTTGTGTGTCTTAACATAAAGTAGGTAATTGAGGTTGCTATTTAATTTTAGTAGTAACTTGCAATAGTTTTGAGGTATTGCCATGAGTAATGTCTGAACTTTTGGCGTCAAGAGCTTTAGCCTATTAGTGATAGATGTCGTATTTTGGGCAATCCGTGTTTATTTTCGAAAACCTACAAAATAGTTGAGAACTTTAGCTACTAGATGGATCACTAATCTTTGGAGGGATCGAATATTAGAGTACACTCACGTACCATGAGCCGAGGATGCGCAAGGATAACCAAACCCCCATACACTCCTCCTCGGGGTACTTGTCTCTTTGTGAACCTCCTAAATAGATTGAGAGTTACCGATAATAAGTGCATGAAGGAAATATGCCCTAGAGGCAATAATAAAGTTGTTATTTATATTTCCTTATATCATGATAAATGTTTATTATTCATGCTAGAATTGTATTAACCGGAAACTTAGTACATGTGTGAATACATAGACAAAACAGAGTGTCCCTAGTATGCCTCTACTAGACTAGCTCATTGATCAAAGATGGTTATGTTTCCTAACCATAGACATGAGTTGTCATTTGATCAACGGGATCACATCATTAGGAGAATGATGTGATGGACAAGACCCATCCGTTAGCTTAGCACTATGATCGTTTAGTTTTACCGCTATTGCTTTCTTCATGACTTATACATGTTCCTATGACTATGAGATTATGCAACTCCCGAATACCGTAGGAACACCTTGTGTGCTATCAAACGTCACAACGTAACTGGGTGATCATAAAGATGCTCTACAGGTGTCTCCGAAAGTGTTCGTGGTGTTGGCATAGATCAAGACTAGGATTTGTCACTCCGAGTGTCGGAGAGGTATCTCTGGGCCCTCTCGGTAATGCACATCATAATAAGACTTGCAAGCAAAAGACTAATGAGTTAGTCACGAGATGATGTATTACGGAACGAGTAAAGAGACTTGCCGGTAACGAGATTGAACTAGGTATAGAGATACCGACGATCGAATCTTGGGCAAGTAACATACCAATGACAAAAGGAACAACGTATGTTGTTATGCGGTTTGACCGATAAAGATCTTCGTAGAATATGTAGGAGCCAATATGAGCATCCAGGTTCCGCTATTGGTTATTGACAGGAGATGAGTCTCGGTCATGTCTACATAGTTCTCGAACCCGTAGGGTCCGCACGCTTAACGTTTGATGACGATCGGTATTATGAGTTTATGAGTTTTGATGTACCTAAGGAGTTCGGAGTCCCAGATGAGACCGGGGACATAACGAGGAGTCTCAAAACGGTCGAGACGTAAAGATCGATATATTGGACGACTATATTCGGACATCGGAAAGGTTCCGAGTGATTCGGGTATTTTTCGGAGTATATGGGCCTTATTGGGCCATACGGGAATAGAGGAGAAAGGCCAAAAGGAAGGAGGCGCGTGCCCCCCCTCTGGTCCGAATTGGACAAGGGGTGCAGCCCCCTTTTCCTTCTCCCTCTCCACCTCTTTCCTTCTCTCCTACTCCGGAAAGGAAAGGGGAATCCTACTAGGACTTGGGAGTCCTAGTAGGACTCCCCACACTTGGCGCGCCCCCTCTAGGGCCGGCCTCTCCCTTGCTCCTTTATATACGGGGACAGGGGGCACCCTAGGACACACAAGTTGAATTGTTCTAGCCGTGTGCGGTGCCCCCCTCCACAGAAACACACCTCGGTCATACCGTCGCAGTGCTTAGGCGAAGCCCTGCGCCGGTAGATACATCATATCCGTCACCACGCCGTCGTGCTGGCGAAACTCTCCCGTGAAGCTCAACTGGATCAAGAGCTCGTGGGACGTCATCAAGCTGAACGTGTGCTGAACACGGAGGTGCCGTACGTTCGGTGCTTGATCGGTTGGATCGCGAAGAAGTTCGACTACATCAGCCGTGTCACTTGACGCTTCCGCTTCCGGTCTACGAGGGTACGTAGACACACTCTCCCCCTCGTTGCTATGCATCTAGTAGATAGATCTTGTGTGATCGTAGGAAAATTTTGAAAATACTACGTTCACCAATAGTGGTATCAGAGCCAGGTCTATGCGTAGATGATATGCACGAGTAGAACACAATGAGTTGTGGGCGATACTAGTCATACTGCTTACCAGCATGTCATACTTTGCTTCGGCGGTATTGTGAGATGAAGCAGCCCGGACCGACATTACGCGTACGCTTACGTGAGACTGGTTTCACCGTTACGAGCACTCGTTGCTTAAAGGTTACTGGCGGGTGTCTGTCTCTCTCACTTTAGCTGAATCAAGTGTGGCTACGCCCGGTCCTTGTGAAGGTTAAAACATCACATACTTGACGAAACATCGTTGTGGTTTTTTATGCGTAGGTAAGAACGGTTCTTCCTAAGCCCGTAGCAGCCACGTAAAACTTGCAACAACAAAGTAGAGGACGTCTAACTTGTTTTTGCAGGGCATGTTGTGATGTGATATGGTCAAGACATGATGAGTTATACGGTTTTGTATGAGATGATCATGTTTTGTAATGTTATCGGCAACTGGCAGGAGCCATATAGTTGTCGCTTTATTGTATGAAATGCAATCGCCATGTAATTGCCTTACTTTATCACTAAGCGGTAGCGATAGTCGTAGAAGCAATAGTTGGCGAGACGACAACGATGCTACGATGGAGATCAATGTGTCGCGCCGGTGACGAAGGTGATCATGACGGTGCTTTGGAGATGGAGATCAAAAGCACAAGATGATGATGGCCATATCATGTCACATATTTTGATTTGCATGTGATGTTTATCTTATTATGCTTCTTATTTTGCTTAGAACGACGGTAGCATTATAAGATGATCCCTTACAAAATTTCAAGGTACAAGTGTTCTCCCTGAGTATGCACCGTTGCGAAAGTTCTTCGTGCTGAGACACCACGTGATGATCGGGTGTGATAAGCTCTACGTTCAAATACAATGGGTGTAAGCCAGTTTTGCACACGCAGAATACTCGGGTTAAACTTGACGAGCCTAGCATATGCAGATATGGCCTCGGAACACTGGAGACCGAAAGGTCGAGCGTGAATCATATAGTAGATATGATCAACATAAGATGTTCACCATTGAAACTACTCCATCTCACGTGATGATCGGACATGGTTTAGTTGATTTGGATCACGTGATCATTTAGATGACTAGAGGGATGTCTATCTAAGTGGGAGTTCTTAAGTAATATGATTAAATTGAACTTTAATTTATCATGAACTTAGTCCCGGTAGTATTAGCATATCTATGTTGTAGATCAATAGCTCGCGATGTTGCTCCCCGTTTATTTTTTATATGTTCCTAGTGAAAACTAAGTTGAAAGATGTTAGTAGCAATGATGCGGAATTGTTCCGTGATCTGAGGATTATCCTCATTGCTGCACAGAGAATTATGTCCTTGATGCACCGCTAGGTGACAGACCTATTGCAGGAGCAGATGTAGACGTTATGAACATTTTGACAAAAGCTCGGTATGATGACTACTTGATAGTTTAAGTGCACCATGCTTTACGGCTTAGAACCGGGACTTCAAAAACGTTTTGAACGCCACGGAGCATATAAGATGTTCCAAGAGTTGAAATTAGTATTTCATACTCATGCCCGTGTCGAGAGGTATAAGACTTTTGACAGTACTTTGCCTACAAGATGGAGGAGAATAGCTCAACCAGTGAGCATGTGCTCAGATTGTTTGGGTACTACAATTACTTGAATCAAGTGGGAGTTAATCTTCCAGATAAGATAGTAATTGACAAAGTTCTCTAGTCACTATCACCAAGTTAGTAGAACTTCGTGATGAACTATAATATGCAAGGGATGACGAAAGGAATTCCCGAGCTCTTCGCGATGCTGAAGTCGGCGAAGGTAGAAATCATGAAAAAGCATCAAGTGTTGATGGTTAACAAGACCACTTGTTTCAAGTAAAGGGCAAAGGGATAGAAGGGGAACTTCAAGAAGAATGACAAGCAAGTTGTCACCCCCGTGAAGAAACCCAAAGCTAAAACTCAAGCCTGAAACTAAGTGCTTCTACTGCAAAGGAAATGGTCACTGGAAGTGGAACTGCCCTAGATACTTGGCGGATAAGAAGGATGGCAAAGTGAACAAAGGTATATTTTGATATACAGATTATTGATGTGTACTTTACTAGTGTTCATAGCAACCCCTGGGTATTTGATACCGGTTCAGTTGCTAAAATTAGTAACTCGAAACGAGAATTGCAGAATGAACAGAGACTAGTTAAAGGTGAAGTGACGATGTGTGTTGGAAGTGGTTCCAAGATTGATATGATCATCATCGCACACTCCCTATACTTTCGGGATTAGTGTAAAACCTAAATAAATGTCATTTGGCATTTGCGTTGAGCATGAATATGATTTGATCATATTTGTTGCAATACGGTTATTCATTTAAAGTCATAGAATAATTGTTATTCTGTTTACATGAATAAAACCTTCGATGGTCATACACCCAATGAAAATAGTTTGTTGGATCTCGATCGTGGTGATACACATATTCATAATATTGAAGCCAAAGATGCAAGGTTAATAACGATAGTGCAACTTATTTGTGGCACCGCCGTTTAGGTCATAATGGTGTAAAGCGCATGAAGAAACTCCATAGTGATGGACTTTTGGAATCACTTGATTATGAATCACTTGGTACTTGCGAACCATGCCTCATGGGCAAGATGGCTAAAACTCCGTTCTCCGGAACAATGGAGCGAGCAACAGATTTGTTGGAGATCATACATACAGATGTATGTGGACCAATGAGTGTTGAAGCTCGCGGCGGGTATCGTTATTTTCTGACCTTCACTGATGATTTGAGCAGATATGGGTATATCTACTTAATGAAGCACAAGTCTGAAACATTTGAAAAGTTCAAAGAATTTCAGAGTGAAGTGGAGAATCATCGTAACAAGAAAATAAAAGTTTCTACGATATGATCGTAGAGGTAAAATATTTGAGTTAGCGAGTTTGGCCTTCAGTAAAAACAATGTGAAATAGTTTCACTACTCACGCCACTTGGAACACCATAGTGTAATGGTGTGTCTGAACGTCATAACCGTACTTTATTAGATATGGTGCGATCGATCATGTCTCTTACCGATCTACCACTATCGTTTCGGGGTTATGCATTAGAGACAACTACATTCACGTTAAATAGGGCACCATCTAAATCCGTGGAGATGACACCGTATGAACTGTGGTTTGACGAGAAACCTAACCTGTCATTTCTTTAAGTTTGGGACTGCGATGCTTATGTGAAAAAGTTTCAACATGATAAGCTCAAACCCAAATCGGAGAAGTAAATCTCCATAGGATACCCAAAAGAAACTGTTGGGTATACCTTCTATCACAGATCTGAAGGCAAGGTCTTTGTTGCTAAGAGTGGATCCTTTCTAGAGAAGGAGTTTCTCTCGAAAGAAGTGAGTGGGAGGAAAGTAGAACTTGATGAGGTAATTGTACCTTCTCCCGAATTGGAAAGTGGAACATCACAGAAACTAGTTCCAGTGATTCCTACACCAATTAGTGAGGAAGCTAATGATGATGATCATGAAACTTCAGATCAAGTTTCTGCTGAACTTCGTAGATCAACCAGAGTTCGTTCCGCATCAGAGTGGTACGGCAACCCGGTTCTGGAAGTCATGTTACTGGACCATGATGAACCTACGAACTATGAGGAAGCGATGATGAGCCCAGATTCCGCAAAATGGCTTGAGGCCATGAAATCTAAGATGGGATCCATGTATGAGAACAAAGTGTGGACTTTGGTTGACTTGCCCGATGATCGGCAAGCCATCGAAAATAAATGGATCTTCAAGAAGAAGACTGACGCTGACGGTAATGTTACTGTTTACAAAGCTCGACTTGTTGCGAAAGTTTTTCAACAAGTTCAAGGAGTTGACTACGATGAGACTTTCTCACCCGTAGCGATGCTTAAGTCTGTCCGAATCATGTTAGCAATTGCCGCATTTTATGAAATCTGGCAAATGGATAACAAAATTGCAAATCTTTAATGGATTTATTAAAGAAGACTTGTATATGATGCAACTAGAAGGTTTTGTCAATCCTAAAGGTGCTAACAAAATGTGCAAGCTCCAGCGATCCATCTATGGACTGGTGCAAGCATCTCGGAGTTGGAATATATGCTTTGATAAGTTGATCAAAGCATATAGATTTATACAGACTTGCGGTGAAGCCTGTATTTACAAGAAGTGAGTGGGAGCACTACAACCTTTCTGATAAGTATATGTGAATGACATATTGTCGATCGGAAATGATGTAGAATTTTCTGGAAAGCATAAAGGAGTGTTTGAAAGGAGTTTTCCAAAGAAAGACCTTGGTGAAGCTGCTTACATATTGGGCATCAAGATCTATAGAGATAGATCAAGACGCTTGATAAGACTTTCGTTGAGTACATACCTTGATAAGATTTTGAAGTAGTTCAAAATGGATCAGTCAAAGAAGGAGTTCTTGCCTGACTTGTAAAGTGGAAGTTGAGTAAGACTCAAAGCCAGACCACGGCAGAAAAATATAGAGAGAATGAAAGTCATTCCCTATGCCTCAGCCATAGGTTCTAGAAAGTATGCCATGCTGTGTACCAAACATGTTGTGTACCTAGCCATGAGTTTGTCAAGGGGGTACAATAGTGATCCAGGAGTAGATCACTGTATAGCGGTCAAAATTATCCTTAGTAACTGGATGACTAAGGAAATGTTTCTCGATTATGGAGGTGATAAAGAGTTCGTCGTAAAGGGTTACGCCGATGCAAGCTTTGACACTAAATCCAGATGACTCTAAGTATCAATCTGGATGCGTATTGAAAGTGGGAGCAATTAGCTAGAGTAGCTCTATGCAGAGCGTTGTAGACATAGAAATTTGCGAAATACATACGGATCTGAATGTGACAGACCCGGTGACTAAACTTCTCTCACAAGCAAAACATGATCACACCTTATTACTGTTGGGTATTAATCACATAGCGATGTGAACTAGATTATTGACTCCAGTAAACCCTTTGGGTGTTGGTCACATGGCGATGTGAACTATGGGTGTTATTCACATAACGATGTGAACTATCGGTATTAAATCACATGGCGATGTGAGCTAGATTATTGACTCTAGTGCAAGTGGGAGACTGAAGGAAATATGCCCTAGAGGCAATAATAAAGTTGTTATTTATATTTCCTTATATCATGATAAATGTTTATTATTCATGCTAGAATTGTATTAACCGGAAACTTAGTACATGTGTGAATACATAGACAAAACAGAGTGTCCCTAGTATGCCTCTACTAGACTAGCTCATTGATCAAAGATGGTTATGTTTCCTAACCATAGACATGAGTTGTCATTTGATCAACGGGATCACATCATTAGGAGAATGATGTGATGGACAAGACCCATCCGTTAGCTTAGCACTATGATCGTTTAGTTTTACCGCTATTGCTTTCTTCATGACTTATACATGTTCCTATGACTATGAGATTATGCAACTCCCGAATACCGTAGGAACACCTTGTGTGCTATCAAACGTCACAACGTAACTGGGTGATCATAAAGATGCTCTACAGGTGTCTCCGAAAGTGTTCGTGGTGTTGGCATAGATCAAGACTAGGATTTGTCACTCCGAGTGTCGGAGAGGTATCTCTGGGCCCTCTCGGTAATGCACATCATAATAAGACTTGCAAGCAAAAGACTAATGAGTTAGTCACGAGATGATGTATTACGGAACGAGTAAAGAGACTTGCCGGTAACGAGATTGAACTAGGTATAGAGATACCGACGATCGAATCTTGGGCAAGTAACATACCAATGACAAAAGGAACAACGTATGTTGTTATGCGGTTTGACCGATAAAGATCTTCGTAGAATATGTAGGAGCCAATATGAGCATCCAGGTTCCGCTATTGGTTATTGACAGGAGATGAGTCTCGGTCATGTCTACATAGTTCTCGAACCCGTAGGGTCCGCACGCTTAACGTTTGATGACGATCGGTATTATGAGTTTATGAGTTTTGATGTACCGAAGGAGTTCGGAGTCCCGGATGAGACCGGGGACATAACGAGGAGTCCCGAAACGGTCGAGACGTAAAGATCGATATATTGGATGACTATATTCGGACATCGGAAAGGTTCCGAGTGATTCGGGTATTTTTCGGAGTATATGGGCCTTATTGGGCCATACGGGAATAGAGGAGAAAGGCCAAAAGGAAGGAGGCGCGTGCCCCCCCTCTGGTCCGAATTGGACAAGGGGTGCAGCCCCCTTTTCCTTCTCCCTCTCCACCTCTTTCCTTCTCTCCTACTCCGGAAAGGAAAGGGGAATCCTACTAGGACTTGGGAGTCCTAGTAGGACTCCCCACACTTGGCGCGCCCCCTCTAGGGCCGGCCTCTCCCTTGCTCCTTTATATACGGGGGCAGGGGGCACCCTAGGACACACAAGTTGAATTGTTCTAGCCGTGTGCGGTGCCCCCCTCCACATAAACACACCTCGGTCATACCGTCGCAGTGCTTAGGCGAAGCCCTGCGCCGGTAGATACATCATATCCGTCACCACGCTGTCGTGCTGGCGAAACTCTCCCGTGAAGCTCAACTGGATCAAGAGCTCGTGGGACGTCATCAAGCTGAACGTGTGCTGAACACGGAGGTGCCGTACGTTCGGTGCTTGATCGGTTGGATCGCGAAGAAGTTCGACTACATCAGCCGTGTCACTTGACGCTTCCGCTTCCGGTCTACGAGGGTACGTAGACACACTCTCCCCCTCGTTGCTATGCATCTAGTAGATAGATCTTGTGTGATCGTAGGAAAATTTTGAAAATACAACATTCACCAACAGTGCATGAGTTCTTCGGACTAATGTGAGTATTCGAAAGTTGACACTTCCACCTAGCCATATTTTTCTAGCCTCTTCGGTACCGTGCATTGCCCTTTCTCACCTCGAGAGTTGGCGCATACTTCGCCGGTGCATCCAAATCCTTGGCACGATACGCTCTGTCATCATAAGTCTCATTATATCCTTCCTCAAAACAGCCACCATACCTACCTATCAAGGCATTTCCATAGCCTTTCCGAGATACATTGCCATGCAACATGCATCTTCTCATGACTTGATCTTCATGTCATACATGCTTTTTGCTTGATCGATGAGCCGCATGCTAGTTGGGCCTTGACCTAATCATTACTACATGACGCGCTAGTATCATTGCATATCCTGCTACACTGGCAGAGGCATACATTTGCATACATCATGATAGTTTCATCTTCTTTATGTTGAGTACTTTTGTAAAGTGTGAAAGATCTTCTATACTTCTTGTAATTTATAGAGTGTTGCCCCTAAAGTGAGGAAAAGATCCCAAAGAGGACAAAATCAAAAGATCCCAAAGAGGACAAATGAGAGTTAAATAGAAAGAGCCATTGAGGCCACAAAAAAAATAAAAAAATAGAAAAAAGAGAAAAAGAAATAAAAAGAGAGAAGGGGGCACACTACTATTCCTTTTGAGAGATCCACACTCGTACTCCATCTTATACCTTGTACTCCATAGAGATTATCATTCATGCATATAGCTATGTGGGGACCTTCACACTATAGAACTTGGCTTGTATATTCCAATGATGAGCCTCCTCAAAAGAGCTCTAGGTCTTCTTGAGCGAGCAAGTTGGATGCACCCCCACTAGTTCCATTGGAGAGCTTACCTTAGCTCATATGTGCATCCGTTGCATGGCAATCCCTACTCCTCACATCATATCTATCATTTGGCTTTCTCTCGCCTATGATTGTCCTCATTGATGTGAGCCTTTCACACCTTTTTTGTCTTCCCCCTCCATCATTTTTCTCTCTTTGCCATCCTAAGTGTCAACTTTCTTGCTTACGCTCATCCATTGCATGAGTGCTCAAAATATCGAAAGGGAGTGGATCATTTTGACTTGTACCTGGCTAGTGGTCTGGGGATGAGTCAAGATAAGATTCCAAAGAAGACCAAGTGTGAAACTTTAGTAGATTAAGTTCTCAACAATACAAAAACTATGTTTTACTCTCTCGTATATCCCTATCCCCTTTCTTGCACGCAAACACCATTTGGAGACATTCGAGTCACGGACAGCGAGAGCTCTTGCACCTTTATGTTCTTATGTTGCTTGTTACAATGCTAATATAGACTCTTGCTTGTTTTGACTTGAATTGAATTACATGCCTTGATTGCTTTACTTAAAAGGTTCTTATATGGTTGATAGCATGTCACCACAAAAATTATGCTTGTTATCATTTATCTACTCGAGGACGAGCATGAATTAAGCTTAGGGATGTTGATACGTCCAAAACGTATCTATAATTTTTGCTTGCTCCATGCTTCTTTTGTGTGATATTGCTATGATATTGATGCACTTCCATACACTTTTGATCATATTTGGACTAACCTATTAACTCAGTGCACCACAGTGCCAGTTCCTGTTTTCTGCTGTTTTTCTATTTCAGGTTTCCCCCATATTAAAAGTGCTCCAAAAATTCCAGGAAAAATATAGGAAAAATCAGCGTACAGGAAGCTTCGCGAAGAACCAAAGATGGGCCAGAGGGGAGCCAGGGGAGGCCCAGGCGGCCACCTGGCGCGGCCCCACCCCTGGCCGCGCCAGGGGGCGCCTGGGGCCCCTGCTCCGCCTCTGGCTGCCCCCCTTCGCATATATATCCCTCTCGTCCCGAAACCCTCGAGGACAGAACCCTTTTTCTTGATCTCGCCTATGCTCCGCCGCCGCAGCGCTTCCAAGATCGGGAGCATCAGGAGAACTCTTCCCGGCACCCTGCCGGAGGGGAGAACCACCACCGGGAGCTTCTCCACCACCATGGACGCTTCCCGGATGAGTCGTGAGTAGTCCACCTTGGACCATGGGTCCATGATCAGTAGCTATGTGATGTTCTCCTCCCCTCTTTGCTCTTCATGGTTTAGACCTCGTGAGCTGCCCTACATGATCGAGGCACATATGTAATCTTTCTGCTGTTGCTTTGCTGAGTTTGCTGGGATCTGATGGATTATGAGACTATGTTCAGATTGTGTTTGAGTAATATATTTGATTCACCTCTTTTATATCTTTGTTCTTGAGTAATTCTTGCATGTTCTCCGTTGCTGTTTATTGCTTTGGCCGAGTAGTAGGTAGTAACTCCAAGAGGGAGCGTTATGCTTGATTGTGGGTTCATGCCCCCTAATGACTAGCTTGAGTGACAGAAACATGAGTCTAGGGGATGTGCTGTTGCCACAAGGGAGAAAACAACGGTGCTTGTACTTGCGGGTGCAAGGATTGTTTACTTTACCCAAAGTTCTTTTAATGCAGTTGTCTGTTGCTTTGAGTTTACACTTTTGTCGGTGTACTAAGGTAGGGGTACCTCAGTACCCCAACTTGTGCACGGGCAGTTGCAGCTCCCCGCGGCAAGGTTTACTGCGGGCTCGCCGGAGACCTTCCTGCTCCTTATTAAACCATTCAAAAAACAAAGTATACAAGACATAAGACCAAGACCCCGGCAAGAGGAGCTTGCCGGGAAGGCCGTACCAGGCTCAAGACTGCCCCGCTAACACAAGACCCTGGCAAGGGGAGCTTGCCAGGAAGACTAGAAGACAACGCCTCGGCACTATATGCGCCCCGGCAAGGGGCCCGGGGAGCGGCAAGCTCCCGGGCCCGGCAAGATCGAGGCCCCGGCAAGGTGCTTGCCGGAAAGGCTGCGCTGTGTGCCCGCGCTCCAGCTCATCCCCCACGCGTCGCCCTGGGGCCTATCCAGGGACGCGTGGCGGATGGCTATGCAGCCTGGGGTACACGGTGGCACTCCACGGTGATGGATCCATCGCCGTGGCAGACGGAGACGCTAAGGCGGGAGCTTTTGGAGTCGACGGCGACGGGCATTAAATGCCCTTGTCCCCCACTGTTAAAGTAGGTATAGACCACTGTTCTGTACTGTAGCTCCACTGTTCCCGCACTGTTACAACTACCACCTCTTTTACATTTTTACCCCTTTCTCCTACGTTGACACCTGTCGGTGACCCCTTACACTATAAAAGGAGGCCCATGCACAACGTGGAGGGGGTTCGGAACCTAGATCACTCTCGCGCTTGGTGTAGCTGCTTCTTCAAGCTCCCGAGCGCTCAAACTCAATACACAACCAAGCAGGAGTAGGGTTTTACGCGTCTACCGCGGCCCGAACCTGGGTAAAACTGCCCGCGTGCTCGCTACGATTTGCTCTTTGTGCTCCCTCCGCCCTCGTACCGCACAGACAAGGGGCTCCGGTCCCATAGGTGTTCGTGGCGGACAGTTTCCCCCGACAACTTTGGGTGGGATTCACAACTTAATACCAGTGAGATGTTCTGGATAGATATCTCAAGGTGGATGATTAGTAGTAGATGCAGATGGATTTCGGTCTACTTGCCTTGGCGTACCGCCCATGCTTTTGAGCCTCTACCTTTCTTTGCAGCATAGTTAGCATTGGTTTGCGCACATAATCCTGTCAATTGCCCAGCTGTAATTTGTTTACCTCGCTTTGCTGTTTTATCGTCTTTTGGGAGAGAGACATCACTAGTGAACATCATGGGACCCCGGTCCATATTACCACCGCTGATCACACCTTCTATTTACTTCCTGTTTTTATTTCCTAGTTGCAGTCATAGCTATCATTATTATCTCTTGTGTTTGATCCTTTGTAAACAACAAGGCCGGAGGGATTGACAACCTCTCTGTACTCGTTGGGAGCAAAGTTATCTGTATCTGTGTGCAGGTCCCGTCAACCGCTAAGTTTCTGGCGCCGTTGACACCTACTTGTCGACCCTCGGAGTCTCACGGGATTCGATCCTTGGTATCTTTGCCAAGGGAAATTTGCCGCTACGCTACATCTCAACCTTCCACTTGGGGTAACCAACGAGGGGCGAGAAGCCATCACAATCCCTTCAAGTTTACTTGCAAAAATGAGATCTGATGGAGATGGATAAACTGTAAAGTAAATATCTTTGGTATTTTTAGTTTATAGATTGGAAAATAAAAGATTGTAAAATAGTAGATCGGTAACTAGTATTGTAGATTGGAAACTTATAAGATGGAAAATAGACCCGGGGGGCATAGGTTTCACTAGAGGCTTCTGTCATAATAGCAAATATTACGGTGGGTAAACAAATTACTGCCAATCAATTGATAGCAGAGCGCAAAGTTGTGACGATATCTAGGGCAATGATCATGAATATAGGCATCACGTCCGTGTCAAGTAGACCGATTCCTGCCTGCATCTACTACTATTACTCCACACATCAACCGAAACGATTCCACATCTAGAGTATTAAGTTCATAAATAATAGAGTAACGCATTAACTAAGATGACATGATGTAGCGGAATTAACTCAAGCAATATGACGAAGATCCCATCTTGTTATCCTCGATGGCAACAATTCAATATGTGTCATGTCCCTTTCTGTCACTGGGATTGAGCACCGCAAGATTGAACCCAAAGCAAAGCACTTCTCCCATTGCAAGAAAAACCAATCTAGTTGGCTAAATCAAACCGATAGTTCGAAGAGAATTACTAAGATATCAAATCATGCATATAAGAATTCAGAAAAGACACAAATAATATTCATAGGCAATCTGATCATAAATCTACAATTCATCAGATCTTGTCAAACACACTGCCAAAGAAGATTACATCAGACAGATCTCCAAGAACATCGAGGAGAACATGGTATTGAGCATCAAAGAGAGAGAAGAAGCCATCTAGCTAATAGCTATGGACCCGTAGGTCTGTGGTAAACTACTCACACTTCATCGGAAGGGCAATGGTGTTGATGTAGATGCCCTCGTGGTCGAATTCCCTCTGGTAGAGTACCGGAAAAGGCCTCCAGATGGAATCTCGTGGATACAGAAAGTTACAGCGGTGGATAAATGGTTTCGATGCCTCCTTGATACGTCTCCAACGTATCTATACTTTTTGATTGTTCCATGCTATTATATTATCTGTTTAGGATGTTTAATGGGTTTTATTATACACTTTATATTATTTTTGGGACTAACCAACTAACCCAAGGCCCAGTGCAAATTGCTGTTTTTTTGCCTATTTCAGTGTTTCGCAGAAAAGGAATATCAAACAGAGTCCAAACGGAATGAAACCTTCGCGAGGATCATCTTTGGAACAAACGGAATGCAGAAGACTTGGAGTACACACCAGGGAAGCCACGAGGCGGCCACGAGGCACGAGGGCGCGCCCGGGGGGTAGGCGCGCCCCCACCCTCGTGGGCCCCTCGTAGCTCCACCGACATACTTCTTCGTCCTATATATACTCATATACCCTGAAAACATCCGAGAGCATCACGAAACACTATTTCCACCGCCACAACCTTCTGTACTAGTGAGATCCCATCTTGGGGCCTGTTCTAGAGTTCCACCGGTGGGGGAATCGATCATGGAGGGCTTCTACATCAACATCATAGCCTCTCCGATGAGTTGTGAGTAGTTTAGCACAGACCTTCGGGTTCATAGTTATTAGCTAGGTGGCTTCTTCTCTCTCTTTGGATCTCAATACAAAGTTCTCGTTGATCTTCTTGGAGCTCTATTTGATGTAATTATTTTTGCGGTGTGTTTTTCGAGATCCGATGAATTGTGGGTTTATGATCAAGATTATCTATGAACAATATTTGGATCTGCTCTGAATTATTATATGCATGATTAAAATATCTTTGCAAGTCTCTTCGAATTATCAGTTTGGTTTGGCCTACTAGATTGATCTTTCTTGCAATGGGAGAAGTGCTTAGCTTTGGGTTCAATCTTGCGGTGTCCTTTCCCGGTGACAGCAGGGTCAGCAAGGCACGTATTGTATTCTTTCCATCGAGGATAAAAAGATGGGGTTTATATCATATTGCATGAGTTTATCCCTCTACATCATGTCATCTTGCTTAAGGCGTTACTCTGTTCTTATGAACTTAATACTCTAGATGCATGCTGGATAGTGGTCGATGTGTGCAGTAATAGTGGTAGATGCAGAATTTTTTCGGTCTACTTGTCACGAACGTGATGCCGATATACATGATCATGCCTAGATATTCTCAGAACTATGCACTTTTCTACCAATTGCTCGACAGTAATTTGTTCACCGACCGTAAATTATGCTATCTTGAGAGAAGCCACTAGTGAAACCTATGCCCCCCTGCGTCTATCTTCTATCATATTAATCTTCCATCAATTAGTTAGCTTTATTGTTTTGTTTTGCAATCTTTACTTTCCAATCTATGAAACAAAAATACCAAAAATATTTATCTTATTATCTCTATCAGATCTCACTTTTGCAAGTGGTCGAGAAGGGATTGCCAACCCCTTTATCACGTTGGTTGCAAGGTTCTTATTTGTTTGTGTAGGTATGAGGGACTCGCGTATAGTCTCCTACTGGATTGATACCTTGGTTCTCAAAACCCGAGGGAAATACTTACGCTACTTTGCTGCATCACCCTTTCCTCTTCAAGGGAAAAACAACGCAATCTCAAGAGGTAGAAAGAAGAATTTCTGGCGCCGTTGCCAGGGAGATCTATGCACAAGTCATATACCAAGTACCCATCACAAACTCTTATCCCTCGCATTACATTATTTGCCATTTGCCTCTCATTTTCCTCTTTGTTTTATTTGCCTTCTTATTTGCTTCGTGTGTTTTATCGGTTGCTTTGCCGTCATGGCTAGCCCTTCTATCATTATTAATACTCCCGAGAGTGAAGTGCTTAATTTAAAACAAAGGGAGGGAGAAAATCTAAAAGATGATTGGTATAGAATTTGGAATGCTCAGAATAGACCTACTAGGAAGCTTTCCACTTCCGTGCTTCTTCGCAATTTTTATGTAGGCATCACTCCTTGGAATAGATATATTCTCGACACTATTACCAGAGGGAATTTCTTGGGTATCCATACTTTTGATTCTTATAATGCTATGATAGATTTGTTTGGCCTACCACCTCTTTTGGTTAATGGCACTATCTTAACTTTAGAACACGTAATGCAGCGGCTTGAAATTATTGAAAATAAAGTTGCCACTGTGGAGTTGATTGAGAGTTTGGATAAAAAAATCCATAACCAAATTACCCAATATGGATCTAAGGTAGGAGTCACTCTATTTTTTTTTAAGAAAAAGAACCCATAGTTAATGAGAAAATAGATCAATATTCCACTATAATTGATAAGCTTGAGGATATTATTACCAATATAGGGTCTGCTTTTTCTGCTGTGAGAAATACTTCAAACCCTTCGACCACCAAAATGGCCAAGTTTATCTATGTTCCTAAAAATAAGGGTGAATCTTCTAGTAAGGAAACTGCGGATCTCAAATCAATAAGTGTTCACCCCAACTTTCTCACTATCATTAGGGAACCTTTTGCTACGAATGAATTTCTTGATTTCTTACCTAGGAGTTTCATTATTAATAAAAAGGAAGAAACTCCTAAGGATTATAAGTGTTCAATTGAAGAATTGCCTACCAAAGATGGCAATACCTAGATCTATTCTTGTATCATGCCTAGCTAGGGGCGTTAAACGATAGCGCTTGTTGGGAGGCAACCCAATTTTATTTTCTTTTACTTCTGTTTAGTAATAAATGATGCATCTAGCTTCTGTTTAGATGTGGTTTTGTGTTTTAATTAGTGTTTGTGCCAAGTAGAACCTTTGGGAAGACTTGGGTGAAGTCTTTGCGATCGTGCTGTAAAAAAACAGAAACTTTTATGCTCACGAAATTAGCTACCATTTTTTACTAGAGAGTGTTTTCAAGTTGATTCTTTTTGTAGATGATCAATAGACAAATTCCTCACGTCCACCAATTTATTTTAGAATTTTTAGAGTTACAGAAGTATTCGAAAGTTACAAATTGCTACAGACTGTTCTGTTTTTGACAGATTCTGTTTTTCGTGTGTTGTTTGCTTATTTTGATGAATCTATGGCTAGTATCGGGGGGTATGAACCATAGAGAAGTTGGAATACAGTAGGTTTAACACCAATATAAATTAACAATGAGTTCAATATAGTACCTTAAAGTGGTGGTTTGTTTTCTTATACTAACGGAGCTCACGAGATTTTCTGTTAAGTTTTGTGTTGTGAAGTTTTCAAGTTTTTGGGTAAGGATTTGATGGACTATGGAACAAAGAGTGGCAAGAGCCTAAGCTTGGGGATGCCCAAGGAACCCCAAGGTAAAATTCAAGGACAACCAAAAGCCTAAGCTTGGGGATGCCCCGGGAAGGCATCCCCTCTTTCGTCTTCGTCTATTGGTAACTTTACTTGAGACTATATTTTTATTCACCACATGATATGTGTTTTGCTTGGAGCGTCATGTATGATTTGAGTCTTTGCTTTTTAGTTTACCAAAATCATCCTTTCTGTACACACCTTTAGAGAGAGATACACATGAATTGGAATTTATTAGAATACTATATGTGCTTCACTTATATCTTTTGAGCTGGATAGTTTTGCTCTAGTGCTTCACTTATATCTTTTTAGAGCACGACAGTGGTTTTATTTTATAGAAATTGTTGAGCTCTCATGCTTCACTTATATTATTTCGAGAGTCATTTAGAATAGCATGGTAATTTGCTTTGGTTATAAAATTAGTCCTAATATGATAGGCATCCAAGATGGGTATAAATAAAAACTTTCATATAATGTGCATTGAATACTATGAGAAGTTTGATACTTGATGATTGTTTTGAGATATGAGGATGGTGATATTAGAGTCATGCTAGTGGATTAATTATGAATTTGAGGAATAGTTATGTTAAAGTTTGTGATTCCCGTAGGATGCACGTATTGTGAACCGTTATGTGATGAAGTTGGAGCATGATTTATTTATTGATTGTCTTCCTTTGTGTGGAGGTCGGGATCGCGCGATGGTTAACTCCTACCAACCCTTACCCTAGGAGCATGCGTTTAGTGCTTTGTTTTGATAACTTGTAGATTTTGCAATAAGTATATGAGTTCTTTATGACTAATGTTGAGTCCATGGATTATACGCACTCTCACCCTTCCACCATTGCTAGCCTCTCTTCTACCGCGCAATTTTCGCCGGTACCATACACCCACTATATATCCTTCCTCAAAACAGCCACCATACCTACCTATTATGGCATTTCCATAGCCACTCCGAGATATATTGCCATGCAACTTTCCACCGTTCTGTTCATTATGGCACGCTTCATCATTGTCATATTGCTATGCATGATCATGTAGTTGACATCATATTTCTGGTAAGGCCACCGTGCATAATTCTTCATACATGTCACTCTTGATTCATTGAACATCCCGGTACACCACCGGAGGCATTCACATAGAGTCATATTTTGTTCTAGCTTTGAGTTGTAAGTAAATAAAAGTGTGATGATCTAATTATTAGAGCATTGTCCCAGTGAGGAAAGGATGCTGGAGACTATGATTCCCCCACAAGCCGGGATGAGACTCAGCACAAAAGAAAAAAAAGAAAAAGAAAAAAAATAGGCCATGAAAAAAGGGAATAAAGGGAGAAGGCCCAAAATAAAAAAAATAAAAAAATGAGAGAAAAAGAGAGAAGGGGCAATGCTACTATCCTTTTTCCACACTTGTGCTTCAAAATAGCACCATGATCTTCATGATAGAGAGTCTCTTGTTTTGCCATTATCATATACTAGTTGGAATTTTCATTATAGAACTTGGCTTGTATATTCCAATGATTGGCTTCCTCAAAATGCCCTAGGTCTTCCTGAGCAAGCAAGTTGGATGCACACCCACTTAGGCCCTGTTCGGGACGCGGGAAAAATGCAGGAAACTCAAAGGAAAGTGATTCCTAAGGATTTCTTTTCCTTTTGACCTTTCGGAACAAAGGAATGTCTTCTTTCCAATCCGCTGGAAAGTTTTCACACCCTGCGTTTTCACGGGAAAGCAAACATCCACTCCCACCCAATTTTTTCACACAGGCCGAGGCTGTGGAAGGGAAAAGACTACCGATCCATGCAAGCAGGGACCCACATCGGCTGTAAAAATGGTTGATCTGTACACCTTGAGGCCCACATACACGAGAACCCAAGCAAAATGGGACCCACGTGTGCTGATTTCGTCGGATTTCTTCTCCTGCGTATCGAACGCCAACTCTGTAGCTTCCTGTGGCGTTTTCGGTTCCACTGTTTTGCTCCTCTCTTCCTTCCCCTTTCCTCTGTTTTTTCTTAAACCTATGTATTCTTATCCTCCGACCCGAACAGGGCCTTAGTTTCTTTAGTTAATCTTTCACACACTTATAGCTCTAGTGCATCCGTTGCATGGCAATCCCTACTCACTCACATTGATATCTATTGATGGGCATCTCCATAGCCCATTGATACACCTACTTGATGTGAGACTATCTTCCTCCTTTTGTCTTCTCCAAAACCACCACTCTATTCCACCTATAGTGCTATATCCATGGCTCACGCTCATGTATTGCGTGAAAGTTGGAAAGTTTGAAAAAATTTAAAGTATGAAACAATTGATTGGCTGAAACCGGGGTTGTGCATAATCTAAATATATTGTGTGATGAAGATAGAGCATAGCCAGACTATATGATTTTGTAGGGATAGCTCTCTTTGACCATGTTATTTTGAGAAGACATAATTGCTTTGTTAGTATGCTTGAAGTATTATTATTCTTATGCCAATACTAAACTTTTCTCTTGAATCTTTCGGATCTAAACATTCATGTCACAATAAAGGAAACTACATTGAGAATTATGTTGGGTAGCATTCCACATCAAAAATTCTGTTTTTATCATTTACCTACTCGAGGACGAGCAGGAATTAAGCTTGGGGATGCTTGATACGTCTCCAACGTATCTATAATTTTTGATTTTTCCATGCTATTATATTATCTGTTTTGGATGTTTAATGGGATTTATTATACACTTTTATATTATTTTTGGGACTAACCTACTAACCCAAGGCCCAATGCAAATTGCTGTTTTTTTGCCTATTTCAGTGTTTCATAGAAAAGGAATATAAAACGGAGTCCAAACGCAATGAAACCTTCGCGAGGATCGTTTTTGGAACAAACGCAACCCAGAAGACTTGTAGTACACGCCAGGGAAGCCACGAGGTAGGAGGGCATGCACAGGGGGGTAAGCGCGCCCCCACCCTCATGGGACCCTCGTAGCTCCACCGACATACTTCTTCGTCCTATATATACTCATATACCCTGAAAACATCCAAGAGCACCATGAAACCCTATTTCCACTACCGCAACCTTCTGTACCCGTGGGATCCCATCTTGGGGCCTGTTCCGGAGCTCCACCGGAGGGGGAATCGATCATGGAGGGCTTCTACATCCACACCATAGCCTCTCCGATGAGTTGTGAGTAGTTTACCACAGACCTTCGGGTATATAGTGTTGGGGAATGTAGTATTTCAAAAAACTTTCCAACGATCACGCAAGATCTATCTACTAGATGCATAGCAATGAGAGGGGAGAGTGTGTCTACGTACCCTCGTAGACCAAAAGCGGGAGCGTCTAGTGACGCGGTTGATGTAGTCGAACTTTCTTCGCGATCCAACCGATCAAGCACCGAACGTACGGAGCCTCCGCATTCAGCACACGTTCAGCTTGATGACGTCCCACGAGCTCTTGATCCAGTAGAACTTTGCGGGAGAGTTCGTCAGCATGACGGCGTGGTGACGGAGATGACGAAGCTATCGACGTAGGGCTTCATCTAAGCACTGCAATGATATGACCGATGTGTGTTTCTGTGGAGGGGGGCACCGCACACGGTTGGGAGAGATCAACTTGGTCAACTTGTGTGTCTAGAGGTGCCCCCTGCCCCCGTATATAAAGGAGCAAGGGGGGAAGCCGGCCGGCCCCTATGGCGCGCCCTAGGAGGGCTACTCCTACTAGGAATAGGATTCCAATCCTATTCCTAGTAGGAGTCCACCAAGGAGGAGAGGGGTGATGGCTTCTCGCCCCTCGTTGGTTACCCCAAGTGGAAGGTTTGAGATGCAGTGTAGCGGTAGTTTTCCCTTGGCAAAGATACCAAGGATCGAATCCCCTGAGACTCCAAGGTTCAACAAGAAGGTGTCAACTGCTAGCGGCGCAACTAGCGATTGACCGGACCTGCACACAATACAAATAACTTTGCTCCCAACGAGTACAGAGAGGTTGTCAATCCCTCCGGCCTTGTCGTTTACAAAGGATCAAACGCAAGAGATAATAGTGATAGGTATAACTGCAACTAGTAAGTAAGAACTGAAGGTAAATAGCGGATGTGATCAGTGATGGTAATATGGACCGGGGTCCCATGATGTTCACTAGTGATGTCTCTCTCCCAAAAGACGATAAAACAGCTAAGCGAGGTAAACAAATTACAGCTGGGCAATTGACATGATTATGTGCGCAAACCAATGCTAACTATGCTGCAAAGAAAGGTAGAGGCTCAAAATCATGGGCGGTACGCCAAGGTAAGTAGACCGAAATCCATCTGCATCTACTACTAATCATCCACCTTGAGATATCTATCCAAAACATCTCGCTGGTATTAAGTTGCGAGTCCCACCCATAGTGTAAACTCAAAGCAATAGACAACTGCATTAAAAGAACTTTGCGTAAAGTAAACATTCCTTGCACCCGCGAGTACAAGCACCGTTGTTTTCCCCCTTGTGGCAACAGCACATCCCCTAGACTCATGTTTCTGTCACTCAAGCTAGTCATCGAGGGGCATGAACCCACAATCAAGCATAACGTTCCCTCTTGGAGTTACTACCTACTACTTGGCCAAAGCAATAAACAGCAACGGAGAACATGCAAGAATTACTCAAGAACATAAATATAAAAGAGGTAAATCAAATATATTACTCACACACAATCTGAACATAATCTCATAATCCATCGGATCCCAGCAAACTCATCATAGCAACAGCATAAGGATTACATATGTGCCTCGATCATGTAGGGCAGCTCACGAGGTCTAATCGGTGAAGAATAAAGAGGGGAGGAGAACATCACATAGCTACTGGTCATGGACCCATGGTCCAAGGGAGACTACTCACAACTCATCCGGGAGGCGTCCATGGTGGTGGAGAAGCTCCTGGTGGTGATCCTCCCCTCCGGCAGGGTGCCGAGAAGAGTTCTCCTGGTGCTCCCGATCTTGGAAGCGCGGCGGCGGCGGAACAGAGACGAGATCGCGAAAAAGGGTTCCGTCCTCGAGGGTTTCGGGACGCGGTGTAAATATATGCCAAAGGCGGGCGTCAGAGGAGGCCTGGGGGGCCTAGGCGCCCTGGCGGCGCGGCCAGGAGGGGGGCGCGCCCTCTGGCCGCCTGGAGCCCTGGTGGCCCCCTCCAGCCCTACTTTGGCCGCATGGAAGCTTCTGGAACGCTGATTTTTTATATATTTTTCCCGGAATTTTTCTGGCAGTTTACGTAATGGGAAAACCTGAAATACAAAAACAGCAGAAAACAGAAACTGGCACTGGGGTGCACTGAGTTAATAGGTTAGTCCAAATATGATCAAAAGTGTATGGAAGTGCATAAATATCATAGCAATATCACACAAAAGAGGCATGGAGCAAGCAGAAATTATAGATACGTTTTGGACGTATCAACATCCCCAAGCTTAATTCCTGCTCGTCCTCGAGTAGGTAAATGATAACAAGCATAATTTCTGTGGTGACATGCTATTAACCATATAAGAACTTTTCATAGTCACATGACAAATGCTTACTGAGACAATGAATCTGTAGTAATTAAGTTGCCTCATGAGAATATCACAAAGAACTGAAAGTTTTACAATATGATACTGAAACACTCAATAGATTTGCAATGAGCATGGCGTGCAAACATGACAAAGTGATATCTCGCTTGCCCCCTTTAGTGAAGCAAAACATAAATGCAGGGGCACCTCCAAAGTTTAAGTGACGACTAGATACTATGATTTCAGAATAAATGATATCATAGTCATGCAGAAGACAATGGTACTTTGGGACAATGCACATTACACTCAAAATGACAATCATGCTGTTAATAGTTGGTGCTTTAAAGAAAGAAGGTGGAGACTCTCAAACCGTGGCTTTTGTTGGCAAGGTTCAAAACCCGTGGCCGGAAACAAAAACTAAACATGTACCAGAGCTCTTGGTTTTAAAAACAGAGGTAATAATTATTTTTTTAGAATATGCATATTTCGTCAACGAATGCTAGTAGATAACTCAATTACTTCTTGAGCTGGACAAGTTTCGAGGAACGGCTCCCGCATGAGGACGATCACATCCTCTTAATCTCCTTTGTTTATCACTGCCAAAGTTTTCTGATTTCTCATGAACAAAGCATGAAGGAGGGTTTGTTTGTTGTATAATTTTTAATGAGCCGGGCGCACTCTATGCCAGTTCCTTCTCGTATTATGGGTTTGCACATTAGACATGCAATCCCGGGGTGAAGCTTGTCCAACTTAAAAAGATCATGAATTAACTACTACTTCCTCATGAGCTAAAACAGAGGCACAAAAGAGAAATGCCTTTTTTTGAATAATTTCGAGATGGTACATGAAAGTCTTCGTTAGGAATGGCAGGTAAATACCATGTATAGGAAGGTATGGTGGACTCATATGGCATAACTGGTTTAAAGGATTTTGGATGCACAAGCAGTCAGTCCGCTTAGTACAGGCGAAGGTTAGCAAAAGACTGGGAGCGACCAACTAAAAGAGCAATGACGGTCATAATCATGTAGAGCGACAAAGCAACATTGAATCGGGCATGGAAGTTATATCGCTACTCAGAAATTAAAGATCATCAAGGCTTGATAGACTTTCTTTACAGTCTTAAATATGCGTGAGCATATGCCAAGTCAATCAAAATAAATTCTTGGAGGAAGATATCACTAAACCATACCACATCATAGGCAAACAAATCATGTTGGTACTTCAATAACACATTAAGAACACCCCAGCTATTTGAGACTAACCATAAGAAAACATGAACTACTAAGCACCATTATGCACATAGCATTTTTATCATAGACATATCAACCAGTGCAACAGAAGCCAACTCTCTTAAGAAGATAAGCATGATAACTCAAGAGAGTTCCAGCAACCAACTAAACAAAAGCTCTTTAAAAAGTAAAGCATGAAAACTAAGAGCTAAGCATGACAATAGCTATTGAAAGACAAAGAACACACACAGCAAAGATAGACATGAAAATTCTATGTTGTGTTCTAGGTTGAAGTGGAGCGTGTTTCTCTCCCACACAAAGAAAGCTGAGTTCCAACTCGTTATGAACAGCAATCAAAACTAAAGAAAACTAAAAAGGAAACTAAAAGCAAGACGCTCCAAGCATAACACATAACACATGAAGTGATAAAAATATAGTGGAACGAAAGACGAACTGATAATTGTTGATGGAGAAGGGGATGCACGGGGGCATCCCCAAGCTTAGATGCTTGAGTCTTCTTGAATATTTCTTGGGGGTGCACGGGGGCATCCCCAAGCTTGAGCGTTTGACACTCCTGAATCTTTTTATCATCTTCCCTCGCACACTTGAAAACTCCCTTCATACATAACTCATCATAATCTGATTAGCGAGGTTAGTACCCTTAATAAAATAATTTTTCCTTGCTGGAAATAAATATATTCTTGAAGGTCTACTGTTTCTCAAGATTGCCAAAAGGTTTTTGCAAAGAAAAAGCAAGCTCAAGGTTTGCAAAACGAAGAAAAGGCAAAACAGGACAGAATCTGTGAAAAACAGACCAGCAGGTAGTAAATAATTTTTTCGGGGCACTTCTGCAACTCAAATCAAAAAATTCAGGACAGACGCCCAAAAGCCAATTGTATAGAGCACGCTGTCGGAAAAATTCAGACCAAAAAGATGATCTGGTGATTTTATACGAATTTTTCTGCCCAAGGACAGAATCTGTTTCCTGGACAGCACGTCACAACTTTTGAACTTTCTTGCAATCAGAGGCTACACTTGGCACAAAGCTGAAAAGTAAAGATACAATGATGATGCTACTGTAGTAACAACATCAAGACACAACAAAAGCAAAATAAAATGTTATTCATTGTGGGCTGCCTCCCAAAAGCGCTTTCTTTTATGCCTTTAAGCTAGGCATAATGCAAAGAGATCAAGTTTTATCAAGAGTAAAAGAATAGCTAGCCCGTATAACGGACTCAAAAGGTAACTTAATCTTATTTCTAGGGAAGTGTTCCATCCCTTTCTTATTCCCCTCTTTCATGTCAATGATGGCGCCAACGGTGCGAAGAAAAGGACGTCCCAAAATAATTGGACAAGAAGGTTCACATTCAATATCCATAATAGTAAAATCAACGGGAACATAATTGTCATTGACAATGATAAGAACATCGTCGATCCTCCCCAAGGGTTTCTTTATGGAAGAATCAACAAGACGAACACCAAAAGAACAAGAATCAAAAGGTTTCAATTTAAGCATATCATATATTCTTTTGGGCATAACGGAGGTACTAGCTCCAACATCACATAGTGCATAGCAAGAGAAGTTATTCAACTTAATTTTAATCATAGGATCCCAACCATCTTCTAGCTTTCTAGGTATGGAGGCTTCTACCCTAAGTTTCTCCTCCCTAGCTTTGATGAGAGCATTAGTGATATGCTCTATGAAGGCAAGGTTAAGTGTGCTAGTGCAGGGATCTCTAGACATCTTGTGAAGAAAATCAATAACTTCGGTAAGGGTGCAATTATCAAAATCAAGGTCACTACTATCAAGTAAAGTGGTAGTGGTGTCCTTTAGGCTCACTTGTTTGGTAGTTTCTATGGTCATAACATCACCATTAATAGGTCCAACGGGACCAGGAGTGCATTGGGTGCTAAGAGTTTGGATATCCTCAACAACTTGGATAGTAGCAACAGTGTGGTGGGTAGGAAGGTTCTTAATTCTATCTTCTTCCTCTTTTTCTCTAGCCCATCTCTCTTTAAGTTTAGCCAACATCCTAATGTTTTCATTAATTTGCACTTGAATAGCATTCATAGGAGTGGTCTTCCTCTCCTCAAGAGGGGAAGTTCTAATTTTAAGCAACTCTACCTCATGGGCTAAATTGTCTACCTTCGAAGAGAGGTCATCTAGTTTGGCTAGTTTTTCTTCTACATTCTTATTAAAGGCTTTTTGGGTAGTGATGAAATCTTTAAGCATACTCTCTAGTTCAGAAGTGGAGTTCTTGGTGCTAGGATAAGCATTGTTGTTCCCATAGGAATTAGAGGGGAACGGTCTAGGATTGCTACCAAAATTACTCCTATAAGCATTGTTATTGAAATTGTTTCTAGAGATAAAGTTCACATCTACTTGTTCTTGAGCAATCAAAGAATTTAAAGGAACATCACGAGGATCAATAGAAGATTGCTTGGAAAGTAGAGACATGATCAAGTCAACTTTTTCATTTAGGGAGGAAATCTCCTCGACAGGGTTTACCTTCCTACCTGTTGGAACGCGTTCAGTGTGCCATTGGGAATAATTGGTCATCATCTCATCGAGAAGCTTCGTGGCAGCACCAAGTGTAGTTGACATAAAGGTTCCTCCCGCGGCCGAATCTAACAAGTTCCGCGAGGTAAAGTTCAAGCCTGCATGGAAAGTTTGGATAACCATCCAAGTAGTCAAACCATGAGTAGGGCAGTTCTTGACAAGAGATTTCATGCGTTACTAAGCTTGGGCAACATGTTCATTATCCAATTGTTTGAAATTCATTATGTTACTCCTTAGTTGGATAATTTTAGCAGGTGGATAGTACTTTCCAATAAAAGCATCCTTGCACTTGTCCCAAGAATCTATGCTATTTCTAGGCAAGGATTGAAACCAAATTTTAGCTCCTCCTCTCAAGGAGAAAGGAAAAAGCTTAAGCTTAACAATATTACCATCTATTTCTTGGTACTTTTGCATATCACAGAGTTCAACAAAATTGTTTAAGTGTAAAGCAGCAGCATCTCCAGCACCGAAGAATTGATCTTTCATAACTAAGTTCAGTAAAGCAGGTTTAATTTCGTAAGAAGACGCTGAAGTGGCAGGTGTAGTGATAGGCGTGCAGATAAAGTCATCGTTGTTATGACTAGTGAAGTCACACAACTTGGTGTTCTCGGTGGAACCCATGGCAGCAAGTAAGCAAGATAACTATTTTTGTGATTTTTTGATAAAGGATACTAAAGCAAAAACAGAAAGGTAAACTAACAAGACTAAAAAGCAAAGGTAAAAGATAGCGTGCAACTCCCCTATCTTGAAGAGTGGAGTCCCCGGCAACGGCGCCAGAAAACATTGCTTGATGGCTTCTCGCCCCTCATTGGTTACCCCAAGTGGAAGGTTTGAGATGCAGTGTAGCGGTAGTTTTCCCTGGGCAAAGATACCAAGGATCGAATCCCCTTAGACTCCGAGGTTCAACAAGAAGGTGTCAACTGCTAGCGGCGCAACTAGCGATTGACCGGACCTGCACACAATACAAATAATTTTGCTCCCAACGAGTACAGAGAGGTTGTCAATCCCTCCGGCCTTGTCGTTTACAAAGGATCAAACGCAAGAGATAATAGTGATAGGTATAATTGCAACTAGTAAGTAAGAACTGAAAGTAAATAGAGGATGTGATCAGTGATGGTAATATGGACCGGGGTCCCATGATGTTCACTAGTGATGTCTCTCTCCCAAAAGACGATAAAACAGCTAAGCGAGGTAAACAAATTACAGCTGGGCAATTGACAGGATTATGTGCGCAAACCAATGCTAACTATGCTGCAAAGAAAGGTAGAGGCTCAAAAGCATGGGCGGTACGCCAAGGTAAGTAGACCGAAATCCATCTGCATCTACTACTAATCATCCACCTTGAGATATCTATCCAGAACATCTCGCTGGTATTAAGTTGCGAGTCCCACCCATAGTGTAAACTCAAAGCAATAGACAACTGCATTAAAAGAACTTTGCGTATGATACGTCCAAAACGTATCTATAATTTCTGCTTGCTCCATGCCACTTTTGGGTGATATTGCTATGATATTCATACACTTCCATACACTTTTGATCATATTTGGACTAACTTAATAATCCAGTGCACCCCAGTGCCGGTTTCTGTTTTCGGCTGTTTTTGTATTTCAGGTTTTCACGTTTCGAGAACTGCCCAGAAAAATCCAGAAAAATTATATAAAAAATCAGCGATACGGAAACAACACTGCGTCCGAAGGGCAGCCTGGGGGGGGGGCACATGGGCTCCAGGCGCCCTATGGGCGCGCCCCCCCTGGGCCGCGCCGGGGGGGGGGGGG